>CM066172.1:18152575-18795075 GCA_033629205.1 Lithocarpus polystachyus
TCGGCAGCAAAGAGGAGGGAAGCAGCAGAGGAAGGAAGATAAGAGGGCCTCTCCGCCAAGGGCCCGAAGTGAACCCCATTCCCGAGAGGTTCAGCAGCCACAAGTTTGGGCTCCTCGGCTGGAACTGGATGGGGCTCCAATCACTGTGAACGCGTCCATACGCGAGTTCCAAAATGGCCACTCGGGATAAGTCGCCGAGGCCCTGGAGCGCCCGTTGCTTCTCCCTCGGGATATGGACACAGTGAGGGCCTGGAGGCAGGCCGACCTCTTTATGTCCATGAAGAGGGACTTAGCCATGGTAAGTCCATGGTATTCTTTGTACACGTATATAAGGTTCAATTGCGTCTAAGTTACACATTTTCATTACCTTCATATAATTTGGTGTTTCTTATCTTGCAGCTGACTCAGCAGGTTTATGTCGCGGAGGATTGGGTCAGGGACGCCCGCAATCTGGCCAGGGCCGAGACCCAATCCCGCAAAGAAGTGGAGAAGACCCTGGGGGAGCTTAAGCATCAAAAGCTCGAGCTGTCCAACAAGCTAATAAAAGAAGAAAGGGAAAGGAGGAGTGCTCAGGCTGGGCTGCAGAACGCCCAAGACCAGGCCGAGGACCAGCGGAAGAAGCTACACATGACCGAGATAGAGCTGGCCACTGCGAGGCAACTGGTTTTAGACCTTCGCACCCGAGCCGAAAAGGCCGAGAAAGCTGAAAAAGAGGCCAAAGGGGCGCTGAGGGCAGCAGAGGCCGAGAAGGAGGCTGCATACCTCCGAGGCATTGAGGAAACTGAGCGGAGGCTTGCAGAGGAGGTAACTGAAGTTTGCAGGGACTACTGCCAATCCACATGGGAGGAGGCTTTGAACATGGCTGGAGTCCCTGCTGACTCGGAACTTAGGCTGCCAGGGAAGACGTATTTCCACCCGGATCTCGCCTTGATGCCGGCCGGCCCCTCCTCCTCGTCTCCTCGTGCCTTGGAGCAAGCGAGCCAAGCGGTGATTCCACCCGGAGCGGCTCAGGAAACTCAGAAACAGATAGATGCTCCGGGTGAGGCACCGGTGTCCGCGGACCCTGATCGAGTTGAGGACGCGGCTCCCTCAACGACCCTGCCAAGCGATGATGGCCACCCCCTTTCCTAGGTCGGGCAAGCTTAGAGTTAGGCTGCTAGGGTACTTTAATTGCTTTTGAGAATAGTTCCAAATTTGTACTTAACGAGCAGATCATATATTCAACTATTGTATTTTAAATTTGTGAATCAATGAAAGCATTTTGTCAGACTTCATCTGTTTCCAATTTCTGTTTATTTCTTTGCGCAAGGTTTATGTTTATGGACAGAAACCCAAAACCCTGGTTCTGACTTAATAAATGCTGAGTATAATTGGTTGTCATAACATTGACTCGTTAAATTAAATAAGAATAAATGCTTAGAGTGTGCAGCCTGAGTGATTGTGTAGAATTAACTCTTTGAATAATTCTAAGAACACGATTTGAAAGGATAGACTCGTCTGAGACTTCATGTCACCTTTAAAGGAATGAGTGGAGAGTGACAGCTCATCCGAGATGGTTGATCCGAGAGATTGGACCTGACAGGGATTACGTTCAACATTTACAAGCGTTAATTTGCCCAAAGTTTGTGGTCGGAAGGGTCTGGCACGACCAAGGTTCTGCTTAACACAGTAGTATTAATATACCCAAGGTAGGTGGTCTGAGGAGCCAGGCTTGACCAAGGTTCTGTTTAACACAGTAGTGATATTAATTTACCCAAGGTGTGTGGTCCGAGGGACCAGGCACGACCAAGGTTCTGTTTAATATCTAGTAATGTTAATTTACCCAAGGTAGGTGGTCAGAGGAGCCAGGCCTGACCAAGGTTCTGTTTAACACAGTAGTAGTGATATTAATTTACCCAAGGTGTGTGGTCCGAGGGACCAGGCACGACCAAGGTTCTGTTTAATATCTAGTAGTGTTAATTTACCCAAGGTAGGTGGTCCGAGGAGCCAGGCCTGACCAAGGTTCTGTTTAACACTTAGTAGTGATATTAATTTACCCAAGGTGTGTGATCCGAGGGACCAGGCACGACCAAGGTTCTGTTTAATATCTAGTAATGTTAATTTACCCAAGGTAGGTGGTCCGAGGAGCCAGGCCTGACCAAGGTTCTGTTTAACACTTAGTAGTGATATTAATTTACCCAAGATGTGTGGTCCGAGGGACCAGGCACGACCAAGATTCTGTTTAATATCTAGTAATGTTAATTTACCCAAGGTAGGTGGTCCGAGGAGCCAGGCCTGACCAAGGTTCTGTTTAACACTTAGTAGTGATATTAATTTACCCAAGGTGTGTGGTCCGAGGGACCAGGCACGACCAAGGTTCTGTTTAATATCTAGTAGTGTTAATTTACCCAAGGTAGGTGGTCCGAGGAGCCAGGCCTGACCAAGGTTCTGTTTAACACTTAGTAGTGATATTAATTTACCCAAGGTGTGTGGTCCGAGGGACCAGGCACGACCAAGGTTCTGTTTAATATCTAGTAGTGTTAATTTACCCAAGGTAGGTGGTCCGAGGGGGCAGGCCTGACCAAGGTTCTGTTTAACACTGTAGTAGTGATATTAATTTACCCAAGGTGTGTGGTCCGAGGGACCAGGCACGACCAAGGTTCTGTTTAATATCTAGTAGTGTTAATTTACCCAAGGTAGGTGGTCCGAGGAGCCAGGCCTGACCAAGGTTCTGTTTAACACTTAGTAGTGATATTAATTTACACAAGGTGTGTGGTCCGAGGGACCAGGCACGACCAAGGTTCTGTTTAATATCTAGTAATGTTAATTTACCCAAGGTAGGTGGTCCGAGGAGCTAGGCCTGACCAAGGTTCTGTTTAACACTTAGTAGTGATATTAATTTACCCAAGGTGTGTGGTCCGAGGGACCAGGCACGACCAAGATTCTGTTTAATATCTAGTAATGTTAATTTACCCAAGGTAGGTGGTCCGAGGAGCCAGGCCTGACCAAGGTTCTGTTTAACACTTAGTAGTGATATTAATTTACCCAAGGTGTGTGGTCCGAAGGACCAGGCACGACCAAGGTTCTGTTTAATATCTAGTAGTGTTAATTTACCCAAGGTAGGTGGTCCGAGGAGCCAGGCCTGACCAAGGTTCTGTTTAACACTTAGTAGTGATATTAATTTACCCAAGGTGTGTGGTCCGAGGGACCAGGCACGACCAAGGTTCTGTTTAATATCTAGTGATGTTAATTTACCCAAGGTAGGTGGTCCGAGGAGCCAGGCCTGACCAAGGTTCTGTTTAATATCTAGTAGTGTTAATTTACCCAAGGTAGGTGGTCCGAGGAGCCAGGCCTGACCAAGGTTCTGTTTAACACTTAGTGATTAGCAGTATCAGAAACTTTAATAAGAGAATTGAAAATTTCATTTAGTAGTAGTACCTTTTCAGGTTATTTACATTCCAGGGATGTGGCCCAGCCCTTTCATCTAAATCTTCTAAATAAAAGGCTCCTATCCCAGCCACTGATAGAATACGGTAAGGGCCTTCCCAGTTAGGTCCCAACTTCCCCCAGGCCGGATTCTTCGCCGTACCAACGACTTTTCGTAAAACCAAATCTCCTGGTGCTAGTGGTCTTAGTTTGACGTTGGTATCATAACTTTGCTTGAGCTTGTGTTGGTAATAGGCTAGTTGAACTGCAGCGCTTTCTCTGCGCTCGGCGATTAGGTCCAGATTGCTCCTCAGCTGTTCGTCATTGTTGGCCGAGGTGAATGAACTGGTCCTGAGTGTGGGAAACCCAGTCTCTATGGGAATGACCGCCTCTGCACCATACGTCAAGGCAAATGGGGTTTCTCCGGTAGATCGCCGAGGAGTGGTCCTGTATGTCCAGAGCACATGCGGTAACTCTTCCACCCATTTTCCTTTGGCGTCGTCCAACCTCTTCTTGAGACCGCTCACTATGACTTTATTAACTGCCTCAGCTTGGCCATTTCCTTGGGGATATGCAGGGGTGGAGTATCTGTTTGTAATGCCCAGTCCACTGCAGAACTTTCTGAACGCTTTGCTGTCGAATTGGAGCCCATTGTCCGAGATGAGGGTATGAGGCACCCCGAACCGTATAACGATACTCTTCCACACAAACTTCTGGACGTCAACATCCCTGATATTGGCTAACGGCTCGGCTTCAACCCATTTGGTGAAATAATCTGTTGCAACGACCAAGTATTTCTTACTTCCGATTGCCTTAGGGAAAGGCCCAATAATGTCTAGGTCCCACTGAGCGAAAGGCCAAGGACTTGACAGAGGATTCAGGACTCCTCCCGGCTGATGTATATTAGGGGCAAATCTCTGGCACTGATCGCACTTCTTCACGTACGCCTGTGATTCTCTTTGCATGTTCGGCCACCAGTACCCCTGAGTTAAGGCCCTGTGTGCTAGGGACCTTCCCCCAGTGTGACTGCCGCAAATTCCCTCATGCAGCTCCTCAAGGAGCAACTCGGTAGCATCAGGGTGTACACATAGCAGATAGGGTCCGGAGAAAGAACGCTTGTATAGCCTATTGTCCTCTGATAGCCAGAACCGAGGGGCCTTCCTTCTCACCTTGTCGGCTTCGGCCTTGTCAGCTGGCAAGACATCCTCTCGGAGATAAGATATCATAGAGTCTATCCAACTCGTCCCTACCCTGGCCTGACAGATGCTGGGCCCTTCAACTTCTTCCGAATGCCTCTGTACGTCTTCCACCAGGATAAGCCGGGGCAGCCCCTGAGCTGAGATGGTTGCAAGAGTCGCCAGAGAATCCGCGTGCGTGTTACCACTCCGAGGAACATGTTGCAAATCGAATGACTTGAACCGCAACTGCAGCTGTCTGACCTGCTTCAGATATTTCTGCATTCTTTCATCACGTGCTTCCAACTCTCCTCGGACTTGGCCAAAGACCAAAACTGAGTCCGAGAACACCTCAAGGACGCTACCCCCCATTCTTCTGACCATAGACAAACCGATCAGCAACGCTTCGTACTCAGCCTCATTATTAGTTGCCGAGAAGTTTAGTCTTAAAGATTTTTCGATGACAACGTTCTCGGGGGATATTAAAACTAGCCCCACTGCTGAACCTCGTTGGTTGGCTGCACCGTCCACATACAATTTCCAGGATTCAGAGTCTTGCACGGCGATGAGACCAACTGAATTTTCATCCGTGGGAATTACTCCAGTAATCTCATCTAACACGGGCTCAGCAAACTCGGCCAACAGGTCGGCTAGTACCTGCCCCTTGATCGAGGTGCGAGGCATGTACTTTATGTCGAAAGCCCCCAGTATGGTACCCCATTTAGCAATCCTTCCCGTATAGTCTGCACTCCTGAGCAGCGACCTGAGCGGGAGCTGGGTAAGGACCACAACCGTATGTGATTGGAAATAATGAGGGAGCTTACGAGTGGCATGAATTATCGCAAAGATAGCCTTCTCGAGTGGCAGGTAGCGGACCTCGGCCTCATGAAGAGATTTACTCACATAGTAAATAGGCTTCTGGACACCATTGTCGACTCGGACAAGTACCAGACTCACCGCATGTGTGGCTACCGCAATGTAGGCGAATAGGATCTCGTCCGTTGAAGGGCTAGACATGATGGGTGGTCGAGCTAGGTATTCTTTCAGCTGTTGAAAAGCTAGAATACACTCCTCATTCCATTCGAATCCCTTCCACTTATTAAGTAGTTGGAAGAAAGGTCTACATCTCTCTGCGGATCTGGAGATGAACCGGTTGAGAGCGGCAGTCATCCCAGTCAACTTCTGTACTTCCTTTGGGTTCCGAGGAGGTTGCAGACTGTTAATTGCCTTTATTTGATCGGGGTTCACCTCGATTCCCCGATGAGTGACCATATATCCCAGGAATTTCCCTGATCCAACACCGAAAGAACACTTCGAAGCGTTGAGGCGTAATTTGTGTTTCCTTAAGATCTCAAAGATACTCTCTAGGTCCCCGATGTGGTCGGGCTCAAGCTTACTTTTGACCACCATGTCATCAATGTATATCTCAATGCTCCTCCCTAGCAGTGGTTCAAACATTTTTGTCATCATTCGCTGGTAAGTGGAGCCTGCGTTCTTCAGGCCAAACGGCATCACCTTGTAATGGTAGTTCCCAATGGGAGTCACAAAGGCCGTTTTCTCCTGATCGTCCAGGGCCAGGGGGATCTGGTGGTATCCCTGGAAGGCGTCCAAGAAGCTCATTCGTGAATGCCCTACGGTTGCATCCACCAATTGATCGATCCGCGGCATAGGGAAAGGGTCCTTTGGACAGGCTCGGTTCAGATCGGTGAAGTCCACGCATACGCGCCATTTCCCATTTTTCTTCTTCACCACCACTGTGTTAGCCAGCCACTCGGGGTAGAACACTTCCCTGATAGCCCCAGCCTGCTTGAGTTTATTCACCTTATCCTTGACAGCGTCAGAATCTTCTCGGGATGAGCGCCGAGGTGGCTGCCTTTTAGGTAGTGCAGCCGGGCTCACATTGAGATGATGACAGATGAACCCGGGATCTACCCCCGGGGCTTCGTAGGAATTCCAGGCAAACACATCCACATTACCCCGAAGGAAAGACAACAACTCTTCCTTCTCCCGAGGGGGTAGCTGATCCCCAATCTGGAAAAACTTGTCTGGATCTTCTCCGATAACGATTCTCTCCAATTTTTCACATTGCTCCTCGGGCGGATCCTCAGCTCCATGGGGATCCGGGAACGTTGATTGCTATGAATGCCCGACTGAGGTGGTCATCAGCTCGGCATCCTGCTGATGCGAAATGGCAGCTATGAGGCACTGCCTTGCCATAGGCTGGCTTCCTATTATCTCCTCTACTCGTCCTCCAGACGGGAACTTGACCTTTAAGTGCAACGTCGAAGAAACTGCCCCCAAGGCATGGAGCCAAGGTCTGGCCACGATGGCCGTGTAGGGGGAATAAGCATCCACGACGATGAAGTCAACTTCAACTATCTCGGACCCTGCTTGCACAGGCAGCCTAATCTGACCCTTTGGGATGACGGTCTTCCCGTCAAAACTGACTAGGGGCGATTCGTACGCAGTCAGATCTTCAAGCCGTAGGCCCAACCCCCTGTACAGGTCTGGATACATAATCTCGGCTCCACTCCCCTGATCGACCATCACTCTCTTCACATCGTACCCTCCTATTCTGAGGGTAATGACCAAGGCGTCGTCGTGGGGTTGTATTGTCCCCACCTTGTCCTCATCCGAGAAGCTCAATGCTGGTCGGGCCTCCATTCTTGCACGTTTCGCCTCTTGATTATCTGCCTCAGCAGGCGTCCCCAAGATAGACATCACTCCTGAGGGGCAGGATCCAGTTCTCCCGGGGGCCACGAAGATAACATTAATCGTGCCCAAAGGGGGCCTTGATGAGGCAGTCGCCGAAGCCCCTGGCCTAACATGATCTCCTTGGCTGTCTGGCCGGTAAACGAACCGCTGCAACTTCCCCTCTCTCGCCAGTTGCTCCAAAAAGAATTTCAACGTTCTGCAGTCCTCGGTGGTGTGCCCACGCTCTTGATGATACTGGCAATGAAGGCTCTGGTTGCGCCTCAGGGGATCTCCTCCCATCTTGTTCGGCCATTTGAAGTATGGCTCATTCTGAATTTTCTCTAGAATCTGATGAATGGGCTCTCGGAATACGGTATGAACAGCTTGCGATACAGCAGATCCGGACCGCCCACTATAATCTCTCTGCGGCTTGCTATTGCTGTATCGGTCCGACTTGAAGTCCCTCCTCTCTTGAGGGACAGCCTTTGCTTTTCCCTTTCCAAGTAATTGGTCCTCTTCGACCCGCTTGTATTCGTCTATGCGATCCATCAGTCGGCGCACGCTCCTCACAGGCTTCTTGGTCAGAGACTTCCTTAGGTCGTGCTCGGCTGGCAAGCCGACCTTGAATGTCCTTACAGCGACATCATCGAAACTTCCTTCGATCTCATTAAACATCTCCCAGTACCTGTCTGAGTAGGTCTTTAGCGTCTCTCCTTCGCGCATGGACATGGATAGCAAGGAGTCTAAAGGCCGGGGTACCTTGGTGTTCGTCACGAACCGAGAGCAGAAGGCTCTAGTGAGCTTCTGGTAGGATCCGATAGAATTTGCTGCGAGACCATCGAACCACCTCATGGCCGCAGGCCCCAGGCTGGAAGGGAACACCTTGCACATGAGGGTCTCGTTCCGAGAATGGACAGCCATTTTTTGATTAAAATGACTCACATGCTCCACGGGGTCAGTCCTTCCGTTGTATGCGGTGAAGGTAGGTTGTGTGAAACGTCGAGGAAGGCTCCCTCCCTCGATACCGCGCGTAAAGGGCGACCTGGAAATTTGATTGAGTGCCCTTGTCATGGTATCACTCCCTGTGCCCCTTGAGTACGTATTTCTGCTCCTGCGGTCATGGTGATGTTCTTCCTCGTAGGAGAAAGACTCGCTTGGTGGTGTCCTGGAGCGGGGTCTATAACTATCATCTTCCTCATCTCCATAAGAGTCATCCGTGTCAGATGGGCTGCTTGACGGACTACGTCTCCTCCGTGTGCGGCGCAACTTCCTCTCGAGATGATCAATTTTACGTTGCATGGCCCTCTGAGTCTGGCCACCAGCGTTCCGGCGTTGACTCCTTGCAGTATGGTTCGTATGCACGCTTCCTTCGCGATCCCTCTGGCGCTCGAGGTGCAAAAAGTGGTCGATGTGCTGAGAATCAGCTGACTCCGCTCTGTCTGCTCTAACCATAGTTCAAGCTGTAACACACAGGTATCACAATAATCTTCCCACAGACGGCGCCAATTGTAAGGACACAAATATCTGGTCTTTTGGGCGGGCTAACAGAATAGCTGGAGGCCCAGCATATATTTAATACCCCAACAATGTATTTGTAAAGAGAGTGGATTAAAGATTATTGGATTGGACACATATAGGTTGAAAGCCCAAATATGGTGGTATTCAGATGTGTATTAATAAGATGATCGAGAATTACAATACTCTCTTCAACACTGTCCGAGGAGAATATCAGTACAAGTGTTGTTAAGGAACTTTTCTCTCCCTCTTTCCTCTCTTTTTCTTTCTTTTTCCTGCCTCCCCTTTCTAGTTTCTTTTCCTTCTTTTTATATGCCCTCCCCCTTGCATGGGCCCTCTCTGTTCATTCTTGTCCCATCCCTCTCTTCCTGAGCCTTCCTGAGGCAGCTGTAAAGGAGGGGATCACTGTTCAGGAGTCTTTTCACATTAATGCGGCCATGATGTTAGTTGCAGAGCCATAAATGCGGTGGCAGCAGCCTTTCACTTAATATCTGATTTTCATCATCAGTCTTCGCGGTCAACACAAATTAGGGGATTCTTTGGGAGAGATAAGATTGAGACTGGGACGCTCATTCGGGACACTCTTCCAGCCATCCGAGCAGGAGGTCTCCTCGGACAAGGCCTTCTTTTACGAGATTCACACTTCAGCATTGAATCGGGTTGGACAAGTACTCCACGAGATGTTGTCCTCGGACGTCCAGGTCTCCTCGGACAAGCCCACGGCCCAGGATCTGATGTTGGGCCCTCTGCCCCCACAATTTCAATACCCGCATTTCAAAGTTACCATATTTTTAATAAATGAGAATTTACTAAACTAAATGTTTTTTTTTTTTTTTGACAAAATGCTAAAGATATCACAAATTTCATCGCATAACAATTTTAAATTAATGTCATAAATGTATTCGGTAAATGTCAATAACATAAATAAAAAAAAAAACAAATATTGAAATTATTATTTTTTATTAATGACATATTAATTTGTAAAGATTATATATAATAAAATTAATAGCATCCCTTACATCACATATCTTTTTTTACTCAACTATTCTGCAACCATTTGTTTTTAGCTTTCTTTTTTTCTCCTCGTTACTCTCTCTCTCTCTCTCTCTCTCTCTCTCTTTGTGGCCTCCCTGTGTTTATTCACTTACCTCTTATCTTATTTTACTTTTATACATTATCACTTGTTAGGAAATATGTCTTGGGGATAGAATCCAATTAAAAGGCTAATATGACATATAAGGATATCGTTTGACCCAAAAGTTTAAGTCAAAGAATTTTGTTTCAATTATGTTATAATAACGGCTTATTATCCTCTTAAGTATCTAATTTATGACTATACTACTTAATCAACCATACCACTTATACATGAATATTAGTACAAGCATCTTTAACCAATGAAACCAGCAAGTCACCAAATTTCTAAATAAAAAATAGATAACACAGGACATGGTGGCAGAAAGGAAAATTGATGGAGAACGTTTGACAAGGAAAACCAAAAAACCACTGCAAAAATGACTCATCCCAATTAAGACAAGTCTATTATAAAAGTAATTTACAATATATAAATAAAAGCTAGGTTACAATTCCAATAAATAAACCTAATTTTTTAGCGTTTTGGGAGTAGTCAATGACGACGTGGGGCCTCACTCAAGGAAAATACGAAAGGAGCTGCAAAGAAATCTCACAAGTTATCTAGCTATATCTTTCTTAGAAAAGTAAGTGTTACGTAACATACTTTCATAATATTTTCATAATAAATTATTAGTGGTTAGTTATTATTAATTTAAATTTAAATTTATTATTAAAATTATTTTTTTACTCCAACAATAATAACTGATAATAATCTATTATTTAAAATTTATTATAATATTTTTACAATATTTTTATAACAAAATGACAAATTACTACTTGTTAGCAAATATATAATTTTAGTAATCAGTTTAAATTATAACTAATAAACAACTTATCGCTTTCTTATATATTGGGAAACAGTTGTAAAAATATCCTAGAGGAGAGATATTTTCCGGTAAACTTTCGCTAGTTTTGTCTTGGTCATTGTTTTTTCTTTCTTTAATAGTTGGACGACTTTTGATCACTTGGCTTGTCTTTTGCTTTTATATGTACGATACTTTTTTTCTATTATTGATATGCACGGCAACTCCATATGTGGATCCGAACTAGCTAGTTTAGATCTTACACAGTTTCACCAATCTTCCTCAGATGTTATCAAAGTTTAGTCTGTTGGAACCTATAAGGCTTGAACCACTCATGAGGTAATGATTTAAAAGCAAGTTTTAGTTGAATGAGATAATTGAAATTCATCATTTTTTTTTTCATAACTGTTGGTTATGTGTGTTTTCATTTGAAGGGAGATGGAAATCATGGACGCAGTTGAAAGATAGGTTTAGAAACTGTTTACGTTTATAAATTATCCACCTTTGGGTTCTTTGATAGAATCAATTGCCCCACCTACCATGTCTCAGCCTAGTAAACCAATTAGTGAAGATAGTGTTCCAGATGCTACTGCTTCCATTGCTTCAATCTTTCCACCAAATAATTCTGGGTCTTCGGATTCATCACCAAATGAAACAATTCCACAATTCTCTCATTCCATTGTGTCAGTCTTCCCACCAACCAAGTCTCAGTCTGAGAGTTCAGAATCCAATGAAAGACACCCACAACCACAACAGACTCATCCCATACAGTCGATCTTCCAGCCAACCAAGTCGCATACAAGCAGTTCGGATAGCCTGCATAAATGTTCTTCTTCTACTTCAATACAAGCACATTTCCGATCAAATAAATTGGAACATTCCACTGAATCAATCCAACAGAGTACTTCAATCCAATTGTCTGAACCTGAAAGAGTTCCTCTGAATCGAGTTGAAGAAAGGCTGAGCAGAGATCAGATTAAGCAGCTGATACATATGCTTCGAGTCATGGTTCCAGCCAATTCAAAAACGAGCGTGGAATGCCTCCTCGACAGCACGACAACGTATATAAACAAGCTGAAGGGGAAGCACCAGAGTTTGGAGTGCCATAAGGAGTACTTGCAGAAGCAGTTGGAGAGCCTGGTGAATAATATCAACGTGGGGATAGCGGGAAGGAATGCGACGATTTTGATCCAATGTAGTAAGAATCAATCACCCTTGACCTTAATGGTGGCGTTGATGGAGCTAGAGTTAGATGTGTACAATGCGACCTGGACAGTGGTGAACGATTTGATGATGCTACATGCTGTGGTGAACATGGAAAGTGGATTTTACACCCAAGAGCAGCTCAGGCTTGCGTTATTGGCCAAACTTGGCCTAGCATTCTTTCAGTAGGAGCGATGCAACTAGAGCTGCTTTTCTTCTGCTTTTTTTTTCCTCAGAACTTTGTACGAATAAGCAAATAAGATTTTATTTGGTTGTTTAGCTTATTTCAATGCCGGCTCAACCCCTGACCAATTGCCCCAACCCTCAAATAAAAAAAGACCCTATAATAATAAAGTATAAATCTTCTTTATCACTTTTTGTGTACTAATTTATATTTCAATAATCACAACTTACTATGTGTATGATTTTTTTTTTTTTTTTCATTTTCAACTCCAATTATTTTATAAGAAAAGTAAAATCAATACATAGCAAGTTGTAATTTGTGAAATATAAAGTGATACACATAAAATGGTACAAGAAATTTGTATTCTTAATCGTGATCCTAAAGTATAATGCTAGTATAAAAACTAAGTAGTAGTGCTAGGTAACCCTTGCCTTCCAAAATTATTTAATTATAACACTGTGCTAGTGGGGTAGGCCAGCTTAATGTGCACCCATGGCTAGAAATATTAGCTCACAACTTGATACACCGAACTCATAGACTTGCCAATCAATATATATATATATATATATATATATAAGCAGAGATCTGATACGGGAGTGTATGAGGTCTTGTTAAATGGCGCTCTAATTTTGCATTTAGCCTCTTTTTACCTCTGTCATTAAGTTTTTCTATATCAATATGTAATGGTCTCAAGCGTTTTCACTTTCAATTTTCTATTAAAAAGTGAGAATACACAATTAGATTAATTTGCCAGTATTTCATACTTTTTTTTTTTTTACTTTTTTGATGAAATTTCATACTTTTCTCACAACTCATAATTTTAAGTAAAGTTTGTGTTCTAGAAATTTTCTTAGCACAATCCTTTAGACGGTCCCACTATTTTTTCAAAGAAGACCTTTCTTTCTAAGAAATTGTATTAATGCAATCCTTCTATGTACAGCTCTCTCTTCTTCCCTTTCCCTTACTCTTTCCTCCCTTCTTTCATTTTCATCTCCCTTACAACCAAAAAAAATATTAGTTTCCAAATTCAACTAATAAAAAAAAAAGTGTTTTGAGGATATTAATAAAAAAAAGTCTGAATTTGGTAAAAATGGGGTGTTAAATTCATGTTTTACACCATCCAATAAGAGACTGTCACATCAATTTTTTATTTAAAATTCAGTACATCTTACCATAATTAATAACATCTTAATTTTCTCTCCAAAACATTTATTGTAGGAATATAAAAAAAAATTCCACTGTAAACTTTTCACGCTTAAAGAACATGACTTGCTAACTAATCAAACTAGAGTTTTTAGTACCTACAACAATTTCACAACATCAAGAACAAACCCCAATGTATACAGTGTCAAATTCCATAGTCTCCTGTTACATCAAATGAGTGCTTAATTTTCTTACAAATTATTGAATAGTAAAGCTTCTAGGCCATAGTTTCAACTACAACTCCAAACCATGTTGGACTTGGATGACACCTTTCCACAATGTATCATCACAAGATGCAAAAACAATTTGGAGTGTACACAACGTTTAGTATGGATGGGAAGAAATTTCATCCTATTCCAATTGGTTAGGTCAGTAAGGGACCGGCCTATTCCAATTTAATAATCTTAGAATTTTGTATATAAGTAATAATCAAGGAAACTTCCGCCTAAAATAAGTCAAACTTTTGGCAAGAGAGAAAATTGATGTCTAGACAAATCAAGCTAAGACCAACCAAAATAGATTATATTCTTAATTTCTTATCTCAATTTGTTCCATGTATAGGACTTATAGTCAATGCTTGACATATAAAATTTGAACATCTTATTTAAATTCCATCCTCTAAAAGCTTGAGAAAAAATTCATTTAAACCAACACAATATAGAAATTATAAAGGAATCAAAGAAAAATTGTCAAAAATAATGAAAATTTAATATTTGCTTAAATTTTTATAAGGATGAACACAATAGCAATATCCTTTACAAAAAAAAAAAAAAAAAAAAAATCTATGCTTATTTTGTACGTATGACAAAGTCTTATCACAAAGTTTTTCGAGACTCGTGTTGATTAGTGATTAGGAGTAATAAAGGAATAATCATCATATATATATATATATATATATATATATATATAAGCAAAGATCTCATGCGGGAATACACGAGGTCTTGCCAAGTGGCGCTCTAATTTTGCATTTAGCATTTTTTTTACCCCTTTCATTAAGTTTTTTTTACTATTACCCAAAAGTTTACATTAACTTATTTTACTATTATCTAATTAGTCTCTCATTAATTGCTTAAGCTTATATCACAAATTTCTCTCTTTTTTATGTCTTTTAGCATACTCACCATTTTAATATTTTAAAAAAAGCAAAAAATTAATAATTAAGGACTAATAGTAATAACTAACCAGATAAGGCCCTAGAGAGAGATAGAGAGACACAAAAATGATGTGGATTGTTAAATAAAATGCATTGTTTCATTACATATTACCAAAATAAAAGACCTAAGACTGAAAAAACATTTAAAGGAGAGAGAAAGAGAAATCTGAGGGGCTGCGCGCCTCCATCATATTGGCCTCCCACCACCATCAAGACGCCGAAACCCCTACAGGTATTTTTTTTTTTTTCTTTTTAAATTAGGGGATTAAATATGATTTAGGTTTGGATAATTTGGTTGAATAATTTTTGTTTTGGGTATATAAGTAGAGAGAGTATTTGGTACACAATGTAAAGCCATATTCTACCATGGTTTTAAATCATCTATAAGACACATGCATATACACTTGCGCACACCATGTATTTATGTCGTACTATCGATGAGTGAAAAATAGTGAGAGAGTTGGACATACTTTTGTTTCATAGTATGAAATATGTGAACACAACAAAAATTAGTTAATTTTCATAATCCCATTAATCTTTTGCATTTATTTTTGGTTTCATGATTTAAAAAAATAATAATAATCTTACCTTGAGAAGGCTATAAATAGGCAATGAAACTACTAAACTAATTTTTAATATCTTAAAATGTATATATTTCTTTACTCTAATTTAGTTTACTTTTTTATATAATATATATATATATATATAACACTATCCAAAACCATCTTATATAAAATATTACAAAATTATACGTGCATCGCACGGGCAACTTATTAGTTGACCTTAAAAGTACTAGATTGGGCCATCCATTTGCCTAGTGGGTTGTTGGGCTGCTACGTCAGGCCATGGGCGTTTGACTTTTTGTTAACCCATAGGTTGTGTATTAGCATGTATCTAATTAATCTGATGAAGTTTGTAAGCCTTGTTAATCTTGTCCTCCCCCTCCCCTGTATGTGTAGTAATATTAATTGAAGTTTATCACAAAAAAAAAAAATCTGATGAAGCAAAAAGAAAAAAGATGTGTTTCAATTTTTAATTAGAATTCCCTTATTAGTTACCTCACCTTAAAATTATTCTCTCTTTCCAACAATTTTTATCACCATCCTCACTTAGCACCACCAAGACATTTCTCATCCAAGACAAGTTTGAATCTAGAATATGAAAGCCTTACAGATGCAATTCCACCATCCCGCGTGATCTGGTTGTAACTTGCAGACCAGCCGTGTGGTGAGATCCACACCCCATTCCTTGCCCCTCTTTAGAATCTAGTCCCAATTTTCTCTTTAATCAAAAATTAAATAAAAATTAGGGCACAAATCCTTGAGATCATCATTAATACATATTTAGGTCCTAGGCCCCTCATAATTTATTTATGTTTGAAAATTTTTCTCCCAATGATTTTGGCAACAGTAATCACAAATCGAAAGAGAACATTTTTTTTTAACTACATTTATTAATTACAAACTATTTAAATAATTTTAAAGTAATCTATGTTCACAATATTATCATAATAATTTTACAAAAAATCTTAAGTTGCAATTTATTACTGTTTTAATTCTGAATCGACCACTAATATCACTTTTTTTTTTTTTATACCAAATTGTCACTTAACGATTATATTTGTATCTTTACTCACGTCTAGGAAGGAGCTGAATGAAGGTTTTAAAAAGAGAATGCCGAATCGACCACTAATATCACTTTTCTTTAGCTAGCTTAGATCATTCACATTAGTTTATCTAAACTTTTAGCAAAATTCTAGTTAGAAAATAGTGATTCTATTTTAGGAAAAATTATCTTTGAGGCACGCTTAAACAACATCCCCTCACAACATGTTGTTGATCCCATGTATGTGCAAGGCTCACCAAATATGGCAGGGTTGTTGCATAAGCTTGTCTCACAAGATGCTTTCTCGTATTTTAGATAACATAATTTTCACATGTATTGTAGGTACTTGTCCCCAATGGGTGAGCCACGAAATCTTATTTGGAGGCCACACTTAACTTTAATATTTTTTATATTCATTATAAATTGAATCTATTTACTCTATATCTAAATAAAATAAATATCACAAAACTATAAGGCTGCCAAGAACGTTTTAGTTTAGTTACATAAATTGTTCTTCTTGAATAGGAGAATATATCTTGATTCAAATCTCCCATCTCCCATTAATTCTTGCAATGGTCAAATCATCGAGAGAAAAAAAAAGTTAAGTCAATGTCCTAGAATAATGTAAAGAATTTTTTTTATATATTATTTTTTATTTAGAAATTTTAGATAAAAGAATATTATATATATATATATATATATTCTAAAATCACACGTCATGTGCTCAATGATTTATGTGCACTACATGAATATTATATGAAAGTATGAAATACTTTTATAGCAATTTGCTAACAATACGTAACACTAAGATTATGATTAAATCAATTATAAATCATAAATATGTGATAAAAAATTGAAATTTAAATGGCATAATAAGAAAGGAATCAATGTTAAAGACATATTTCATTTTTCACAAAATCCTCTTCTTCCAAAATTATAATCTATCACATGTATCATCACCTGACGTATATATTGGGAGGGTTATGATATAATTTGTTTGAGTATTCTATAAATTTGCTTAGGTTAAAAGGAATATAAATGTTTAAAAATTCTGAGTGGATTGAATGGTAATTTTCCTATAAACTACTTAAAAATATAATTATTTAAAAGAAAATTTTAATAAAATTCAAAATTTCTGGGCCCATTCATCTCCGAAACTCCAAAAAGGCTAAAACTTTTAAAGACTGTTATTTTAACAAATATTTTTGAAAAAAAAAATATTTTTTAAAACAGAAATGGCCCGTTAGATTGGTATTCCAAAAGCAATGTGCCACTCAGCAATAAAAAATAAAATAAAATAAAAATAAAAATAAAAGTTAATGTCCGTGTAATTTTAAGGAAGTTTCTTGTAATTGGGTTTATAGCAAAATCCAAGTAATTAAAGGTCCATCCCTAAGGGCCAACGTCTCAGACTCAGTAGTCAGTAGCGCGTAAAAGCATTTTTTGCATTATGGTCATAATTTTGCATCTGCAACTACATTCTTGTGCTGTGAATTCACATAACTCAAGCTCACAACTCCAGTCAACGCAGTCCTCTCTGAAAATTTTATTTCTTAAAATAATTCTTGATTCGTGTATAGTTTTGTTATTTGCGAGTGAAATAATTTTTATAAAATTTGTTAGTCAAATTATTGTTATATGTGTTAGAAATCTAGTTTATTCAACATGTTTCTTAGTATTTCAAATGTTGTAGAGGGTAAAAGTTTTAATAATAATAAAAAAATTATCATAACACGTGAACAATTAAAGCTCGAAGTATACTATAGACACCACGTAAATTCTCAATATTAATTTTTTGTGTAATATAAAACTTACAATTCTTTTAATTACTATGTAATATGATTCTTTAAAAAAAAATTTACTCAATAATATATTACTTATTCAATTTTTTATGAAAGAGAGGTTCTAATCCAAATCACAACATATGATATTATGATATGAAAAAAAAAAAAAAGAAAAAAAAATGAAGACTCTAAAAAAGAAATTGAATTAAGAATCTCTCTTTAAAAACATGAAAATTCTCAGTCAACTATTCAAGAAAAATAGAAAACTCATACATGAATTGTGTGTGTGTGTGTGTGTGTGTGTATACAACTTTGAAGGACAAAATTGGCCTATACCCTTTTTAAAAAAACAATCCAGCATTTTGTCTCATTTCTCAAACTAATTAAGGGAATACCCTTCTTTTGAAACTCGATTTTTTCAAAATCGAGTTTAGGAATGGTAACGGGTCGGGTTCGGGCCGGGTTTCTTTATACCCGAACCCGAACCCGACCTGGTTAATAAACGGATTTTTTTTCATGCTCCAAACCCGGTCCGTCGGGCCCCGCCCACTTTAGGGCCCAATCCTAAGTCCTAATGGCCTAAACCGTGGCCCAATTTAAAAAAAAATTCCATAATTAATTTAACAAATCTTAGATTTCTACGTTAGTTTAATTTATAATAGTTATTTTAGTTTTCTTCAATAATTTTAGATTTCAAATTTCACATAAATCTACAATAATTTACTTTTAGATTTCTCATTTTTTCTTTCAAAAGAATCAAAACACACCCAAATATAGAAATCACAAGAAATAATACATAAAAATCACAAACCCATACATAAATCCTATATACATAACCCAAATACATGAAAAAAAAAAATCTTCCTTACAACAAAATTTGCCACAAGTTCAAATATATACAAAATAAATCCTCCAAATCCAAATATGGGACCATTACATCAAGTTCAAAAATCTACAAAATAAATCCCACAAATAAATATACACAATAATAACCCTTTCAGCCTTCAGGCACCAAGTAACAAACCTAAAAAAAAAAAAAAAAAAGTAGAGATCTTGACGGTGGCAGATCTTGGCGGAGGTGGCAGATCTTGGCTGAGCTACACTTGGAGAAGACAGATCGGAGCAGAGAAATAGACCTGTGACGATCTTGAGACCGGCAGTGACAGAGCTTGAGGCCGGTAGTTAGATCGTGTGATGGCCGCAGGGAGTGACAGAGGTTAGAGCAAAGAAAGTTTCAACCAAGCCAAAGCCAAAGGCAAAAGCTGCAGCGGTTGTGAAGCCTAAGGCGAAGTCCATGGCTGCGAAGCCAAAGCCAAAAGCCAAAGACGAAGGTTGCAATGAAGGCAAAACCAATTGCGAAGCCAAAGGCGAAGGTGGCGAGGACTTCAACAAGAACAACTCTCTGTCGAAGAAGGCGGCGCTGGCAAAGAGAGCATTAAAGCTGTGAGAGTGAGTGAGTGAGAGAGGGAGAAGAGGATGAGTCCTTGAGAAAGAGAGGGAGAGAAGAGTGAGGCTGTGAGAAAAATGGATGGGGGCTGGGTGTGGAATTTCAAAGGAAGTAGGGTTTTTTTAGTTTATATATATATATATAAGGGGTATTTTGGAAATTTTATACTTAAACGGGTCGGGTCCGGGCCGGGTATGACAAAAACCTGGACCCGACCCGGACCCGTTCCGGGTTTTTTTTTAAAAGACCCATACCCGACCTTATTATTTATCGGGCCAGGTAAAATCCGACCCATTAGAGTCGGGCCGGACCGGATATCCGCGGGTCGGGCTTTTATTGCCATCCCTAATCGAGTTAAACCCTGTAATGACGTTTTTAAGGAGTCTATAGTGATGTTTTCATGACCTATAGTAGCATTTTGTAACTCAAGCTCTATAAACTCGAATTATAGGTAAAAAAAAAAATTTGCACATAACTCGAGTTCATGGAACTCGAATTATAAAACGTCACTATAGGCTCTTTAAAACGTCACTATAGGCTCCTTAAAACGCCGCTATAGGGATTCAGAATTTTTTTTTTTAAACTCGATTTTTAGAAAATCGAGTTACAAAAGAGGGGCATTTCCCTAATTAGTTTGGAAAAAGGGGCAAAATGCCATTTTTTTTTTCACGAAAAGGGAATTTGCCCATTTTGTCCCGACTTTGAGTTTCGTATATTTTAATTTTGGTTCTAGAAGTCGACCCCTTAAAAAAGATTTCTAATTCAATCCTTAATTATTGGTCTAAATGAGAACGAACCTCTCTTCATTTTTTACTATGGATTAGCGATCCGACCTTGGCTACGTTTAAGAGCTCCCGGATTTGGTGAATTACAATATTGTTCCCTTAGTTCCGGACACTACCTAGACTAGAGTTCAACACTCAAAATGCCGTGAGAAATAACACCAAATTCGCAACTTACACTCACGAAAATGCATAGGCTTGGTTCATGATTTTGAAGTTTGAAGAGAAAATCATCAAATCTCCTTGCTGTAGGTGTCAAGTTTCCTAAGAAATCAGCTTGTTTTACTGTCTTGGCATTGATGCTTAAAGTTTTTGATAGAAAGTTTCAGTAATTTTGCTATATTTACTCAAGAAATAGAAGAAGAAGTTGTCCTTGTCCTCTTGTTTGTAAGTGTAATTAATTATGAGGAAAATGGAATTAGAAGGCTTATTTTATAAAAGGAGCCCATTTGCTTCATAAAGGGTATGGGCATTAAGTGCTTAATGGCTCAATGGTCCGATTGATAACCGTGGGCTTGGGTGTCTCGTCATAGAATAAGCCCCTTTTCTTCCTTGTCTTCTAAATATCATGGGCTTATTCTCTACGCATTCGTCATTTTACAGAAAGTGTAGTGATTGTGGGATCCAAGTTGTGAAGAGAGATAAAACACATGGGCCGTAATCTGCGTAGAGGAAAATGTTAGCCATGAACCTAATCTGTGT
Organism: Lithocarpus polystachyus; assembly: GCA_033629205.1. Classification (NCBI taxonomy): domain Eukaryota; kingdom Viridiplantae; phylum Streptophyta; class Magnoliopsida; order Fagales; family Fagaceae; genus Lithocarpus; species Lithocarpus polystachyus. The sequence continues at coordinate 18,173,362 of CM066172.1, forward strand.
TTTAAAACTTTATTAAAGCCTACATTGTTTCCCATAAAAAAAAAAAGGCCTAAATTGTTGGTGCCTTGGTGGGTCATGAAGCAGAGATCATAGTATGTAGTCTTATTCTCAAATTTTCTTTTTGGGAGGTTGATTCTTGGACTCACACGGTTAAACCCGCAATTTGTCAATTTTTTTATAGGTTTTAGGTAAATATATAGTGCATTGCCTTTTGCCTCAAAAAGGAGAAAAAAAAAAAAAGTTCGATAGTTAGGGAGGTGGGGTTGGGATTACATAGGTAAAACATTACCAAAAATGTTATTATCACTTGAACTTGATAATTCAAATTTTGCTCAAAGAAAAAAAAAAACTTGATAATTCAAACAATTAAACGTCCTAAAGCTTGACTTTATTTACTAATCATAAAATTTAACTGTTGAAGTGAAGTATATTTAACTCACTGGATGACTCATATCATGTAGAAATTCAAGTTGGTAAAGCGCATGCTATGTAGATGAAGTTAGAGTGATTGGCTCAGACTTTATACATGTTGTACATTAAATTTTGAGCATGGATTTGCTGCAAACATGTTTGCAGGAGTTGCTACAAACATGATGAGGTGGCAACTTATGAAGCTAACATATGTCCTAGCTAGGCCATATGCATGTCACATGACCAGCCAAATTCACTAACCACAGTTAAAACTTAAACCACCGGTCTCTCTCTACCAACCCAAGTAAAACAAAACCCCTATCATCTCTCACTTTGTCATCCAACATGTTGGTCGTGAATTTGGCTAGGTGGTTTTAAGTTTTAATTGTGGTTAAGTGAATTTGGCTGGTCGTGTGACATACACATGACCTAGGACACATGTTAACTTCATAAGTTGTTACCTCATCTTATTTGCAGCAACTCCTACAAACATGTTTGCAGCAAATCCTTACTCTTAAATTTTTGTGTTGTGGAAACCATTAAAGGGACCAATAAAAACGGGTTATGGCCCCAAAAAGGACAAAAAATTCCTCCACTACATTCATGAGGAAAATACAAAAATTATTATCAATTTCACTTGAAAAATATTTACAAATTAATAATAAGTTCATAACTATAATTGATATCATCTTAATAGCATTTAAAAAATAAATTATGAAAAGTGTTACATTCACAACATTTTCATCACACTTTCACACCACTACAATTAATTTTTTACCTACTAATCACAACTAATAACAATATGTCAATTAAGATTTATTGTAAAAATGTTATATACTGTACATAGCAATTCTCAAAAGTCAATTACTTTTTTTTTTTTTTGAGAAAAAGTCAATTACCTTTTTATTTTATGATTAAATCACATTAGATTGAGACAGCTTTCGGTTTGTTGTAAATTGTAACTATACAATTATTGAAAAAAAAAAAAAAAATCAAGGTTGATGGTTTTGATACTTCAACAGAGTAAAAATTGTAGTATCACTGACATCATAAATTGTCTTTTGGTGGGTATGAGTCTTTTGGTCTAGAGAGATTGTCTTGCGATGGGTATGGGCATTTCCATATCAATACCATCCGATGAATTTAAAATGGTGTTTTCGTTTCAAATAAATTTAAGATATATGGCTTTGTTCAAGAAGAATGAAGTGGATGGTACACTCCAGATGCTCGATTAAATGTCTGGTATTGTTTTTGTACCTAATTAGTCTAATTTGGTTGCTATTATCAAGTTTAAATGAGGGAATTTACCCAAAAAGAGATGCTAATCATGACCATAATTAAGGCCATGTGTTTTGATTCTCTTAGTAATTATTCCTTCAAGTCACCAAAATTCATATATCATCATTTAATTTCATTTGTTTTGAAAATTTCTACCAAGCTTTATTCTTTTTATTTAAGGAAAGTCTGTGTTATCTATTCTACAATAATTAACAATTTCACAATGCTCAAATTTTCATGATTAATTTATGGCGGTGAGAAATGTATTATTGGGAATCTATTAAGATTTAAGAGTGACTTACAAAAGAAAAGTGTAGGGATAAAATTGGATGGTTATAACAAATCCAAAACTTATGATTTCGAGCACAATGCAGAGGGAGTGAAGGCAAATGCTAAGGAAGGTGATCGGACCCTCTTGAGCGCAAGTTGAACATCTGACCCTCAAACTTTTTGGTTATGTCAATTGTCTTTGGCTTTGAAATGCTTTATAGATGACAATTTTTCTGAATCCATTTCAATAGGAGAAGTGAGGATTTGGGGGACACTCAGGGAATAGAAGGAAGGTGCAACGAAATCTCAAAGAGGAATAAGAAGAGGCGAGGAAGTTTCTTATGGATTCTCATTACTTTTGATTGATCATTCTTTTCTTTTCTTTGGAAGAGTTTTTAAAAGTGACTTGCCTTTTGGGTAGCGGAAGACTTTTGATAACTTTTGACTGCCTTTTGATTTTAGGTTAATAGGTTATGTTCTTGGGTGTCTGGCAATTGTTAATAAACTAGATAATGTTCCGCGTGATGCATGGACTGTTTTACAATTTCATTTGAAATTATTTTTATGTATATTAAAATCTACATATAATATTTAATAATATATATTTTTTTTGTATAATATTTATGTTTGCCCACAATATTGTTAACTTTGAAACTGGATTTTTTTAATTCATAATTTACTAAAAAAAAATTGTATAATATTGTAAAATTATAATATAGTATAATATTTACTGTTAAAAGTAGATTTTATTTTCAAACTGATTAAATGATTTTGAAATCTACAAATAAGAATTTAAAGTATAAAATACTTTTATATCCTAAAATTACATAAATAAGCAACCTACCAATCACTTTCTCAACCACTCTATTCTCACAACAAAATATAGAGACCTTGATCACAAACACCTAATTAATTATCTCAATAAAATTAAGGAAATCATCTGTAAGTATTAACATAAAGAAAACTTGATTAAACAAAGAGAAATTTGCTAAAACACATTCATTGATCAAAATTCAATTCTCTTTAGTTGGGCTTTCACATCCTTAAAAAAGAGCGAAAAACACTTTTAAATCATCTTTTTTTTTTTTTTTTTATCACTATGGCTCATACCGCACAAAATAGCAATAAAAAAAACTTACAAAGAAACCTACAAATTATGAATTCTAACACAAATTTTTTTATAAAAAAATAGCTAACTTCATAAGTAATCAATTAGAATGTTTCTTTTTCTCTAATTCTAAAAAAATACATTTATAACTTTCCCAAACCAAAATCTCAAACACCCAAGGACTCTAAACAAATCATAATCTTCACTAAATCTATAATGTCTGACTTCAACATCAAAACTGTAAGCTACTGTCACTGAATTAAAAACGTAAGCCCCCTTCCTTGGTCATAGCCAATGACATCGTATATTGTCTAAGTGTACTTGAGATGGAATGATATGAAAAGCTGTGGACGTGTATATGAAGGAGTAGAAGTAAAAAAGGTGAATAGAAATGCAATTTTTTTTTTTTTTTTTTTTATGTGTGTGAGAGATGAAAAGTCTTGAAATATTAAACCAAATGAAACAAATAGTATTCTTAAATCATTGAATAAATAATGTAACAAAATTAATCTTGAAACATTGAGCTAAAAGAAATAAAGAGTCTCTATTTTTAAATTTGTACTCATCTTTGATGTGGCTTAAGGATATTTTAATTCTCTTAATAAAATGCGCTACATGGCAGAATCTCATGCTCTCTCGCATGAGATTTCAACTTATATATATATATATATATATATATATATATATATTAAAATCTACATATAATACTTAATACTTTTTTTTTGTATAATATTTATATTTTCCTACAATATTGTTAATTTTGAAACTTAATTTTCTTAATTCACATTTTCTTAAAAAAAATTGTATAGTACTGTAAGATTATAATATATTATAATATTTACTATTATAAATATATTTTATTTTTCAAACTAATTAAATGATTTTGAAATCTACAAATAACAATTTAAAGTATATAATACTTTTATATCCTAAAATTACATAAATTTCAGCAACCTATAGAACACTTTCTTAACCACTCTATTCTCACAACCAAATATAAAGACCTTGATCACAAACACCCAATTAATTATCTCAATAAAACGAAGGAAATCATTTGTAAGTATCAACATAAAGAGAACGTGATTAAACAAAGAGAAATTTGCTAAAAACACATTCATTTATCAAAATTCAATTGTCTTTAGTTGGGTTTTCATATTTTTAAAGAAATAAAAATGAAAAACACTTTTAAATCACCATCGATTTTTGTTTTTATCATTATGGCTCATACCGCACAAAATAGTAGTAAAATAAACTTACAAAGAAACCTACAAATTATGAATATTAGCACTAATTTTTTTTTTTTAAAAAGAAGCTAACTTCATAAATAATCAATTAAAATGTTTCTTTTTCTTTTTCTTTAGTTCTAAAAAAATACATTTATAACTTTCCCAAACCAAAATCTCAAACACCCAAAGACTCTAAGTGAATCATAATCTTCACAAAATCTACAATGTTTGACTTCAACATCAAAACCGTAACTACTGTCACTGAATAAAATATGCAAGCCTCTTTCCTTGATCATAGCCTACTCATACAGGTTATGATCAAATGATACCACAACGTTAGAGTTATGTATATGTCATTGAAAGGTTGAAAGTAAATAACGTAGTTTTTTGTCTAAGCATATTTGAGATGGGATGGTATGAAAGGTTATAGATGTGTATATAAAGGAGTAGAAGTGAAAATGGTAAATGGAAATGCAAAGAGATTTTTTGTGTGTGTGAGAGATGAAAAGTTTTGAAACATTGAACTAAATGAAACAAATAGTAGTCTTAAAACATTGAATAATAATGTAATAAAAATAGTCTTGAAACATTGATCAAAGGAAATAAAGAGTTTCTACTTTTAAATTTGTTATTATCTCTAATGTGGCTTAAGGGTATTTCAATTCTCTTCATAGATTGCGCTACATGGCAGATCCTCATGCTCTCTCGCATGAAGTCTATGCTTATATATATATATATATATATATTGATTATTTTAGGAAAATATTTTATACTACTTCTACGAGAAATTGAAAAAATTATCAAAACATTTGACGAGTAGTAAAATTACAGGCTCGTCCATGCAACAGACGAGCATTAAATCTACAGGCTCATTAGGTAGATGACGAGCATCCAATCCATAGGACCGTCCATTTTACTTTTATAGGTCATCACTTGTTGGGGAACATGTCTTGAACATATCTTGGGAAGACTTCAATTAAAGAGCTAATATAACATATAAGGATAACATCTGACCCAAAACTTTAAACCAAAGAATTTGGTTCCAATTATGTTATATTAACTACTTATTATCTCCGTTAGTATCCAATTTAGGACTATACTACTTAATCAACCATATCACTTACACATGAATGAATATTAGTACAGGCATATTTAACCAATGAAACCAACAAGTCACCAAATTTGTAAATAAAAAATAAATAACACAAGATATGGTGACAGAAAGGAAAATTGATGGAGAACGTTTGACAAGAAAAACCAAAAACCACTGCAAAAATGACTCATCCCAATTAAGACAAATATATTATAAAAGTAGTTTACAATTTATAAATAAAAGCTAGGTTACAATTCCAATTAACGAAGCTAATTTTTTGGCGTTTTGAGAGTGAGTCAATTAGGACGTGGGGCACTCTTGAAGAAATTACGAAGGGAGCTGCAAAGAAATCTCAGAGTTATCTTAGCTATATTTTCTAAGAAGAGAATGATCATAATATTTTTACAACAAATTAGAAGTAATTAGGTATTATTAGTTCAAATTTGAACTTACTATTGAGATTATTTTTTACCCCAATAATAACATCTAGCAATAAACTGTCACTTGGGATTTGTTGTGATATTTTCACAACACTTATAACAAAGTGGCAAATTGTTACTAGTTAACAAAAATGTATTTTTAGTGGTTGGTTTAAATTAAAACTAACAAACAACTTACCAATTAATTTATACTAGCATGTAGTCCGTGCTTATGCACGGAAATATTAACAATTGTGATGATAAGATATTCATCTTGATAGATTCAGTTTCCACATTGAGCTTTGAATCTTCTTGGAGGCGCCAATGAAGTGATAATATATGAGAGTGTGAAGCAAGGAAGAGTGGGATTGAACATTGTGTTTGAACCCGGCCTTGCTCTTAGAAATCCGAAAGGAGGAGGAGAAGGTAGTGTGTGGATCTAGTTGGTAAAGGTTGAGAGTGAAGGAGGAGACATGTGATGACGATATGACATTAGGAAGAGATGATGTTTTACTTTTATAGGCTTTCTCGTTGGACTCCTTGATTCTGGTAGTGAGCAGGTGAAATGTTCATTTATAAAAGTGTACAGGTGAAATATCCTTGCTTAGGCCAATGAGCATTATCATTGTGGCTTTCTTGGCTTCTGTGTTAAATGTGGGTAGGTGAGATGTTCACCCATAAAAGTGTGCAAGTGAAATGTTCTTGCTTAGGCCAATGGCTTAGGCCAATGAGCATTATCATTGTAGTTTTCTTGGCTTTCGTGTTAAATGTTAATGCATCATTTATTTGGGCACAAAAATTAGAAAATTTAGATAAGATACATGACACAAAATTGGAGTCCAATTTATAATTTAATTAGATTTTTTTTTTTTTTTTGAGTTTTGATTAAGACAAGTAGTGCAAAATTGAGAATCCAAATTTAGACACATGTCACAAAATTGAAACTATAATATTTGAGTTTCTCTCTGCTTCACTTATTATTATATATATATAGATTATGAAAGTATTATAAAAATAGGGGGCAGGAAAAGTATTATAAAAATATAGTAGATAAGAGATCTTTTTGGGTAAATTTTCACTACTTTTATCTTGGTCATTGTTTTTTCTTTCTTTAATTGGTGGAAGACTTTTGATCACTTGACTTGCCTTTTACTTTTATACGTATGATACTTTTTTAAAAGTATATGCAATTATTTAAAGGGTGATATTAACGAATGCATTTAGGGTATTAGTTAACAATCTATTTTAGAAAAGTTTTGACATCACTTTTACGGGAAATGAAAAAAATTATCAGAACATTAATTGTTTTTCTTTCTTTACCCATAAAAACTTTTTTTAAATAGAGTATTAAACAATACCCTAAGGACATTTGTTAGCATTTTCCTAAAAACCATGTAAATCTTGCATTGATAACAGAGGGGAGTTCTGTTAACTTGGGGGTCTTTAAAACATTGCCTAAGTGGCCTAGTGGAAGAGTTGACCCTAATTTTAAAAGTAATAAAAAGGTCAACTATATTGATTTCTCACCTGAATTAGGAAAAATTGTCTATAAATGTACTGGGTTTTTATGTTGTTTTTGTACAGAGAATTGATTAAATTATTACATCATCAGTTGCTTCGTCATCTGTAAATCCTTCCATGTGTGTCGGTAACGAAGAAGGAAGGTGCAACGAAATCTCAAGAGGAATAAGAAGAGGCGAGGAAGTTTCATGTGGATTCTCATTTGGGTAATGGAAGACCTTTAATAACTTGACTTGCCCTTTGCCTTTATATGCACTGTCCATTTCCTAATCGTTGATATGCACCTCAATCTTCAACCATCGTTGTCAAATATTGGCCCGGAATCTCATGTGGCAGCAGGGGATTGATCCCAAAGTCTAGTCTGTTGGAATTTGGAACCACTCATAAGGTAATGATTTTAAATTTAAAGTAAGTTTTAGTTGAATGAGATTATTGAAATTCATAACTTATTTGATTTCGTAATTGTTGGTTATGTGTGATTTTATTTGAAGGAAGTTGGCAATCATGGACAGTTGAAAAGACATGGTAGAGATGTAAGGCAAGAAGTTTGAAAACTTATATCTTGTTCCTAATATTTAGAAATTTGATGGAATCAATTGCCCCACCCACCAAATCTCCTCCTGGTAGCCCAATGAGTGAAGATATAGTTCCACATGCTACTCCTTCCATAGCTTCACTTTTCCCACCAAACTATTCTGGGTCTGGTGGTTCAGCATCTGATCAAACGATTCCACAATACTCTAATTCAATATCGATAATCTTCCCACCAACAAAGTCACAGACTGAGAGTACAGAATCCAATCAAAGATTTGGACAATTCTCACATTCCATATCCTCAATCTTCCCGCCGACCAAGTCTCAAACTGATGAAAGTTCAGAATCCAATCAAAGATTTGGACAATTCTCATATTCCATACCCCCAATCTTCCCACCGACAAAGTCTCAAACTGATCAAAGTTCAGAATCCAATGAAAGACTAACACGATTCTCTCAATATTCCATATCGTCAATCTTCCCGCCAAGCATGTCTGATGATACAAATAGTTTGGATAGCACGCCTAAAGATATGCGGATTACAAAAGAAAACAAAAGAAATATTAAAAGTAAAAAAGAGAGTATAGATGTGCCTGAATTCGAAGATCTTCGTTGGAGTAGAGTTGTATGTCCTTACAAACAAACCCTTCAAAGGCGGCTCCAGCGGCTGATTGAGGTCGACGTCCACAGGAACTGGACCTATGCCATCTTCTGGAAGTTATCACACGACTATTCCGGTGTGTCAATTTTGGACTGGGATTTCGGATACTACCAAGGCGACAAAGACAATCTGAAGGCCAAGACAACATATGCGGTGGAACAGGAGCATGTTAAGAAGATGTTGGTCAACCTCAGTTTATTGAACTCCGGGTCTGTTGACGAACAAGAGCTCACCGACACTGAGTGGTTCTTCTTGGCATCAAAAATGTTGTCCTTCGTGAACGGCAGTGACCTCCCAGGCAAAGCTCTTACCACTTCAAATGCAGTTTGGGTGGTTGGTGTGAGCTCACTGGCAAGCTCGCCATATGACCGGGCTCGTCAGGGCCAGCGTGCTGGGCTCCAGAAGATGTTGTTCGTACCCTTCCAAATTGGCGTTTTGGAATTGGGCTCTACTGGACTTCTTTTAGGGGAAAAAACTTATCGCCAAGCAGCACTTATGTTTCTCACATCAGGACTGGATCATATAAACGCAATCACGACTTTGTAACCGGCCAACCAATTTCAAGATTGAGATCCCGTGCAATACTTAGGGTATTGCATGTGAGAAACATAAGTTCTGGCAATCCGTGTGCTCACTATTGATTTCATTTCAGCTTCGCATTTTTGTAGACTATTGGCCACGAAGTTTGTTTTTATAATGTCTAAATGAATTTGGTTCTTTAATCTTAGTCTTGATATATTTAATTTCTAGGCACTTTGGTTACATGTTTTTTATAACTTGCAGTACTTCCACAACTCGACTGACAACCATCATAGATCATTATTGTGCTTTGAAACTAATTTTCTTATGTTCATGATGGTTAGGACTTAGGAAATTTGTCTTTAATCGTTACCATACTTTAAAGACTTGGCTCTTACTAGTTACCAACTTATCAACATAAATACATAATTTTTAGTTTTCATGACTGATGCTTTTAATTTGCATTCCTTCTTCTCTTGTCCTTTAGAGATGGACAAGTACTACACAGGCAACTTTTGGAAATGTACCCTTGCTGCGCGCGGAGTTGAAGTTTCCAGCAAGTTGATCTTCAAGCATGCAAGACTTTTTTCTCCCTCTTTTCTAATGGAAATATGTATTGTGTTGGTCAAAAAAGTTACTTATTATCAGCTATAATATTTTTATGACGTTGTAATCAAAGTGTATACTTCAATAAAATTCTTGTTATTATGGTTGAGCAAAGTGTACAATTCAATATAACTTTGTTTTTGTTTTCTTTTGAATCATTGGATGGTAGGGATGACTTTAAAATTTGACCATTCTCTTCATTCATTAAGAATTAATTCTTCTTTTGTTTACAAAAGTGTAGTAAAAAACAGAATAAATATGAGAACACAATTGAAAAGTGCTGGCACCATCTATTTTCGGCAAATCTTTGCCTATGGATGCGTATTTTTTATTAGAACTCTTGTTATTATTATTATGTTGTAATCAAAGTTTACATTTCAATAGAATTTTGTTCATTCTTGGATCAAATCCTATTTTATTGTGCCACCAAGTCAATTACTAATTTCTATTTACTTGAGGTGTTCATTTTGTTTTTTTATTATTAATTACTCATTGATTTGGTGAAATCCGCAACAGTAACAACATTAAGCATTCTATGGCAAAAAAGAACATGAGTAATTCATAACAAACTTTCTACAACTAATTTAAAATAAATAAAAAAAACATAAAATTTTAAGAGTCCCTTCGTTTCTATGTATAAGGTAATGGTTGCTCACAGCCTGAAAAATATATTGTTCATGCATAAGTACATTATTTTTTCAATTAAGAAAAGTACATTATTCTCGCTTTCTCTCTCACACACACACAGTAATGATCGACATGCTCTTTGTTATGCTCTTCATGTTATTTTAGGTGCTCTTCGTAACAATTAATGAAGTAGATTCCCAAACAAAAAAGTTTTTCATCTCTCATATTAAGGCATGAAATCATGCACTTTGAAGCGACTTCAACCACCTGATGGTTAACTGCAACAATATATATATATATATATATATATATATATATGACTAAATAATCGAGAAATATAAGAGAAAGATGAGCTACATTAAAAGAATAATTCATGATTATATCAATTTGGTAAAATATTCTTTTTTTTTTTTTTTTTTTTGATCATCAATTTGGTAAAATATATTACATAAAACAGAAAGATTTCACATAAAACAATTTCTTAACCAACGACTTATACTCGATAACACTACCCTTCAACAATTAATGTAGAAAGTTATATATAAGTTTTTTTTTTATTTTTTTGGTTAAAAGTTATATATAAGTTATAAGCGTGGGAGAAAATTATTTCTGATAAAAGAAAGGTTTTTTTTGTTCACTACAAAAAACGCGGTTTTAAGCTGCGTTTTTGAGCTGCGTTTCGTAAAAAAGCAGCTCCAAGACGGACTTTGAGCTGCGTTTTTCAAAAACGCAGCTCCACCCGGGGATATATAGCCGTGTTTCATAAACACGGCTATAGACAAGCTCTGGAGCCGCGTTTTTTATGATGAAGCTGCGTTGGAATAGAGCTGCGTTTATAAAAACGCAGCTCAAAACCCATCTGGGGAAATTTTTTTTTTTTTTTTAAATATATCGTAGAGCTTCGTTTAAAAAACGCAGCTCAAACTGAGAAGGAGTTGCGTTTTATTAACGCAGCTCGTTCATGTCTGGAGCTGCGTTTAACTGTTTGGTTAAGCGCAGCTTCATTATGCCTGGAGCTGCGTGTAATCAACGCAGCTCTAGGTTTGCTATAAGTTGAAAATTAATAACCCTAAAATTTCACTATCAGCCACCCGAAAATTCCAGAAACACTCCGATCCCTAACGCCCCCTTCATCTCCCTCCTCAACCTCACACGCCCCTAGCTTCATCCCCTTCATCTCCCTTCCAGAAATCGCCGTTCCCTACTCGATCTCAACCTCACACGCCCCTTCATCCCCTTCATCTCCCATCCATCCTCGCCGTCCCCTAATCAATCTCAACCTCACACGCCCCTTCATCTCCCTTCCAGAAATCGCCGTTCCCTAATCGATCTCAACCTCACACGCCCCTTCAATCACTTCATCTCCCATCCATCCTCGCCGTTCCCTAATCGATCTCAACCTCAGACGCCCCTTCATCCCCTTCATCTCCCATCCATCCTCGCGCCGCTTAGTCTCCCTCATCAATCGGTAAGCTCTCTCTCTCTCTCTCTCCGCCGTCCTTCAAGTGCCTCTTTGACCCTACATATTTGTATATCCATCTTAAAAGATTGTTGTTTTGGCAACCATTGCAGGTTTAAAAGGTACCACTTGGCTGGGAAAAAAAGGAAAGCAAGAAGAACGTTCTGCTTTGCTCAGAGTCTCAGAGAGGAAACTCTAGCTTCTTAAAGACTTTCCATAGGTATGTGTCTTTCGAGATCTTCTCCTAGTCCTTCAATTTTTTTTATTTTTATAAAAAATGGTTTTTATTTTTTTTTTTAAACTTTCTGTTTGAGCGTAAATTGATGAGCTATTGTTTAATTTTGCAATATAAGTTTGGATTAGCTGTTTTTCCCATTGTTTTTTGTTTTACTCTGTGGATGAAAAGATTGTGCTTTTAGCTTCAGTTTCTGGGTTTGAATAATGTGATCAGAGTCCTATAATGATACTATACTATATCAATTAGAGTCCATTTAAGGTCATTTTTAAGTCTAAATTAAGTTATGTAATGGGCTTGCAAAATGTAGAACAAAAATAACATTTTCTTAGGATATGAACAATTATAACAATTTTCTTTTAATAAAATTGAAATTTTATTTATTTAATTGATTCCAGAATTTTTCCTTCTAGTGAGTGCATTGAGGGCATCAGGAATTAGGAATTATATTATGGCAACCCACCTAGTGAGTGCAAAGGCCATGAAGAAACTACAAAAAGGGCAGCCTTAGCTTCTCCCCATTCTTTCCCCAAGAGAATTCCCTTGACAGTTCAATTAACTGCCTCATCAATTTTTACGCTAAATCATGAATATACAACAAATTTTTTAAGTTGCAAAGGAACTAAAGTAGACCTTCGAAACTCACCCGCTCACCCACTTTTCCTAGTTGGGTAAGGCTTGAAATTGTATTTAGATTGTCTGAAAACATGAAAATGTTCTTATTCAAACATTTTGTTTAATTAAGGAACCATTGAATGAGCGAAATTTTTTTTTTTTTAGTGGTACTAGGTCATTCTAATTCCTTTACAATAGGAGGCTTGCACGTACATATGTGGATTTAACGTGTGGTTGGATTAGAATTTTGTTAATTAGTTAAAATTTAATAAAAGTATAATTATACTTGAAGAAGCTAATATAAACAAATATATAAGTTAAAAAGCTAAAAGGTAAAAAACCCTTCCAAATAGTCATATATATATTTTTAGTTTGTAGCCTCTTCCGCCCATATCTTGCTTCCATATGACAGTACTACACCAAAGCTGTTGATGCCCAAAAAGGTGGGTGATGCATAGCTTAATAGTTAGCCCCATTAGAAAGCACAACTTTTTTGGGGGTTTATTTAAAATCATGGAAAAAGAAAGCACAACTTTTTTGGATCAATTCCAGTGAAAGTTTTTGGAATCTTAGTTGTAGTCAATACCTTTTTTGTTGTCTCCCACTTAAGAACCAAACTCTATAATTGATTATAATATTCAACTCAGATATTGTTTGCTAGAGTTAATTTTCATGACAACCAATACTTGAATAGTTGAACATTAATTGGTTCAAGCACAATCTTTATTGCTCAAAGTATTCATATTCGAGTCACAGGGACATCTAGTTAAGATAGTTATTATTTTCTGAACATTAATTATGTTTCTTTTTCAAGCATTAATTATTCATATTATTTATTGATTTATTTTCTTAGACCATGTGTTGTGACCTCTGTGGGGAAACTTGAATGACAACATGCGTGCCCTTTAAGAATGTTTTAATTGAGATTGGATTAGTGCTTATCTTATCATCAACAAATCTTTGCCTATTATTTACTTATGAACGAAATAGTCTCCCACAGCATAGATCATGCTGTTAGGTGGTAGCTAATAATGGTCTGGGTGATTAAAACTTGGAGCTTGACTTTTAAGTTATATAAAATATTATATCAAATCCTATTATGATAATATTGGAGGACACATTGTCATTTGGTTGTAAACAAGGGTTTACATAGATCATAGATGTATTGTAAACCACTGACTCATTCACCTTGAATGATGAAGACTTTAAGAAAACAACAGTAGAGTTATCGTAACGAACCCTCCTGTTTGCCACAACTTTTTTCTATTAGCTTATTTGCTTATGTACAGTTTTTTAAAATCTCACTTCTTGATACAACTATACTTTAACCAACTTTCAACAAATAAGCAATCAACAAAAAACTGCTTCCAAACACAGATGTTTGGATGCCTATCTTCCTCCATCCATGCATAAGCTTAATCCAACTTAAGTACTCTCACATGATCATGAAGATATACAGTCTCATTTAGAACCTAAACTATGATGGAGAAAAAAGGCAGTTTGATACACAGCCTCTTTAGCTGATTCTGATTCCAACATGATACCATTTCTAAAGGGATGTTTCATCCTGTTTTTTGACTCTTGTTGCTGTGTTTGTTTCCTCAATACACCTAACGTGACCTTTCACATCATTTGCAGCTTGAGAAACTTTAGATTTGATTTCAAGAATCTCAAAATCTAACTAGTAAAGGACATGGAGTGGACCCATAATCATATGTCATCTGGCTGCACTGTTTATTTAGTCCTATCACCCTTTGCACAATATTACCAAATATATATTGGCATAAAATAGTGAAGGTAAACGGGTGTAAGAGAAAATTTTCCCTTTTCCCTATTATTAACCTTATCCCTTAGGTTTTTTCCTTTTCATTTGAAGGTCAAATTTTGTGGTTAGCCAGGCTTGGCATTTGATCGGACCAGAGCCAGCTGGAGACTGGCACTGCAAAGCCCATTTAGACTAGAAACAAAAGTTTCCAGTTTCCATGGCCCAAGTCCCTGGAGCTTTCGTGTCTTGTTATGCTAATTATCTTGTACCCCCATCTATGGAGTGACCTCTTACAAGTCTGTGACTCCTGCCTAGAAGCTTGTTTGACACCCACTCCATGAAGTTGACATAGGAGATGGTTTCTCATTAGTTGGATGGTAGTCTGAAGTGTAGACTAACACATATATCTTCATGTCAATACAATAAAATAAAAGATTTTCTTTGAAGAGATGTAGGCAGAGGAGTTAATCCAAAGGACTATTAATACTTAAGAATGTTAGTGATTTAGCTAGCATGTGACCAAAAAAAAAACTAACATTTTAATAAAGAGTATGAAGTAGTGAAAATGGTTCATGAGGAGTACCTCATGCTGGTAGCAGCCGTAATGACATAGGCAGCTGCACCCCCCCATAAGCCCTCCAGCACAATCACTCCACTCACCTTCTGGCTCTTCTCTCCTGCATTTCCATGTACATTATAAGGTCAATGTTTATTATTAGATGTATTGGCACCCCCAATAAAAAGGGTTTTCACTAGTGCAGACTAGCGAAATATCTGCAGGTCAGGTGGACTACTTAGTTCTTTCTTTTTTAGTAGACAACAATAAAGACTCTGCTCAAAGCTTTGGTCACTTTACATAATTACATTACTATTAAATAGGTCGGTGATTAAAAATAACATAGATAGTTATTCAATTGCAACTGGATTGAAGGAAATTTTGTCCTTAAGATGATTATTAGAATGTGATTCTAATAATTCCAATCTTTTAACAAGGACCAACATTAAAAAATGTTAACATGAATTTCATCCTAATGAACAGTTTACGAACTTTTGTTTTTTGTCATGAATTACTGATTAACTTAAAAACAAAGCTAAAAGGGATTTAGAATTTATTTGTTTATTATTTCTACTAATTAAAACCCAAACCTACTATTAGCTAGCTTAATCACACCCTAAAATTTATAGATTAATATAAATGGAGCGTAACACACACACAATTCTTGATTTCTTTTCTGCTAAATGGGTCCACATTTTAGAAATTTCAACTTGCAAGACAAATATCACTTAGCTAAGACAATACATCGTTGATTGATGGTTGAGATTAGACATGACAAAGATAAGAAAATTGGGATTAAATCTCTCACCTAAATACACTTTGACAGCTTCCATATAGGACCGAATTCTAGCAGGGCCACATTCAGGATCTGGGTGTCTATAGCAATCACATAGAAGGTTTGTAGAAATAATGGTGATGCCTGCAAAGACTATCATGAGTAATGGACCTGCAATCCACCCTAGCTGAGCCACAGTCCATGCAAGAGACAAAACTCCTGCCCCAATCACTCCTGTTATTATATATGCTATTGAAGTCCATATGGTCCCTTCACAAAAATAAAGACGAATATTTGCCCAAAAAGTTGTAACATATGAAATTTTTTTTGGTTGATAAATTGATAGTTGGGGAAAGGGTAATTTGAAGCCAAAAGATGTCTGTGAAAAACACCAGATGCGAGTTGATATATATGACTCTTAGCTACATGATGACTTAATTAAAGTATATTCATTCATTCGAAAAAAAAAAAAAAAAGAAGAAGAAGAAGAAGAAGAAGGTCTATCCTAAATGTACTTGTAAAAAGCTCAACTAGTGGGGAGAATTTAATTTAGTGTTTTTGGATACCGCTTATTTGCTAAAAACTAAAAACTTAATGTTGAAAACATTGTAATAAAATAATTTTTAAAAGTGTAAATAGTACTGTAGGACCTAAATTTGCTCAAAAATTTGTATTTTGCTGACTTTTGTGGATCCATAAATAGTATCCATGGGTCCCATGGAAACTGTTCACGGACCCACTAAAAAAATGTAGATGCACGGATTGGGCAAAACGCCCAATCCAAACGCACGAATAAGGCTATAGTATGAGGGTGAAGGATGAAACTTAAATTTTGAAAATTAAAATGGATATTAGAAGGCCAAGATAATCATGCTTGGTTCAATTATATATAAGATTCCAATTTCAATAATGCTTTGTATAAATAATTGTATTGTATTGTATTGTATTGAAAGGGAGTTGTCAAGAGTGGAAGGTATTTTAATTAGAGTTGGGACCATCTTTGGTGTTTGTGCTCTCATGCAAATTGCAACCTCCAATATTCCTTCCTACCAAAATACCACCACATACTAAAAGTGAAAATATCTAACTTTGTGCGGTGCGTATTGCTGAATCACAGTTTAGAGCACAGTAATATGCAATAGGGTTAACAGTCCCAAGTGTGCGCTTACTGATTGTTTGTTTACTGAAAGTATTGTAGAAAATAACAGAGAAAAGTTTTTTGTATTGGGTCTGCCAAAATAAACTTTCAAAAAACCCAAAAACGGACTTTTTTTGCACTTCCCATATGCAATCTAAGAGGAAAATATCTAGCACCCACTTGAATTGTTATTATCTCTGACAACTGAAGATAGAAATATACAGCAATTGCATGCAAGATATGGCCAATTTATGTGAAAGTCACTACTTACTATGAGAGGTTATATGCATCCAATGAATGCATAAGATAATTTCTCTATTGGAAATGGTTCTCGGTTCCCAAAAGGCAGAAGATTTGGTCATATAGCATTACTGCAGTCACCCATCATGTTTTCACCAAAGTCATTATTAGGGTCTACCCATTTTGTAGAGATACATATATTGTTTCAAATTTTCAATTTTCATCCTTACCCATATCAGACTTAGCTACTCAATAAATTATATTCCAAAAGAGAAAAAGGAGAAAGGAGACATAAAAAGGAAATGAAAGCTCTAAAATAGATTTTTATTTTTTTTTTATTTTTTTTAGAACTCTTAAAAAATAGATATGATGAAGGAAACATATAGCCAAAAAAATGTGGAAAGTAAAAGAGTTTCCTTGTCTTGTGACATTCTCTCTACTGAAAAGATAAAAAGAAAAGACTACTATATGTGCAATAACTGCAAAACTGTATTTCAAGTTTAATTACCTGTTCTTTTGAGAGGCTCCTCAGGTTCATCAGGTTGAGAAGAGCATCCTAGTAAAGGTGATTCCTGATCTTCTTCCTCACCGCCCATGTCTCTCCCTTGAAAATTATCAAGTTCTGTTGTGTTATACTTTTCTAATATCACAAAGGGATAGACCTGTCAAGAGCTCTTAACATATGTCATGAAAAAACGTTGGGACACTTGGTGCTATAGTTTTAATGTCGCATCATTACTTAAAAAACAATTCATGCATCAAATCGTTGAAAGGATTGAAAGTAACATGTCTTGGCCTTATTGCTCTTCTTCTTGACTGACCAAGAAAATACTCCATGTTTGCATGGATAGTTTCTTGGTCAGTCACTGAGTGTGTGTAACTTACCAATTATACATCTGTGTGTGTGGTTTTTGGTGATTGATTGTCCTCCATTCCAACGTTGTTGTATACAATTAGTTCTTTTTTGAGTTCTACTTTTGTTTGTACCTTATCTTGAATAGAGTAGGCATGCTGCCAATGTAGGGAATCAATCCACTAATGAAGATATGTCAATGTTGCAGGCATATTTCAACAATATCTGGTTTATCAAGTCCATAATGTACGCTTGCAGGTAATATATATATATATATATATATCAGTTACATCGTTGGCTGTCTATTTTCTGCTCTCTCTCTCTCTGTCTCTCTGCCTATGTGATGAAGATGCTCTTTCTCACATCCCCTCCATACACAGACACAGAATTCTGCTGGTCCTCTGGTTTGTGGAAGTTTATTCTAAGTAGACATGGAAAGTTGTTCCTAAAGATAACTTAAAGGCCATACCTGGTGCATTATATTCTCACTTTTTTGGGGTTTGGGAGAGGTGATTGGACTGCCTTACCCCCATTTTTCTCTCCCCGGAGAGGCTGATTCCTAGGCTTGAACCCACAGTTTGTCGCATTTGTAAGAACTTTACCACTGCACCAAGGCCAACCTCTATACCAACAGCAAAAAAGAGTTTTCCTGTGGACCCTATAATAATTATTGAAAATTCACTTACTGCCCTATTGAGAATAGAATTTCCTTTTGAATTGATACCATGGGTTATATTGGTTTTGTTTATTCTTAAGGCCATGAGTCCCTAGTTAATGAGCTTAGTCCAAATGTCACTGAGCCACCTAATAATGGGATGAAGGGTGAGGTCGTAGGTTTAATACTCATTTGCATGTGGATTGATACCATGTGTTATAAAAGTGTATCCCACTCCATGCTTTTCTCAATAAAGGTGAAGGAATAAAATTTTGTAAAAATGTGTATGAATATTAAAAACTCAGTCCAGCAGCAGGCTGTAATTGTTTTCCAATTCTGCATTTTGGATCCAAAGGACTAATTGCAACATGCATTTTGCTTGAAATGATAATTTACAAAATCTGGAATATAACAAGAAGAAATTGAGCTTGTAATGCCATGAAAGCATGTCTTCTTGGATTTTTTTTTTCTTTCCTTAAAGTTTTGGCCATTAATGAAAGGGCCTCTTTTCTTTCAACATGTCAATTAAACTTGAGTGTTATTTTAACTTGTATGGACGGTACTTTTAGCTATCCATTTAGAAATTCGCTATTTATTAAAATTTACTTGAATGGTGTACTAGAGTTTGTTTCTTAATTATGTAGAACTTGGTGGATCAATTTCTAGGATATTGATTGTACTTCTTGGTACTTATGTTTATGTTTGTAATTCCAGGCTAGGGCTCTCATTTCAAAGCTGACCAAGGAGAAAAGTTCTGCTATTCAGCAAAATAACAAGCTTCAGTAAGAACTGGTAAGGGATTTTGTATTTCAACTTATATCAAGTTTTTGTTATCGAAACGCTTCTGAAGCAAATTTATATTTTCTAGATATATGCTTAGTGAAGTAGATAATAGGCACAAGACACGCTGATACAAGTCATTTGAATTAATGTTTAACCATAAACAAAGCCCATAACTAAATTTTCCTTTGGTATGGCTTAAATTTTGTGGCATATCTGGCTTATTTTTTGAAGTGGGGATTGAATAAACTGTACCTGGGAAAAAATGATACTATTTAAAGTTTGTACTTGATAAGCCAAATAGACTGACTTTAAGCTAGAACAGACGCTAATACGTATAACTTCTGTTTTGTAGTTCTCTTGCTCCAATTTTTGGAAAAATCAACATATATATTAGTCTTATTAGTTGACTTAATATACCCTGTTGTGATGAATTGTGAGAATTTATTTGGTGTTTAAAAGCTTCTGACAAAAACTGATTAATGATTTTATTTATTGTTATAACAAACAGGTTTAGAGTTCTTTCAAATCGTCTACTCATAATAATGTAGAAAAGCGGAGGTATCATTTGAACTACTGCTGAATTTCTGCATGCAAGCCATTCACCAAATCCAGTATTTATTCACACTCTTTGCTACATGCTAGACAGTTTTTATCAGATAAAATATTCCCAAGTTGTGAAATTCTTTAAATTTGAATTAGAGAATACTGCTGAGGTTTGATTTGTGTGATTATCGTGCAATCATTGTTAGAACAGTGTAGTCGATTTTTAGTTGTGAAATAACTCATTTTTTATTTTTTAAAAAATCAACTACTTGATCAGGTTGGTTTGGGGAAAAATTTTAGAATTTAGAGAGGCAGACAATGAAATTTGGGAAATCTCTCTGTCACGTGCATACACTTTACTTATATATAGAAATACTTATATATAGAAATACGTGTAGGTAATGGCATATAAGAATTTTTATTTATTTGTGAAGGTGAAATGCAGCATTTCATACTACATATATTAAATATAAAACTGTAATTTATATATCAATAGGCATAGTGTGGTGTTGGTTTTTTGCGTTTTTCTAAAAACAAAACTGTAAACTGCACCACACCTACACCTACCAGTGTAACTTTTGCACCTCCACTGCATTACATGGTGTAGTGACCGCATTTGGCAGTTGGTTTTGATCGGTTAAGGTGTGGTCGTGTAGACATAGTTGTTTTTTGATCGATTCAGTGCAATAGTGAGAACTATTTTACCATACAATTACCTTTACTGTAAGAAAGAAAAGTTAAAAAGGTAAAAAAAAAAAAAAATTATAGGTAAAGGTGAAACGGTAAACAATTAAATGGGTTTAAAAAAATTTATATCCAAGAGCTGAGATTAAAAGTGACTTTTATTACTTTTGATCTTTGCCCTTCAAACCCTCTGTGTGGTAAAATAGCTGTCAATCAATTTTCTTATATTGTACTTCGGTTAGTGTGTAATTACTATAGTATCATCGGTTTTCGTATGGAGTGTTGTGAATGAAGTTCTCTTTTGTATCAAAATTAAAAAATGCAGAAAAAAAAATGCCTCATGGACACTTGGATTCAAATTACACTACAATAGAAGCTCATTTGGACTGTAATTATATTATTATTATGCTTCCACTTTAATATATTACTATTAATATACCCATATGATGCACGAATTAATTAAAAATTTGATGTGAAAGAAACAATTAGTAATTGTGGGATCCAAACTCACCGATGTCCGTTTTTTTTTTTAATTTTTTAGGGGTGCATTTCTAGTACTTCATAGTTTTGACTTTTGAGGCCTAAACTAAAGAATTCTTACAGGGTTAAATGCAAAGAAACCTCCTGTACTATGGGTCATTGTCAAACACACCCCCTTGTTAAACAAAAAAAGACTTTTATACATTTGTGGTATTTGAAAATTATCTAATTAATCATTTTGATAGAATATTGTTACTTCGATTAGGCAATTAACCTGTGGGTATCATGTGAGGAAAAAAAAAAAACGATTATAGTAACTTATTCCTTCTCATACATATGTCCAAAGAGTTAGTTTCCGTCCAATAAAAGTGATAGAATTATGAAATAAAATTTAAATGCGATATCTGAAATACAATAATGGTTTAAAAAATCAATTTTATGGTGCAAAAGATGCTTGAAAATTACCTATATATACCACAAGGTTTCTCTTTTCATTTACAACCCAATCTTAAAAGATTTCTAGGGTAAAAAATTAAAGATATTAACTTTTCAAAATCGATTATAATTTTTTTTTTTTTTGATACCCCCTAACAGCTATGCCAATTTCTTTGCTAAATGGATTAATTTTTCTAATAAAAAGTGAGGTAGGCCACAATTTTTCATTAATGAAATCTTTGGTAGGGCCTGTGAAACGATCAGGTTTATTGAAGGACTCAGTCTCTTCCCAATAAGACAGATCTATCCAATAAGAGTAGGTAGATAGCTTGTATCCAAACAATTGCTAAGAAATTAGAAGTGGACCTAAATCTTTGTTGTTCATATTTGGTGTGTAAAATAATATTTAGCCTTCTTCTACGTCTTACCTGTGTGCATGATTATATTACATTGTGTACATGTGGTCCAATCTTCCGCATCTGACCGTTCCTGTTCTTCGTTTTTGCTTCGTAATGGGGGTTTTAGGTAAGAAGACACTGAGCCACCTGCGATTCTTCTTCATATTCCACTGCTTGCTGAAGATAAGGTAGCTTTCTTTTCATTATTGGTTTTGTGAGAAATGCAACTGTATGTAATATATGATTGCAAAAAATTAGAGTATTTCCTAATCTAGCTAGCTATAGATGCCCTATAGCTGCGTTTCTTATAAATGCAGCTAAAACAATATACCTATAGCTGCATTCTTTTTTACAAACGCAGCTACAGGTATATCGTTTTAGCTGCGTTTATAAGAAACTTTTTTAAAAACGCAGCTACAGGTATATCGTTTTAGCTGCGTTTATAAGAAACGCAGCTATAGGTCCCTCTGTACCAAGTTTTTATTACAAAAAACTGGGACCCATAGAATATTTGCGTTTTTCAAAACACTGCTCTATTAGTTAAAGTTAAAGATTGTTGGATATATATATCTATATTTAGTTTATAGTTTACAGTTACGTAAATAAGTGGGAAATGATCATTGAGGCTTATGTTGACCTTATTTTAGATGTCTTATTTGTTTAAACATAAGTAATAGTTACAATAAGTGAGGATTTAAAAAACTTTACATAGCACCTTGAAATATTCCAACAATTATGCTTAAAATATTCCACAACAACTCACATTAAGTTATGCTTGATTTAGTGTTATTATTTACAAACTTGAAAGCATAATTTACTCTTGAAGTAGTGTTATATATAAATATATATATATATATATATATATATTTATATATATATGAAACCATATATATATAGGGAATATCTAAGCATAGCTAAGTATGTCTGTTTGTAACAAATCACTTATTCTTCTCATGCGCCTATGAATCTTGTAGGTCAGATTTTGTAAATCTTGTATTAATTCCAATGGATAAAAGTTGGATGAAGAAGAAGAAGGGTGACAAGGAATATTTTGACGGTGTAGTTAGCTTTGTGAATTTTGCATCTTTACATGCACACAGTGGGAAGATCTTATGTCCTTGTACCAAATGTGTGAACTTGAATTTAGTACTGCCCAGGGTGGCACAGGCCCATCTGTGTACCAACGGGATGCTTGGAAGTTACACTCATTGGAAATTTCATGGGGAATCGGCGGCTATGCCAACGGCCCCCGAATGTGGGAGTAGTCATTTGCAAGACTCCCATGAACAATACGGTGACTTCCGTGGGATGTTGCATGATTTGTGCCCCACGCATGAAATGGCAGCCGAACCAATGGGACAAGGTGAAACTGCGCAGCAACCGGCTGAAGGTCCTCCTGATGGTGCACAAAAGTTTTACAAAATGATAGATGATGTGAACAAACCTTTATATGCTGGTTGTACGAAATTTAGCATATTCTCGGCCATCGTTGTGCTGTTCCAATTGAAGACACTTTGTGGTTGGACGAACAAGTCATTCACTATGTTGCTTCAAGTCTTGATGGATATGCTTCCTTCAGATGCGAAGTTGCCAAAGGACCATTATGAGGCTAAGAAGATAGTCCGAGATTTGGGTTTGGGTTATGAGAAGATCCATGCTTGTCCCAATGATTGTATGTTATTTTGGAAGGAGAATGGGAACCTTGAGGCGTGTCCTTGTTGCAAAGCTTCGAGGTGGAAAACGAATGAGGCATCCGTTACAGGAAATAATGCCTCATCCAGTAACATGTCGAAGAAGAAAGCTGCAAAGATTCTACGGTGGTTTCCCTTAAAGCCAAGATTGCAACGACTGTTTTTGTCACCCGACTTGGCTAGTTCTATGAAATGGCATGTTAATGGTTGGACAGATGATGGGGTAATGCGGCATCCAGCAGACTCGGATGCATGGAAATTGTTTGACACCACGCATTTACAGTTCTCGTCTGAGCCTCGTAATGTCAGACTTGGATTAGCTGCGGATGGGTTCAACCCCTTTGGAATTATGAGTACTACTCACAGCACTTGGCCTGTCATGTTAGTCCCTTACAATCTCCCGCCTTGGCTGTGCATGAAACGGTCATCCTTGATTCTATCACTAGTTATTCCTGGTCCTACATCGCCAGGGATTGCGATAGATGTGTACTTGCAACCCTTAGTAAATGAACTGAGGGAATTATGGGATGTTGGAGTTGAAGCGTTTGATGCATCTTCAAAACAGGTATTCCAATTGCGTGCGGCATTGATGTGGACTATACATGATTTTCCTGCATACGCAGATGTGTCGGGTTGGAGTACGAAGGGTAAGTTTGCGTGTCCTTGTTGTGCCTCGGAGACCGATTCTCGATATTTAAAACATGGCCACAAATTCTGTTACATGGGACATAGGCGATGGTTGGACAGTGACCACGTCTTTCGGGACGAAGAAACGTCATTTGATGGATCTACTGATATGCGAGTGGCTCCTATGGCACCAGTTGCATCAGACATACTTGTGGATACTGAAAGTTTAGTTGGACGTTGTATGGGGAAGAAATGTCAACTTCCTTACAACAAAAGAAAGAGAGGTGAGGCAAACCAGTGTGGTTGGAAGAAGAGAAGTATATTTTTCAGCTTGCCTTATTGGGAGGATCACAAGTTGCGACACAATCTTGATGTGATGCATATAGAGAAGAATGTGATGGACAATATACTTGGCACGGTGCTGAACTTGAAGGACAGGACAAAGGATAATTACAAGGCACGCCTTGACTTGGCGGACATGGGAATAAGGAGTGAACTCCACCTACGGCGAAAAGGTGATGATAAGTATACGATACCGCCTGCGTGTTTTCATATGACTCCATCGGAGAAAGATGGTTTCTTGCAAGTTTTGCGGGACGTAAGAGTGCCTGATGGATATGCTTCCAACATCTCACGCCGTGTCAATCTAAAAGAACGCAAGATTTCTGGTTTAAAGAGTCACGATAATCACATCTTGATGCAACAACTCTTTCCAATCGCTTTACGAGGATCTTTGCCATCTCATGTTACTAGGCCTTTGATAAAGTTAGCTTCTTTCTTCAGAAAAATTTGTTCGAAAACCCTTACGATTTCAGAGATTGAGAATGATGAGGCAGAGATTGCAGTCACGTTGTGTGAATTGGAAAAGATATTTCCTCCATCTTTCTTCACTGTGATGGTACATTTGGTCATGCACTTAGCTACTGAAGCCAAGATTGGTGGTCCAGTTCAGTATCGTTGGATGTACCCCATTGAGAGGTAAGTCATATGTAATACATGTACATTATGAGGTATCATGTACGATTTCTAATAGCTAGTGTTAATTACTAATCTTCTGATGCGCATTATAGGTACCTCGCACGCCTTAAGTCTTATGTAAGAAATAGGGCTGCTCCAGAAGGGTCTATTGCTGAAGGATACATAGTGGAGGAATGCTTAACGTTTTGTTCACGGTATATGGAAGGAGTTGAAACTATATTTAATCGACCCACAAGGGCGATAGAGGAGTCAACAGGGGTTGTTTCAAGCGTGACACTAGACAATAGGGAGTTCACCCAAGCTCATCGTTACGTGTTATTCAATTTCGAGAACATTTCCCAGTTTCGTGAGTAAGTACTCCGAACACCAATATAATTGCACAACAATCCAATGTATGCT
This sequence comes from Lithocarpus polystachyus, assembly GCA_033629205.1. Classification (NCBI taxonomy): domain Eukaryota; kingdom Viridiplantae; phylum Streptophyta; class Magnoliopsida; order Fagales; family Fagaceae; genus Lithocarpus; species Lithocarpus polystachyus. The sequence continues at coordinate 18,198,944 of CM066172.1, forward strand.
AGGTGTATTAACACTAACACAAATGGCATCGCATGTAGGATACACAGAAGTACGGTGGAGGCCGAACTTCGAAGGGGCCACTGTCGTATATCCGAGGCTATTATTGAGAAGCACCACATGGAGAAGTTTTGTGGTTGGTTTAGGTCTCATGTACGGTTCACATCTTCAATTTCTCTAGCTTGTAACTTTCTCATAAGTAGAATTACTGTACGAATTATAATAAGTTTGTTTGGTTATAATAGGTGATGTCAATGACTAATGCTGATAGAGAAAGAACTTCTGTTACTGATACACTCATCACACTTTCCAAAGGGCCGTATACTGTGGTCAATCGGCTGAAACATTATGTCATAAATGGGTTAAAATTTAGGAGTTCGAATGTCGAGGCAAATAGGAAAACGCAGAATAGTGGAGTTAGTGTCGCCACTGAAGGTGGCATTACGTACTATGGTGTGTTAACAGATATTATTGAGCTGAATTATTCTGGCAATATCAGACACGTGTTATTCAAGTGTACATGGGTTGATGATCAAAATAGGAGGGGATATAAGACTGATGAGTTTGGGTTTCCTATGGTAAATTTTACACACTCCATACATGGTGGGGAGGAACTTGTGGATGAACCATATGTCTTGGCGTCTCAAGCTACACAAGTTTTTTATGTTGAAGATAAAAGGCAAAGTTGTTGTTAAAACTAAAGCTAGAGATGTGTTTGATGCCGGTATTGGCCCCCATTGTGACGAGGATGACACGTACGGGTTTTATGAGAACATTCCGTATAGTATAACTAGTAATGATGCTGGTAGGGAAAACCTTCGTTGGGGTCGAGATGATGTTGAGGGAATGACAATTGATGCTTCTATCATTGGCGAAAGAGATCTTCATGAAATGGACAACGTAGATGATTGTGAGTTCATTGATGATGAGTCCAACGATGAAGATAACAACGAAGTCGAGTACAACGATGATGAGTAGCATAATAGGGTACTGTTGTTGTATGTGTAATTATGGTATAGAAAATTATTGAAATTGTAAGTAGAAATTGTAAAGGTCTATTGCGTGGGAAGTTGGAGAATCTTGCATATATATGTAAAACCTGTGTTCCTCTTCATGTTGTTAAGAAATTAATAACAGTTTTAACATAAGTAATTATCACATGAAATTGTTATTATGTTGTTAAGAAATTAATAACCGTTTTAAGATATTTGACATATATCATTAACGTTAAAACTGTTATTAATTTCTTCATGTTAGCGCAATATTATCTTTATATTGGTAAAATTGTAATTTTTTCATGTTCTTATTTGTTCATGTGATTGGTTGTTGGCTATAATTGTCTTTATGTTTGTGTTGTGAAGGTGTTGTATGCAGGTATGGGGAGGAAGAAACGACCATCGACGCTTGTTTACGTTGGCGAAGGATCGTCACATGGACGCCAAAGGGTGGAAGTGCAAGATGAGGAACCACATGGACGACAAAGGGTAGAGACAGAAGTGCCACAAACACATGGACGACAACGGGTGGAGACACAAGATGAGGAAGCCCATATTTCTCAAGAGGCAAGACCGGTTGCCTCTGATGACGATGAGACACAGCCCCCTGGTATTTAACATGTCTTTGAATGAAAATCCTCTTGATTTATCTTTTCTTTTACTTTAACTTTTCTAGGCAGACCATGCTTTTAATAGTTCAGTGTAGTGTAAAAATAGTTTACAATGGTCCCATTAAACCACTACATTAATAATTAAATAGCTGTCAATCATGCCTCCTGAAATCTCGCATGCATAAATGTACTGATGTTTTGTTTAAATGAAATTATAAACCCTTAATATCACATTAACTTGCTACATGACTCATTTTTGAGTGGTGTGATATGTTTCATTATTTGTGAGAATTGATAATTCAGCCCTAATATTGATGGTTTTGTGTATACAGATGATTATCAACAAACCCAAGCAGCAGAAGGAAATAGGCTTCAAAGACGTGGTCCGTCCAATCTAGGTGCGATATGGGCATTGGATGGATCCTGGAAGATCCCGTTGCCGTTAAACGAACAAGGGCAACCGGTTGGTCCGGACGGTAAAACGTTCGTTCGGTGGTTGGGAACTTTTATGCGCAATGGGTTATTATGCCCACTTGTCCCTGTTGCGTGGCCAAACGTCGAAGAAAAATTTAAACTGGATTGTTGGTCGGAGATTGAGGTAATATGAAAATAAAGTATAAGTAACAGTCATTTACAGCGCTATTGTAATTAAATGTCACATTTAGTAGGGTCCATGCTTGTGTTTTGCTAACTCCGCTTTTGCATTTCAGAAACGGTATATGATTGACCCCGATATTGTTCAACCACCCGATCAAATGGGATGGGCAATGCATATACTCGGGGTCCTCAGGAGAAATCGGAGGACGAAGTTAAAGAAGAATCACGTTAAAGTTGGGGTGACAAAGGAACAACTATTGGCAGCTGTTACACCGTCGGGGGTAATGGAGGAACAGTGGAGGGAGATGGTCAACTATTGGTTTAATGAGAAAACTATGGTACTGCTACTATTATTCATCTATCTCATTTAAGTATAACTAAGTTAGTGAATGAAATCATGTTTGTCATGTTTCACCTAAATTAGTGTAGCTGAAAGAACTTTCTAGTAGATGTGATAGAGTTGTTTTGCATTCATCAACAACATAGCTACTGAAGATTACTATTATTTAGAGATTGGGTAGAGACTATGACCACTACAAGGTTACGCAAGTTCATCATATTTATGCCAGGGTCTCAATAAGAAATATATATATTAAAAAAATAAAAATTGTGTCATACTCAACTAATGAAATAGCAATTTTATCCTAGCTCACTTATTTTGCTGCATTGGCTAATCTATTTAGCTTAGGTTGTAGGCAAAGGTTTACATACTCCTTAGTCAATTTTCTCTCCTGTTTATATCCTATTCCATGCTTGGGTTATGATGCATCTTCTGCCTTTAATACTAACAACATGCTTTTTAACGAGTTTATGTTGGTACTTACAAGATCATATCGTAGTTCTTAACGTATTACTTAAATGCGGTTGCAGAGAGTCAGTGACAAAAATAAGGACAGTCGAGGTAAACAGAAAGAGATTGCAACGTCGGGGGCTCAAAGTTTTGCACAAATTTGTGATGACATGGTAAGAAATGCATTACAGGTGCTACTGTATTCGTGTATCACATTTTGGTGATTTTATGCTTCTGAATTACACTAAATGTTGAAAATACGCTTTTACATTCTTGTTGGTGGTAGACATAACCTTAGAAGTTATGAACACTTCAGTGTACTTCAACTGATAAACAACATTACAAATTTGAGAGGCTTTGTGTTTATTGTATGACATTTTGTTCATCATGTAGGCGAAAGCGAACGGGGTTCCGGTCGAGCGCGCAGACATATATCTAAAAGTATATCGTAGGAGAGATGGGACTGGTGTTACGCCCCGTGCGCAAGAGAACATAGTAAGCACAATTCGAATTGAATTTTAATGTATTTTGTGTTTGTATTGTGTATAGCGTCTAATATGTTATTTGGTTCTTGTTGAAAATCCTACAGAATAGGATTGAAGAACTTTTGGGGCAACCGGACATGCGACTACGAGGAGAGCCTGGTAGTGGAGTTCTATGGTCCAAAGACGATGTATATGCTCGGGTGCTTGGTCCAGAGCGTCCTGGACGTGTACGTGGGGTGGGATTAGGAATTACCCCATCTGGAAGAAGTGCCACAAATGCTTCACAGTTTACCTCCACGCCATTGTTGCCAAGTAGAACAACCCAAAGAATTTCGGAGTTGGAGAACCACTCCTCTAGAGTGACTGAGCAACTAGCCCAAGTACAAGAACAACTCGCCCAGACAGAAGCGAGGCACCAAGAACAACTCGCCCAGACTGAAGCGAGGCACCAGGAACAACTCTCCTCGATAGAAGCAAGGCACCAGGAACAACTCTCCTCGATAGACGCAAGGAACCAACAACAAATGGCTGAAATGACGGCGCGCTTGAATACACTATTCGCCCAAATTAGCCAAGGTTGGCCTAGTTTGAATATGTCTCAGGTACCGAGATGAATGTGTATTTAGCAAAACATTATTTTTTGCAAAATTTTGTTATGTGATATTAATATGATGCCTTTCATATAATCAGGGTGGCAATGCTTGACGGGGACTCTCCATGGGAAAGAAACTGTGCATCCTCTGGTAAAACAAATACAACTATTTCTTATAACATATACAGCTATATTGGTAAAAAAATAAAAATAAAAATAAGATATATTCTTGCCTTTGTTGGTTTTATGGGGCATTTGAAGGTCCCACATCAGTATATATGAAGAAACTACAAGTAGGGAAGTAGATGTATTCTAAGACAAAAAAACAAATTAGAAAATTTCAATCATGCCTTTTTACACTTGCTCAATGTAGCTGATAGTTCCAAATGCATAATAGTAATGTGGTTAATTAGAACATGGTCTACTCTACATGTAGTCTTGTTCGCATTTTATTGTTGAGATCTAGATGGTTTTCAATTGACAATGGTTGTACTGTTAAGAGAACCCTTTTGGTCAATAAAAAGGTACATTCTTTTTCATAATCAATTATCTATTTCCTTAACACATACATCGCTTTGTTTATTCAAAAAAACTTGTATGATTTCATATAGGTTTATATGATTTTACCAATGTAGCTTCTTTGGATACCTTTAACCTGTCCTAGTTTACAAACTCCTGCTCAAGTGCTAAGTTGTAGGAGAGGCTGTAGAATCCCATGAGTGGTAGGATTTGAGGTTATCCGAGATATTTTTTTGATTCCAACTATTGTAGTCAATTGAACAAAGTTATCTTTAAAACTCTCTACAATTCTAAAATGTTTAACCCCAAAATTTTGTCAACCGAATAGACTCGTAGTGACTTTGTGAAATGCCTTCTTTCTCATTCTTTATTAGGGACATTCTAACATGTGTCTCCTTTCATATATATCCATGCTTTTCTTTTAGAATTATGATGCACGATTGTTGCACGATGTAAGTAGCAACATTCTCAAAGATTATATTACTCTCAGGTTTTTGAAAGCAAGGAAGTTTGATATTGAAAAAGCAAAACAAATGTGGGCTGTGGAGGTAACTGTGTGCATTTGGAGCTGCGTTTCCAGCTTGTGTTTTGTCAAAGCGGCACATGGAGCTAACACTGTAAATTAACTTTTGTTTATGATGTTTTGGTAGAAATATGATATATTTTTGTTTATGTAAATTAATTTCTTTGTAATGAACTTGTATTGTGGAACTTGTATTGGTTAGTGTTAGTTTTGGTAGAAATATGATATATTTGGTTAGTGTTTTGTTTATGTAAATTAATTAATTTCTTTGTAATGAACTTGTATTGTGGAACTTGTATTGGTTAGTGTTAGTTTTGGTAGAAATATGATATATTTGGTTAGTGTTTTGTTTATGTAAATTAATTTCTTTGTAATGAACTTGTATTGGTTAGTGTTTTTGTGGGCTGTTGGCAGTAATGAACTTGTATTGTGGAACTTGGATTGGTTAGTGTTTTTGTGGGCTGTTGGCAGGAATTGGTGTTGGCAGGAATTGGTATTGTTGGCAGGAATGTACTGTTTTGAGCAGGAAGAGAAAAAAAAAAAAAAAAAAAAAAAAAAAACCTATAGCTGCGTTTATGAAAACGCAGCTACAGGAGAATCCACCGTAAGGGTCTCTCTAGCTGCACTTTCAAAACCGCAGCCCAAACCGACTTTTAGCTGCGCTTTGTACCAAAAACGCAGCTATAGGCTCGGTTTGGGCTGCCCTTCCAAAACGCAGCTATAACTCAGTTTGGGCTGCGTTTATGAAATGCAGCTATAGGAAAATTCACCGTAGGGGTCTATAGCTGCGCTTAAGGAAGTGCAGCCCAAGTCGGATCTATAGCTGCGTTTTTTTTTAAAAACGCAGCTATAGGTCCGGTTTGGGCTGCGGTTAACAACGCAGCTAGAAGCTAGTTTGGGCTGCCGTTGTGCAACGCGGCTATAGGATGGTCTATAGCCGCGTTGCAGACGCAGCTAAAACCAAACCTATAGCCGCGCTTCAGTAAGAACGCAGCTACAGGGCCGGCATTATTTCGACTGTATCAACGCAGCCATAGGGTACTAAAATGCAGCCATAGGGTGGGTCTATGGCTGCGGTTCTCAAAACGCAGCTATAAGTTCCTCAGGGGGCTATAGCTGCACGGTATAGGCCGTGTTTGTAAACGCGGCTATAGAAACGCGGCTATAGGCTATAGCCGCGTTTCGTTTGTTCTATAGCTGCGTTTTACAAACGCGGCTATAGACCGAATTTTTTGTAGTGGTTGTTGACTAACTCTGACACTGACACTATTTATGCTGTTGAAATTGTGAAAATGAGAGGCTTTGAGGGTGGGATTTTATCCTTTGAAAATGTTGTGCCGTGCTTTTTTATCTTTGCGTTGAAACTAGGCGAGGAGAGAAAACTGTTAGCTCTCCTTTTACTTTGGATGGAAAACGATCGAAGCAGAAGAGACGCTCCTACAGCAACAGTCCCCAGTCCCTACCAACGTGGTCCAACATGACTCATGAATATGACTTTTTACGTAATTCACTTCGCACAAGCCATCGAGTAATCAAGTGGGTATAATAATGACTATGACACAAAAGTATTTGCAGCAGCCAAACTTTAATACAAGGATGTAGTCGGTGACAGTTTTGATTACTCCACGTCAAAAAAATCTTAGGACCTCACCGCCTTCCCTTGCGTTTGTATTATGGAGTTGTCTCATGTCTGGGTCCAATTAAACACTCTCATACAAAACCTTCTCTTAGAAACAAGTAAGACTGCAACTTTTGTGTTGTCTTGACTACTACAACTTACAAAAAGTTAAAGTTGGTGTCTGATGTGATAGGTATTCAAGTGGATGCTCAGATGATTAACAAGTGTTGGATCAAGATGTGCCCATAATCTATATATATCTAAAAGCTGAAGCGTAGCATTTATTGTTGCTACGCTCCTGTTAAGTCACCTCACCCTCCACGTCATTGCCACATCATTATTGTTTTTCATATTTATTTTTTACCTTTAATTTTGTTTGACAATATTAAATATATAATACATTGGCTTTACAAATTCATCTTAGGCGGTTTTAACTTTACATATTCACCTACTTTAATTTTGATGTTATAACTAAGTATTGTTTATACATATTCTTCTTGGACGGTTTTAACTTTACATATAATTTTGTCTATTTATCTTCCTTTATTTTGACTTTTCTTATTCTTATCTTCTTACTATAAATTTTTCACTCTCTTCCATTTTATGCATACTTTCCCACACATGCAAAAAGGTTATTTCTCGCCCTCTCTCTCTCTCTCTCTCTCTCTCTCTCTCTCTCTCTCTCTCTCTCTCTTTTCATTTTTGTTGGATGTTTTATGAGGTTTGTACTCCCATTGTCTTATTATTGACTAATTTATATGTGTTACTTGATGCAAGTATTATTTTTTTATCATTTTATTTACAACACAAAATAGTTTTAATGTTGTTGACCAGATTTAGGGAAAAATCATATTATAATATGTCCATATTTTGTATTGTTGTCAGGTTTTAGTTTATTTGGAAAACAGCAGGATAGTTTGGAAAATACGATGAATAACAATTAATACAGTTGAAGAAGATGGTATTTGTGCAGTTTCCTTTCATTATTTGTAGGTATTTTGTTTAACAAATTAGCTGCAAATTGCTATGTCTTTATTATATGATATTTTTAGATGCTTGAGTAATTGTTTTAAGCATTTACGAATATTTCGTATTACTTATATTTTTTTTATCTCATTTGTGTATTCATTGAGATTTTTAAGAAAAAAAAAATCAATTTTGTGTTTAAAATTATTTATTTATCTACTCATTTTTCATATGTTGGATTAGGTGTTAGATTAGATTATGATAGTATTAACAAAATACTTCTTATTTTTACAAAAAAAATTTCTCTAAATTTCCCCTTTGTACTCTTGGTTACAATCATTATATATAAAGTTATAACCAACACTTTTTTTCTTGGGAATAATGACATATTTCTATTGCGTCACCTCAAAATTATATTAAAAATTTTAAATTTGTTTATGCATTGGATATTTGGCCTGATCACATCACGTTTAAAATGTTTTACATATTCGGAAGAAGAAGTTTGACTTTGATGTGATTTTTATTTTTCCCTTTCTTTTTTTGAATTGTAATTTTTGTTGATTTTTTTTATAAGTTTTTTGGTGTTTTTGATTGTACCATAGATACAATTGGATTTGAAAAAGTTTTTGTAAAACTAAAAAAAAATAATTTTCAAATTTTATATACTTTTTAATGATACACAAAATGCTATAAATAATTTTTATTAAAAAATTAATATTTTTGCTACCTTTTGAATTCTTGAGAAAAATTGTATTATTTTCATTTTGGTACGAAAAAATTATATATATATATATATATATATATTATATTTGTGATTGTTCCTATAATAAATGAAAATATGATTATGAAATACATTAATATTTATTAAATTAGTCTAAACTGCAAAAAATAAATCAAATGAGATCATCTTTAAAATATAATCATGCACAACGCGCGAGTCCGCGACTAGTGACTATATAATAGGCAAGACACTCCAAAGGATAGAAAAAAGAAAAAAGGAAAAGGAAAAGAAAACTTGTAACGAAACTGAAAAAGCAATAGAAAAGAATTAGTCTCCTCGGATTTTGCCGAATACATTTTTCCTCTTTTGAACGTTTGTTGTCTTTCTTTCCTTGTTACCTTAACCTACTGGATCATTATTTGTCTTGCTATGGTCTTCAATCCACTTCTCTACAAATTTATTGTTTAAGCTTTTTTGATTTGGGTCCATACATCCTTTGGGCCAAGAATTCAAACCTGGCCTTTACAACCACCTTGAAACCCATAAACTTAACTTCACTTTTTTTTTTTAAACGCGAGCAATCTAATTCAACTTTCTTCTTTGATTAATGAATTTTAGGTCGATTTTTTTTATATCGTTATTATTAATAAAATTTCAATTCAACATATGTGGATATTTGTTTATATTGTTATCAATGAATTTTATCTTTTATGTCAAATTTTTTATTTGCTATCATATGCGCTGGAAATTTTCTTTCTATTTTATTTTTTTGTTATGTTTAGAATTGATTTTCTTTAGAGTATTTGGGTTAATCTTCATATTTATATTTATATTGACATTGTTTTTGTGGGTTTAGTTTTTAGGTTGAAATTTCTACTAATTATTTTTTTATATTGTACATGGCAGATAAACACCTCTATTTTTTTGGAGAAAAATCAAAGTTGCATGTCTTCTAGTCTAGGGAACGATAAATTTTTATTTGGTACGTTATACATAAATTTGTTGAATTTGGTTTGGTTTTAAGGTAGAATTTGGGGAATCTATAAATTTTGAAGTTTTAAATTTTGGGGATTTTGGTATTTGCGTTTCAATAGGTTGATCTTAATTTTTTACCTTAAATGCTTTTTATTTAGGTTCACGTAATTTTTTGTTTTCCTATTAAAAGTTATGATTTCTAGTTGATTAATTATTTGTTTGGATACATTTCAATTAATTATTTGTTTGGATTCAACATAAAAGATAATGAAATTAGGTATTATAATTTTGATATTGTTCCATGTTTTGTATTGTCTATATTGTTATTACTACGAGAAAGTCATATTGTTATTCAAATTTGAAAGTTGGTGTGTCTTCCTCATATCATGGGCTTTGTTTATATATTTGCAATTTATATTAGTTTTGAGTGTGTGTGTGTGTGTGTGTGTATAACTATTGAGAGTTTCGCTTTATTAATTTAAGAATTGTAAGTTACTTTGTAGGTTTTGGTAACTATGCACTTGCAATTCAATAACGTTCAATGTTAGATAACACTTCTAAACTATGAAAAAGTATAGAAGTTAAATATTTCTTCATTTAAAAAAAAATACTAACCAGTAAATGTGTATTTATTCATTGTTAGATTTTTTTTTCCAAAGTCAATAGTTTTTTCGTATATCGCTCGGGTTAGCGACTAATTTTATTCAGTGGTGGCTCCATGATTTTCTTTTAGGGGGGTCAATAGTGTCTTGAGTTAGGATTTTGTCGTGGGGGAGTAAAAAATAAAATGATTAATTTTTTTTTATAAACAATTGTCATATTACATACAATAATCTAATATAGTATTCTAAATAGTATACAATACAACTATATTGTAGAATAGTCTAAAACAATTATTAATAATTTAATGATCGGTAAGAAAACAACGATAGAATGCATAAATAAATATAAATGAATAACTAATCATAATATATGTCAAATTAATAATAATTTATTATAATCATATGTAATATCAATTAAATAAAATAGTAACACACCTAAGAGTAGGTTTGAGAGTAAACGTTTAAACTAAGGAAAATGAATAGTAACATATATAAGATTTTGCTTTTAAAGTGTATGAATTTTTAACCACATGTGGTCATTTTTTTGGAATTGGAGCAAGCACTAAAAGACATTTTAGACTCGAAAAACTATAGAACACTTATCAAACTTCTTGATTAGATAGAAAGGAAATATAGAAGGGAGAAAGAGAGAATAAGAAAAGAATCATAAATGTAAATATGGATCAATTGGTTGTACAAGTGGTCTAATTTTTGGTTGATGAAAAAGAAAAGTGCAGGATAAAATAATTTCATTTTACCATCAACATTAAAGTAAGCCAGCGTCCAGAGAGAAAGTTTATTTATTTTTTAACAAATGAGTAATTTTAAGAGTAATGCTACCAACAAAGCATTTACACAATAAAATCTAGATGGGAAGTTGTTAAAGGAATATAAAAAAGTGATCAATTATGAGTTTAAATAAAAAGTCAATCACAACTTGCCATTTAATCCTTATTGTAAAGATATTGTGAAAATAATATTAATATGATCATACTTCAATTGGGTTTAAACAAAATTTAAGATTAGAGTCTTTAAAATTTTATTTTAAAAGTATAAAAAAAAATTTATATATAAATTTTTTTTTTTTGGGGTGAAGCCATGGGGTTCATTTGAACCCTGGCAGGCTGTAGAGCCGCCCCTGGTTTTATTATAAAAGAAAATAGTTATATACAAGCTTTCTATTTAATTATTTGTGGTTGTCCTTTATTTCCTTTATTTTATTTTTGTGATTATTTTATAATTTCAATTCCGACACGCGTTGAGCGAAAGCGTCAAAGCAGCCGTGAATAAAAAAAAAATGGATTGAAAAGAAACTCTTTTGTCTTTCATAAAGATTCTCAATACTTAAAGTTAAATCATTGACTGACTTTTTTGATCTCCAATATATATGTATATATATAGTAAGTCTTCTTCATTCTTGCTTTAGCTCTGCAATCATCAACTATGTTATTGTGATGTGAATTCACATAACTCAGTACTCCGACCAATCCAGTAAGGCCTTGTTGAAGCACTCATTAAAGTCAACCATCAAAATCTAGGAGCTGCCTAAAGTCTGAGAAAGTAAGAGTGTACAATCTACAAGTAAGTTATAAGTTCCTTGTAAAGTTTTCAATTGTTATAGCTTGTATCTTTAACTATGGCAACATGTTAATTACAAGATGTGGGATTTGTCTACTGTTTACTATTTCTTTTTAATTTATATATTTCCGTTATTTATTTTTTATTCTCTTCTGTTACCAGTGCTGCAAACAGTAATACATGTGTGTAAATAAATTTGGAAGAATGATAAAGATTGAGAAAGAAAGACAGTATTTTGAAGAAGTATAAATACTTTTCATGCTGGTGGTCACAGAAGAAATAGAAGAATTTTCTTAGTGGACTTTAGCCTGATTATGGCAGAGTGGAAGGCACAGAGTTGAAATTTTGAATTACATAACGTTTTCATTCTCATTTCTCATTCAATTACGCACCGTTTGTTTTTGTTTTGACAGAAAATGTTTTAGAGAAAAATGACTTATTAGTTATTTTCCAGAAAACATGTTTTGGAAAACTGTCCTTTTTTTGTGTTTGGTTGTGACCTTCAAAACGAGCACAATTTGTTTGTGGTATGACGCGGTTTGTGGTGTGCCAAACAGGGGAAAATGCAGAAAACGTTTTCTGGAAAGCATATTCCATCAAAATGAACAAAGACAATTAATAAGTCTAAGAACGCAACATTTTTCACGACAGTTGATATGGCTTGTTGTAATTGATGTGTAATAAAAATGATATCAGTAGGGGATCCAGGTGAAAGTAATGTTACTCCAAATTACAACAGGTTATGTTAATCGTTGTGAACAAGGTTGTGTTCCCTAACATTACTCATTAGAAAAACGAGGCTGTAACAACTCTTCTGGGAACAATGAATTCTTTATATGACTTGTTTCAGGTTGTACAGCCACTTGCTTGTACTGGGAGTTAAAAATTTCAGAGTCAAAACCCTTAAGGTGGTGCTTGGTTTTTGGAATGTCATCAGCATTACTGTTACCTTACGGGAATTTGTGAGAAAATTATCATGTTTGATTTGTTAATTGTGCAACACATTACAGAAAACTCACATTCTAATGGTTATCCCATTACTAGTATCCCATGGGATGCTGGACTAAGATGAGGAACACCTTTAAAAGAAATAGTAGAGGCTGAAGATGCTCCTGACATTCATCAAGAAAATTCAAGCCCACGTCCTGAGATTGTTTTATTGTAAGAAATGAGAATTAACTCTCAAATCAGTTATTTGATTGTATGGTAGCCCATCTATAGTCACCAGTGATTGAATATTTTACTTTTGATATAATTTTGTTCTATCACTGATGAAACTTATCCACCAGGAATAAGAAATGAAACCCATCCTTTACGTATGGAGTCTGGACTCATTTTCTTGAGCTTGTTTACCGTAATTCTGTGTCATTTGAAAAAAGTTAGATCCAATTCAAGCATGTTCTCACATACACATGCGCATGCATGTGCACTTACACACATGAGCTCAATTTACTTCTCATTTTTTGATTTTTATTACACAGTTAATCCAAGATGCCACCTAAAAGAAAAGAAGAGATAGAGGTGTGTCAGGTGACTACAGTGGGGAGAGTGGATTCGTTATCTCCAACTAATTCTCAATCTTCTTCTCCCCCGTGTTACACAACTGCTCATGAACCTCAGGACAATTCAACAAGACAGAATTCCTTCTCCTTTGGGGGAACAAGTTTTCATCAGGAACAGCCTATATGTAATTCAAACTCCAGTCTTCAACTCTCTGCAGTTCCTTCCTCTCATGTAACAAGTCTTAGCACCTCCACTTCGGCACCCAGTATTGAAATCATTAGTCCTCAAACATCTGTGATTGTTGCTGAGGATGGAGACATGCCAATGCAAGAAGATGTGCGTCTGAATATTGCACAAGTGAGTGCTCAAACGGCCAATGGATCTCAAATTGAATGTCCAATACCCAATGGGGAATTGCCACCTCGAATTCTTTATGACGGTAAGTATTACTGGTTGTGTGTAGTATTATTTGCAGAAAGGTCTGTACACTGTGCTTGTGTATTTTCCCAAATTGGGCTTGCTAGATAGCTTTGGTTTTCCTGACTGGAGTCCTATACTAGCCCTCAATGCTAATCTCACTCCCAACCCTTTTTGCTGGATCTAGACCAGCCCAAACTTTACTGGCATTTTTTCTTCAGCTAGAGAACTTTGATGGCACTTTTTTGTGAAAACTTTTTGGAGCATGTGGATAGACTCTTTTATACGTAAGTTATTTCAGTTTACATATCTCTAACATATATAGGCAAATGTGTTCTGCAGAAAATCTTAAATAATTGCAAGGTGCTGTATAACTCTTACAAAAGAAATGATTTACAGCATGTAATTAGATTACAATTTCAGGAAGCCAAGCATTTAGTATCTATTTGAGCTCACATTGTGCCATCTTCATGCAGAAAGTGTGCCTATCAAGTGAAAAAATAGTTTTGGAGAGTAGATGCAGAATTTGTAGTGACTGCAGGACTTGAATCTACTGCGAGTCATTATCCATTGCCTAGGAATCTTGTTTGGTGTTGCTCACTAGGAAGGCCCCTAAATTAGATTCTAGATTATTAGATTGACTCCCCTAGCTTTAAAGTTGGTAAAAGGCCAATCATATTGTTTTCTTATTTTAATGAGGACAAATTGCTCTATTTGATGTACTGGGTTTGTATGCTGTTTTGTATAGAGACATTTAAATCATTACACTGTCAGTTGCATCTATTCTTCATTTTTTTGACAAAAAAGATTTAATGGTGCCATATATCTTGTCAAACATATGTAATTTATTCTGCCAAAACATTTCATCTTCTAGGATTATCTGATTATGTGCCTTTGATGCTTTGTTGGATGCTTATGTTAGTGTGTTCAGCACTGTGTATTGTTGGGCTTGGGCACATTTTTTGTACCCATAAACGTATGTCATGTTTAACATGGTTATTTCACACATTTGAAGTTTCTATGAAACCTAAGAAATGATTTTGAAGCACTAATATATGGAAATGTACAAGAAGGATTAAATAATTTTCTGAATGCCTTTTCAAGTTTTAACCACACACCTATATAAATATCAAAGAAATAGAGGGAAGTAGCAGTGAAGAACTGACATGCATCAATAGACAATAGTTTAGCCTTCATTTTTACTTGGTAAATTGAGAATGTTGGCTCTTGTTTGTGTGACAAGATGTGAATTAGATTATTTTTTTGTTGAGAGAGAGAGAGTTTCTGTTGATCATCCTCATTCTTACTATTTGGTTATATCTTGAATGTGGGTCAGCATAAATATGGTATCTTATGGCTGCTAACTGATGCAGGGAGTGCAACCAGAATTAATACTGATAGATTTTATTTGGTTTGAATTTTATTTTGATTTTATATATGAATTTAATGAAATTGATTACATTTTTTCCTTACTTATTTGTTTAAACTTAAAAGCTCTACTTAAAAGGCTAAAAATAAAAATGAAAAATAAAATCATTGTGGGATTCCTGACTTAGATGAATAACATTGAATTAAGATTTTTCTCTCTTGCTTGATGGTAATTCTAAGCAGTCATAGGTGGTGAAGCCTATGGTTCAAACAAGTTATATGAGATGAAGCCTAAGGGTTTCTTATGCTCTCTCCCAAATCCCTATGCATATGCCCTTTGCAATTCTGTGCTGCATCACTAACTCCGTTCATTTACTAATAGATTAGCTACTATCCTAGGGCCTCGGCTTTAGGCATTTCTAATCTAAAATAGAATTCTAAAATAAGAATTATTACTCAAATTAATGAACTGTTATGGTCATTCATTTCATTTCAATTTTTGATGTATATATTAATCTTTCAAAAATTACAATGTCCTGTTTTCTTTGCTGTTGGACTGTAACTGTCAGATGTATTCCATTCTATTGCCCTTTAGTTGTTTCATTTAGAAGCTAATTTGCAAAAATAAGATAAACAACCTCGCACTTCAGAGGGCATGAATTCTACAAATTTCAGGAACAAAGGTAACTTTTAAAAGTGCTTTGATTAACTTATAGAGCAAGATAAATGTAAATTTTCCAATGTTGAGTCATCAGAGTACTAGCTTATCATGAAACATACTCTTTATCCAAAAAAATAAAAAGAAAAATGCTAATCATGAAACAAAGTAAAGATATAAGCTATTGAAGAATTGACAAAATTAAATAACATAGAAGATTTATGGACTCTTTTAGAGTTAATAGATAGATCAAAGCCCCAGCAGAAATTATTGAAGGGCTTTCATGGTAAAACTTAGAAAGGCCATAATTTTATATCTTGAGAAGAGTTAAGAGACTTACACTGTATCAACTGAATGCTCTCAATGAGCACTAAAGTAGTGCCTCAAATGAATTTTGGGACCCCCAAACAATAGTTTGATTGTCTTCCAAGGAATTTTAGTAAACATCTCCAGTAAAATTTCTGTTTTGGTAATTTATAGGGGCTTGGGGTACCATATTTTGCGGTACTTCTTTTTATGAGTCTTCTATTTTCCTATTAGGGTTAGGATTTTGATTCCCAAGTATAAATTTGCAATATTCTGACTTAAGTTTAGTGTTCAATAAATCTCTGGAGTACTATCTCCACCAGCAACCTTTCCTAGAAATTTTGAAACAATCAAATTCTTCGGGTTATGAATTCATGTTAAGAGGTGCATTTAGTGCTATTTAAATTGTTCTGGAGGCATCATATGCAAATCATTTCTTTCGGTTGACCTTTTACAGTGTTAAGGTGCCGGTTTTATTTACAATGCAAGTAATATAGGATCTTGTAGCATGACACATTGTGAAACACATGTTAAATTTTTAGAAGGCAGGGGAAATGTTTTGGGGATGCAGGCTATTGGGGTAGATATAGTTTGACGAAATTCCATTACATTTTCCTCATGGTTGAAAATTTTCAGGGGAAAGAAGAAGGGACCACCTTTCCGTATGTGTACCTTTATATCAAGCTGCTATCAAAGGTGAATGGAAAGCTGCTAAAGTTGTCATTGACAAAGATCCTAATATTGTTCGCGTTAGGATAAATAGAAAATGGGAGACAGCTCTTCACATTGCTGCTGCTGCAAAACGCACTGCTTTTGTAAAGGAACTGGTTAAGTATATGACTGAAGAGGATCTAGCCTTGCAAAATAAAGATAAAAACACTGCAATTTGTTTTGCTGCTGCATCAGGAATTGTGGAAATTGCTGAGGTTATGGTGGAAAAAAACAAAAAGCTTCCTATGATTCGAGGTAATCAGGGAAAGACACCCTTATACATGGCAGCTTTGTTTGGACATAGGGAAATGGTGTCATATCTTTATTCTGTTACTGACTTTGGAAGCCTAGCTCGTGATGAAAAAATTAGCCTCCTTCTTGGTACTATCTCAGCTGATTTATACGGTACGATGCACTTATAACTAGATATTCGTATCACATTAAATAGCCATCCACAATAGCCTCAACTTTATTGAATTTTGGAAATGATTTTTCATGTCATGGCCTCTTGCTAGTTTTTGCCCTTTTAGAGGGAGTTCACTTTGTCTATAGCTGGCTGATGGTGCTCATTTAGTGATAATAAGGATATGAATCTTTGTTCATTGCGCAAGATAAAATATAAGGACCTCACCTATAAGTGTAATTCTAAATTTCTAATATATTTTGGAAAAGTGGTAACATTTGTGCATTTGCAATTTACTTTTCTATTGCAAGTTACTTTTCTATAGTTTGGAACAGATTTTTCTACAAAACATCCTCCAAGAATGTTTAGTGCAACAGATATGTAACCAAAGGTGCACAATTTAGTCATTTATATATTCATTTATCAACTATCAATGTGTTTCTTTAGGAAGCACCTTCCTTCTGTTTGAAACCTACCATAGATAGCTTAATACATAAAATTAATCCAATTGGGTTCTGTCACACCCAAGTTATTTGAACTAGCATGTAAACATAGGAATCATAAGCTAGCTGGCTAATTCCCCACCCCCAAAGTACTTGAATAAAATTGCCATGCTTTGCATTCTTTGTATATAAGACAGCTTCAACATGCTTTGCATTCTTTGTTAAGTTTCCATTACACCTGAATATATCTAAGAGTTAAAGAGGCAAGGTATGACTCTGATAGTGAACCATTGTGTTTTCTTTACAGATCTAGCTCTAACAATATTCAAAAAGGACCAATCATTAGCCACTGCTCAAGATGCAAAGGGCGAGACAGCCTTGCACGTTTTGGCTCGAAAGCCTTCAACAATTGCCAACACAAGTCAGCTGTCAATCTGGAAAAGAAGTATAAATTCTTGTTAGTCTATTGAGCCCACTCAAAAATCTCTTAGCAAATACCATGTGCTGACCCTTGAAAGGGTTGGGCAAATACGTTTATTTTGGGTTCCACTTCATCTAGGCAAAAACACTTTATTAATATGCCACTCTACACTTTGAAATCCAATTATACATGATTCCTTTGGCATTGAGATCACGTTACATGCCTTAGACAGTTTGAGAGTAAAAAATGTTCTATTTTAATCTTCAGGGGTTGATTATTGTAAAACCCTAAAGTCTCTAGGATCCACATGCAATTTCAATTGTTCTTAATATATTTGAATAATATGCTATTCATAAGTCAATTGTTATTTTAGAATAGGCATCTCATTTATTTTGTTTGGAATAGTGGAAGCTTTGATACCACTTTGTTGGCTTTAAGAAGCCTTGACAAGAAGCATAACAAAATAGGCACTCACAAAATTTTATTAGAATACTTCAAGCTCACGCATAAAGAGAAATCAAGCTGCTGCATTGTATAGAAGTCTTCGCAAATAACGCTACTATCTTGAGCACTCTCCAAAAACCTTTTCTCACATACTACAAGACATTAGATTGCTTCCTTTAGAATTCTCTACATTTTTTCTCACTCTTTACAATTTTCTCTCACACACTTACAAACCACACCTCCACTCCCTTTTATAGAGTTCCAACCAAGTGGAATTACAAGAGTTGTCTTTATTCTAATGACACTTCAATTTGTAACAGAAAATTCTAGAATGTAAAATACCTAATTAGATAAATGTTACGGAAAAACGAAAGACAAACTATTATGGAAAAACAAGAGACACAAAGCGTTATGGAAAAACAACAGGGCACCTTTTGGTTTACTATTGCGAACAATTTTGTATCATTTCTGTGTAATGCTATATTGGAACTAATATTAATTCTACCTGTAGGCTTCAAATCAATCTATCATGAGGATTTGATGCGAACGTTAGCTCATCAACTAGTCAAAAAACTTTGGGAACATGTTCTAGAGCTGCAAGATTCAGAGATTTCAAAACTAATTAGAGAACCTTCAAGACTACTCTTTGATGCTGCAGAGTTAGGCAGTCTTGAGTTTCTGATTATCCTTATTGACTTATACCCTGATTTGATATGGAAAATTGATCATAAAAATCGAAGTTTGTTTCATATTGCAGTTCTAAATCGTCATGAGAATATATTTAATCTAATATATGAGATTGGGGCAATTAAAGATTTGATAGCAGCATATAAGGATGTGAATAATAATAACATCCTACATCTAGCTGCAAACTTGGCACCTCTTAGTCGACTCCAAATTGTATCAGGAGCTGCACTCCAAATGCAAAGAGAGCTATTGTGGTTTAAGGTAAATAATAACTCTAATCAATTTACAGTTGTTGGATTTAATTTTTTTTCTTAATAATTTGTGGCATATTTCTTCCATTTATTTGGTTTAATTGCAAATAACAGTTTTTTAAGTAATATTTTGTTGCTCTACAATAATTTATGAAATTTTTAGAAGTTTGAATTGGACATTTCTGTGGATTGTGTTGTATTTGTATAACTTTAATTCAATGACCATTATAGGGAGTGGAAAAAATTGTGCCACCTTCATATATTAAGATGAAGAATTCAGATGACCAAACACCCAAGGATCTGTTTACAGAGAAGCACAAGGAATTATTAAAAGAAGGGGAGAAGTGGATGAAGAGCACTGCAACTTCATGCATGCTTGCTGCAACACTCATTGCCACTGTGGTATTTGCAGCAATCTTTACTCTACCAGGAGGACCTAATAATGAAACGGGTGTTCCTTTATTTCTAGGAAAGAGGTGGTTTTTGATTTTTGTCATATCGGATGCTGTAGCGCTATTCTCTTCCTCGGCCTCAATAGTAACGTTCTTGTCCATTCTTACATCACGTTATGCTGAAAACGATTTTCTTGTATCACTACCTGCAAGGTTGTTGTTTGGACTCTCAGCACTGTTTGTTTCCATTGCTACAATGGTGATAGCCTATGGTGCGGCCATCTCTATGATATATGATCATAAACATGTTCGGATTCCTATCGTTGTTGTGCTTCTCGCTTGTGTCCCAGTCACATTATTTGCTTGGCAACATTTTCACCTTTGGGCTGATACAATCCGCTCAACATATTGGTCTAGGTATCTCTTTCAGCCGAAACATAGGCTTTACCATTGAATAAATGAATTTGCAGAAGTCCTTGTGGAAACAACCATTAGTTTGTTCCCCTAGATGCTAAAGAAGCATTATAGTTGAGGTGCATACTTGTATTTTATGTCTTACTATGAATTTTTCCACGAAGTTTCACATTATGTTATTTTGTGTTCATGAATTTTATATAAACAAAGTACTTGGTTTGAGTTAATGAGTAATATTTTCTTTAGATTTGCAGTTCTTTTTAATGTACTAAATAATTTCTTATGTGTTACAAGGGATATAGGGTATATCCATATACCTTGCTTTTCTATATTTTACTGCATTAGGTTGAAAGGGCATGGAGGCGACCATGAGTATGGTTTTCAATGGATCACAATGCTGAGAACTGATGTCCTTAGTAAAGTGGTCCATAAGCTGATTTGCGCTTGAAATGAAGTTGATATTTAAATCTTTATGAACACTGCAAACAAAGTGAATCTACTTCAGAAGGTTTGGATTGAGGATGAAACATGGGGTTCGATGCAAGAGTGAATACAGACGTTATCATACCAAATGCAAGGGGCACTGGGGAGAAAAATGCATATATATTGAATAACCGTTCAGAGGTAGGATAACTCGAGTAGTAGAATCAAAAGAACATTATTTGGCCCTGGTGGAGGATATAGAAACTGTGGACTACTTCTATGCAAACCATTAACCATGTGGGGGTTAGATCCAAGAAAGACTACATAGCTGGAAGTTGAGTGTTGGTCAGAGTGGTCATTATCCCAAATCTGCATTAGTATTAGACAAAAAGGGGGAGAGAGCTAGGTGTAAAATGGGCATAAAGTGCCGACCATAATGTAGGGTACCATTGAGATACAGTAGAATTCTCTTTGCAGCAGTGAAATAAATATCAGTATAAGTTTGCATAAATTTTCTAAACTGATTCACAGCATATGAGATATTAGGCTGTGTAAATGTTAGATATTACAATGCACCAACTATGCTACTATACAGAGAAGAATCAAACAGCAGGTTACCATTGTGTTTACTGAACTGAGTTGCAGGAGAACAAAGAGTCTTTCAAGCTTGCAGTTAAACATACTATGATGTTTTAAGAGATTTGAGACATTTTTTGGCTGGTGGACATATATACCTGAAGGAAAGGACTCAGTCTATAAGCCTAGAAAAGTAGTATAAAGGGGCCTAAATCCTAAGTTAGAAAATACAGTCCAACTGATGGATTAAATTGTCAATGAAGGAAATATCATATCATTCCCTGTAAGGATTTAGCTTGGTTCATGAAGTTTGAAGACACAAACTAGTTTGGATAGCATCCTAAAGATATCCTGAAGAAGATGATGATATTGTTCCGACGGTAAAATTCAAAACGGTGTCGTCTGTTCAGATTGTAAAACGCAGGTATCGCCTAAAGGCTTGTCGTTCCTCGTTAAGACTAACGGTGTCGTTTCTGATGTGTTGGACTTTAGGCATGTGCTTGTGAGTGGAGAGCAGTTATCACACGTGTAGCATTCTGTTTTAACTGTTTACGTATTTTACTCTCTCTCCCTCTTCTTCCTATATATTGTAACAGAGACTCATAATTGTAAGTCTGTAATTATCTTTGATAATTATAATTCCAGAAAAGTTCAGCTTTGTTTTCTCTCAATATTCTCTTTTCCTGTGTTAGTGTGCGCGATTTTTACATACGCGCAATCTAATTGTTAGATTTACAAAATATATAGTTATATTAATGTTTTTTTTTTTTTGTAGAACTTGTAAATTATAATAATCGGCTACAATCAAGTTTGTAGCCTAAGTTTGTCGGAGTTTAATTTGTTTGCTACGATAATTTGTTTCCTGCCAACCAAGTCTCAAACTGAGAGTTTGGAATCCAAAGAAAGAGATAGATCCATTAAAAGATATAGAATACTCTCATTCCAAATGGGTGAAGAGAACAATTAAGGTCCCACTGACCAGGCCTGAAATCACTGCTACTAGGCCAGAGTAGTATTCTTGGAAGCAATACGGTCAGAAGTAGATCAAGAGTGACCATTTTATAGTCCATAAAATCCAACCGTTTAGTTATTAGGGCATGTTTAGGCTCTGTTTGGTTTTTTTTTTTTTTTTCATCACTAATCACTCCTCATTTAATTTTTGTCACTCATTACTCATCACTCATCACTTAAAATACCTTAATTTCTCCAAATCCACCCAAACACACTGTCACTCACTTGTTACTCAGTTCTTTTGTTTCAAAAAATAAAAAAAATAAAAAGTCAAAGAATGCGGCTAATCACGTTTCAAAAAAATAATAATAATAAAAAATAAAAAAGTCAAAGAATGCGGCTAAATAGTAAAAAATAGTAGGTTTAATTACGAAAATACCATTAAAAACTGAGTTATGAAAACTGAAAACACCTAAAATGTGTTTTCGGTTTTCATAACTCATCACTCAAAAATCAAAGAATTGAGTGATGTAAATGGAGTTATGGAAACAAAGTTATGGTGCTCCTAAATGGATTTCTTGATATGGGTCTCACCATTTTTGAGTTATGAGTTATGGAAACAGAATTATGAGTTATGGAAACTAAAAATCTAAACAGCCCCTTAGGCCTTGTTTGGTTTAAAAAAATGGTCACTCATCACTCATCACTCAATTTTCATCACTCATTATCCATCACTCATCACTCATTACTCTAAAATATCACATCCAAACAATATCATCACTCAGTTATCATCATTTAATATTTTCACACTATTGTGGGTCTCATATCTGTCATTGGTACAGTTTCTTTTTTTTTTTTTTTTTTTTTTTGTGTGTATCCAAACTCACTGAACCCAGTGAAATGAAAAAAAAAAAAAAAGCTGAAACCGAACCCAGGAACAAAAAGAAAAAAAAAAAACTTGAAGACCGAACCGGTGAAAAAAAAAAAGGAGGAAGAAGAAGAGCTGAAACCGAACCCAGGAAAAAAAAAGAAAAAAAAAACTTGAAGACCGAACCAGTGAAAAAAAAAAAGGAGGAAGAAGAAGAGCTGAAACCGAACCCAGGAAAAAAAAGAAAAAAAAAAAAACTTGAAGACCGAACCAGTGGAAAAAAAAAAAAAAAGAGAGAGAGAAAAGAGGAAGAAGAGCTGAAACTGAACCCAGGAAAAAAGAAAAAGAAAAAAAAAACTTGAAGACCGAAGTCACTGAACTAGTGAAAAAAAAAAAAAAGAAACCTAAAGACCAAACCCAGGAGAAGAAAGGAAAAAAAAAAAAAAAAAAAAATCAAACGGTCAAAAAGTGCGGCTTTGGGGTCCTCCATGTGTGTTTAATTACAAAAATACTATTGAGTTATGAGTTATGAAAACTGAAAACAGATAAAATGTGTTTTCAGTTTTCATAACTCATCACTCAAAAATCAGAGAACTGAGTGATGAAAACCATAACTCAAAACTCATCCAAACAAAACATCTTACAATTGAGTGATGAAAATTGAGTATTGAGTGATGAAAACACTCAAACCAAACAGCCTCAGCTATTCATTAGTTTGGATATGTTTCTATCATAAGGAATAATCATTCCTTATGAATAATTATTCTTCAAAATGAGGAATAAATATTACTTTTTAAAAGTGTTGTATTAGTTATTCCAAATGAGGAATAATCATTCCTTATGAATAATTATTCTTCAAAATGAGGAATAAATATTACTTTTTAAAAGTGTTGTATTAGTAAGTGTAATAATTTCAAAATTTAATATATTTACAAATAAACAAACTTTCCATATATATATATATATATATATATATATATCTAATAATTATAAAAATAGAAAAAAAATCATAAAAGATAACACATATCTCTCTTAAATTAAAATAACATTTTTTAAGAAGATATAGTTATATGAGTAAGATATTTTCTAAAATAAATATTAAGTTTTATTCTAATACTAGTCATAAATCCACGTGATGCGTGAGAATAGATAATTATATTTTAGTTATGGTATAATATATAATTTGTTCTCTAAATTTTGTGTAAAATAATTTGTTCTCCCAAAAAATTAAAAAAATTTTAAAATTATTTTTCATTTATCTATCTTAAAAAAATATCATCATTTAATTATTTGAATTTGTTTGCTTGATATTATTCATTTTTTAGGCGGTTCATATTTTGATAAATTATGTTATTATTCATTATAGTTTTCTAATTTGTTTTTCCTATACAACTAAATTGCTTGAGTTTCAAATATATTATTCAAAATTTTTATTCTCTTAAAAAGGTACTCCCTCTGTCTCACTTTTTTTGTCATGTTTGAAAAGTCAAACTTTTTAAAGAAATATCATTTATTGTCTTGTCTACCTTTTAAAAATGTATAAGTTTCCAAAACTACCTTTAAACAAATTTATCAAAAAATTGAATTAGTAAATTAATAGGGGTATAATAGGAACATTAGTAAATTAATGATTTTTATTTTTAGAAACTGGACAATATTTTGAGACATCTCAAAATAGAATAGAGGACAAAAAAAGTAGGACGGAGGGAGTATTATTATATTTATAATTTTTCTTATCGTAGGAGTACTTTTGAACTATTGATTGAGTTTTGTTTACTAATATAGATACATGAGATTGGAACTACAAATTTCTTAGACATTCGTAAGAGACTATACCATATTATAAATTTAATATTTACAATAATATGTAGGAAAAAAGTAGACTTTATGTCTAAAATTGAACACTTCACTTATTGAAATGAAAGAAAATAATTTTTATAACAACATAAAGAGAACGTGATCTAAAAATTTCTTTTTTTTGACTATATATACTTTCATTTATTTAGATTTAATTGCCTTTAATTGGATCTTAAAATCGTATTTTTGTTGCTACGCTCCTGTTGAGTCTTCTCATCCGCCACATCATTAGTTTTTTTATTATTTACTTTTTTTACTTTTAATTTTTTGACAATATTAAATATATATATAAATATATTGACTTTACAAATTCATCTTAGGTAGTTTTAACTTTATATATTCATTTACTTTAATTTTAATGTTATAACTAAATAATAAATCAATGAAAAATTAAAACAAAAATATTGTCTATACATATTCATCTTGGGAGGTTTTATAGTTGATAGATTCATTTAAATACATAGCCAATATTGTATTTTGATATAAATTCAAAATCTCACTTCCAAAATAACCAAGTATTATGTCAAAAAAAAAAAAAAAAAAAAAAAACAAACAAACAAACAAACAAACAAAAGCTATAAGAGAGAGAAAGAAGACTTGTGATTGAAAACTTAAAAAATCAAACACCTTACCAAATTGTATAAACCCAAAATAGTATTATAAAAAAAATATAATTATTTATCAACCTAAAGTAAAGTTGCAAAAAAGAATAAATATGAGAGAGAGAGAGAGAGAGAGAGAGAGAGAGAGAGAGAGAGAGAGAATAATCACCTTTTTTGGGAGAGAAATAAAAAATAAAATGAGATAAAGAAGCGTCAAAATAAAAAAATATACATGAGCCAAACACTAAATTATCCAAGCCATTCTATATAATAGAATAACATTATATTCTTGTAATCTGTCTTTATATGCAATAGAATAACATTTAAAAATCATAAAAATGAAAGAAGATAATAGCTTAAAAACACAAAATCAACTTGCATCAACCCAAAGTAAAATTTTAAAGAACACATAAATTCATCAATCTAAAATAGAGATACAAAAATTAAAAAATTCACACAAAAATAAAACATGAGAGAGAGAGAGAGAGAGAGAGAGAGAGAGAGAGAGAGAGAGAGAGAGAGAGTGATTGCTTTTATCACGTGAGAAAGTATGTATAGAATGAAAGAGAGAATGATATATTTATAATAATAGAATGGGGATAAAAAGCAAGGGAGTCAATCTCGTACTGAAGGATATACCGGTTTGACTAGTGGAACGATATATTTCGGTACCGGTCAATACCGGTATACCGTTTCAAGTTTACTGCTATTTTTTATATTTATATATATAATAAAAATAAAAGTTTACCATAAAATATTACCACAATTCAGAGCAAATTATTTATAATTTTAGAATTTAGCATCAACTAAAAGGGAAAAAAAAAAAACACAATATAAAAAACAAAAAGCTTAATTGTTCATTGCATATTAAGAAAAAAAAAATAAATTAATTAATATAAATAAATTATCATTCTACTCTTACAAAAATTCAAAAATTATAAAACAAAAAAAATGGGCTTTTTTCTATATCAACCAATATGCTTGGTATCGGCTGAAACGCCTGAAATTGGTTGGTACGACCAATCTTTAAATTAGTATAAAACGTTAGAGTTTCGGTACCAATGCATATATTGATAAGGTACGGTACGGTATTCTCTTCCTTATAAAAAGAACCAAAATAAAAGGAAGAAGAAGTGATAGATGAAGAGTGACATTAAGGTTGAGAGTATTGGAGAGATAAAAAGTAAAAGGAAAATTATAGTAGGAAGTAGTGGAGAGAAATGAGAAGTAGGTAGATGATGTGACTGCTGATGTGACTCAACAGGAGCGGAACAATAATAAATGCTACGCTTCAATTTTTAGATATAATATAGAATATAGATTATAACTTACAACAAAACTTATGAATTGATTCAGTTATTATATTATAATAACATATTTTATTTCTAGCAATAAAAATTACAATTTCTGTCGTAATTCTCGTTAAGTATAACAAACGTACCCTTAACTCATTATTTATTCTCATTTCTCAACATGGGCATTTTGATAATGGATAATTTAAAAAAAGTTTTGATATTCCTTTTACGAGAATATATAAAGTGGTAAAAAAATCAATTTTTTTTCCTCAAAAAAGTTTCTAAAAATGACATTTGCCAATTTTTAATTTTGACTTTGTTAATGTTGTTTTTTTTTTTTTTTGGGGGGGGGGGGGGGGGGGGGGTGGGGGGGTGTCCTAATTCGGCCCCTGGCTAAGCCCAAGACAATTCGTGAATATTGTAATGAAATTATTTTATTTCTTTTTAGTTTTTATTTAATAAATGCATAAACTCGTGAGATGAGTTCATATTCTCTTGAAAGGGAAATTTCCATGCTATGTTACGGAAGTTCCCTACTAAATCAGTGCCAAAAAAGTCCAAGTAGACATCCACCGACCTCTCCATAACGTGGCATTTGTGCATCTTGGACTGCGTTTCCCTTTCCATAAGAAAAGAAGAAGATTCTAATCTGATTCTTTCCAAGAAAAAGACCAAACAATACAAAATGTTATTATAATTTTTGTCAGAATTAAACACAAAAAGGAAAAAGAATAAATTTCTAAGGTCATAACACACCACAAACTCCATTCAAAATGTCATAATTTTGACGTTAATGAATCTATGTTTTAAATGATTACTTTTATAGGTGGTCAACAGTGGCAATAACCTTTGTCACAATTTTCATACTAAAGGCTTTGTAGCTGAATTGACTCCTCCTTATACATAAAGTGTTTGGAAGTCTAGAGAGAAAAGGTTCAAACTGCGGAATTAGCAGCACATTGTAATTATTTCTAAAAAAAAAATTAATTTCATGGAAAGTAAATGCTAATAAATCACTTTCGTATAAACTTACTAATTTTTTTTATCTCAGCCACTGAGTTGGGGCACATAAGTTATATCTACAATTTTTCTCAATTATTTGTGGTTCTTTCTCCTTTCTTTCCTTTTTTATTTTTATTTTTATTTTTTCTAATTATGTTATAGTTTCAATTCCCTTCCGAGTTGAGAGGGAGTGAAAGCGTCAACGCATGAGACGCGTAGACATTTAATGGATAGAAAAGAAACTCTTTTGTCTTTAATAAAGAATATTCTTAACACTTACTTCAATCATTGACTGACTTTTTGACTTGTAATATATACAGTAAGTCTTCTTCATTTTTGCATTACTCTGCAATCATAAACTCCATTGTTGTGTTGTGAATTCCCATAACTCAATACTCCAACCAATCCAGTACTGCCTTGTTGAAGCACTCATCAAAGTCAACCATCACAATCCTGCTGCTTTTGTCTAGCTGCCCAGAGATTGACAAAGTAAGAGAGTACAATCTACAAGTAAGTTATTAAGTTCCTAGTAATTTGTTTCAATTGTTATAGTCATTCTTGAGTTTATATATCTTTATGGCAACATTACAAAATGTGGGATTTGTTTAGTGCTCACTATTTCTTTTAATTTATATATTTTAGCTATTTATTTTTTATTCTCCTGTTGCCTGTGCTGCAGACAGTAATGCATGTGTGTAAATAAATTTGTTAGAATAATAAAGAATGAGAAAGAAAGAAAGTATTTTCAGAAGAAATATAAATATTTTTCATGCTGGTTGTCACAGGAGAATAGAAGAATTTTTCTAGTTGACTTTAACTTCATTATGGCAGAGCTTGTTCAGGTCATACATAACGTTTTCATTCTCATTTCTCATTCAATTATGCTCTTTTGTTGTTGTTTCAACCGAAAATGTTTTCCAGAATATGACTTGTAAGGACACGTCCTGGCGGACCAAGCCAAAGGTGTATAGGACCTTGGCCCAGTGAGCCTAATACAATAAATTTATAGAGAATGGGTCAAAGAACTAGGTCCTAATAAGCTGGACAACAGCTAGTAGGGATTTAAAGGATGATGGAACAAAGACAAGGAGAATAGAATTGAATGAATTCACTTATCCGAGGAGGTCTTTTTTATATAAATCAATAACAATTGAGTACAAGTACTATTTTGATTGCTATAATGTTATTGTTCTCTCTCTTTTTCTTCCCTCCTTCTCATGGAGGGTTTTTGTACATTATATAGCTCATTTTGGACTATCTTGATCCTACACTTGTTGATCATCTGAGCCCTCACTTGAGTGCTCGTCACATCAGACACTTTCTTTGGTTTTCTATGAGTTGTGGTAGTCAAGGCAGCACTGTTCAGAGTCTTCTCCACATAAATATAGCCAGAAAAATAGCTGCAGTGTATTTAATGCGGTAGATTTCCTTAGATAGTTTTGGATTTCCTTCCTTCTCGTAAGTTCATGAGGCACGTTCTTATCGCCGAGGCTTTTACGAAGATTACTTTCATCATTGAAATACGTATTTGAACTATATTTATCATATCCGAGGAGAAGTTCCTCCTCGGACTACCTTCCACTCATCTCATATTCATGAGATTTTAGACTGGAATCCCCCATACCTATATATCTCTCTTCGGACTTGTCAACGCTCTTAAATAAAGCCCAAGGCTTAATATATGATTTTGGGCCCTTATTCCCACATGACTTATTACTTATTTTCTAGAAAGCATTTTCTAGAAAATCGGCCTGTTTTTTTTGGATGTTTGGTTGTGACCTTGAAAATAGGTAGAATTTATATGGTGGTTGGTTGAGTATGTGACATTCTGGAATATTGGGCTTGTTTTCTGTTGAATTACGTTTTGCAGTGTACCAAACACCAAAAAATACCATAAACGTTTTCTGCAAAGCAAATTTTATCGAAACAATTGGAGAAATTTAATAACTGTACAAGAATACATCATTTTTCATAATTTTTTTTACCAATTGTTGACTTGGCTTGTTGTGATTAGTGCATAATAAAAGTGGTGTCAATAGTTGATCTAGGTGAAAATAATGTTCCATGATAGGCTATTAGCAGTAATAACTCTTCTGTCTTTGTGTTCTTTATATTACTTGGTTTAGTTTGTACAACCACTTGCCTGTACCACTAGTCAAAAATTTGGGAGCCAAAACCATTAAGCTGGTGTTCAGTTTGTAGAATGTTGTCAACATTACCGCAACATTACAGGAATTTGAGAATATTATCATGTTTGGTTGGTTGTTTGTGCCAGACATTACATGAATCTCACATTCTAATGGCTATCACATTACCATTACCCCAATGCATGGTGGACTAAGATGAAGATCAGCTTTAAAACAAACTAGAGAGGCTGAATATGTTACCAATAAATTCATTAAGAAAATTTAATCCCTATTCCTGAGATTGTTCTATTGAAAAAAATGACAATTAGCTCTCAAAAAGAGTTATTTGATTGTAATGCAGCCCAGATATAGTCACCAGTGACTGAATAGTTTACATTTGATATAATTTTGTTCTATCAAGGATGAAATTTAATTACTGAGATTAAGAAATGAAAAGCCATCATTTACCTCTAGAGTCTGTACCCATTTTATTGAACTTGTTTACTATAATTCTGTGTCATGTGAAAACATTTAGCTCCAAATCAGGCGTGTGCTCACTACACATGCTTGTGCATGCACAAACACACACACACACACACACACACACACACACACGTGCTTGATTTACTTCTCATATGATGAATGTTTATCACACAGTCAAAACCAAGACGTCTTCTCAAAGAAACGGAGAGATAGAGGTGACTACAGCAGGAAGAGTGAATTTGTTGCCCCAATCATCTATGATGGATACTTCGGATGGACCCATGCCAATGCAAGAAGAAGTGCGTTTGGATGTTGCAGAATTGAGTACTCAAGCAGCTAATGGACATCAAGAATGTCCAACACCCAATAGAGATTTGACACAACCAATTCCTTATGAAGGTAAGTATCACTGCTTGTGTGTGGTATTATTTGCAGAAACATCTGTATGCTGTTCTAGAGTATTTTTCCAAATTGAGCTTCCTAGGTAGATTTGAGCTTTTGCCTGACTAGAGTCTATATTAGTCCTCAATGCTAATCACACACCTAAAAGGATTTGGTGGATGACCCGCCCGAACTTTGATGGCACTTACTTTTTGGACCATGTGGATAGACTGTTATACAGTTGAGTTATTTTAGTTTACATATCCATATCATGCATAAGTATGTTTGTTATGCAGAAAAATATTAAATAATTGTGAGGTTCTGTATAACTTTTATGAATGACATGATGAATAACATGTACTCAGTATTCAATTTCAGGCAGACATGCATGTGGTACCTGTTTGGGCTCATATTGTGCCATCTTCCTATAGAGAGTCAACATAAACTCAGGACCTTCATTTCTGAAGCTCTGCCTGTTGAGTGAAAAATTAGTTTAGTAGAGTAGATGCAGAAATTGTACTTAAAGTAGTCCTTGAATCTGCCCTGAGGTATTATTAATGGCCTATGAAACTTGTTTAGTCTTGCTAGCTAGGAATGTAGAACTGTTGTCTCTGTAGGCCCAAATGCTCATGTTTTAGGTTATTCTCACGTCTGTAGTTCTCAGAATGATAGCCCTAAATTAGATTCTAGGGTGCTAGATTGGCTCCCTGAGCTTTAATTTGATAAAGGTCCAACTATATCTTGAATGTAGGTCAACATAAATATGGTATGTTTGCATGCCAACTGATGCAGAGATCACCACCAGAAATATGCTGATGGATTTTATATCTGAATTTAATATAATTGATTACATTTTTACTTTTCTTATTAGTTTTAACCTTTGAAGCTCTACTTAAAGACTTCAAAAATACATTATTGGACATCTTGAATGTGATGAATAATATTGAATTAAGATTTTCCCCTCCTTGCTAGTAATTCCTAGTAGTCTTTGGGTGATAAAGCCTAGGGGTTCAAACAACCTCTATGTGGTGAAGCCTAGGCGTTGTTCTGCTCTCTCTCCCTAAATCCCTATACGCATTTTCAAGTCTGTGTTGCATCACTAACTCCATATATTTGCTAATAGATTAGCTACAAACCTAGGGCATCAGCTTTAGGCATTGCTCAAATAACATTTATCTTGCTCATCTATTGACTCCGAAAGATTCCATAAAGCTTCTTAGTCAATGCCTATGCCAGATACATGCTGTTATTTGAATTGTCAATTCTTCAGTAGCATATATCTATAATTATGTTTCACGATATATTAGTAGTCTAGTGATCTACTAAAAATTGGAAATTTACATTTATCTTGCTCATATTAAGTTAGTTAAAGCACCCTTAAAACCTATACCATTGTTCCAGAAATGTGTAGAGTTCATGACCTCTGAAGTGGAAGGTAGCTATTGTCTTATTTTTGCAAGTTAGCTTCTAAACGAAACAACTAAAGGCAACCTTTCTCACTGAGTATTCAAACTTCATATGAGCAAGATAAATGTAAATTTTCCAATTTTGAGTAGATCACTGGAGTAGTAACATATCATGAAATATAACTATAGATATATGCTACTGAAGAATTGACAATTCAAATAACAGCATATATCATTATATCTGGCATGGGCATTGACTAAGAAGCTTTATGGACTCTTTTGGAGTCAAAGGATAGATGAAAGCCCAGGCAGAAGGTATTGAAGGGCCTTCATGGTAAAACTTAAAAGGCCATGATTTTTGTTTTTAGATGAGTTATGAGACTCACAGTCATAGTCACTTAACAGAAAGCTCTCAATGAGAATTGAAGTAGTGCAACAAACAAATTTTGAGACCCCCAATTCAATAGTTCAATTTTCTTTCAAGGCATTTAAAAAACATCTCAGGCAAATTTCATTTTTGGTCAATTATGGGGGGTTTGGGATCCAGTCTTTTGCAGGGTTTCTTGTTTTGGTTGGTTCTGTTCATTTGTCAGGTTTAATGTAATTTTTTTTTTCTTTCCATGATTTTTCTATTTTCCTATCATGGTTAGGGTATTGTTTCACGCGTATAAATGTGTAATCTTTTGACTTAACTTTGGGTTCAATAAGTCTCGGAGTATTCTGCAGCTCTTATTTTATTTTATTTTATTTTTTGGCCTGGTTAACCGAAAGAAACATTTCACAATGTATACCATTGTCAAGATTAAAACATTCTTTTCCATCTCCACCTTCAACCTTTCCTGAAAATTTGAAGGAAGCAAATTATTTGGCTCAAGGAATCATGTTTCTAAGATATGCATTTAAAATCACTTGATTTGTTCCGGAGACATATAATACAATCTCTCCACGGACCTTTTACAATGTTAAGGTGCAGGTTTCATTTACTATGCAAGTACTAATATACTATATCTTGTGGCATTACACATTGTTAAGTACATGTTAAATTGAAAAAAGGCAGGGGAAATATTGGGGAATCGAATGGATATTGGGGAGGATATAGTTTTATAAAACTCAAATACATTTTCCTCATGGTTGAAAATTTTCAGGGGCAAGAAGAAAGGACTACCTCTCCCTATGTGTACCATTATATGAAGCAGCCATCAAAGGTGACTGGAAAGCTGCTAAAGATGTCATTAACAGAGATCGTGATGTTGTTCGTGCTGGGATAACGAGAAAAAGGGAGACTGCTCTGCACATTGCTGCTGCAGCAAAACGCACTGCTTTTGTAAAGGAACTGGTTAAACATATGAAGGAAGAGGACCTAGCCTTGAAAAATAAGGATGAAAACACTGCTATTTGTTTTGCTGCCGCATCAGGAATTGTGGAAATTGCTAAGGTGATGGTGGAAAAAAACAAGAACCTTACTCTGATTCGAGGTAATCAAGGAAAGACACCCTTATACATGGCAGCTTTGTTTGGACACAGGGATATGGTGTCATATCTCTATGATGTTACTGATTTTGAAAGCCTAACTCCTGAGGAACGAATTAGCCTCCTTCTTGGTACTATCTCGGCTGATTTATATGGTATGATGCCCTTATAACTATATATTTCTATGGCATGAAATAACCTTCCACAATTGCCTCACCCTTATTGCATTTTGGAAATGATTTTTCGTGCTGTGGCCTCTTGCTAGTCAGCCCTTTTAGAGGGTACTCACTTTGTCTATACAAGGCTAATGGCGCTTATTTAGTGATCACAAGGAAATTAGTCTTTGTTTATTGCAAAGAATAAAAAGTTTTTTGGCCACTTAGTGTAATTCTATCAACTATTGAGAAATTGGTAACATTTGTGCATTACAAGTTACTTGATTCTCTAATTTAAAACAGGTTTTTCTACAAAAAAAAAAAAAAAAAAAAAAAAAAAATCCTCCAACATTGTTAAATGCAATAAATATTTAACCATGCGTGCACAATGTAGTGATTTATTTTATTCATTTGTCCCGTAGTACCTGTTTGGATACTGATTATATTCAATCCATTTGCGTTTTCTAGCGTTTTACGCTTTTTATTTTCATTGAGAAGCGCATTTCAGTGCTTTTCAGTGGGTCCCGTGCATTGTTCACGGGACTAAAAAACTTTTTTTTTTCAACAAAACTTTCATTAAAAATGGGTCTCACGGCATTATTTACACATTAAAAAAATTATTTTTCTACAGAGTTTTCAGTTTTCAACTAAATAAGTGGTATCCAACTAAATGTATTTATTTGAGAAGCACCTTTATTCTTTGTGAAGGCTACATAGATAGCTTAAACCATAAAATCTTATTTATCCAATTGGGTTATGTCACACCTTAGTTATTTGAATTAGCATGTAAATTAGGGAGTCATAAGATTGCTGGCAAATTCCCCACCCGAAAGTAACTTAATAAAATTGTCTCACTTGGTTTAGATGTGAGACAGTTCAACATGCTTTGCATCCTCCTCTTAATTTCCATTACACCTGAATATCTCTAAGAATATAGAGGCAGTTTATGACTCTAACAGTGAACCATTGTGTTTTGTGTACAGATCTAGCTTTAAAAATATTGGACAGAGACACGTCATTAGCCTTAGCTCGAGATGCAAACAATGAGACAGCCTTGCATGTATTGGCTCGAAAGCCTTCCAAAATTGCCAACAAAAGTCAGCTGGGAATCTGGAAAAGATACATCAATTCATGTTAGTTTTTTGAGTCCACTCAAAATATCTTAGCATAAACTATGTGCTAACCCTTGAAAGTATTGGACAAATACACTTTATGCATCAAGGTGCCACTCTATATAGGCAAATACACTTTAATCAATTTCCACTCTACACCTTAAAAATCCATTTCTACATATTCCATTTGCATTAAGATCATCTTATATGCCTTAGAAAGTTCAAGGGTATAAATTGTTTTATTTTTAATCTCCAGTGGCTGATTTGTGTTTCCCCTAAAGCTGTCTAGGGTCAACGAGCAATTTCAATTTTTCTTAATAAATATCAGAATGCTGCAAATAAGACAATTGTTATTTTGGAATAGGCATCTCCTTTAGTTTGTATAGTTTTTGTCAAATAACACATTTTAATCAATATTAATTCTACCTTTAGGCTTCAAAGGGATTTATCATGAGGATTTGATGCGGACGTTTGCCCATCAACTAGTCAAAAAACTCTGGGAACGTGTTCTAAAACAGCAAGATTCAGAGATTACAAAACTAATTAAAAGACCTTCGAGACTACTCTTTGATGCTGCAGAATTAGGTAGTCTTGAGTTTCTGATTATCCTTATTCGCTCATATCCTGATCTTATATGGAAAGTTGATGATGAAAATCGAAGTTTGTTTCACATTGCTGTTCTATATCGTCATCGGACCATTTTTAATCTAATATATGAGTTTGGAGCAATTAAAGATTTGATAGCAGCGTACAAGGATGTCAAAAATAATAACATTCTGCATCTTGCTGGAAACTTGGCACCTCCTAGTCGACTCCAAATTGTATCAGGAGCTGCACTCCAAATGCAAAGAGAGCTATTGTGGTTTAAGGTAAATAAATAACACAAATTAATTTATAGTTTTTTTTTAATAACTAGTATATTTCTTCAATATATTTTGTTGATCTACTGTAGTTCATAAATTTTTTGTAAGTTTGAATTTTTGTTTATTATGTTGGATTTGTATAACTTTAATTTAATGACCATTATAGGCAGTGGAAAAAATTGTGCCACCTTCATATATTAAGATGAGGAATTCAGATAAACAGACACCTAAGGATCTGTTTACAGAGAGGCACAAAGGCTTATTAAAAGAAGGGGAGAAGTGGATGAAGAGCACTGCAACTTCATGCATGCTTGTTGCAACACTCATTGCAACTGTGGTATTTGCGGCAATCTTTACTCTACCAGGAGGAGATAATAATGACAATGGTGCTCTAGAAAAGGGTGCTGCTCCTCCTCCATTTCTAGAAAAGGGTGCTTCTCCTCCATTTCTAGAAATGGGTGCTCCTCTTTTTCTAGAAAAGAAGTGGTTTCTGATTTTTGTCATATCGGATGCAGTAGCGCTATTCTCTTCCGCAGCCTCAATAATAATGTTCTTGTCCATTCTTACGTCACGTTATGCTGAAAACGATTTTCTTGTATCACTACCTGCAAGGTTGATGTTTGGATTGTCGGCACTATTTGTCTCCATTGCTACAATGGTGCTAGCCTATGGTGCAGCCATCTTTATGATCTATGATCATAAATTTCATGGGGTTCCTATTGTTATTATGTCTCTTGCTTGTGCCATAGTCGCATTATTCGCTTGGCAACATTTTCAGCTTTGGGCTGATACAATCCGCTCAACATATTGGTCTAGGTTTCTCTTCCGACCACTCAAACATAGGCTTTACAATTGAAATTTAGTGGAATCTGCAGAAGTCCTTGTGGGACCCCATTAGTTTGTTCTCTTATAGTTGAGGTTCATACTTTTTATTTCTTATTATGAATTGTTCCAATGAATTATATATCATGTTATTTTGTGTTAATGAATTTTTTATAAACAAAAGTACTTGGTCTGAGTTAATGAGTAGTATTTTCTTGAGGCATTTTAGTTGTTTTTAATGTACCAAACACTATCTTATATGTTACAAGGGATATAGTATAGGCATATGCCTTGCTTTCTATATATTACTGTAATAGATCAAAAGGGCACGGGGTGATCATGAGTCTAGTTTTCAATTTATCACAACGTTGAGAATTGAGGCCCTTAGTAAAGAGGCCTGTGAGCTAATTTACACTTGAAATGAATATCAATAAGAGCTGGCACAAATTTTCTAAATTGATTCACGCCAAATGAGATATTAGGCCGTGTAAATGTTAGATATTGCAATGCACCAACTATGCTACGATGTAGAGAAGGATCGAATAGGAGGTTACCATTGCGTTTACTGAACTGAGTTGCAGGAGCACAAGGAGTATTGCAACGCTTGTAGTTGAAAATATTATGACGTTTTAAGAGATTAGAGACATAATTTTGCTGGTGGACATATATACTTGAAGGAGCCCAACTGATGGTTAAATTGTCAATGAAGGAAATATCATTCCATGTAAGCAATAAGGTAATGGACTAATGGATTGACCATTGCAATGGATAAATAATGACGGGAGTCAGCAATAGATCCATGGAAACCAAGAGTTTGAATATGAGAGGTGAGACGCTCAAACCAAGCATGGGGTGCTTGCTTAATACCATTTTTGGATTTACGAAGTTTACCAATATGATTAGGGTTGTCAGATCAACAAAGCTAGGTAATTGAGTCATATAGACCTCTTCCTTGAGAACTCTAGAAGGCATTGGTTGTTGAACACAGTACCAGACCTGTGAAGAAGAAGGCACGCGCTGGGGAAGAAGAATAGATGCACCATTTCGTTAATAGTTTTGAGAAACAGTACGCACCGTTTCATTAATAGTATTGAGAAACAATACGCACCATTTTACTTATTGATTTCCTTTGTTACTTAATGAAATGGTGCACATCACACCTTGCTCAAAATATCTGATCAGTGCTGGCGCGAAGAGTTGTTGCTTTCAGCTCAACTAAATCCCTAATTTCCAGGATTTGATCCGCATAATTTGGGGCAGTTAAGTTAAGAGTGGTTAGCTTAGAATTGTAGTATATAAACAGCTCAATGAGTGTCTGTGTAATCTATCTAGAATTTTTTGCAATTGAATACAATCATTTTCTCTCTCTCTCTCTCTCTCTCTTACCTCACTTTCTTGCATTTTCCTTCTCTTTCTCAGACTTTCTTTCTCTGTGTTTGTTTGGATAAACTTTGTTCTTCTCGTGATCATTACTGAAACTCAACTCACTGATTACTGAGTTTTCATCATGGCATCAAAGCAAGCAACTTCTGTTGCAAATCAATCTTCAACAATGGCATCGTCCTCATCTACTTCCTCAATGTCATCTGGTACAGAATCTAATCTGTTAAATCAACCTCTTTTACTTCTCTCTAATATGTCCAATATGATGACAGTGAAGTTAGATAATACAAACTACATAGTTTGGAAGCGTCAAATTACAATGGTTCTTGAAACCTATTCTTTGTATGAGTTGCTTGAAGAGCCTCAACTAATTCCTGAGAAATTTCTCAAGGATCTATCTAGATCTTATACTACAATTATAAATCCAGATTTCTTGATTTGGAAATCAAAGGAAAAAGCTTTGCTTAACTTTATAAGTTCAACTCTGTCTCCTACTATACTTGCACTTACTGTTAGATGTGCAACTGCTTTAGAAGTCTGGAAGGTATTTGAAAATCGGTTTTCATCAGTATCAAGGTCTCACATCATGAATCTCAAGAGTGAGCTTCATAACTTGAAGAAAGGAGTTGATACAGTGGATATCTACCTTCAGAAAATCAAAGTTGTAAGAGACAAGTTGCTAGCTGTTGGAGTAATTGTTGATGATGAAGAGTTACTCCACAATGCAATTAAAGGGCTTCCTAAAGAGTACAATGCATTTAGATCAGCATTCAGGGCCAGGAGCACACAACTAGGTTTTTATGAACTCTCTACTATGTTAAATGCAGAAGAAGAAGCACTCAATGAAGGGTCAGAGATTAAAGATTCTATTTTTGCCTTAGCTGCATCAACCAATTAGAAACCTAATGGTCATAACTATAATCAAAATCATAATAGAGGAAGAGGTAACTTTAACAATAGAGGAGGCAGAGGTGGTAGAGGATCCAATGGTTCATCTCCACAATTCAACTCACAATTCCACTCACAATTCAGTCCCTTCAATCATTTCCAACAGGGTCAGTCAAGTTCTGGAGGTGCTAGATCAGATAGACCTAATTGTCAAATCTATGGAAAAGTTGGACATTTGGCTATGGACTGTTATCACAGGATGAATTATGCCTATCAAGGAAAACATCCACCTGCAAAGCTGGTAGCAATGGCCACTGCTTCAAATGCCTACTTCACTCAAGATCAGCCTTGGCTAGCTGATAGGGCAGCCACTAATCATGTAACAGCTAGCCTTAACTTAGCTTTCCCAAGCCCTACACCACTCAAGATCATCTAACTGTTGGTAATGGTCAATCCTTGCCTATTACACATGTTGGTAAATCTCTCATTCCCTCTTCTTCTTCTTCTTCTGATCTTCACCTCAATAACGTCCTTAGAGTTCCATCCATTACATCTAATCTTGCATCTATCCATAAACTCTGTCATGATAATAGCTGCTGGTGTTATTTTGATGAACATATTTTTTCAATCCAGGCCTTGGACATGGGGAAAACTCTCTTCCAGGGCGGGAGTGAAGGAGGTGTGTACCACATCTATCCTCACTAGTCTTCATCACAACTACACTTGTCGTCTAAGTCCTGTACTCAAGCTTTTAGCTCATTTTTTTTTAATAAGTCTCTTTGGCATATGAGACTTGGTCATCCTAATGATCAAGCTCTCACTAGTTTGTTTCTTAGAGTCAAGTTTGTACAGAATAATGATGCTGTTGTGACTCAACCTTGTACTCACTGTTTGTATGGAAAAATGCACAAATTGTCATTTCCTCATTCTGATTTTCATGCCTCTTCTCCTTTTGAACTTGTGCATTCTGCTAAAGTCTAGATTTAGGTAATATATTCTATTTGTTGATCATTACTCTAGATTTTGGCTTTATCTGCTAAAGTCTAAATCAGAGGCTTTTGCCAAATTTGTTCATTTCAATGCTATGGTTGCCAATCAATTTTCCTTAACCATCAAGACCTTTAGGTCTAATAGAGGGGGTGAATTTATCTCAAATGAATTCAAATCCTATTTGTTAAATCATGGCATTACTCATCACATTTCTTGTCCTCATACACCACAACAAAATGGTGTTGTTGAGAGGAAACACAGACATATAATAGAGACTACCATGACCCTTTTATCCCAAGCCTCTTTGGCTTCTTCATTTTGGACCTTTGCAGTTTAGATTGCCCTTACCTTGATTGATTTGCATCCTACCTTAGTTCTTAATTGGAAATCTCCTTGGTTCAGACTTTATTCCACCTTACCTGACCTTACTCAGCTTAAAGTGTTTGGTTGTGCTTGTTATCCTCATCTTAGACCTTACACAGCTCATAAGCTTGAGCCTAGGACTAAAGAGTGTATCTTTATTGGCTATCCTACTCATTCTAAAGGCTATCTTTGTTTTGATCCTCAATATAAACATGTTTATACTTCTAGACATGTGGTTTTTTAATGAAGCTAAATTTCCTGGTTTACCCTCTGCTCAGTCTGTATCTTCTTTTCCTCACACTTCTATCCCTACTTGGTTATCCAATCAGCTTTACTTCCATTCTACAAATCAGCCTTCATTGCTAGGTTCTTATCCATCTTCCACACTTCCTTCCCTATCTCCCACTTCCTAACCAGCTATTGTTTCCTCTTCCTAACCTGTGTCTTCCCAACCTATGTCTTCATCCACTTTTGATACATCCTCTTCTCCACCTAATCCTATATCCCACTCTTCTCCTGCATCTGTATCTAATCCTTCTCTTCCCATCAATCCACCTGTGCCCTTACCTATACCATCTCTAAACTCCCATCCTATGGAAACCAGGTCCAAAAATGGTGTCAGTTCGTTTAGACCCCTTAAACCCAATAGATTAACCTAGAGAATTAGCCAAGTGATTAACTTAGGTAATTTAATTAAATCTAGGTTAACACAAAAGAAACAAAAATAACAAAGCAGCGGAAATTAAATAACACAAAGATATGATGACCCAGGAAACCACACCGGTAAAAACTTGGGGAGGATTTAACCTAGCTATCCTCAAGGTAAACTGAATCCACTATGAAAGAATCGAAGTTTACACAATAAGACTTAGACCACTAACATCCTATTGCTACCCAAGTGTAGGAAACTTACTACCACGATCCCAATGTTAGCTCCGAGATCCACGGACTCCTTCTTTCTTGAATTCTTCAGCAAATCCACAAGCGCACCTGCTTGTATATCTTTATGCTCTTTTGATTCTGCAACTGTATTGATTTACACAACTCTTGATATGAATCTCAAGTTTGTAAACCCTAAGTGTATGTGAAGGTAAACACCTCTAGATCTCACAATGAGATTCACAAACACAGCATTCAGAACTATAAAAACGTGGCTAGGGTTTTCCCTTTTATACTTAGGGCAAAACATAAAACCCTATACATTAAATGGACTAGGGCTGAGTTGGAATTTTCTGCAGAAAAACGATCTGCCCGATTTTCGATCGATCGAATCTAATTCTCGATCAATCGAGTCTGGCAGAAAGTTAACAGTAATTCTGCAAAACAACTCGATTCCAACTTTACATTAAGACCCATACTTTGAGCAAGTCTAACACAAGACTAAACACTGTTTTGATCATGGTTTGCCAACATACAAATTGAAGTTCTAATACATTAGTTCCTAATCCTTAGAACCTAACAAACTCCCCATTTGGCAATCTGTGACAAAACACAAACTTAACAAAAAGCTCAAAGTTTACAAATTGAAATAGCCCATTACAAAATAAATAGCCACTTAAACAATTCAACCTAAACTACTATCTAACAGTTGCAAAGTAGACAGCAGCTCGACTGAAAACAACCTGTATATTCCTGTAACACTTAACAAACACATAAACGCATGTGTGGAAGAAAAAAACAAGGAATATAAAAAAAACTTATTGATTTCAAATAACACAAAATAAAGACATATATCATGAATAACATCATAAATATAAATCAATAAGTAATGAAGTATAGTGAAACAAGAAACATATCAGTACTAAATGTATCACAAAATATATCTCCTAATCAAGAGCAAAAAAAAAATGTAAATACAAGATGAAGCGCCTAGATACAATCTAATAACTCCACAAGCTCCAAGGTATCACAAAAACTACAAAAGCTCAAAACTCCCCCTAAAACAAAAATCTCCTCTACAAAAATCTCCAAGATATACAATATGCACTCCCCCTTTTTGTGACGAATTGCCAAAGGGCACTCACTCATCATCAAAAGGAGGTGGAGGAGAACGATGAGAGCTCGCCAGATCAGCTCGCAAGGCACGTAGCTCATCAAGGATGTCAACCAATAACTGACCATGAGCCGCCTGAACGGTCACGACAGTATCAAGAGTCCGACGAAGGTCTGAAACCTCATCAAACGGTGGAGGAACATCAGCAGCAGCAGCAGCAGCAGGATCAGCAGATGGCTCAGCTGCAGGAACATCTGTAGAAGAAGAAGGGAGTGGAGTGACACCGGAAGGCTCTACCTTAGGACGCTTAGAGTTAGCCCGAAGTTGAGCAGCCCTTTGCCTCAAAAAGGTAGCACCAATAGGAGCGATAATATGAACAAGCTCAGAAACAGGAAAATCATCTAGACCGAGAAAAAGAAGAATCATATGAATGAAAATAGGAAAGAATAAAGTATGAGCCGTAGAGCTAGACCGATGAACCTCGTTTAAAGAACGAAGGAACAAATGCGGAAAACTGATAGGAGCATCAGTAACCAGCGCATACAAAAAGACACACCGCTCAAGAGGAATGGTGTAGACATGAGAAATAGGCCACAAAGAATGACACGCTATCTTAAAGAAAAGATAGTGTAGCTCGGAAAGCTCAGCTGAAGTGATCCGAGGATCAGAACCCCACTGGATAGAAGACCCAGTGACGTATGACAAAACGTCATCAAGAGGTGGAGACTCCGCATAAGGAAAAATGGGATGGTCCACTACGGGCACCCCAAGAGCATCAGACACTACCCGAGGGGTAATGCGATACTCCACACCACGTAACCACACCTTTACCAAGGTGTCGTTATCGTAGACATGGATAGAGAGGTTCGAATAGAACTCTCTAATCAAAGAAGCAGGAGGAGGATGCTCAAAATCAAGAAGAGGTAACCAACCCCGATGCTCAAAGTTCCGTCTCACCTCAGGATCAACCTCATCTAAGATGACCCTACGCTCACCCCAAATTTGACGCCTAAGATTAAGGGTCTCATAGGTCACTTGGTTCTGGGCACTAGGAAACTGATCACTATCGAAAGAAGGTGAAGGGTCAGAAGTCCTACGGGCTCTAGTTTTCCTAGGCATAGTGCTAAGGAAAGAAAAGAGAAACACAAAGAAGAAGAGCAAAAACCAAAGACCAAGGGCAGACTGCAAGTTAGCACAGCATAAAATATAGAAAAATAGCAAATCTATATGATGCATGAGCATGAACACCAAATGATGCATGTACTAAAGCAGTAACAAGTTCAAATATGATCCAAA
Organism: Lithocarpus polystachyus; assembly: GCA_033629205.1. Lineage (NCBI taxonomy): Eukaryota > Viridiplantae > Streptophyta > Magnoliopsida > Fagales > Fagaceae > Lithocarpus > Lithocarpus polystachyus. Next base: position 18,242,236 of record CM066172.1, read on the forward strand.
TTAACAAAATTGGCTTGAGCATACATATTCATAAAAAATGCCCAATTTGAAAAACCCAATTTTTCAAAATACAACAAATTGATAAATTGATCAACACAATAGTTAATTAACACAATATAATGATCAAATTAATCAATCTAACAAGCCAATTTTATCAAAATCAATCAAATTGAACAAAATCCCCAAATTTTATCAATTTCAAGCCCTAGAATTTCAAATCTCCCACAAAACACAAAAATAATCAAATTAAACCACTTGTAGTGCTTGTGTATAGTGTCCCCACAAAAACCCATGAAAAATTTGAGAAAGAAACACTCAAAATCAATTCCTAATTTGCCAAAATAAAAATACCGAAAATAACCCATAAAATGCATGAAAAAATGCATGAAACATGAAAATAAATGCAAAGGGAGGGGCAAAAAGGACATACCGGCTTTGGGAGAGAGAGATTAAGCAAAGAAATCGGAAGAAAACGACAAATCCAGCAAAAATGGCTTTGACCGGTTGGTAGGAGACAAAAAGAGTTTGAAAAGTTTTTTTAAAAAAGTAAAGAAATCACGTGGAAAACTCCTTTTTAAAAACATACAGCACGATTTTCGATGGATCGAAAATTACATTCAATCGGTCGAAAACAGCTTCGATTGATCCAAACTCAGCGTGGATCGATCGAGTCAACCAGAAACTTTTCCATTGATTTTAAATCATTTTCGATCGGTCGAAAATCAGTTTCGATCGATCGAAATTCTGAAAAAATTAATTTTTTTTGAAAAACACACTAATTTCAGTGCAGTCACTTCTCAAAGCATCAGATTTTATGAGAAAAATGCATGAGTATGAGATGAGATGTTTTCCAAAAACACATGAATTCAACCCAGATTTCTTCAAAGCAAAAATTTCTTTCAATACCCCAAAATTCATCTGGTACAGAATCTAATCTGTTAAATCAACCTCTTTTCCTTCTCTCTAATATGTCCAATATAATGACAGTGAAGTTAGATAATACAAACTACATAGTTTGGAAGCGTCAAATTACAATGGTTCTTGAAACCTATTCTTTGTATGAGTTGCTTGAAGAGCCTCAACTAATTCCTGAGAAATTTCTCAAGGATCTATCTAGATCTTATACTACAATTATAAATCCAGATTTCTTGATTTGGAAATCAAAGGAAAAAGCTTTGCTTACCTTTATAAGTTCAACTCTGTCTCCTACTATACTTGCACTTATTGTTAGATGTGCAACTGCTTTAGAAGTCTGGAAGGTACTTGAAAATCGGTTTTCATCAGTATCAAGGTCTCACATCATGAATCTCAAGAGTGAGCTTCATAACTTGAAGAAAGGAGTTGATACAGTGGATATCTACCTTCAGAAAATCAAAGTTGTAAGAGACAAGTTGCTAGCTGTTGGAGTAATTTTTGATGATGAAGAGTTACTCCACAATGCAATTAAAGGGCTTCCTAAAGAGTACAATGCATTTAGATTAGCAATCAGGGCCAGGAGCACACAACTAGGTTTTTATGAACTCTCTACTATGTTAAATGTAGAAGAAGAAGCACTCAATGAAGGGTCAGAGACTAAAGATTCTATTTTTACCTTAGCTGCATCAACCAATTAGAAACCTAATGGTCATAACTATAATCAAAATCATAATAGAGGAAGAGGAAGAGGTAACTTTAACAATAGAGGAGGCAGAGGTGGTAGAGGATCCAATGGTTCATCTCCACAATTCAACTCACAATTCAGTCCCTTCAATCATTTCCAACAGGGTCAGTCAAGTTCTGGAGGTGCTAGATCAGATAGACCTAATTGTCAAATCTATGGAAAAGTTGGACATTTGGCTATGGACTGTTATCACAGGATGAATTATGCCTATCAAGGAAAACATCCACCTGCAAAGTTGGTAGCAATGGCCACTGCTTCAAATGCCTACTTCACTCAAGATCAGCCTTGGCTAGCTGATAGGGCAGCCACTGATCATGTAACAGCTAGCCTCAACTTAGCTTTCCCAAGCCCTACACCACTTAGGATCATCTAACTGTTGGTAATGGTCAATCCTTGCCTATTACACATGTTGGTAAATCTCTCATTCCCTCTTCTTCTTCTTCTGATCTTCACCTCAATAATGTCCTTAGAGTCCCATCCATTACATCTAATCTTGCATCTATCCATAAACTCTGTCATGATAATAGCTGCTGGTGTTATTTTGATGAACATATTTTTTCAATCCAAGCCTTGGACATGGGGAAAACTCTCTTCCAGGGCAGGAGTGAAGGAGGTGTGTACCCCATCTATCCTCACTAGTCTTCATCACAACTACACTTGTCATCTAAGTCCTGTACTCAAGCTTTGGGCTCATTTTTTTTTAATAGGTCTCTTTGGCATATGAGACTTGGTCATCCTAATGATCAAGCTCTCACTAGTTTGTTTCTTAGAGTCAAGTTTGTACAGAATAATGATACTGTTGTGACACAACCTTGTACTCACTGTTTGTATGGAAAAATGCACAAATTGGCATTTCCTCATTCTGATTTTCATGCCTCTTCTCCTTTTGAACTTGTATATTCTGCTAAAGTCTAGATTTAGGTAATATATTCTATCTGTTGATCATTACTCTAGGTTTTGGCTTTATCTGCTAAAGTCTAAATCAGAGGCTTTTGCCAAATTTGTTCATTTCAATGCTATGGTTGCCAATCAATTTTCCTTAACCATCAAGACCTTTAGGTCTAATAGAGGGGGTGAATTTATCTCAAATGAATTCAAATCCTATCTGTTAAATCATGGCATTGCTCATCACATTTCTTGTCCTCATACACCACAACAAAATAGTGTTGTTGAGAGGAAACACAGACATATAATAGAGACTACCATGACCCTTTTATCCCAAGCCTCTTTGGCTTCTTCATTTTGGACCTTTGCATAGATTGCCCTTACCTTGATTAATTTGCATCCTACCTTAGTTCTTAATTGGAAATCTCCTTGGTTCAGACTTTATTCCACCTTACCTGACCTTACTCAGCTTAAAGTGTTTGGTTGTGCTTGTTATCCCCATCTTAGACCTTACACAGCTCACAAGCTTGAACCTAGGACTAGAGAGTGTATCTTTATTGGCTATCCTACTCATTCTAAAGGCTATCTTTGTTTTGATCCTCAATATAAACATGTTTATACTTCTAGACATGTGGTTTTTTAATGAAGCTAAATTTCCTGGTTTACCCTCTGCTCAGTCTGTATATTCTTTTCTTCACACTTCTATCCCTACTTGGTTATCCAATCAGCTTTACTTCCATTCTACAAATCAGCCTTCATTGCTAGGTTCTTATCCATCTTCCACACTTCCTCCCCTATCTCCCACTTCCCAACCAGCTATTGTTTCCTCTTCCTAACCTGTGTCTTCCCAACCTATGTCTTCATCCACTTTTGATACATCCTCTTCTCCACCTAATCCTATATCCCACTCTTCTCCTGTATCTGTATCTAATCCTCCTCTTCCCACCAATCCACCTGTGCCCTTACCTATACCGTCTCTAAACTCCCATCCTATGGAAACCAAGTCCAAAAATGGGATTACCAAACCGAAGTCTAAACTGTGTTTTAAAGCCACCATTGATTATTCCTACACTGAACCTCCTTCCTACAAAATTGCCTCTCAATATCCTAAGTGGTGTGAGGCCATGAATGCTAAATTTTAGGCACTTCAAAGGCAGCAGACCTGGTCCTTTGTTCCTGCTTCTCTTTATGTTAACCTGGTTGGATGCAAGTGGGGTTTTAAGCTTAAATTGAATAGTGATGGGTCTATCTCTAGATACAAGGCCAGGTTGGTTGCTAAGGGGTTTCATCAACAGGCTGGTGTGGATTTTCATCAGACTTTCAGTCCTGTTGTCAAGCCTACGACTGTGAGACTTGTCTTGATTATTGCTATTAGTTGTAACTAGATGATATCCTGCGCGATGCGCAGACTACTTTACAATTTTATTTGAAATAATTTTTATATATATTAAAATCTACATATAATACTTAATACTTATTTTATTGTATAATATTTATGGATGTCCACGATATTGTTAATTTTGAAACTTGATTTCCTTAATTCATATTTTCTTTAAAAAAAATTGTATAACACTGTAAGATTTATTGTTAAAAATAGATTTTATTTTTCAAATTGATTAAATGATTTTGAAATCTACAAATAATTTTTATATCCTAAAATTACATAAATTTTAGTAACCTATCAAACACTTTCTCAACCACTCTATTCTCACAATCAAATATAGAGACCTTGATCACAAATATCTAATTAATTATCTCAATGAAATTAAGGAAATCATTTGTAAGTAGCAATATAAAGAGAACGTGATTAAACAAAGAGAAATTTGCTAAAAACACATTCATTTATCAAAATTCAATCGTCTTTAGTTGGGCTTTCATGTCCTTAAAAAAAAAAAAAAAAAGCAAAAAACACTTTTAAATCACCATTGCTTTTGTTTTTATCACTATGGCTCATACCACACAAAATAGTAGTAAAATAAACTTACAAAGAAACCTACAAATTATGAATTCTAACACAAAATTAAAAAAAAAAAAAATAGCTAACTTCATAAATAATCAATTAGAATGTTTCTTTTTCTTTTTCTTTTTCTTTAGTTCTAAAAAAATACATTTATAACTTTCTCAAACCAAAATTTCAAACACCCAAAGACTCTAAGCGAGTCATAATCTTCACAAAATCTACAATGTCTGACGTCAACATCAAAACCGTAAGCTACCATCACTAAATAAAAATGCAGGCCCCTTCCTTAGTCATAGCCTACTCATACGGGTTACAATCAAATGATACTACAACATTGGAGTTATGTAAGTGTCATTGAAAGGCTGACATCGTTTTTTTTTAAGCGTATTTGAGATGGGATAATATGAAAGGCTATAGACATGTGTATGTAAATGAGTAGAAGTGAAAAGGGTGAATGAAAATGCAAAGAGTTTTTTGTGTGTATGAGAGATGAAAAGTCTTGAAATATTGAACCAAATAAAACAATTAGTAGTTTTAAAACATTGAATAATAATGTAACAAAAATAGTCTAGAAACAGTGAACCAAAGAAAATAAAGAAACATTGAACTAAAGGAAATAAAGAATCTCTACGTTTTAAATTTGTTCTTATCTCTAATATAGTTTAAGGGTATTTTAATTCTTTTCATAGAGTGCGCCACATGGCAGAGCCTCATGTTCTCTCGCATGAGGTCTCTACTTTTATATATATATTGATTGGGAATTGAGGCAGCTTGATGTGTCAAATGCTTTTCTCCATGGTTTTGTGAAAGAGGTGGTCTATATGCAACAACCTCCTGGATATGTTGATTCTGCCTATCTAAATTATGTCTGTAGATTACTTAAGTCTCTCTATGGCATTAAGTAGGTACCTAGGGCATGGTTTGAAAGGTTTGCATCTCACTTACTTCATCTTGGCTTTACTGCTTCCATGGCAGACAGCTCTTTGTTTGTTTTCTGCTCAGCCAAGACAATCATCTATCTTCTTTTGTATGTGGATGATATGATAATCACTGGGAATGATTCTTTTCAAATTCAGCATTTGATTTCAGCTTTTGGTCAGGTGTTTGAGCTTAAGGATTTGGGGTCTCTTAACTCCTTCTTGGGCATCCAAATCATTAAGTCTTCTTATGGTCACACTCTCACACAATCCAAGTATGCTTCTGATGTGTTGCACATATTTCACATGGAAAACTCTAAGCCTACAAAGACTCCCTCATGTTCTTCCACTCGTTTGGTTCCTCATGATGGAGTTCCTCTCTCAGACCCTTCTCTATACAAAAGCATGGTGGGTGCTTTTTAGTATCTCACCTTCACTTGTCCTGATATTGCCTTTAGTGTTCATCAGTTGTGTCAATTCATGAGTCATCCTACCACAACTCACTTTGAGGCTGCTAAGAGGGTTCTTCGTTATGTCAGAGGAGCATTGCATTTTGGGGTATCTTTTACTCCAAGCCCTTTGACTCTCACAGCTTTTTCAGACGCGGATTAGGCTGGTGATCCTACAGATCATCGCTTCACTACTGGGTTGCTAGTGTTTCTTGGCCCCAATCCTATTTCTTGTTCTGCCAAGAAGTAGGGCACTGTGTCTCGTTCTTCCACAGAGGCTAAATATCGTGCCTTGGCTTCTACAGCGGCTGAGTTGTCCTGGCTTCGCACTTTATTTCGAGAACTTCACATTTTTCTCTCTTAAGTTCCTGTTGTTTAGTGTGACATGTATCTGTGATTGCCCTCTCTGCGAATCCAGTTTTTCATTCTCGCACCAAACACTTGGAGGTTGATTATCAGTTCACTCGTGAGAAAGTTCTTCGTAAGCAATTACAAATTGGCTTCGTTTCTGGCAAGGATAATATTGCAGATATTTTTACTAAACCTCTTCTTGCTCCGCCCTTCCTTTCTCATCGCGCCAAACTGCTGGTTGATTCTTCCCCCATTAGTTTGAGGGGGGATGTTGAAAACAGTACCAGACTTGTGAAGAAGAAGGCATGCGTTGGTGAAGAAGAATAGATGCACCGTTTCATTAATAGTTTTGAGAAACAATACGTACTGTTTCATTAATAGTATTGAGAAACAATTTGAATTGTTTTACTTATTGATTTCCTTTATTACTTAATGAAACGGTGCACATCACACCTTGCTCAAAATATTTGATCAGTGCTGGCGCGAAGAGTTGTTGCTTTCAGCTCAACTAAATCCCTAATTTCCAGGATTTGATTTGCATAATTTGGGGTAGTTAAGTTAAGAGTGGTTAGCTTAGAATTGTAGTATATAAACAACTCAATGAGTGTCTGTGTAATCTAGCCAGAATTTTCTGCAATTGAATACAATCATTCTCTCTCTCTCTCTCTCTCTCTCTCTCTCTCTCACCCACCTCACTTTCTTGCATTTTCTTTCTCTTTCTCAGACTTTCTTTCTCTATGTTTGTTTGGATAAACTTTGTTCTTCTTGTGATCATTAATGAAGCTCACCTCACTGATTACTGAGTTTTCATCTGGAGACATCAAACTATCGAAGAGACCATTGAAATTGGACAACAAGTGATAATATGATGCAAACAATAGCAGGCTTGATGATTGGGCTGAATCTTTCATCAAATTCAAGGACAAATTATTGACGATAACCCATAGCAAGACATTAGGCCTTATAACAAGCAATGCTACCATTAGAGTGTCTTCTTTTAACTTGTATACCAATTTGCACCCAACAAATGGCTAAACTCCAGGTGCCTTGTTTTTCTAAAGCTAAAAATTTAGCATCCATAGTTTGATGCCATTGTGAAATATATCTTAGAAGCAACATGAAAAGAGGGAGGATCGGTGTTTAAATAGTCAATGATAAAAGAGCGAAAACATTTTTTCCTCTTGGAAAATACCAGAACGGATTTTCATAGGATGTGTAGGTAATGGAGGGGAAATTGGGAAAGGTGTGTTTGAATTGTGTAGGGAAAGAGGTGACACTAAATGTGGAGGAGAGAAGATGGCCTTGGGTGATGTAGAATAGACAGTACATGCCAGCTTGGAGTAGTGGGGGTGTTAGAAGTCACAACGCAAGATCAAGGGAGTGCCAGTAGAGGCCATTGGGGCGACAGTATTGGAATTGTATAAAATTTGGTAGATTGAAGGAAAACGAAATTCTAATCTAGACTTGAGTTTCGAGCGTCGCCTAAATTTAGACAAATTCCTTTCTAAAGGCTCCTAAAACAGCGTTTTTGCTCTTTATAATAATATTTGTTTTCTTTAATAACTTTTAGTTTAAAAGTCAGAATAATGTCCTGTCTATTTTGGAATGACCCTTAAGGTCAGTGCTTTATAATTTTGCATTTAACTCAATTTTACTATTTTTGGTAAAATTTGGTATGTTGCCGTCGAATCTCGTAATTAGTGCGAATTAGGATTTCAGATGTTTCCTAATTGTCCTAAGGTTTTACTTTCTTAGTATTTATATGTTTTGTAGCCATCAAAGGCAAATTAGATTATTATCAATAAAAATAAAAACTTTTGTCAAATTTTTTCTCTGGTGGATTCTAGTTTATCTTCTTGTGAATTTAGGGAAATCTCTTGTGAATTTGAGGTTTACTATCAGAAACTAATAGTTTAGTTTCTGTTTCATTAAAAGAGAATTGTGTGTAGTTTCTTCGGGTTTCGGTGACATCATCGGGGTAGTCAAGGGAGTTGGAGAAGAGGAGGGAGACGTTTGAGATAGAGGTTGATAATGCCTTAAAATATATACTTGTTATATATTTATGTGGGTGTTATATCCTTATTACTATGCTTGATTTGTATAATAAAACTATGATTTGCATTAGTCCTTATTATTTATCTTTATATAAGTTTATGAATAAGATGTCATTTATTGTATGAAATTTTTTACTTTAAAAAAATCATATGAAAAAAATGAGTTTACAAGAGTTTGTGAGAGAATAGAGGCCAAACTAGAATTCAAGAGGAGCTAAAGGACCATGATTAAATGTCTAACGAAGTGTAGCTGGAGTATTTGGGTCGTTTACCATGTTTGGAAGCTTCAAATAAGGAAAGAAATCAAAGAGGTGGATCTGATAAGGAAGAATCAGATTTGAGCACTGATCAGTATTTTGGGCGTATCTCTTTTCTCAAAAATCCAATTGACTCTAGGCTAGATGGGCTGGAACCGTGACTTAGTTATCTACAACTTTCTTGTTTTGATTTTTTCAAAATTCACAATTTTTGAAGGCCAAGATTAACTCACAAGTTGCTACTGTAAATCTAGATGAAAATTAACTAGTAGAAGTTTTATTTTTCTTTGTACACTTTTACTTTAGGGCATTGAAGAGAGGCAGTGGAGAACAAATTTTGAGGAAAAAATTTTGTATTTTCTTTTCTCTAATGGCAGCCTAAACTCTTTGCTAGGTTAGAGGTTATGTTTTTTCTATATGGTATGAATATTCAATGTGATTCTTTTTATGATTTTAGATAAAAACATATTTGATTGTTTAATTAGATTACCTTTGATGTATTAGTTCTTCCATGCTTTCAATAAGTTCAATCATGTTTTTCTTATTTTTTAGATAAATATCTAATAGTTTCAAATAGAAATCACATTTTGAAGTGAATGAGTTTTTTTAAAAACTATTCTAACCGCATTATTAATTAAGGTTATCATGCGTTCTTGAATTGTTTCAGTTCAATCAAATCATAAGTTTTTAATTGTATAAGAACAACTAATTATGAAATATATATTTTCTTAGATCACAAAGAATTTCATATTGATATAGGAAAACACCCCAATACCTTGGTATGTACATTATTGATTTAAATCAGTTTTTATTATTATTGTTGTTAACAACCACCTAGCAAAAGTACTTTTCTTCTTCACCCAAATTGTTTTATTATATTGTCTTTGAATTTACTATGCTTTTTGTGGTTTGGCCTCGGTACTCCGAGAATTATATTGCTATGATCTCCTGTACATTGACATGGGAGTGAGCAAGCAGAGGTCAAGGAGGAGAACTGACATAATGTGAAGCTAAGAAGGGAAGAGGACCAAGTAGAAAAGGAATAGTGCAAGGCTGAAGAAACAAAAGAATAGGAAGCCAAGTATTGGAATTAGGTGTTCAAGAAAGTGGAGAAAAAGACTAATGAGTAAAGGAAACAGATGACTTGTCAAAAATAACATGCCAAAATTATGTTGGTTGCTAAATCTGAACAATGATATTTCTTTGGAATTAATAGCATAACAAAGAAACACACTCTTTGGTCAAATACTTTGAGTGAGATATAATCTGTTTGAAATAAACATTCCCATGGAAAGCTATGTAAACACTATATTTCAAGTTTGGAAATCAAAAAATCAAAATAGTTTCACAAATGTATATTTGTATTGATGTATGAGTAAGTAAAATTGTCTAAAATTGAATCCTACTACAAAAGAATACTCCTTTGGATCTTTGAAGTAGAATTACAATGAATCTATAAGTATGTGTTTGTTAGGAATCCTTTGTGCTTCGCATTCTTTGTGTGTACTTTGTGTTCTTCATGTGTTCTTCTTGTTCTTTGTATGTTCTTTGTGTTTTCTCATCTTTGAAGATTGTAGTGGAAGTTCTTTGAGACTTTGGAGGCTTGAATCCGTAGATCTTCACTAACTTGCAATCTCTTGAAGTTTCTGAACACTTTTGGACTTGATTCCAATGCACTTTGAGATTTAGAAAGATGACTTGAATGATTTCTCTTTGAATGTTTTGAAGATTCGAAGGTTGAAGTTCTTGGAGGCTTTGTAGCTTGATTCCGGCAAAACTTCAAGACTTCTGAATGTGTCAATGTCCTCCTACTAGACTGATGAGGGTCTTTATTTATAGGAGTCTTGAGAAAGTGTGATGACACATGATTGGCTACAAGTGGTAACACAAGTCATAGTTTAAATGGAGGGATTTTATGTCTTATTCTCTAAGGGACACATGATATTATTGGATTAGCCAAAGTGTTTTAAATTAAAATAACACATGGTAGCTTTTAATTAGACTGCTTATATCATATAAATTAAATATTAACATGTGTTGAGGTGTGAATGGCTCTTGAGTGTTCTTTGTAACTTTCTATTCATAACACTTGGAATATTTTCATTATTCTCTGAATAATGACAATGGGACCCACTAAATAACACGTGGCATCTTGTAATTAGTTGCAAAATTTCCACTTCTACGCTATAGTGAAGGATATTAGATGGAAGTTAATGATAAAGCTTGCAATGGGGAAACATAAGACCAAATACCAATATGATGAAGGAATAGTAGCTTTAGACAGCAAGGAGAGGGTTGTTTCGATGATCTGTTTGAGCTCAGTAACTCTGTTCTGTTTTTGCGTATGTGAGCATGTAAGTTGATGAGTAATAATACCAAAGACAGAACATAAATTTTGAAACTCATTACTAGTATTCACCACAACAATCAGTATGTAAGAATTGAGTTTTTGTTGATAATATTTTTCCATAACGTATTTAATTAAAATGAGAGATAATAAGATGGGCTTTTAATTTGATGGAAAACAAACAAGTGAATCAAGTAAAACCATCAAAAAAAATTAATAACAATTTTTCATGCTTTTGTTTTACCTGTTTTGCAATTCACATTGGTTGACAACAGCTAGTGACATACATAGAGGAAAGGTATTCATGTGGACCATGGATGTAGCTCAATACAACGAAACGAGTAATAGCATCATACATTTGGGAATCTAAAATATACTGACAGTATTAAACAGGCTCATACAATTCAAAATTCTAACTCAAAAATTCGTTGCTTGCTTGGCCGGAATAAAAACTTAGACCAGTAATATGAGCGGATTAAATCAGCCCAAAGATTAGAATGTAACACAAGAAACAAAATCACTGGAGCACAGGCAAGTGAAGCAATGACATATGGAACCCATTCTAACTTGTAGTCAAAGATCAAAAAGATGGCAGCGATAAAGGCTGAGACCATGGTTGTTATGGAGATGAAGAGTGTTGTGAGCCCAAATATCAACCTTGCGTGCAATGAATACACAAACTCACTTTGTGCATAGCTTGAAGTAAGAATAGACAGTAACAACACAATTGATGCTGCCGAGGTAAAGAGTGCTACTGCATTTGAAAGAATAAATATCATAAACCACTGCTCTTTGTGGAAAAAAGGAGTATTTGATATCTTGTTACTGGCACCAGGAACTGTGAGAGCTGCTGCGAAGACCACAGTAGAAATGAGAGTTGCTACAAGCATACATGAATTGGCTGTCTCCTTCATTGCTTCTTCACCTACTTTAAGTAAATCTTTATGATCCTTATTGAAAACATCTATGGGTGTCATTCCCTCTGAATTTTTCATATACATATGAAATGGTCGGACAATCTCTTCCACTTCCTAGAATCATAAGCAGGGTGAAAAGTTAAATAGACAATTTTATTAACACAAGAAAATGAATATTACATAACATATCAAAGATGGATTTAATGGTATTAAGATCCTCTTTATTTGAAATGAACCCATTACATTGTTCATATTAAATATTACAAATGCATCCAATGTCATGTCATTAAAATTTTAAATAACCTGACATTTTCTGTGCTCAAATTCAGAAAATAAAATGTTAAACTTCCACCTGACAGGCTGACATTATAAATTCGAAATGACATATCCAAAAAGTATTGAAATAGAAAAAAATAGAAGATCTAGTGGTATGGAATACCTTAAACCACAATAGCTCTCGTTGCATTTGAAGGTTTGCTCGTGGGGCGCCAAGTCTTTCGACATGTGGCAACATTGCAGCTAAGTGCAGCATGTTGTTTTTGTCAACATCAATATTTCCTACTATGTAGTCCTTAATTGCTCCTATGTTATATATTAAATTAAACACATGTACGTGACGATGCAAAACAGCAACATGAAATACACTTTACCCTTTTTCATTAACTTCCCATAAAAGATCAGGATACTCGAAAAGAAGCAAAGCTAAAAACTCAACATTTCCAGACATTGCAGCATCAAAAAGTACTCCTGAAGGCCTGCTGATTAGGTCTGAAATTTCCTCATCTGATTGCTGCAGAACTTGCTCCCAAATTCTTTCAAGTAAATCCCGAGCCAATATTGGCATTGATGTTTGCTTATAGAAACCTTTGAAGTCTAGAAGAAGGGTAAAAGTATCAATTGAAAAGAGTTACCTTTATTAAAGAGAAATGGGAAGCAACAAAGTTGTTCTTTGGAACGATAGTGAAAGTATGTAAATCAAAAAAAGAATGTAAAATATGTTGGAGGGATGCAAAATGTTGACAAAAAGTTGCCTTATAGATCCTTGCTAAATTATTTTACATCCAATAGTGTCCACACTCTTTTACATCATGAGTAGAAAGTAAATATTGCTTGTAAATTGTGGACACCTAGTGTGAAAAGTGTGAATATTGTGAAGTTGCAAAACAATAATTTCGGTAGAATGGATACTCTGAGTTGGGAACTTAAAGAGTATACATTATGCTAAACACTAAATATCTATTGTGAGAATTGGACCGAGTATAGAAAAACGTACACAAGCTGGTGTATCTTGCCACGATCTTTAGGGGACTGCCATTGGCAATGTGTGTAGCCTTTTGAGCCAACACATGCAAAGCTGTTTTCCCATTATTATTATCATCTCGTTCACAAGCCATTGTTGGATATTTACTCAGCATATCCAATGCTAAACCTATACAAGAAAAGAGTTTTTATTGTAGTCAGAAACTATGTTTATTGTAGACAAACAGATTTTTGTTGTAGAACCACAATTATGTCAAGTGAGGTGCATCTTTTTTAAGCAGTAGTGCTATAAAATTGGAAGCAGAGAGAGAGAGAGCAAGGAATATCCAAAATTTGACTTCCAACAAAAGTTCTTAGTATCATTATTAGAAATTCAGTATGTGAGTCACCGCAGAATGTGTTAATTTGTCCATGAAATAAACTCTGGGATTGGGAGTGTACTCTAACAAGATTATATCCTAAACAAATTCTAAAAGTTCCAGAAAATATTGGGATATGATATATAATGAATGACTGAAACAGAAGCAAGATTGAAGGTAGCATGTTATTAGTTATATAGCCATACTGACAAGTGACAAATTTCGGAGCACGAAGTAATGTAGTCTTACCATACAAATTGCTGGAAAGGGTAAGAAAAAACAGCCTAATTCGTTCACAATGATCTAGACAGTCAAATTCAGTCTTCGAGTAAAGATATTCTGCCATTTCCTTATGTCCAACTTCAGCTGCCATGCCAAAGGGTATCAAATCCCTACTACCACGCTTCATTGTCAGTTTATTATTCTTTTCTATCATTAACTTTGCAATTTCGACCATTCCAGATACAGCAGCAATACTAAGGCCTGTGTCTTTATTTATATTTTCTATAGCTAGATCTTCCACAGTCCCATATTCCACCAGTTCTTTTACAAAAGATAAGCATTTTGAATGAACTGCTATGTGGATCACTGTATCCCATGATTTTGTCAATCTAGAATAAAGCATGCCACGATCTTTATCGATGAACTGCTTAGCAGTTTTCCAGTCACCGTTAAGTGCAGCTAAACACAAGGCACGGGAGTGATCTCTTTTTTTCCCTGTAAAGTTTTAAAAATCAGAGACTTGTAATATATATAAAAGTCTAGTATTATAATATAAGAATATAAAAGTCTCGTGTAAACCCCAAAGCATACATTAAACTTGGTGCCATTATCTAAGAATCTTGAAACGAGCATCGCAGCAGAAAATTATGGCATATTGCATCTAGGCAATACAAGAAGAGGTCTGAAAACGACCACCTGAGTTTCTTTAAATGAAAACCATGTTAAAGAATATTGAAGATCTCATCTAGGAAATACAAGAAAAGGTCTGAAAATGACTTGAGGCGTCCAATGGTAAGTAGAAGATGGCTGATTACAAGTCACTGCGGAAGAAGATCTTCAACAAGGGGACTTGGTGATAGTCTTAATATGGAAGAATCACTTTCCTGCTGGCACCTATAACAAGCTGAAAGACAAGAAGTATAGGCCGTTTCAGATCATGAAGCATATTAATAACAATGCTTACGTTGTTGGACTCGAGCCAGAAATGTGTATTTCCTCTGCTTTCAATGTTGTCAAGCTATTTGAATCATCTTTACTGGCACTAGATGAGTCAAACAATGAGTCGAACTTAAGACAGTTCTTCTCAAGTTGGGGTACTGATATTGAATGAATGGTACAAAAAACTTTCCTTGAACAAAGATTTCATCACGCATTAAGTCACAATAAGTTTAGGAAGTAGAAAAGTAATAGTATAAATCATGGAGGCCGGTAACAGAATCAAGTAGTGAAATTTGGTTTTCTAAAGGGTGCCATTGTGAGGATGAAAACTGACAGCATGTCGTGATCTATGTTTGTTTTCTGGAAAAATTCCCTTATTTTATGCCTTCAAATTTACTCTCTTTTTTTTTTTTCATAATTGCAAATTATAAGCCATAATAAGATCTCATCAGTTCTACGAAAATTCCTAGAATCCATAGTGTTTAATTATGTATTTTTAGAAATTTGATTCTCAAAAAAAAAAAAAAAAAGATTTAGAAATTTGTCCCTTTTTAACAATTTTTTTAACGTTATAACTTAATTTCTTTCCCAACATTAATTGGGCTTTTCTAGAGTCTTCTTATTTAACTTAATTTTTTTAATGTTATAACTTAATTTCTCTCCTTATTTTTTAACACACACACACACAAGGAGAGAAAGTTTTTTAAAGAAACTTACAGTGGTGTATATCCAAAAGGACCTAATTTTTAAATACAGAGCACAATTTTTAAACCTCTTTAACTCACACTCATTTTCCAATGCGGGATTAACCTACTGTTTTTTCTTTTGAGAAAAAACAAATGGTAACAAAATAAAAAAAAAAAATTGTAAACAAATGTAACTACAAATATATGTTTCATATTGTTTAAAAAAAAAACCAATTCATAGTTACTAAGAAGAGATTAATGTAAATACATAAAGTTTAAATATATAATTTGATTCATTAAAATAAATTAAGAAAAGAAATTCACCTAAAAGAATTCAGAGCATAGCAAATACCTATAGGTCATTTTTTTACAGAGTCAGGGGGGAAATCGACAACCCCCTATCCCATGTTGGCTTAACCTTGTCATAATATTTCTTAGTAAGATTTTAAGAGATTTTTTTCTTCTTTTATTTTCTAACTAGTGGCAAACCCACACAATTTAAAATATATCATTATTTTGAAATGTGGTATAATATATAATTTATTTTCAAAATTTTATTGTAAATAATTTTGTTCTCCTTAAAAATTAAAAAATATATAAAAAGTAATTTCTCTATCTCTATTTTTACAAATATATAATATTACTATAATTTTTGTTATTTTGTTATTGATATTATTCTTCTTTGAAGTGGTCCATATTCTTCTAACAATTATAATTATGCATTATATTTTCCCAATTTCTTTTGGTAGAACTAAAATTTATAAGTTTCAAATTTATTCTTCAAATTTCTCATTCTCTTACTGTTAGCAATCTCATATTCAATGTAATATTCTAATATCATAATAATTCCTATACTTCCATCATTTTTAGTTAGTTAGTTAGTTATACATATTGGCCCTTTAATTAGTTAGTTAGTTAAGATTATGATGAGTTTTTATTTTTTTTATTTTTTTTACAGAAGATTATGATGAGTTAATTACATGTTCAGTTAAGTAGCCAATTATCTTAGACCATATGAGCCAATGAGATTAGAGTCTGTCTCTTATAAATATATTATTGTAACCACATTTACGTAGAGAACAAGGGGGAAAAATTACTGTCAGGTGCAAAATCTGTCTTGGAAGTAAGAAATTCAACTTGAGGAAAATAATCTGGTTTTTGCAAACATGGGTCCAAAACAATCTCAACTAATTGTGCTGGTTGCTCCGTTGACATTGCTGCATTTGAAGAAGGAAATTTAAATTTACATAAGTAAATGTACACCTTTTGGTAAATTTTTTTTAATTAAATTAGAAAAATTAATAGCACACTCGTCTAAAATTCTAAATGGTTGGTCTAATAGTTCCTAAAACCTTATAAAATCTGTGAAATTTTGGATTCAAAGGTCAAAATTTAAGTCTATTTTGAAGTCGCTCCTATAGGATTTCTCATAATAATTATCCCTGAGGGAATAATCAGGAGCACTGGAATATTAACACTATAAAAAATAATATATATATATATATATATATATATATATATATATAAAAGTTGTCTCTCTAGTTTGTGAGGTCAAATTGTGTACTCACCTGAAATTTTCCAGAATTTGTTGAGCTTATAATACGGAAAAGAGTGGTAGATCGAGTGTATGAGGAACCTAGGAAACAAGAGAAATGGTTGGTATGGAATAGTGTAACTGTTTATGTTTTATATTATCGGAAAAGGAACGGAATTTCTACTCAAACATTCCAACAACGGAGAATTCTAAGTACACCGTTTGGTCGAGCATCAAATTCCGCAATTTTTAGAACACTCGATTACACCACTTGGCCGAGCATAAAATTCTGCTATTTTTAGAATCCCATTCCACAGATAAAAATCAAATTCCACTCTTTATGTCAATTTTAATCTTAAAGCCAACTTAAGAAAATGCTTAAATACAGAAGGCAAATCAATTCAAAACTTTAAAAAGGCAATATCGGGCAATAACGGATACATGTGGTTCAAAACTTCCGATGCTAAAGGTATATTTGGTAACTATTTTTTCTCAATTTTTGTTTCTAAAAACAATATTCTATTTTTGAAACTAAAAAACTTGTTTGGCAACTCAAAATTGATTAAAAACAAAAACGGTTCTCAAAACTCAATTTGTGAAGAAACCGAAAACATGTAAAAGACTTTTTCAGTTTATAGTTTTCAAAAGTCAAAGAAAATACACATTTGATTTAATGAATCTGTCTCATTAATTGAGTTAGCATCAGAGTTCAAATCCTAATAATAACATATTTAACTATTTTTTTTCTTCAAAAAACTTTTTTTTTTTTTAATTTCAACTAACCAAACAATTTTTTGATTTAAAAAATATAAGAAAATTATTTTTTCTTTATATTCCGAAAAACAAGTTTTTAAAAATAGAAAACAAAAACTGTTACCAAACATAACCTAAGTTTTCGTTGGAATGATAAAGGGCAAATAATGGCAGTTGAGAAACAAGTTTTTGAAGATTGGGTCAAGGTAACTTATATAATTTTTTGTCATTTATTTTTTAACTATCAATTACAGTATGATTTTGTTATTTAATTGATATATATATATATATATATATATATTTTATCTCTCTCTCTCTCTCTCTCTCTCTCTCTCTCTCTCTCTCTCTCTCTATATATATATATATATATATATATATTGTATCATGATCATCTAGATGCTAAAGGATTGCAGAACAAGCCCTTCCCTTATTATGGTGACGTAGCAATTGTGTTTGGTAAAGATTGGGCTAATGGAAAAAAAGCAATGCTATGGACGCGACAGAGGAGATAGATGGTAGACAAAGAGCCGAACTCCTATAGGCTTTAGATGAAGTTGAGAAGAAGATGGCATAGAAGAGACCAAAGGAAATGGTTCTAGTTCCCAAACACAAATAGTTGAGACTTTAATAGAGCCGAACTCCATTGGAAGTATTAGTTCAAAGAAGTTAAATGAGAAGAGCTCAAGATTCCATGATGAAATAGTTGAGACTTTAATGGAGAGAGGGAAAGACTTTGGAAAGAAGTCTGAAGCAATTAATGGACATAACGTATACTTATTGATGCACTTTTTTTTTCTACTACTCATAATCGACCAATTTAACAATTGTGAAATTTTTTGTGAAAAAAACTATATCAATAACATTATTGGAGGTTTATACTTAAAAAATAAAAGAGACGTCAACACGTTTATGTGCATAACGTGTAGATCACTTTTCATTTGACCAAAGAATTATAAAATACACGGGTTATGATTTGTTGAGAATGAAAAGTATTGCAACCATTGTAGATAGAAGCAAATTGATGGATCTTTGCAATAATTCAAATAATTGCGAGGGTTTGAATCACATAAGAGCGTAGAGAAACAGATGGAAAGGATCCCAAACACTTCACAACGTCACTCGGTAGTTTTTATCTTTAGAATGATTTTAGACTTAGACACATAGTGATGCAGTAGGAAAGTGATAAGAAGTAGAACACTTTTTTTTTTTTTTTGGGCGGGGGGGGGGGGGGGGGGGGGGGATAAATTGTTACAATAAATAAGGGAGAGAGAATTTGAACCTTGATTCTCTTTATAAAGAAATTTGGTTAATACCACTAAATTATAAATCTCTAGATAGAACATGTCTATTTTAGAAGAATAAATTACAAATTGTACTCTTAAAGTTTAAGGGTAATTGGATTTTACACCCTCAAGTTTCAAAATTTAGATTTCATCTTTTGAAGTTTGGATTTTTTGAATTTTACACCGTAACGTTTCAGTCAGAACTTATCTTTTACCGCATAAAGTTTAGGGTTATTTGAATTTTACACTCCATAAAATTTAGGGTTATTTGGATTTTTCACGCAATGTGCGGAACATTTGATAATTTATATTTTTGTTAAGTGGAAAATGAAAATATTTGATGAGACTTATAAGTATTAGTCTCAAATTCTTCTTAAAATGATGCAATTATTTTCTAATAAATTATAGTTGATACAATATATTTGATTTTCTAAATTAAGCTATTTATATTTGTTATTTGAAAGTGTTTTAAAATTGAAAAATTAAAATTATTTTTTAAGGAAATATAATGCATTTTATATTCAATTATTATATAAAGCGAGATATTTTGTAAATAATGTAATGTGTGTTAGAATTTGTTTCTAGTACTCCTTACAAATAGTTCATCTTTTATACGTTTTGAATGACTTAAAAATGAAACATATATAAGTAAATTCATCACTAGTAGGGAAGGTGTTACGTACACTACAACGCTATTTTGAATTTAATATTTAACATGATCATTTAAAGAACAACTAAAATTTTGGCATTTGGGTTTTAAAAAAGAATGACATGCATGTGCATGTGAAATGAAAAAAAAGATAAAACCTATCCTAGGATGACATGTGGATGGATTGTAACGTCCCAAAATTCATAAATAATAAATGTCTATTCAATCTAAATAATCCATAAAAATATTAAATAAATGTAACAAAAAACCTAAAATCTCATCACAATTGTCAGAGCTCTAATTCCACCAAAGATAGAAATTCTCAAAATAATTCTCCGATACAATATTCAATACCATAAAAATAATAAAGAAATCCTCAGTTTCACAATATAATTTGAAACCGTTGTCTTCCCAAAATCTCTACTCCAATAATCCCTCTAATGTATCTGTAAAGGGAAATAAAGGGGGGTGAGATAACTCAATAAGTGGAATTCACTAACATTGGGGTGTGGGAACAAACCTTTCAAATAAATAATTCTTACAACAAATTCATAACTTATAACTCATCAATATTTTATCAGCAAATATTTCATATAAAAGAAAATATCCTTATATTGTGAGCCTTCATAATATATATATCAATACCATTATATACACAATTTCCTAGGCTTTTCTCGTGGTCAACGTTTACGCCCCGTTGACAGGGTTGTGCTGTCCCCTTTTTGGAACTGGAACCTCCTTTTCATTCCCTTTCTTAAGGATGGCTCCTTTGGAACCTAAAGGTGCACTCCCTTGCTAAGGAGCTTCCTTTTTGGATCCCCCATAGTATACTCCCTTGCTAAGGAGCTATCAAATGTGCACTGTTCCTTTTTCTAGGACTGTCCCTTGCTAAGGACTAGCTGCAGTATGATTGTCCCTTGCTAAGGACTAAATACCATACTGAGCTTCTAATCACGACTTGCCATAGGTTTTCAAAATATATTCAATATGCTCACAAAAATAGTTCATTCATAATTCTCAACAATATAAAGGTATATTCACACATACAAGTTTAAATAAGTTTAGGTTATCCCACAAGTTTTTCATAAAACAAATGTCAATGTGCACATCAAGCATTTATAAAATATCAATTTATATATAGAATATCAACATATTTCTTTGATATAAAATAGTTTAATAATCAATACTGTTTTGAGAAAACTCCCAAAATTAGTAAACACCACTTACCTCTTAGTTGCTAAAATAAAGGAAATCAATCATTCCCATTACTAGGTCCATCACCAAGAATCTCAAAACCTAGAAACATAAGGAACAAGCCTATTAATAACAAGACCTATCACAAAGTTTATCATCACATTTGTCCCCAAAATTGAATAGGATCCCTTACAACAAATCAAATGCACTAAAGCCTAGCTTGCCCAACTTAAGACAAGTACCCATTCTCAATGGTAACCAAAAAGCATACAAACTCATAGTGCCACAGCACAAAAGCAAAGCATTTTAATTCTCCACTGCAAGCAATGTGCACATATAAACAAAACATAAAATGCATCAACTCATAATAGGGGTAGCATATCGTATGAGTTTCCCTTTAGAGCACTAAATGATTAAACCAAACCATTATTAAACTTAGCTAAGTAAAACACATGTTGAAGGAAGCATATGAATTTACAAACCAATCCATCCAACAAAGATTTTGAAGTAAATTCCACAAAATCTCAGCATTTTCATCGCACTTTCAGATTCAATACACAGCAGGTCAGCCATTTTGTAAAAATTGTTTGGTCTACGAAATGTTATCTGATTAACTTAAAATTAAATAGGGATAAGCTCTTATATGTGTAGTATGTACCATAAAAATTTCAGCCCAAAACGATTTTTCTGTGATTTATTAAAAATCATATATTGCAGCTAACTCAAATCTGTCCCTGACAGCTTTAAAAAATTGTTATAGTTTTAAGACTAGCCCAAATTATTTGAGAATCACTCCCATTAAAACCACAAGATTTAAAGCATATTAAAAGCAAGAAATCAAATCCAATATCTCATATAAACAACTTATCAAACACTTGGTATGCAAAAAACACATGTTCACACTTCACTTGCATAAATATGTAGTTATCACTTCACTCACACCCACACCCACACCCACATTTGCCAAAGTCATTTAAAATGCAAAGAACACACTACCAAAAATCAACTCAAATCAACATATGCAACAACAAGACCCATAGTTGATCTAGCAAACCAACTCTCAAATACTCATTAGTAAAATAGACAACTAAAACACCCCATCAAGGCAAACACTCCAAAATAGTTTGAAATTTTTGGATTTAATAAAAACTCTTGTTGCCCGAATCCTCATACCCCTCTAATCTTCCAACATTCACCAAACCCATCAAGTATATACCATAAACATCATAAAATAACAAAACCCAAAAGGATTTCATAAAAGAAAACGATAGAGTACTTAGATTTT
The DNA here is from genome assembly GCA_033629205.1 of Lithocarpus polystachyus. Lineage (NCBI taxonomy): Eukaryota > Viridiplantae > Streptophyta > Magnoliopsida > Fagales > Fagaceae > Lithocarpus > Lithocarpus polystachyus. The sequence continues at coordinate 18,264,197 of CM066172.1, forward strand.
TACCTCATCTAATGAATTAACCAAACTTAGAGGTATGGTCCTCAAATGGGTCTGCCAAAATAGCCACTAGAACACTTGGTGGTGGATTTTTGATTGGAAAAGAATCTTCTATGAGTTGGCCAAGATAAAAATCCAAGAGGCAAAAGTGAATAAGCTTCACATGAATATAAGAGATGGGATTTTTGGCTATGGGGGGAATGGGAACACCAGAGGAAACAGGGAAAAGTGATAGGAGGCGGCACTTTAGAAAAATAGATGAGGAAGCCAACATGGGTTATATATAAGGCTAGGGTTAGGCTTGGGTCTTATTACAAAAATGCTCCCACTTAAATAATTTCCAAAATAACTCTTTTATTTGTTTATTTATTTTGTAAAGGCTGGGGTGTTACATTCTTCCCCCCTTAAAAGAATTTCGTTCCCGAAATTGTACCCGTAGAGAAGGATCTTAAAACAAGACCAATTAATCCTTTGGTCATAAGATCAAAAGTCTGCCCAAGTTTTTAAATTAAAAGGAATAAGGTAATATACTTCTAATTAAATTGGGTTGAGGAACACAACCTAGACTTCAACTCATAAAATAGATAACATTTGGGAAATGGGTGATCGTCATAAAACTTCAAAGTAGCCTTTTGATTTAAAAGAGTGTAACCTTGTGATATTAATCACTAGTTACAAGTTCTCAGGCATGGTAACTAAGTATTCAACTTAGAGCTTAAAAGTAGTCATCCATGAAATCTTTTAATCTACAAAGTTTTAGTTTCAAGACTAGGATTAATTTTCTTTTACAAATACAAGTGACATACGCCCCACAAAACTTAAATACTTTTCAATGTGGCAAGAAAATTCCGCCAGTTTAAATCAAGGATCCATGATTTACAATTTACGATCAGGTATAAAGGGAAGGTATAGTCACCACAAGCAAAGAGACTTTAGTATGACTTTCAAAATCCCTATTGAATACACACATTCAACTTTTCAAGCACTCTTTGGAAAGAAACCAGAGACCAAAATATAACAGAGAATAACCATACAAAAATTGCGTCCAAACTCTCACATATAAAATCCTTTATCAACAAGGAAACATTCAAAAGACTTCCAGTTACCAAAGGTATCTAAAATGTCTTCTATGTAAGGTTTCCAACTTATAATAAAAACCTAAGTCTTGTAAAAGCATTTAATACACAACTCATAGGAAGAAAACAGTTTTCAAATCTAAGTTAAGAGATTCAATATATAATTATCTAAGGCCAAACAAGCATAAATCTTAAGACATACAGACAACAAATCAACGATAACCCAAGTTTAAAAGGATAGAACTACAAGAGTCTACGTTAGTCATATACCTGTGATTTAACATATTGGAGAGAACAAAAATCCAAAATAGGTTCAAAAAGACTAAGCTGAACGTCAATCTATCTAAAATGTACTTGACACAAGAAGAGGCAACAAAAAAAGATTCATAGCATGATCAACCATAAATTAAAGTTAAAACATAAGTCAATCCATATACTTTCACCATGTAAGAGAAGAATGCCAAAGGGGCACTTCCAAAATCAAGCAAAATTAAGTAATGGGTGTTTCAATATTAGTATCAAACCTACAGAGAGAGAAAACACTTGAAATAGAATAACTTTTTTAAAAAAAATTTATCTATAAGATTTTGCTTCAAAACACATTTTTCTTTAACACCAAACAAAAATGCGATGGCACAAAATTTGGATAGTTAGTGTTTTGTTACACACCACGTGATATCTTCTTTTTCAAAGAGTCCAAATTTTGAAACAAGGATTAAAGTTTTAACATCAATCATGGAGATGAAAGTATGTCTATACCGAACAAAAGGTTTGCAAAATACTTTAAAATGACTTTCAGAATCCATAAAAATATACAATTTCGCATTCAAAGGTCTTCCTTTTACCCGAGGTTTGCAAAACATGTAATGAAGTTTTTTGATCTTACAACAATAGCAAAATTTTGTAAGAAATAAAAAAAAAAAAAAAAAAAAAATCTTATATACAAGTCATGTGCAAACAGGTTTCTGAATCTAAGTTGGAAATTCACTTTATAATATTTTAAGGCAATCACACACAGAGATTATAAATATATATATATATATATATATATATTTAAACTAACCAACAATCAGAAAGAGCATGGAACCTTAAGACCAACCAAACAATGATATGCCAGTTTAATAAATAAGGACAAAGGTCCAAAGAACCCCCCCTTTTTTTTATATATAAAAAGCTCTAAAAATCCATAAAACTGCTCATGTGAGGTTTAACATATTGGAAAGAATATGCATTTGGAATAGGTTTGGGAAAAACCCCGACTTTCAATTGAAAAATACATCATTCTTTGAGGTGACAAAATTCATAGTACTATCATAAGAAGATCAATCCATGTACTTTTATCATGTAAGAGCAAAAACATCCCAAGAGGACACTCAAAATCTTGAAACTCAACAAATAGTAATTTCAAAGAGGCTATTTTAAACACATTTTTCTTTAAAACTACTTTTAGAGAAAAATAATTAACATAATAGCACCATATTTGATGGTTAGTGGTTTGCCAGACACCACGTGAGCTCAACGGGATCAAACAATTCCTCTAACCATCTGTCATGAATAAAACTTGTCGAAGTATGCTAAAGATAGTTGGTAAACAACTAGTCAAGCCACTCGTGGCCAGTGAGGTTCGACCAAATTGCACCACCTAAAGTCAGCATAACCGACCATATTTGCTAACGGCAAATTGTCTTTAACAAATTCTCAAAATTTATAAACATGAAATTTGAAAACTTGATTTCTTTTTGTTTGCTCAAAGAAATTTTAGGAATTTAACTCAAAACTTTCAAGAATTTTGAGAAGAATGCATAACAAATACGACCGTTTACACGAACAATGTATATGAAGCACAATAGTTTACCTCACACATGAAGATTTAAGAACTTACAAATAGCATTATGAAATAACAAGTACTAAACAAACTCCAAGTCATTACAATCAACCAAAATAACACCCAAGGTATTTTCTCACCCAAACTACCTAAATGGAACCACCTCGAATGGATTACTACAACAAGACCTAATGCTCTAACTTAGATCATTATTATTTCCTAATTCAAAAGTCTACAGAATCATAACCTAAGCTCTGATACCATAATTGTAACGTCCCAAAATTCATAAATAATAAATGTCTATTCAATCTAAATAATCCATAAAAATATTAAATAAATGTAACAAAAAACCTAAAATCTCATCACAATTGTCAGAGCTCTAATTCCACCAAAGATAGAAATTCTCAAAATAATTCTCCGATACAATATTCAATACCATAAAAATAATAAAGAAATCCTCAGTTTCACAATATAATTTGAAACTGTTGTCTTCCCAAAATCTCTACTTCAATAATCCCTCTAATGTATCTGTAAAGGGAAATAAAGGGGGGTGAGATAACTCAATAAGTGGAATTCACTAACATTGGAGTGTGGGAACAAACCTTTCAAATAAATAATTCTTACAACAAATTCATAACTTATAACTCATCAATATTTTATCAGCAAATATTTCATATAAAAGAAAATATCCTTATATTGTGAGCCTTCATAATATATATATCAATACCATTATATACACAATTTCCTAGGCTTTTCTCGTGGTCAACGTTTACGCCCCGTTGACAGGATTGTGCTGTCCCCTTTTTGGGACTGGAACCTTCTTTTCATTCCCTTTCTTAAGGATGGCTCCTTTGGAACCTAAATGTGCACTCCCTTGCTAAGGAGCTTCCTTTTTGGATCCTCCATAGTATACTCCCTTGCTAAGGAGCTATCAAATGTGCACTGTCCCCTTTTCTAGGACTGTCCCTTGCTAAGGACTAGCTACAGTATGATTGTCCCTTGCTAAGGACTAAATACCATACTGAGCTTCTAATCACGACTTGCCATAGGTTTTCAAAATATATTCAATATGCTCACAAAAATAGTTCATTCATAATTCTCAACAATATAAAGGTATATTCACACATACAAGTTTAAATAAGTTTAGGTTATCCCACAAGTTTTTCATAAAACAAATGTCAATGTGCACATCAAGCATTTATAAAATATCAATTTATATATAGAATATCAACATATTTCTTTGATATAAAATAGTTTAATAATCAATACTGTTTTGAGAAAACTCCTAAAATTAGTAAACACCACTTACCTCTTAGTTGCTAAAATAAAGGAAATCAATCATTCTCATCACTAGGTCCATCACCAAGAATCTCAAAACCTAGAAACATAAGGAACAAGCCTATTAATAACAAGACCTATCACAAAGTTTATCATCACATTTGTCCCCAAAATTGAATAGGATCCCTTACAACAAATCAAATGCACTAAAGCCTAGCTTGCCCAACCTAAGACAAGTACCCATTCTCAATGGTAACCAAAAAGCATACAAACTCATAGTGCCACAGCACAAAACCAAAGTATTTTAATTCTCCACTGCAAGCAATGTGCACATATAAACAAAACATAAAACGCATCAACTCATAATAGGGGTAGCACATGCATATCGTATGAATTTCCCTTTAGAGCACTAAATGATTAAACCAAACCATTATTAGACTTAGCTAAGTAAAACATATGTCGAAGGAAGCATATGAATTTACAAACCAATCCATCCAACAAAGATTTTGAAGTAAATTCCACAAAATCTCAGCATTTTCATCGCACTTTCAGATTCAATACACAGCAGGTCAGCCATTTTGTAAAAATTGTTTGGTCCACGAAATGTTATCCGATTAACTTGAAATTAAATAGAGATAAGCTCTTATATGTGTAGTATGTACCATAAAAATTTCAGCCCAAAACGATTTTTCTGTGATTTATTAAAAATCATGTATTGCAGCTAACTCAAATCTGTCCCTGACAACTTTAGAAAATTGTTATAGTTTTAAGACTAGCCCAAATTATTTGAGAATCACTCCCATTAAAACCACAAGATTTAAAGCATATTAAAAGCAAGGAATCAAATCCAATATCTCATATAAACAACTTATCAAACACTTGGTATGCAAAAAGCACATGTTTACACTTCACTTGCATAAATATGTAGTTATCACTTCACCCACACCCACACCCACACCCACACCCACATTTGCCAAAGTCATTTAAAATGCAAAGAACACACTACCAAAAATCAACTCAAATCAACATATGCAACAACAAGACCCATAGTTGATCTAGCAAACCAACCCTCAAATACCCATTAGTAAAATAGACAACCAAAACACCCCATCAAGGCAAACACTCCCAAATAGTTTGAAATTTTTGGATTTAATAAAAACTCTTGCTGCCCAAATCCTCATACCCCTCTAATCTTCCAACATTCACCAAACCCATCAAGTATATACCATAAACATCATAAAATAACAAAACCCAAAGGATTTCATAGAAGAAAATGATAGAGTACTTAGATTTTTACCTCATCTATTGAATTAACCAAACTTAGAGGTATGGTCCTCAAATGGGTCTGCCAAAATAGCCACTAGAATACTTGGTGGTGGATTTTTGATTGGAAAAGAATGTTCTATGAGTTGGCCAAGATAAAAATTCAAGAGGTAAAAGTGAATAAGCTTCACATGAATATAAGAGATGGGATTTTTGGCTATGGGGAATGGGAACACCAGAGGAAACAGGAAAAAGTGATAGGAGGCGGCACTTTGGAAAAATAGATAAGGAAGCCAACATGGGTTATATATAAGGCTAGGGTTAGGCTTGAGTCTTATTACAAAAATGCCCCCACTTAAATAATTTCCAAAATAACTCTTTTATTTGTTTATTTATTTTGTAAAAGCTGGGGTGTTACATGGATGTATGACATGTATAATTTACCCTAGGATGACATGCGTGAGCATGAAGAAATGTACAAAATGTACAGACATGTGAAAATTTTATTCTACAAAGCAAGATAAAAGGTGCATGGATAAACATGTGATCGCATGACATTTATTAGGAAGATAAATTGCATAAGTAATTAAGTAAAACTTCACTCCAGTCTCCATAGCATAGCAGATCAATTGCAATATTATTAAATTCTTATAAAATGCGAGAAAGGTGTCATTTATAATTTTTATTATTTTGAAGGAAAACATTTTATTTTGACAAAACATGATATTGAAAAAGCATTTTTGCAGCCTTAAAAAGTCTTTGTGCTATTTTTAGAGGTCATTTTGGTAATTTAGGAAATAATACTTTTGGAAAGTTGTGGGGGTCAAAAAGCTATGTTGGGAGAGGTATTTGTGGCTTATGGATCCATGGGTTGGGTGTTTTCTTGATTAAGGTTATTGGTTTGGGCCTAAGGCTTTTAGAGTGGGTTGGCCTATGCATAGAGCTGGGCTTTTTTTTTTTTTTTTGATAAACTAGAGCTGGGCTTGTTCCCCAATAGATTGGAGTGACCCACCACTTCCATTTCTTTTTAATCTTACCATGTTCATGTGCTACTATAAATATGTGAGCTTGTATTCCAAAAATAAAAGCATAGCATGAAAAAAATGAAATAGGAAGTGGGTGCTACCCATTTTGGTTTGCCATTTGCTATTGCTTCCCTCCCCGCTGCTTGCTTTTTCCTTGCTTCTCTTGTTCTGCATTGTTTATGGCTGAAAAAAAAAAAAAAAAAAAAAAAAAAACTTTTTAATTAGATTTCAAGCAAAAAATAGAAAAGAAACAAGAGAGAGCGAGAACAAATTATTGGGTCGTCTCTGCTCAGTGCTGCTTCTTCATTTATGCTTTATACTCTGCATTCTTTTCTTCTCTGCCTTTCTTGCTTCTCATTATCTGCTGCTGTTGTTTGTTGTGGTTATGGTTTGTTGTTGTTTATTGTTTGTTGTTAAATGGCAGAAAGGAGGGATCTTCGCTACGTTTTTTGGCTTGATGGTAGAAAGGAGAGAGCTTTCTATATTTTGGTTCTGTTTTGGGGGTTTTGGAGGTTGGGGAGATGGTGTTGGGAGTTGGCTGTGTTTGTAGTTTCAAATCGATGTAAAAAGGATGGAATTTTCGTGTGTTTTCTGGATTTGCTCTAGGGGTTTTGGTTTTCTTGCTTGGGGTTTTTGGTTTTGTTTTGGGAGTTTGCAGTGAGGTTGTTGTTCAAAGGTAGTGGCTACAAAGGGCTGGGATTTTCAGGTAGAGGCGTAGAGCCGTAGAGGAGAAAGGAGAGACTTTTATGGGTATTTTTGGGATGTTGGCCGTTGGGATTTTTGGGTAGAGGTTAAGGGGCATTCCCACATAAACCCATCATAACTCACATGAGTGATGTTTAGAATGTCTTAGCAATTGTGACTCGTGTCATTCAGTCTAAACTTGTGCAATGGATTAAAAGTTGAAACTAGAAGAAACAAAAGAATTGTGTGAAACTTTCAATCAACAGTTAAAAATTCACAAATAAAATTTGACATACCCATCAATTAAAAGAGCTTAACTTGATCTCCAAATAAATCACATGTATGACTTGATAAGAATAAAAGGACCAAATATAATGAAGAAATAGACTTGAATAAAAATCGTACTAGTAATTTATGAAAACTAATTAAATTCCTTAATCATTTTTGACTTGTGAATTTTAATTGCATGCTTAATTATAAAGTTTCAAATGGTATACTTAGTGCCAATTTTAATGGAAAATCACAAAAAAATTTAGCATGCATTCAACAGAAAATTATGTACTTTTTCCACGATTAAAATGAAAAATGGGTAATTTCATTAAATTTGTGATATCGTACTTGATTTATACCTGTTCTTTGCCCGAGTAAGCAAATTACATGGAATTTTATGGTCTTAAATAACTTAATATGGAGGCTCTATATATATATATAGAAAATAAATAATGACCGTTAAAAAGGCTCTTTTGAAAAGTTACAGTCTAGTTTGTACAAGCTAAAATTCGTACTAGTTAGAGACAAAAAAAAGTTTCATTCCCCCACATTTTTGCAAAATTCCGTAGAATCTACTGTTTTTATAACTCTCTCAAGGGAGGTAGACATCGCTCTAGCAAGCTTTTATGGGCTCACCTGAGATGCTATCAAACAAAATTCAAGTCCGCATCCAACTAAGCTTGCTCGTACCCCCTTGTAGCTTGTACTCTCACATGTCCTCAATCAAGGCTTGCTCAAGCAGGCTCAACCAAGTACTAATTGACATTTTGTATAGCCGATATGTCCATTCCTTTTTGCTATCACATTTATTCTACACAAGCCTCCCTCGACAAGTAATTTCACCCCAATCCAAAACACCACTTATTTTATATATAAACACACATTTTGCCCCGCTTCTTTATATTTGTTTCCCCTTCTTTTTATTTTTCCTCTTTGTTGAACATGCAACTCCAAAGGAAGTTGACTCGAAGAGTTAAATAACCTTAAACCTTATACTAGGATTCCCAAATTTCTTAAAATTCATTCCTTAACTCCAATTAAATAATATTCAACGTAATATAATAAACCCTTTAGATTTTGTTCTAGTAATAGATTCGACTAGTCACTGGGTCGCTAGATGCACGAAAAATTTGACAATTTTTTTTTTTAAGAAAAAAATAAAAATAGTAAATGAGACTTTAATAACATAAGAAAAATATAATTTTATCAAGAACCTATTAACATTATGCTAAGAATGTGGCACAATTGTCAATGTAGCAACTCTTATTTCTACACAAACCTCTCCTACCAAAGTATCATCGAAGTTAACTAAATGGACTTAAGTGGACCGGTGGATCAAAAGGGACTGAAGTGGACTCAATGGACTAAATGGATTGAAATGCTATACTGATGTAGCTAAACAGTACCGTATCAATTGTTGGAAAATCTAGTTTTGCATCTCATACAAAACACACAGCGGAAGCAACAAACACGAATCTACTTCATTCATAAGAGATAACATGTAACCTTGAATTCTAGAACAAAGAATAGAAAGCAAACCTTGATGCAGTGAAATTAAAAAACATGACTTAAGAATACCTCTAATCTTTATATCAATTCCACATGGTGCCCAAAAAGTGTGGTCTCTCAATTAGTCTTTTTGTACATTGATTCTCAAAGAAAGTCCTTCTTCTCCTTTGTAGAGAAAAACTGTTTTCTTTTCTTTTCATCATACGTACATTCTAACTACCTTGGTAGTTATTTTATTTAATAACTCTTATTAAATAAAAACTGATTATCTAATTGGGTTAGCCTTTTGGGCCTACCCAATTGGGTTTTAGTTTGTGTCTTGAGATAGGACTGAAGGAAACAAATAAAACTCCAACTCCAATGAGTTTTGGGCTTATCTGTCAACTCTTGACAAGTCCAAAGTTACTATTAATTATATTTAATACCACTATATAAATATAATTGCACTCTAGGCCTTATTGATAAATTATATCCCAAGACTCTAATAATATCATTTGACCCCTCCATAAAATATCCATAGTGAACAAAGTCATAATTAACTATCACTTTGTAAACAACTATTTTATCCTTGAGTACCCGATTTAATCTTTTAGTTATTCACATTTATTGAAACCCTATTTCAATAAATATAAGCTTTAGTAACTCCTTACTAAAGTGGGCGCCCTGAATAACTAGTTCCCATTACACTTATCTCAAGGGGATATTTCGTGTCTCTATAAAAAGAGATTATGGATTCCATCTTAAGAATATGTGTTCTCTCAACACTATGTGTGGTTACCCAACATATTGAGGTTTTGACCGTTAATATTAGATCTCACTCTTGATATATCAAAGTAACCTACATTTCATGATCAGGTTCACTATCCTCTCAGGATTGAGAGTCTATGAAATTAGAAGTCATGAGATTAATTATTCAGGTGACAGTTGTTGATTGAATAATTAATTTTATAGCAGTCCAGTTTAATATGTCTTAACTCTTAAAATATATCAATATATCAACTAGAAGTCTCCATTTCTATGATCAAGACAAACTATCTTAGTTGATATGTTATAGTCGTTGCAGATGAAACGCCCAATTTCATCACTGACTACAAACTATATTTTGAGTTTACAAGATTTTGTGATTTATATCTTCTGTGATTAAATCACATAAATCACATACAGTGCATCTCAAAGACTATGATAATGTCCCATTAGTTCATAAAGCTTCATATAATTAAACAACTTAATTATTTATAACATGCCAATAAATTAGATTCTAGGGCATAAACCTCAACATCAATAATAAATGTTATGCTTAAAATTTTAGATATTATATATGTAGAGACTCAGAAAGTAAAGGCTCAAGCCCACCTAGAACAATGGTACCTTGTCCCCCAAATCAAGCTCAAACAATAGAATTTTTAAGAGAGTGGGTAACTAACTTAATTGCAATACAAGAATATGTCCAAGTTTAAAATTAAAGAATCCAAAGTAGCAGATAAGTGCAATTGGAACAACAATTGAGGATAATACCCTCCTCGGGTAAGTCTGAGGATCAGTTTCTTGTAAAGACTCGCTAATGTAGTAGACATGTCTTTGTACCCCAGCCTTTGTTCTGACTAGAACCAGGCTTGCTGCATGATCAGTGACCGCTATATAAGCATATAAGACCTCTTCATTCTCTAGTCGGGAGAGAACATGAGGGTATGATAAATATTGCTTCAACTCTTCAAAAGCAACAATACATTCCTCAGTCCACTCAAAGCTTTTCCATTTGTAAAGGAGATGGAAGAATGGCCGACATAGGTTTGTGGACTAGGAGATGAACCTATTCAGATTGGCTGTCATTCTTGTCAACTTCTGTGCCTCTTTGGGCTTTCGAAGCGAGTGCAAGTCATTTATGGCCTTGATTTGATCGAGATTGACCTCTATTCCTCGATAAATGATCATGTATCCCAAAAACTTGCCTGAACTGACACCAAATGAGCATTTAGAGGCATTGAGACACAACTTATGTTTCCTAAGAACCAAGAACACATTTCCCAAGTCATTTAGGTGTTCTGAAAGGCATCACACGATAGTAGTAATTCCCAGTAGGGGTTAAGAAAGTTGTCTTCTCTTGGTCAGAAAGAGCCAAAGGTATTTGGTGATAGCCTTGGAAGGCATCTAGAAAACTCATCCGAGGATGTCCAATCGTCGCATCCACTAGTTGATCATTCCGAGGAACGGGGAAATGATCTTTTGGGCAGGCCTTGTTTAAATCAGTAAAATCCACACAAACCCTTCATTTTCCCGACTTCTTATTCACTACCACAGTGTTAGCTAGCCATTTAGGATAGAAAGCTTCCTTAATCGCCCCTATTCACTTTAGCTTATTCACCTCTTAGTTTATTGCTTCGACATGTTCCTTTAAAGAACATCGAGGTGTTTGCCTTTTTGGTACAGCTGCAAGGTTTACATTCAGATGATGACATATAAAGTTTGGGTCAATTCCTGGCGCCTCATAAGCATTCCATGCAAAAACATCCACGTTCTCCTTTAAAAAACCTATAAGTTCCCCTTTTTCAATAGGGGATAGTTGAGGCCCCATCTGAAAATACTTATCTTTGTCTGATCCAAGAACCACTTTTTCTAACTCCTCACAAAGTAAACCCTGCGGTTCAGTTTTGAGTTTGCCTTCTAGGGTAGCTAATTGCTACGAGTCCTCTTCTAATGTAGAAGAAGCCTTATCCAATGATTGATGTCTGATTACGGCTACTAGGCATTGCCTGGCCATTGTCTGACTTCCAACAAGCTCTCCCACTCATCCCTCAGTGGGGTATTTGACTTTTATATGCATGGTAGATGACACTACTCCCATGGCATGGAGCCAAGGCCTTGCCAAAATATCTATATAGGGGGAATAAGCTTCAACCATAATAAAGTCCACTTCTACCATTTCGTTCCATGCTTGCATGAGTAACTTAATCATCCCTCGGGGAACCACGGTTCTTCCATCAAACCCTACCAAAAAGGAGTCAAACTTGCTTAAATCCTTGAGCTTGAGATTCAATCCCTTATATAAGTCTGGGTACATAATTTCAGCCCCACTTCCTTGATCAACCAGGACTCTCTTTACCTCGTATCCCCCAATATGAAGGGCTACTACTATGGCATCATCATAAGGTTGGAAAGTCCTAACTTTATCCTCCTCCGAGAAGCTTAAGGTCGGTAGTGCTTTAGACCTAATCCTTTTAGATTCTTGAACTCACTCCTTAAGATCTGGTTTCGAAGCTACGGACATAACACTAAAAAATGAACCTACACTGTGGCTAGGGGTGGCAAAAATCACATTGATTGTTCCCAAGGATGGCCGAGTAGCAATTTCCCTTTGGTACCCTACTACGATCTGGCTTACTTGTCTAGAAGGTTGGTGCATGAATTGCTTCAACTTCCCAGCTTTCACTAACTGGTCTAAATGGTCACGCAAGGTTCTACAATCTTTAGTAGTGTGCTCTCTGTCTTGATGGTACTAGCAATAAAGACTTTGATTACATTTGGATGGGTCTTCTTTCATCTTATTGGGCCACTTGAAATAAGATTCATTCTTTATCTTCTCGAAGATCTGGTACACAGGCTCCTTAAACACCAAGTTAACTACTTGTGCATTAGACCTTGATGATTGGTTAGCAAATTCTCTCCTAGGTCGACTATGATTATACCCCTTTGGTCAAGGATTTCTCTTTTTAGGGGGGAAGATTTTGGTTTTTCCTTTCCTTGAGTTTGGTCTTCCTCGACCTACTTATGCTCATCAATGCGGTCCATGAGTTGACGCATACTTTGGGCAGGTTTCATAGTCAAAGATTTTCTCAAGTCATGTTCCGTTAGGAGCCCAACCTTAAGGGTTCTTATGGATACATCTTCAAAATCCCCATCTATTTCATTAAATGTTTCCTAATACCTGTCAAAGTAGGTTTCAAATTCTCCCCTTCCCTTATCATCATGGATAATAAAGAGTTTAAAGGTCTGGGAACCTTGCTACATGTCATGAATCTTGCTTTGAAGGCACTTGTTAGTTCTTCATAAGAACTTATTAAACCCTCTTCCAACCCGTCAAACCATCTCATGGCAACAGGCTCAAGGTTGGAAGGAAAAACCTTGCACATAAGGGCCTTATTCCTCTAGTGAATGGCTGTCCTCTAGTTGAAGTGACTCACATGTTCCATGAGGTCAGTTCTCTCATTATAAATAGTAAATGTAGGCTGAGTAAAAACGATAGAGAAGCTTGGCCCCATCAATTTTTCGTGTGAAGGGTGACTTAGAAATTTGACGTAGAGCTCTACTCATTGCGTCATTTCCCATTTTCGCAGGGGATGAGCTTTCACCTTGCCTTCTACTATGTTTCTCCACCATATCTAGGCGTGAACATGCAGAGAAAGGTTCGTTGGGAGGAGTCCTTGATCTCGGTCTGTAGCTACAGTCTCCCTCATCATCAGATTCTAAACTTGATGGGGTTGTTGGATCTCCCCTAACATGCGCCCTACGACGTAGCCTTTTGCGCAAATGATCAATCTCTAACTTGAGATTTTGGGTCTCTTGCTCATGGGACACATGACTTCCTGTACTTGATTGGATCTTGCTAGTATGCTCGGTATGTTGCGTTTCCACCCTAATGCTTAGAGTTCGATTATGCTCTTTATCTCTCCTCCGCTCTAGATTAACAAAGTGATCCTCATGCTGTGAGCCAACGAACTTCTCTCTATTCTGTTTGGAGTTTGCCATAGCTTGGATAAAGAAGATTGCAGATGATCCGCATAGACGGCGCCAATTGTAGGGACTCAGAAAGTAAAGGCCCAAGCCCACCTATAACAATGGTACCTTGTCCCTCAAATCAAGCCCAAACAATAGAATTTTTAAGAGAGTGGGTAACTAACTTAAGTGCAATATAAGGATATGTCCAAGTTTAAAACCAAAGAATCCAAAGTAGTAGATAAGTGCAATTGGAACAAAAATTAATGATAATATCCTCCTCGGGCAAGTTCGAGGATCAGTTTCTTGTATATAAGTTAAGTTCAGTTTCTTTACAAGGTAATCCTAAATTCTCCTCACTGATCTCTTTTTACTTAAAAATTGTTCATCCCTTTTTTCTGGGGGGTTCCCTTCCTTTTATGGTCCCTTCCCTAGCATCCCAACCTCCCATTTGTACGCTTAAGGTGATTCTTTAGGATACTTGTCCCATTAGGATCCTTCTGGAGGTGGTAGAGAGAGTTGTTCGCTGTGATATTGCTGTTCAGGGGTCATTTCCTCATTAATGTAGCTGATAAAATTGGTGCAAAGCATTCAATGCAGAGGTGGAAGGTGTCTCATTCAGGAAACTTTCTCCCACCAACCTTGCTCCTGCCGCTGTTTCTTCGCCTACCCTTGGGTTTTTAAGGGATATTAGTTGTCTTGATTCTCTTGCTCTCCTCGGGTAGGCGTAGTCTTTGGAGTTTGCTTTACCCATCTTAGCCCGGATTGGGCGAATTTATTCTTGGCTAGGACTCCTCGGTCCTTAGACCCCCCATAATATAGATTATATAGATTTGTGGTAATTGCAATTTGCAAATTTGATAAAGGCAAAAGATAATTAATTTCAAGTTATGCCTTGCAAAGGTTGAGGACTATATCAAGTTATTGAAATGTCAAAAGTATATTTTTATTTAGCCTAGAAGACTTTAATTTCCAATCATTATAAATTTTAGAAATTTAGGTTTAGATTTTAGTTCATTATTTGTTATGCCTGGTTTGTATCCACATTGGCCAACAACTACAGATGAGATATGTTGATAGAGGAAATAAATTCACGTGGTCCATGCATATTGCTCAAAACAGGTTACAACTAATTGGGTTTTTAAGTACAACTGGAAATCATAAAATATACTGATCAGCACTAAAGTGCTTTTACAATTCAAAATTCTCACTAAAAAATTCGGTACTTGCTTGGCCGGAATAAAAACTTAGACCAGTAATAAGAGCGGATCAAATCAGCCCAAAGATTAGAATGTAACACAAGAAATAAAACAACAGGAGCACAAGCAAGTGAAGCAATGACATATGGAACCCATTCCAACTTGTAGTCAAAGATCAAAAAGATGGCAGCGATAAAGGCCGTTACCATGGTTGTTATGGAGATGAAGAGTGTTGTGAGCCCGAACATCAACCTTGCATGCAATGAATACATAAACTCATTTTGTGCATAGCTTGATGTGAGAATGGGTAGTAGCAACACTATTGATGCTGCAGAGGCAAAGAGTGAAATTGCATTTGAAAGGATAAAAATCATAAACCACTCCTCTTTGCCAAAAAAAGGAGTATTTAATATCTTATTGCTAGCACCAGGAACAGTGAGAGCTGCAGCGAAGACCACTGTAGAAATGAGAGTTGCTACAAGCATACATGAATTGGCTGTCTCCTTCATTGCTTCTTCACCTACTTTAAGTAATTCTTTATGATCCTTATTGAATACTTCTATGGGTGTCATTCCCTCAGAATTTTTCATATACATATGAAATGGTCGGACAATCTTTTCCACTTCCTGGAATGAAAGGCAGGTTGAAACGTTACATAGACAATTTTTTTAGGACAAAACTTATGTACAATACTTTAGATGTTGTTCCTTAAGTTTTCCTCTTAAGATTCAGCTATGTAACTACTTAACTTAAAAAAATACTTTCATCCCATGAGAAAAATCTACATAGCAGAATCTTAAAAAGAGAACCTAAAGAATAATACCTAAGTACTGTATCTAAGTCTTGCTTATTTTTTTAACACATGAAAATAAATATTACATAGCATATCAAAGATGAATTGAAATGGTGTTTAGATCCTCTCCATATAAGGTGGATTCATTTTCATTGTTTAAACTAAATAATACACTTGTTATCATGTCATTTATAATTTTAGTGTTTTTACAGCTATAACCTTCGTCAAAACCTCGTGAAGTGGTTGACTGAGTCAATAATTACTTTCACATTCATGTGTATTTTAAAGGTTGAACATAAAAATTAAAAGTTAAACAAAAAGTTAGAGTCAAATAGATTTTGGAGTGGGTTGAGTTTCAAATTTAAGAGATGAGTCATCTTATGTATTTATAAACCATTGTACAACTTAAGAGATATCTTAAAAATTATGGGCTAATTGTTGGACTTGAGCTTGGACTTGTTCCTATCACTCATGGGCTTTATAATTTTTATCCTTTCTTTCTCTCCAGTGGCAGGATGACCCTATTTATTGATAATATTTTAGGGTTTATATTGTTGAATCAAAATTTGTTTACTTAGCCATTTTTTCCCAACATAACAGTGACACAAAAATTGTGTACTTAGTCCAAAAATTTTAAATGATATGACTTTATCAAATCCAAAAATTAAAATCTACATGCCATTGTAAATTGAAAAAGAAAAAGAACAAGAAAAAATAGAAGATCTAGTGATAAGGAATACCTTAAACCACAATAGCTCTCGTTGCATCTGAAGGTTTGCTCGTGGGGCACCAAGTCTTTCCGCGTGTGGCAACATTCCAGCTAAGTGCAACATGTTGTTTTTGTCAACATCAACATTTCCAACTATGTAATCCTTAGCTGCTCCTATGTTATATATTAAATTAAACACATGAACGTGACGATGCATAACAGCAACATGAAATACACTTTGCTCTTTTTCATTTACTTCCCATAAAAGATCAGGATGCTTGCAAAGAAGCAAAGCTAAAAACTCAACATTTCCTGACATTGCAGCGTCGAAAAGTACTCCTGAAGGCCTTCTTATCAGGTCCGAAATTTCCTCATCTGATCGCTGTAGAACTTGCTCCCAAATTCTTTCAATTAAATCACGATCCAATATTGGCATTGATACTTGCTTATAGAAGTTTTTGAAGTCTAGAAGTAGGGTAAAAGTATTAATTGAAAAAATGACCTCTATCAATGGGAAACATGAAGCAATAAAGTTGTTCTTCAGATCATGAAAGTATTTAAATTGTAAAGGACTGTAAAATATGTTGGAGTAATGCAAAATGTTGATAAAAAGGCTTCGTTACAGATCCTTTCAGAAATGTTTTAAATTCAAGCTTGTCCACATTCTTTTATATCATGCGAGTGTAAAACAATAATTTCCCAAATTGTTATGCAGATTTGGGAACTTAAAAGAGTATATAGCATTCTAAAGACTAGATATCTGTTATGAGAACTGGATCCTGGGCTTAGAAAAACGTACATAAGCTGGTGTATCGTGCCACGATCTTTAGCAGACTGCCGCCGGCAATGTCTGTAGCCTTTTGAGCCAACACATGCAAAGCTGTTTTCCCATCATTATTCTCGTCTCGTTCACAAGCCATTGTTGGATATCTAGTCATTATCTCCAATGCTAAACCTATACATGGAATGAGATTTATTGTAGTGAGAAGCAACGTTTAGTTTAGTGTAGTGCCACATTTATGTCAAGTTGCATGCCACTTGTTGCATGCCACTTATTGCTTGCCTAAAAACATATGCGTAGGGCATGCAACTTTTTTAAGAAGTAATGCAATGAAATTAGAAGCAGAGAGAGCAAGGAACTTATCCAAAATTCAAAGAATTTTATCAAAATTTCATAGTATCGTTATTAAAAATTAAGTTAGTATATGAGTTACTGCAGACAAAGTTGATTTGTCCTTGAAAGAAACTCTGGGATGGGGAATGTATTCTAACATAGATTGTACCTATAAAATAAAGTCTAACAGTTCAACAAAATATTGGAATATGTATGATATATATTTTAATTTACTAACACAAAGCATGATAAAAAGTAGAATGTAATCAGTTATATATCCA
Organism: Lithocarpus polystachyus; assembly: GCA_033629205.1. Lineage (NCBI taxonomy): Eukaryota > Viridiplantae > Streptophyta > Magnoliopsida > Fagales > Fagaceae > Lithocarpus > Lithocarpus polystachyus. Next base: position 18,281,930 of record CM066172.1, read on the forward strand.
GACTGACAAGTAACAAATTTGGGAGCACAAAGGAATGAAGTTATACCATACAGATTGCTGGAAAGGGCAATAAAAAACAGCCTAATGCGTTCAGAATGATCTAGACAGTCGAATTCAGTTTTCGAGTAGAGATATTCGGCCATTTCTTTGTGTCCAACTTCAGCTGCCATGCCAAAAGGTATTAATTCCCTAGTACCACGTTTCATTGTTAGTTTATTATTCTTTTCTATCATTAATTTTGCAATTTCGACCATTCCAGATACAGCAGCAATACAAAGGCCTGTGTCTTTATTTAGATTTTCTATAGCTAGATCTTCCACAGTCCCATATTCCACCAGTTCTTTTACAAAATTTATGCATTTTGAATGAACCGCTATGTGAATCAGTCTGTCCCATGATTTTGTCAATCTAGCATGAAGCATGCTCCGATCTTTATCGATGAAGCTCTTTGCAGTTTCCCAGTCACCCTTAAGTGCAGCTAGACACAAGGCGCGGTTGTCATTTCTTTTTTTTCCTGCAGAGTTTTAAAAATCAGAGGCTTGCAATTATATAGCGTTCTCCAATTGTCAAACCACAGAGTGATGTCACCAATCAACAAAAAATAAATTAAACATTCATTAATTAGTCCACCAATCACATCTATTGCCACATCAATTTGTACATATATTGTAGTAAATTTTTTAGTAGCTTTAGCATTTTCCAACCACAAAACACATCACACTCTTTGCAATGATTTTTTTTTTTTTTTTGGTACCTTTTATTTTCTGCAAATAACATCTCTTTATATATGTTATAGATATGTAAAGTGATATAACTTAACTATATACATGTTCCAATACCAATTAGTGTTCACACTTCACAAACAAGTTCCATCAACGTTTCCTAGCTGGAGAAATAATGCATGTGATTAGCATTGAGGGCTAATATAGGACTCTGACCAGGCAAAAACCGAAAAGCTATCTAGCAAGCACTATTTGGGCAATTACTCTAGTACAATGTACAGACCTTTCTGCAAATATTAGTCCACAAATAGCGATACTTACCGTCACAAAGAATTAGATATGACAATTCTCTATTGGGTGTTGCACATTCAATTTGTGATACACTAGCTGTTTGAGTATTTAATCCCGCAGCGTCCAGACAAATGTCTTCTTCCACTGGCATGGCTCCAATACTGGGTCCTGGAATTGAAGTGCTAAGATTTATTCTATGAGAGAAAGGCAGTGCAGAGAGTTGATTGCTGGAGTTAGAATTACATATAGGCTGCAGCTGATGAAAGTTTGACCCCTCAAAGGAATATGATTTCTGTCTTGTTAGATTGATCTGAGGTCCAAGAGCAGGTTCGCAACTCGAGGGAGAAGAAGATTGAAAACAAGTTGGAGGCGATGAATTCACTCTCCCCACTGCAGTCACCTCTATCTCTCCTCTTCTTTTAGGAGGCATCTTTGTTTAACTGTTATAAAAATCAAATCAGATGAGACATAAATGAAGCACATGTGCGCCTGTGCGCGTGAGTATGCACGCATATGCATATGAGCATGCAATTGATTTGGATCTAACTGTTTTAATATGACTCAGAATTATGGTAAACAAGCTCAAGAAAATGAGTCCAAAGGTATAGCCACAAAAGAAGACTTTCGTTTCTTAATCTTGGTAATTAAGCTACATCTTTGATTGAACAAAATTACAAAAAAAGTAAATTATTCGTTGACCTGTGACTGTACTTGGGCTGAATTACAATCAACTAACACTTTTCAGAGCTAACTCTCATTTTTTACAATAAGACAATCTCAGGACTTGGGCTTAAATTCTCTTAATGAATTCGAGGTAATATATTCTGGTTTTCCAGTTTCTTTTTAAAGTCGTTCCTTATCTTAGTCCAATTTCATAAGCCATAATTCACTAAGGGTTTTGGCTCTAAAGTTTACAACTAGTAGTACAGGGAAGTGGCAGCACAACTTGAACGGTTGAAGCTAGTTACATTAAGAACACAATAACAGAAGAATCGTTATAGCCTCGTTCTATCTAATTGTGCAAGCATCATATATGGCCTGAACAAACTGTGTTATAATCAAAATTTTACTCCCAAAATTTTGGGATTGGATATAGATCTTCACAAACAGGTGCTGCCACATGTAACAACAAATATCGGCTCCTGCTTTGCTTTTAGCATTTTAGCTTATTTGCTTTATGTACAAAACTAGAAAATAGAAGAAAAGTTTTCGTTTCCAATTGTTAAAGAAAATGAAAACAGCCAAAAAATGAAAATGAAAAATCGAAAAATAGCTGCAAACAAATCATAAAATAAAAAGAAAAATGTTATTCAAAACACAGAGAAGCGCTGATCATAGTCTTCCACTTTTAGATCACGATGACTATGAAAAAATTACTAACAAGAAGTTATAACTTACCAGTGAGAAAAGTGTTGTAAATTGGACTCTCTTACTTTCTGTCTTAGACACCCAGGCAAAAGCAGCAGGATTTTAATGGCTCTGACAAGTGCTTCAAGCCTTCAACAGAAAACGTAATGCATTGGCCGGAGTACTTAGTTAAGTGAATTTCACAACACAAGTATGTGGTTGTAGATTGCATAGCTAATGCTAACTGAGGATGAAGTTTAGATACGGCTTATTTTGTCGAAAATCAAAAATTAAAAATTGAAAATATCGTTGTAAAATAATTTTTAAATGTATAAATAATGCCGTGTGATTTATTTTTAATAAAAATTTTATTGAAAAAAGAAATTTGTGGGTCTCCTAATTAATGCATTGGACCCACTACAGAAGCTGAAAAAAAAAAAAAAAAAAAAAAAGCAAAGTCAAACGCGTGAACATGGAATGCAGAACGCAATTCAAACAGAGCTACGTCACTATTTCCGACGTGTAAAGTAATCACATATAATTATATATAGAGTGGTTCAGGTGCCACAACTATGTGCACAACTCGCCCACGTGGCGAGTTGTGGTTGGTAGAGGGGTAATGGTAGGTCACCCCTCTACCAACCACAACTCATCACGTGGGCGAATTGTGCACAAAGTTATGCACAAAGTTGTGTCACCAGAATTTTTCTTATATATATAAAATAAATACATAAATGATTGTGAAAAGTAGTAAGTATAACACGTCCATGATAAGATAATACCGAAAAATTAGGCGGGTAAGAAATGTGAGTTAGCAGGATTTTAAAAATAGAATAAATCTCACATATTTATTGTAGTAAGCGAATGGGACAATTTAGGTGCAATAAGTCAAATTTAGTTTCTTTCAGGTGTCTAGTTTCTTACTTTATCATTGACTGACTTTTGCCAAAAGATAAGGTTATGTTTGGCAAAAATTAAAAAGTCAGCTTATTTTACTATTTAATTTATTTTTACAATTATTTATGGTATTTATTATATTTTTTGGTACTATTTATAAGTCTCACTATACTATTTCAACTAACTTTTATATTTATTTAAAGTATTTTCAGCAAAAAAATTTTAATTTCAACAAAATAAATGGATTCTAAACAGATTTCAAACAGATTCTAAATTATATTCCAAGGGCAAAAGTAAGTCATTGATTAAAGTTTTAAGATCTTGAGTGTAATGTCAAATGTGAAAGGCAAACTTTTCTTTGGGGTTTCTAGATACTATACGGCTCATGGATTGAAGCTAAAGTTTGTAAGCCGACGGAAGTTGAAGGAAATAAATAAGGGAAATATTTACGGACATTCTAAGTGCATTGATTTAGAAATTATTTTTATAAAAATTTTATGAAAAAATAATAAAGTAATTAATTTTTCTGACAGTTTGATATTTCACATAAAAGTGGTATTTAAAACTTTTTTAATATGATTAATTAATAATTGCCTTAATAGCAAGGACAAGCCGAGAATTTCAAGCTATGATGCGAAAAAAAGTGGGCAAATCCAAATTTTATAAGTTAGCAATGTGGGCAAGTCCAAATTTTATTTTGTTAAATTTGTGTGACATTTTAATTATAAAGGAAATTGCAGTAAAACCATGGTTTTAAAAACTGATGCAATTAAAAAACCAAAAAAGGGACTTGTTATTGGTTTTGGGTGTAATGTCAAATGTGGTCGAACTAGTGATCGAATCGATGACGTCATATAGAATTTAATATAATCAATAATTTTGAATTATATAAATAATAATAATTGTTTTCATATACTAATAAACTAATAGTAATAAATATGTATGTTTAAAAATATATATAACATCTTTTTAAACAATTTATATAAGTTTTTAGCATTTTTACATTTTATATTTATAAAATAAAAAATACCAAAATGTAACAAAAGAGGATCTTATATCTAGAAAAGGAAAATAACGAATCCAAATATATAGTAAGTTTATAACTATTTATTATGAAATTAACAATAGCTAATAATAAATTTGTACTAAAACTAATTATTATTTAATATTTTTAAATTATATATTAAATTTTATTATACATATCTTATATATAATGTAATAATATTATTATATATTTTTTTAATGATCAGTATGTCATGTAACCATGTAAGTCTTTCTCAAAAAAGAAAGAAGATATATATGTCTTGTGACTACAACGTGACTCTCTACTCTCAAGATATCTGTTTGCTGAAGAATTAAAGTCAGACCTACCCAGTGACGAAAATGAAGTTCCATCTGCAAGATATGGGCCTGTGGTAGAACCTGATCTTGAGGATTTAGTGGTCCAAAGAGAATTCTGGAGCTCCTGCGCAATTGGGTTCCTACTAGACTATAGAAAGTTCTCTATTTCACACCTACAACATCTAATCAACTCTACATGGAGAATTAGGGGAGCAATTTCAATTGTAAGTAGAGAATCGTACTCTTATATCTTCCATTTTGAGTTCCTAAAAGATTTAATGCATATCTACACAGAAGGACCATGGGCAGTTGATGGAGATCTTCTAGTTTGGAACGATGGAGACCAAACTTAGTGATTAGGAACCTACAACTCAAATTCATCTCGATCTGGGTCCAACTACATGGTTTGCCTTTGGAGTATCAATACCCGGAACTAACTGAGAAGATGGGTCAATTGATGGGATTAGTGGAAAAGGGATTGGGAAGATATAATCTCAAGAAACATTCATTTTATGTGAGTGAAGGTGAGAATTGATCCCTGGCTACCAGTGATTGCTAGTAGGTGTGTCCACGGGTCAGGTCAGGTTAGGTCGGGTCGGATTTGTGCCCAACTCGAACCCGACCCGAATGATTCGGGTGGAGGAATATATGACCCAAAATCAACCAGGATGATCTGGTCAGATTTTCTGATTTGGATCTCGTCAGTTTCGGGTTGTATTGGTTCTAGTCTCGAGTTTCATCACCGGGGCTGTTATTTGGCCGGATTTGGCCTAGATTTCGTCGGATAACGGCGAGATCTCACCGGATCTCGAAGGATTTGGACCAGACCTTGCCGAATTTGGTTTGGAAGCTTGCCTATGTCACCAGATTCGGTTTGGGTTGGGTTTCACAAGTTTTGAAAGTAAAAACTGACAATCAATCCACTGGGGTCAGGTTAGTGAGGTTGGAACCAGCATCTGACAGCTGGAGTCATCGGATTGGGTGGCGGCAGGTCGGATGCAGGCGGGTCGGACGAGTTGGGCGGGTTGCTGGTTTCCATGGACACCCTTAATTGCTAGGTTCATGCTCAGACTTGATGATGGTTCTGGGGTCTAGATTCAAATTTTGTTATGAAAGGGTACATAAACTATGTACTAGATGTGGTCTCATTGGTCATACACGTGATCAATGCACTCATAACATGGAGGATGTGGAATTGATGCTATTTAAGCAGAGGCAACGAATTCAAGAGCTTCACTAGGTACAATATAGATTCGATGCTCTACAACCCCAATTCACAAATGAGCTTCGCGCTTATCACAATTGAAGGAGGAGATGGACCATTCAGGTTCATTTTGGACAAGTGGGCCAAACATAAGACTAGGCACTCTCATTGGTCATACACGTGATCAATGCACTCATAACATGGAGGATGTGGAATTGATGCTATTTAAGCAGAGGCAACGAATTCAAGAGCTTCACTAGGTACAATATAGATTCGATGCTCTACAACCCCAATTCACAAATGAGCTTCGCGCTTATCACAATTGAAGGAGGAGATGGACCATTCAGGTTCATTTTGGACAAGTGGGCCAAACATAAGACTAGGCACTCTCTCACCCCTCTAACTCAGAGCATTCTAATCCTAGTACCCGTAGCACACCAAATTCACAACATGCAAACTTATACAGTGCCTCAACCCTAGCAAATTCATTGGATTCAAAAGATACTAGGACTAATCCAAATAGAAATACCAACATCTTGCATGCTAGTCTTTTACCAACACAATAGAATCCATTAGGTAATGGAAGTCATAATTCTTCTTTTTCAACTAGGCCACCATGGCAACCCTCACAAGAATCAAACCTATAATGGACCTGGATTGAAGGCAATGGGCCTTTTATTACTAATGGCCAGAGTACCCGGCCACATTTTGAACCTTTAGATTCAGAAAATGACATCACAGAAATTATGTTCAACCTAGATAGTTTGAATGAGAGCATACCTGAAGCCATGCAATGCCATGGATGGGATAAGGGTTGCATACCTGAATCCCCTAATACATTTGTAAGGACACAATTTACAATTTGGGCCTACGAGAGAGATGGACTCTAGCCTAGCAAGTGAACAATATCCTTGCAATGAATTTTTAAGAGAGTGGGCTAAGTAAACTCAGTTGAAACGAGCTGGTGATGGCCCAAGTTTAGTTATGATCAGCCTGATAAAGATGAAGTGCTGGAACAGTATTGGATTCTTCTCGGCTCAGTCCGAGGAGCCTTTCTTGACAGTTCCCTGGATGTTTTTCTTTCTCTTTCCTTGATGCTTTTTTGTTTGCCTTTTCTCTTTTTCTCCGGATTGTTCGATGCCCTTTCTTTTTGTTTCCAACTCCATTTATATGCCAATTTTGCCTCACGTGCCAGTTAGGTGAGTCTCCTTTGATACTTGTCCCATCAACCTTCACTTGAAGTCTTCACTTGGCAGTTGTAAAGGATGAAGGTCACTGTTCAGATGTCTTTTCTCCATTAATGCGGCCAGGAGGTTAGATGCAGGGTTATAAATGCGGTGGCAGCAGCCTTTCAAATAATATCTCTTTGTTGCCACCTGCCCTCTTTGCCCACATGAACCTGGAGGTTCTCCAGAAATGACAGGATCAATGCTGGGACATCCACCGGGATCGTCCCTTTGATCATCCGACCAGGCAATTCTCCTCGGACAAATCCATTCTCCCTTCATACAAGTTTTATTATAGGAAGGAGTTAAGCCGGGTTCAGTCTTCGTGACTTATTGTCCTCGGATGGCAAGTCAGCTCAGACGGGCCCACAGCCCACTGTCTGGAATTGGGCCTTTTACCCCTACAATAGCCCCTCAAAATTTCGGTTTTCTTCTTTTATCCGAAGAGAAAGGTGGGATTTTGACTTCTCTCAAGGTCAACCTTTTCAACTTTTTGAATTTATCCACGTGGAGGCGCCCCTCCGCGTGTTTCACCAACTTTACCGATACTTCGGAAATTGTAGCACATTATTTATTGCTCTAGGTGGCGCTTTGTCTCTTTTATCAACGATGAGATGCAGATCCCACGGTTAGGATTTCTTCGTGAAATTTCGAGCAGGATAACTCCCACTTACTTTCCCTTCCTATATAAAAGGTTCTGAGAGGGTCGTCTTACTCATTTTGCATAGCCTTAAGCATTCTAGAGTTTTTGAGCATCCTAGCCTCCATTTGTTACTTTATTCTAACCATTCCGAGAGTATTTTTATTGAAAATTCTTCGTTTTTAGGAAGTTACTAAGACAAGTACCTCAACGTCTTCTGTAAGTACCTGATTTTTAAAGTATTTTCTCCTCGGCCAAGCACCTCAGCCCGTTTGTTTTTGTCTTGTTTTTCTGTTAGGAAGTTTTCCTTGTGTCCCTTCATACTTAAATGGGTAGATTTAAGGATCTTGTGGATTCCCCCGTAGAAATAGAACTCTTCAAGGCGAAATATAACATACCTGAGGGAGTAAGTCTTCGATATTGCCCGTCGGAAGACATTCTAACCGCCAGGAAAACTGGTGAAGTGGTTATTCCTATAATTGCTTTTCTAGAGGGGGGAATGACCATTCTTATGGGGTCCATAACCCGCGAATACCTTAGGAACCATAGGTTATGCCTGCATCAATGCGCTGCCAACCTATTTAGGGTTTTGGGTTGCGTTGACGCACTTAACCAAATGATAGGTTTGCAACTCACTTGGCATGACGTTGTACATATGTACGAATGTCACTCATTAGTCGATGGGGGGTACTATTTAAAATCTCGGTCCTCCGTCGTAAAAATGATATCGTGCCTTCCGAAGTCCAACAAGGGCATGAAGGACGACTTCGTCATCGTCTCTAGGGTATGGCATGATGGTCACCATTGTCCGACCAAGGAGGGGGAGCCATGTGGGGTGCCTTAGGATTAGATTGAGTTTACAAAGAATTTGTTCATTAGGCTTTGTTTTGTTTCGTTGTTCTAACATCTGATTTTGACTTAGTTACTGATTCCATGCTTCTTGACTGTGATTGCAGATAGAAAGCTTGTCGCTCTCAGACTCAGTCTTGTGAACGTCCCGGGTTTAAACAAGTTATTGCGATCCGAGGTGTTTGTTCACACAGACGGTCAGCTGTGTGCCACTCATTTGATATTGGACTTTGTTCCCTTATCGAATAGCTTCCAGGACATCGGGAACGCCATTCGAGCAGGAGACAAAAGGATCCACCGAATCGACGTTTCTCGGCCGGGATTCTTGTCCAAGAAAGATCTCCCTCCCGTTGAGTGGCCGATTCATCAGGTTCCTCCTCAACCAACTACCCACCAAAGAGAAAAGACTACTTCCTCTCGGCTAACCTTGGAGGACGAGATAGACAAGTTTTGTTTCGAGGGCGAACAGAAAGTACAGGACAAGCCTCGGAATATCCCGCAGTTTGAAAGTACAGAAGAGGAGGAAGACGAGATGCCTTTGAAGCCTAGAGCGGGGTTGAGGGATCTTCTCGCTGGGAGGAGCAAGGGTGCTCCTTCTAAGAAGGCGCCAAAGGAGAAAACCACTGCCCAGCTTCCACCACCCTCTCCTCCTCCCGCAAATGCGCTCGGCCTCCTTGCCATACCCGACCTCAAGAAGAAAAGGTAGGTCATGGACCTTGATGAAGAGGAGGGTGAATTGCCCCCTCCGCAACAAAAGGGGTCGAAGCAACACAAGGGTGGGAGAGACGACAGAAGGGTCTCTTCACCCGAGCACAGGAGTGACTCCCAGCCTAGGGACGTCCAACAGCCACCAGCTTAGGCGCCTTGGCTAGACTTGGACTGTGCTCCAATCCCGTCTACTACCTCAATAAGATAATTTCAAAGGGGGCACTCTAGTTACATAGCCGAGGCCTTGGAGCGTCCTTTGCTCTTGCCTCGGGACATGGAGGTGGTGCGATCCTAGAGGCAGATGGACCTGTTTATGTCCATGAAGAGAGATTTGACTATGGTAGGTTTCTGATCACTTCTTTATCAACTGGGTTAATTTATTTTGAAGTGTGATACAATTTTATCCTCCACATTGTGCAGCTTACCCAACAGGTCTACGTGGCTGAAGATTGGGTCAAGGATGCCCGTAACCAGACTAGGGCCGAGACCGAATTGCGTAAGGATGTAGAGAAGAGTTTAGGGGCAGTGAAGCATGAAAAGTAGGAGTTAGCCAAAAAGCTAAATATTGAAGAGAGAGCGAGGAAGAGCACTGAGGCTGGCTTGAAGAGCGCCTAGGACCAGGCTGAGGACCAGAGGAAAAAGCTATACACCACTGAGATTGAACTGGCGACTCAGAGGCAGCTAGTTTTGGAGCTCAAGTCTAGCCTCGAGAAGGCTGAAAGGGATGCTCGGGAGGCATTGGAAGCGGCCGAGGCTTTGAAGGATGTCGAATACATCTGAGGTATTGAGGAAACGGAGAAAAGGCTTACAGAAGAGGTCTCCGAGGTGTGCAGGGACTACTGCAAGTTCACCTGGGAGGAGGCTTTGAACTTGGTAGGAGTCCCAGCCAACTCGGACCTTAGGCAGCCGGGGAGGATATATTTCCATCCACACATCAGCTTGACCTCGGCTGACCCCACGTCCTTGTCCCCTCAAGCTCCGGAGCTAGCAAGTCAGGCGCTTGTTCCTATTGAAGCCGATCATGTGGTTCAGGAGGGACAAGTGGCTCTGTAGGAAGATGCGGGTGTGGATGCTCCTTTTAAGGCCACGGATGCTTTCGAGGTTGAAGAGACTGCCCCTTTGGAGACTGCAGTTGGATCCTCGAAGGCCGAGCCGAGCGGTCCGAACAGCCTTCCTCTCCTCACCCCCCAGACTTAGGATTAGGGTTTTGTTCTTTGTAGTTGTTGTTGTTTGTTGCTTTTTCTTTTTATTAATGTAACAATCATTTTGTTTGTCGGGCCAATGTACTTCAACTTTTGATTTAATGAAAATATTTCATTTGCCTTCAACTGTTTCCAATTCTATTTATTTGCTTATCTTGCCTTGAAGTTCTTAAACTTGTGAAAAGTCTAAGTCCACAGACTAAAATAGCAATAGAAAGCCTTAACGGTTACATCAAAGACATTCAACTAACTCAATCTTGTCTCAACAAATGGGGATGAATTCAAGCAAGTACAATCGACTGTTTTATTACCAGAAACGTTAAAATTGAATGAGAATACTAACTCAAAGTACACAGTCTGAGTGAATATGAAAGACCAAACTTCTGCATAGTACTTATTGGTGCGTATGTTATGGGGACATAGCTCTGAATGTACGATCCAAGGTGTTAGGCATGCCTGAGGTTCTATATAGCACTTAGTAAAATGAAGAAAAGTGTTGATTTACCGAAGATATGTGGTTCGAGGGACTAGGCATGATCAACGTTCTGTTCAGTACTTAGGAGTATTAATTTAACCAAGGTTTGTGGTTCGAGGGACCAAGCATGACCAAGGTTCTGTTTAATACTTAGAAGTATTAATTTACCCAAGGTATGTAGTCCGAGGGACCAGGCATGACCAAAGTTCTGTTTAATATTTAGGAGTATTAATTTATTCAAGGTATATGGTCCGAGGGACTAGGCATGACCAATGTTCTGTTTAATACTTAGGAAGTAAGCAATATAATAGACTTCAATGAGCGAAAGGAAACTTTTATTAATAATAATACCTTTTTAGGTTATTTACGTTCCAGGGGTGGGGTACAGCTCTTTCATCCAAATCCTCCAAGTAAAAGGCCCCTATTCCAGCCACTGATAGGATGCGATACGGCCCTTCCTAATTGAGTCCCAATTTTCCCCAGGCTGGGTTTTTTGCAGTGCCTACGACTTTCCGTGAAACCAAATCCCTTGGTGCAAGTGGTCTTAGCTTAACATTGACATCATAATTCTGCTTGAGTTTATGCTGATAATAAGCTAGCTGAACTGCAGCATTTTTCTTTCGCTCGCCGACCAGATCCAAATTACTCGTTAGTAGTCTGTCATTGTCAGTCGCCTTAAAAGAACTCGTTCTGAATGTAGGGAACCCAGTTGCTCTGGGAATAACAGCTTCGGCGCCGTACGTCATTGCAAATGGGGTCTCTTCTGTAGATCTCCGAGGAGTTGTCCTGTAGGTCTAGAGGACATGCGGTAATTCTTCCACCCATTTTCCTTTGGCATCATCCAATCTTTTCTTAAGACCACTTACTATGACTTTATTAACTGCTTCAGCCTGGCCGTTTCCTTGAGGATACGCAGGGGTGGAATACCTGTTCGTAATGCCTAATTCATAGCAAAATCTTCTGAACGCTTTACTGTCAAATTGTAGACCATTGTCCGAGATGAGAGTGTGTGGTACCCCAAATCGGATTATGATATTCTTCCATACAAACTTCTGAACATCTACATCCCTGATGTTAGCCAACGGCTTGGCTTCAACCCACTTGGTGAAATAGTCCGTTCCGACAACCAAGTATTTCTTACTCCCGGCTGCTTTAGAAAAAGGGCCTACGATGTCTAGGCGCAATTGCGCGAAAGGCCATGGGCTGGACAAAGGATTCAGAACTCCCCCTGGTTGATGTATGTTTGGCGCAAACCTCTGGCATTGGTCACACTTCTTTACATACTCCTGTGATTCTCTTTGCATGTTTGGCCACCAATATCCCTGAGTTAGGGTTCTGTGTGCTAGAGATCTACCTCTTGTGTGGCTACCACAAATCCCTTCAAGTAGTTCTTTGTGGAGTAGCTTTGTGGCCTCAGGGTGCACGCACAATAAGTAAGGTCTAGAGAAAGAGCGTTTGTATAGCTTACTGTCTCCTGATAGCCAGAACCGAGGAGCCTTTCTTCGCACCTTGTCAGCCTTGGCCTTGTCTGTTGGTAAGACATCGTCCCTGAGGTAGGTCACCATGGGGTCCATCCAGCTTGGTCCTACTCTGACTTGATAGATGTTGAGTCCTTCTTTCACCTCAGCATGCTTTTATACATCTTCTACCAAGATAAGTTGGGGTAATCCCTGAGCCGAGGAAGTTGCAAGAGTCGCCAAGGAGTTCGTGTGCATGTTCCCACTCTGAGGAATATGTTGCAGATCAAATGACTTGAACCGTGATTGCAGTTGCTTGACCTGCCTCAAATACTTCTGCATTCTTTCATCACATGCTTCCAACTCTCCCCTGACCTAGCTGATGACCAATGCTGAGTCCGAGAATGCCTCCACGGTGCTCCCACCCATTCTTTTGACCATGGCCATTCCGATCAACAACGTTTCGTATTCAGCCTCGTTATTAGTAGCCGAGAAGTTTAGTTTGAGGGATTTTTCGATGACAACATTCTCAGGAGATATCACAACTAGTCCCACTCCTGAGCCTCTCTGATTGGCCGCACCGTCGGCATACAACTTCCAGGGTGGGGATCCTTGCACGAATACAATGCCAACTGAATTTCCATCCATGTGTATCGTCTCGACAATCTCTTCTAATACAGGTTCAGCGAACTCGACCACAAGATCGGCCAGTATCTACCCTTGACCGAGGTGCGAGGCATGTATTTTATATCAAAAGCCCCTAGGATGGTACCCCATTTTGCAATCTTCTCTGTATAGTCTGCACTCCGAAGCAATGATCTGAGTGAGAGTTGGGTAAGGACCACAACCGTATACGATTGGAAGTAGTGAGGGAGTTTACAAGTGGCATGAACCACTACAAAGATGGCCTTCTCAAGTGGTAGGTAACGGACCTCGGCCTCATGAAGGGATTTACTTACGTAGTACACAGGTTTCTGAACGCCATTGTCAACTCGTATAAGTACCAGACTCACAGCATGGGTGGCTACAGCGATGTAGGCAAACAGGACCTCGTCCGTTGCAGGACTAGACATGATGGGGGGCCGAGACAAGTATTCTTTTAGCTGCTGGAAAGCCTGAACACACTCTTCATTCCATTGAAACCCCTTCCACTTGTTCAACAGTTGGAAAAAAGGCCGACATCTTTCTACAGATTTGGAAATGAACCGATTGAGAGTAGCAGTCATCCCAGTCAACTTCTGGACCTCTTTTGGGTTCCGAGGAGGCTGCAGGTTGTTGATCGCCTTTATTTGGTCGAGGTTGAACTCAATTCCACGATGAGTGACCATATAGCCCAGAAACTTTCCTGATCCAACGCCGAAAGAGCATTTTGAAGCATTGAGTCGCAATTTGTGTTTCCTTAAGATGTCAAAGATGCTTCCGAGGTCGCCAACATGCTCGAACTCCAGCTTACTCTTGACCACCATGTCATCAATGTAAATCTCAATACATTTCCCCAGCTGCGGTTCGAACATTTTTGTCATCATTCTTTGATAGGTGGAGTCTGCATTCTTCAAGCCAAATGACATCACCTTATAATGATAGTTCCTAATGGGGGTTACGAAGGCTATTTTCTCTTGATCGTCTAGGGCTAAGGGGATTTGGTGGTACCCTTGGAAGGCGTCCAAGAAGCTCATTCGTGGATGTCCTACGGTTGCATCTACCAGTTAATCAATCCGAGGCATGGGGAAGGGATCTTTCGGACAGGCTTTGTTTAAGTTTGTGAAATCCACACATACACGTCATTTCCCGTTCTTCTTCTTTACCACCACCGTATTAGCCAGCCATTCTGGATAGAATACCTCCTTAACAGCCCCTGCCTGCTTGAGCTTGTTCACCTCATCCCTGACAATGTCTTAATGCTCCATGGATGAGCGCCGAGGTGGCTACTTCTTGGGAAGGGCAGCTGGGCTTACGTTAAAGTGATGGCAGATAAACTCCGGATCCACCCTCGGGGCCTCGTAAGAGTTCCAAGCAAACACGTCGATGTTTCTTCTAAGGAATGCTAGCAGTTCTACCTTTTCCAAAGGAGGCAATTGAGCCCCTATCTGGAAAAACTTTTCTGGGTCTCCTTTGATGGCAATTTTCTCTAGCCTCTCACATTTCTCCTCATCCGATTCTATGGCATTATGGGGAATTGGGATCTTTGATTGCTATGTGTCTCCGATCGAGGTGGTTGCTGGCTCGGTAGCAGGCCGATGTGTGATGGCAGCTATGAGGCATTGCCTTGCCATAGGTTGGCTTTCTACAATTTCCTCCACTCGTCCTCCAAACGGAAACTTAACCTTTAGGTGCAAGGTTGATGAGACAGCCCTCAAGGCATGGAGCCAAGGCCTGGCCACGATGGCCGTATAGGGAGAGTATGCATCTACCACGATAAAGTCCACCTCGACCGCCTCGGACCCCGCTTGTACGGGTAGCCTAATTTGACCCTTAGGGGTGACGGTTTTTCCATCGAAGCTAACTAGGGGTGAATCATATGCTGTCAGGTCTTCAGGCCGTAAGCCCAGTCCTTTGTATAGATCTGGATACATGATCTTAGCCCCACTCCCTTGATCAACCATTATCCGCTTCACATCGTACCCCCCTATTCTAAGGGTGATGACCAGAGCGTCGTCATGGGGCTGTATTGTTCCCTGTTTATCTTCTTCTGAGAAGCTTAAGACTGGTCGGACCTCCACCTTTGCCCGTTTTGACTCCTAGTTTGCGTCCTCGGCAGACGTCCTAGAAATGGACATCACCCTGGAAGGGCAGGATCCAGTCCTTCCGGGAGCCACGAAGATAACATTAATCATGCCCAACGGAGGCCTTGATGAGGCGGTCCCCGAAGCCCCTAGCTTGATATGGTCTCCCTGGTTATTTGGCCGATAGATGAACTGCTGTAGTTTTCCTTCCCTCACAAGTTGTTTCAAGTGGGTCTTCAAAGTCCTGCAATCTTCTGTAGTATGCCCTCGCTCTTGGTGATTCTGGCATTGATGGCTCTGATTGCGCTTAGTGGGGTCTCCTCCCATCTTGTTTGGCCACTTGAAGTATGGCTTATTCTGAATTTTCTCCGAAATCTGATGGATTGGTTCTCGGAATATGGTGTGGACTGTCTGTGATGCAACAAACTCGGACTGCACACTATAATCTCTCCGCGGCCTACTGTTGTTGTATCGGTCCGACCTGAAATCCCTCTTTTCCTGAGGGATAACCTTAGCTTTTCCCTTTCCAAGCAGCTGGTCCTCTTTTACCCACTTATATTCATCGATGCGGTCCACTAATCGATGCACACTTTTCACGGGCCTCTTGGTCAATGATTTCCTTAGTTCGTGCTCGGCTGGTAAGCCGACCCTGAAGGTTCTTACAGCCACGTCGTCAAAACTCCCTTTGATCTCGTTAAACATTTCCCAATACTGATCTGAGTAGGTTTTCAATGTTTCCCCCTCTCGCATAGACATGGACAACAAGGAGTCTAGTGGCCGAAGGACCCGGGACCCTAGTGTTAGTTACGAACCGAGAGCAGAAGGCCCTAGTGAGCACCCGAAAGGATCCAATAGAATTAGCCGCAAGGCCATCAAACCACCTCATGGCTACAGGCCCCAAACTAGAGGGGAACACTTTGCACATAAGAGTCTCGTTCCGAGAGTGGACAGCCATTTTCTGGTTGAAATGGCTCACGTGCTCCACAGGATTAGTCCGTCCATTGTACGCAGTGAATGTGGCCTGAGTAAAATGCCGAGGAAGGCTTCCTCCTTCTATGCGGCGTGTGAAGGGCGATCTGGAAATTTGGTTGAGTGCCCTATTCATTGCATCGCTCCCCGTGCCCTTCGAGGACGTGTTTCTGCCCCTGCGATCATGGTGATGCTCTTCCTCATGGGAGAAAGACTCACTTGGGGGTCTTCTGGAGTGACGTCTATAACTAGCATCGTCATCATCGTCAGAAGAGTCATCGATGATGGATGGACTACTAGACGGACTGCGCCTCCTTCGCGCAAGGCACAACTTCTTCTCTAGACGATAAATCTTACGTTGCATATCCTTCGTGGTGTCCTTATGAGACTCGTCACCTTCATCTTGAAGTTGACTTCTCGCAATACGATTTATGTGTACACTTCCTTCACGGTCTCTTTCTCGCTCAAGACGCAAAAAGTGATCCAGACGTTGCGAACTATCTGACTCCGTCTTGTTAGGACCTAATCCAACCATAGTTCAAGCTTCAGCTCACCAACGTAACAGTTAACTTCCCCACAGACGGCTCCAATTGTAAGGACATAATTTACAATTTGGGCCTACGAGAGAGATGGACTCTGGCCCAGCAAGTGAACAATATCCTTGCAATGAATTTGTAAGAGAGTGGGCTAAGTAAACTCAGTTGAAACGAGCTGGTGATGGCCCAAGTTTAGTTATGATTAGCCTGATAAAGAAGAAGTGCTGGAACAGTATTGGATTCTTCTCGGCTTAGTCCGAGGAGCCTTTCTTGACAGTTCCCTAGATGTTTTTCTTTCTTTTTCCTTGATGCTTTTTTGTTTGCCTTTTCTCTTTTTCTCCGGATTATTCGATGCCCTTTCTCTTTGTTTCCAGCTCCATTTATATGCCAATTTTGCCTCACGTGACAGTTAGGTGAGTCTTCTTTGATACTTGTCCCAGCAACCTTCACTTGAAGTCTTCACTTGGCAGCTGTAAAGGATGAAGGTCACTGTTCAGATGTCTTTTCCCAATTAATGCGGCCAGGAGGTTAGCTGCAGGGTTATAAATGCGGTGGCAGCAGCTTTTCACATAATATCTCTTTGTTGCCACCTGCCCTATTTGCCCACATGAACCTGAAGGTTCTCTAGAAATGACAGGATCAATGTTGGGACATCCACCAAGATCGTCCCTCTGATCATCCGACCAGGCAATTCTCCTCGGACAACTCCATTCTCCCTTCATACAAGTTTTATTACAGGAAGGAGTTAAGCAGGGTTTAGTCTTCATGACTTATTGTCCTCGGATGGCAAGTCAGCTCGGACGGGCCCATGGCCCACTGTTTGGAATTGGGCCTTTTATTCCTACAACATTCATAGAGTCATTAGTACAAACGGTAAATAAACGGAGATTCAGATTTGAATTAGGGGACTCCAGTAACGGGCCTTGACTTCTAAAACTCCAAATAGAGCACAATGGGCCTGTTCAATCAGACCAATTAGATAGCCCAATAGGTAATACCTAACTGAACAGTGACGGGCCTAATGAAAGAGATCTTGGCCTTTTTGAACTCCTTACTTTTGGCCCAGGACCTTCCTTACCCAATATAAACCTGCCTCCTTCTATTCTAACATCGAAATTTTGGTGTAGTGAAAGTGGGGACACATCAACTAGGGTCATATCAAGATTAAGCTCAAAGAAAAGAATCAGAAAGGAGAGAGGGAAGTTTGGGAGAAACATTAAACAGAGGCTGTTATGTGGATTATTTAATCAGGAAATTAACCAAATCCAAGATGTTTCTGATCAGCTAAAGACAAATGAGCTACAATTTTGGGAAAATGTGGTTTTTGGAATGGATGGGAGGTCCTTCGAGAAGGCTTGGGTGGTGGTCTGCTGCTAGGATGGACGAGGAATTAGAGCTTCAGCATTCAATACAGCTTAAAATACCTGCTCCATGCTGATCTCCCTGACAATAAAGGTATCGAAAAGCTTTCCAAACAAATCAAGCTTAACATCACATAACTACACAACATCCTCAACAGATGCTCACCAACTAGGGATGGCAAATCATGATTAAGGTAGCAACTTACAGAAACAAAAAAACTAGGAGGAGTGATTATGCTTTTGAGGTGAAAACAATGGAAGGAGCTGTAATCTTCAGAGTTTGAGAAAGCAGTGGAAAGAAATCTCATCATTCGTCAATCTAGAAGGTTGTGGGAGATGCTATCATCAAGAGCAAGGAATAGGGCTACACTAAGATGCTAATTCTTTGCAACAGTAAGAGACTTATGCAGATTTGTAGCCAAAGGAGTAAACCAACATGGCTTGAACAGACTCTCATCTTGGACTTGAATCAACTTCAACAACAAGGACTAGTTATAAACCATATTTTTGCACTAAAAGACGTAATCTCAAATATTTTACCACTTGCTGATATTACTACTTGCTTCTCAGTCCACCACTGTAGGTCAAATCCAAACTTATCTCAATCCTAGTGGCCCTTTGTCTGTAGTAATTCTTTTATTAATGAATGTTTATTTGGTATCAAATATATATATATATATATATATATATATGTAAGGGATGAACACGAAATTCCCAAACTTGTGAGAAACAAAATAGAGAAAACACACGCCAAAAAAATAATAATAATAATAATCACACGCATAAGACAGTATTTTCGTGGTTCAACAATTTGCCTACGTCTATAGAGTTGCAGAGATTTCACTATAATTAGAGAAAAATACAAGTGCGGCAGTATAGTTTATCTCCCTCTCAAAATTACAACAAGAAAACTTTAATCATCAAAACAACGATTTCTATATCTTGCGCACAGGATTCACAATGGGCTACAAAACAGGCCAAAAAAATTTTTCGGGGGGCAATGCCCACGGCCCCCCAAGAGGCTTGTCCATAAGTGCTATAGCTTAGGCCTATTGGCCCAAGCCTCCGCTCTATAGACTAAGTCTTAGAGGATCTCCCATTAAAAATCAATTAACATTATTTCGGGTCAGGTCATCATCTGGATCAAATACAACTACATTCCACAAAGCCCAATAAATCTCTCACTTGGAGACTAGTTCAATCACCAACATCAACCGCAATCCTCCAAAAACAATCCCTCATCCCTGCAACTCATCCTCTTGTTCTCAAGCTAGAAGACCAAATGAAGCTGCACACAACTTCAGCTTCTCAATAAGTGACACCCTTAGTTAACATGTCTGCCGAGTTCTTAGATCCACAAATCTTCTCAAGTATTACCAGCTTATCTTCAATAAAGTAACGGATAAAAAGTGTTATTTCGTTTGTATATGCTTCGACTTTGAATGAGAAGCTGAATTCTTAGTAAGAAAAATTGCACTCTGACTGTCACTGTGTAGAATGCCTATCTCTTGCTTGTTACCCAATTCATCTAAGAAACCATGTAGCCAAATCATGTCATTTTCAGCTTTAGTTGCTGCAACATACTCAGCTTCTGTAATAGACAAAGTAACAATCTTTTGTAGATTTGAAGCCCATGATATAGCTGTACCACCTAGAGTAAAAACAAACCTAGTAGTACTCTTTCTACTATCAATATCACCAGCAAAATCAGCATCTACATAACCCTGCAGTTTCAAACTTGCCCATGTGAAGCAAAGACATGTATCTGATGAACCCTTCAGATATCTCAAAATCTACTTGACTGCCTCCCAATACTACTTTCCAAGCCTATTTATGAATCTACTCACAACTTTCACTGCATGTGCAATACCCGGCCTTGTACACACCATAGCATACATCAAACTGCCAATAGTTGAGGAATAGGGCACCTTACTCATATGGTCCCTTTCTTCTTCTGTCTTTGGTGACTGTTCTTTACTTAATTTGAAATGACTACTCAAGGATGTGCTCACTGGTTTAGCTTCATTTATGTTGAACCTATTGAGAATTTTCTTCACATACTCTAACTTTGAAAGCTTCAATGTACCATTAGTCTTGTCTCTAATGATTCTTATACCAAGGATTTACTTTGCAACTCCCAAATCCTTCATTGCAAACTATTTTGACAATTACTTCTTTAGATTATTAATCTCCTCAATGCTAGACCTTGCAATGAGCATATCATTCACATACAATAGTAAAATGATGTAAGAATTGCCAAAGAACTTAACATAGCAACAGTGATCAGTTTCACATCTCTTGAACCTAATTCTATGCATAAAGCTGTCAAATTTCTTGTATCACTGTCTTGGAACTTGTTTTAAGCCATATGAGCTCTTTCTCACTTTGCAAACTAGATTCTCTTATCCCTGAATAATGAACTCTTCTAGCTGAATCATGTAAATGTCTTCCTCCAAGTCACCATGAAGGAATGCCGTCTTCACGTCTAACTGCTCAAGATGTAAATTTTCTGCAGCCACCATTCCCAGTACCAGTCTAATTGCTGACATCTTCACAACTGGAGAAAATATTTCTAAGTTGTCAATGCCTTTCTTCTGCTGGAACCCTTTGACAGCTAATTTGGCTTTGTAATGCTTACTACCATCATGTTCATTTTTTATTCTGTATACTCACTTGTTGTGCAAAGCTTTCTTTTCTACTAGCAATTCAGTCAATTCCTATGTCTAATTCTCTAACAAGGAATCCATCTCATCCTTTATGGCTAACTCCCACTTGCTTTAATTTTCATCCTGCAAGGCTTCTTTATAACACTCTAGCTCACCACCATCAGTCAACAGAAGATGATTTAGAGTGAGTGAATAATGCTGTGGAGCTCTAATGATCCTGGAAGATCTATGGACTTCAGCTACAGGTGTACTCTGATCTACCTGTGAATCTACATTCTCCTTATCTTCTTCACCCCTTTTCTAGACAGTACTTTTAGTCAATTCATCTAAGTTGACAAACTCAGATTTCTTTTGATCTATCTCTGTAACGTCTGACACTACAGTTGACTTGTCCTTGTACATAACCTGTTCATTAAATATCACATTTCTTCTTCTGATGATTTTTCTGTTTTGCTCATCCCAAAACCGATAGCCAAATTTCTCATCACTTGCATCAAGTTTACTACGAGCAACATAATTAATATGAACATAAGAAACATAACCAAAAACTTTTAAATGGGAAAACTTTACCTCTTTACCACTCCAAACCTCTTCAAAAAGTCTGAACTCCATGGGAACTGATAGTCTTCAGTTTATCAGGTAAGCTGCAGTACTAACAGCATTAGCCCAGAAAGTTTTTGGTAATCCAGCATGCAACCTCATACTCCTAGCACGCTTATTAAGAGTTCTGTTCATGCGCTCAACCACACTGTTCTGTTGTGGTGTCCCAAGAATAGTCTTCTCCATCCTGATTCCATGTGCAGCATAATACTCACTCAACCCTCCATTTATGTACTCTCCTCCATTGTTTGACCTTAAACATTTTACTTTCAGACCTGTTTTGTCTCAACCATAGCCTTTTCCACTTCTTAAAAGTCTCAAATACATCAAATTTATTTTTCAGAAAATAAACCCATACCTTTCTGCTTAAGTCATCAATGAAAGTAATGTAATACCTTGAACCTCCAAGGGCTGCAACCGGAGAAGGCCCCCATAAATTAATGTGTACTAACTCCAAATTTTCAGCCTTTGGTGTTCTGTCAGTTTTCAAGAAGCTCACATTTTTCTGCTTTCCTAAGATGCAGCTTTCGCACATGTCAAAATCAAGGGACTTTAATTCTGGTAGTGTCCCTTTTGATAGCAGCATCTTCATCCTTTTCTTACTCATGTGACCAAGTCTGCGGTGCCATAGGCTTGTATCAGAACTTACTTCAGCAACTGCAATTGTGTCTCTTAGACTTGATGTCATATATAGAGTACCGATCTTCTTTTCACGGGCCAATACTCTAACTCTCTTTGTAACCTTCCAAGGACCACCAACAAACAATATTGTATGCCCTTAATCATCGAGTTGTCTAACAGAAATCAGATTCTCAGGAATATGTCGAATCTTCTCCAGTAACCAAACTAACCCATTGGGCAACAATATCTGAATGTCTCCCATACCCACAACATCCAAGGCTGTACCATTAGCTAAATACACCTTACCAAAATCACCTACAACATAGTTCTGTATGATTTCTCGGTATGGAGTGGTATGAAATGAAACTTCTAAGTCCAAAACCCAATCATCAAGTGAACTGTTTACTGCAAGAAGTAATGCATCATGTACCTCTTCTGTTACAGCATTAGTAGATTCATCTTCATTCTTCTTCTTAGGACTTTTGCATTGCCTCCTAAAGTGACCCGTTTTCCCACAGTTCTAGCATTGTACTTGTTGGCCTGATCTAGATTTACTTCTGTTCTGATTAAAATTTCTGTCATTTCCTTTGCCTCTTATCTCAAGGTTTAGAGCAAAACCAAATCCTGAGGTTTCACCTGCAATTTCTTCTGCGAATCTCCTCAGCTAGAATTAAATCTCGTATGTCATTGTACTTGAACTTTTCCTTTCTTGTAGAATTGCTTACTGCCATCCTCATTGCCTCCCAACTGTTTGGTAAAGAAGCCAAAACAATCAGTGCACGGATCTCATTATCAAAATCAATTTCTACAGACGACAATTGATTTGTGATAGTGTTAAATTTGTTCATATGTTGTGCGACTGATGCATTCTTTGTCATCTTCAAATTGAACAGCTTCTTCACCAGATGCACCTTGTTGTTTGCTAATGGCTTTTCAGACATACCAGACAAAGCCTTCATCAAATTTGCTGTGGTTTTCTCCTTTACAACATTGTGTGCAACAAACCTAGACAGAGTTAACCTGATGACTCCTAGTACCTATCTATCAAGAAGAACCCATTACTCATCCTTCATAGTTGCAAGTTTTTTCCCTAGAAGGGGCAGATGCAACTTCTTCCCATAAAGATAATCCTCAATTTACATCCTCCAAAATCCAAAATTTGTGCCATTGAACTTTTCTATTCTAGATACCTTTCCTGCTTCGTCTGCCATTGTTCCCACTCAAACTTAACCCTAGGCTTTGATACCAGTTGTAGGGAATGAACACGAAATTCCTAAATTTGTGAGAAACAAAATAGAGAAAACGCATGCCAAAGAAAAAAATAATCACACGCACAAGACAGTATTTACATGGTTTGGCAATTTGTTTACGTCCACGGAGTTGCAGCAATTTGCTTGTCGGCCTAAGCCTCTGCTTCATGAACTAAGCCTCAGAAAATCTCCCATTAAAAACCACGTAACATTATTTCAGATTGGGTCATCATCTGGATTAAACACAACTAGGCTTCACAAAACCTAACAATATATATATATATATATATATATATATAATTATATTGTATCATGATCATCTAGATGCTAAAGGATTGCAAAACAAGCCTTTCCTTTATTATCATGACGTAGCAATTGTGTTTGGTAAAGATTGGGCTAGTGGAAAAAGAGCTTAACATGCTATGGATGCGACTAAGGAGATAGATGGTAGACAAAAAGCCAAATTCCTACAGGCTATAAATAAAGCTGAGAAGAAAATGGTATAGAAGAGACCAATGGAAATGGTTCTGGTTCCCAGACACAAATATCCATTGGAAGTGTTAGTTCAAAGAAGCTAAATAAGAAGAGGTCAAGATCCAATGATGAAATAGTTGAGACTTTACAGTGAAGGACTTTGGAAAAAGTATGAGGAAACTATGGATGCATCATAGACTTATTGACCGACTTCTTTTTCCTTCACCACTCATAATCGACCAATTCAGCAATTGTGAAGCTTATTGTGAAAAAAACTATATCATTTGCATTATTGGAGGTTTATACTTTAAAAATAAAAGTGATGTCAACATGATTATGTGTATAAGGTACAAAGCAATTTTCATTAGACTGAAGAATTATAAAATACGCGGATTATGATTTGTTGAGGGTGAAAAGTATTGCAACCATTGTAGATAGAAGCAAACGGTTGGATCTTTGCAATAATTCAAATAATTGTGAGAGTTTGAATCTCGTAAGAGCGAAGAAAGACAAATGGAAAGGATCCTGAACACATCACAACAACACTTGGTAATTTTTATCTTTAAAATGATTTCAGACTTAGTCACATAGTGACGCAGTAGGATAGTCATAAGAAATAGAACACGTCTTTTTTTTTTGGATAAATTGTTATTATAAATAAGAAAGAGAATTTGAACCTTGATTCTCTTTATAAAGAAAATTGGTTAATACCGCTAAATTATAAATCTCTAGATAGAACATGTCAATTTAAGAACAAACTTTTAATCCTTAAAGGGGCTTATTGAATTCCAAAATGAAAGTCTCTGTTAAAAAGTAAGCTATATATATATATATATATATATATATATACACACAGAAACAATGAAAAATGACTTAAACAGGGGTGGACCTACACTAGGGCAGAGGGGGGCCATTGCCCCCCCCCCCCCCCCCAAATTTAAAAAAAAAAAAACTAGTATAAAATTTTTTTAAGATTTCCCTTAAATATATATATATATATATATATATATTTGTCTTTCTTCTCCTAAAATATTTAGATATATTGACCTACAAGAAAATAAATAAATAAATAAAATTAATTCCCCTTTAACTATAAAAACAAAATAAAAAAATAAATATGGACTAAACAAAAATTGCACACAAAATAAGAAACACTTATTTTGTATGTTATACTTTGTTTATGTGTTTTATAATATGAAATGTTTAAGAAATATTTATTTTGTATGTAGTATTTTGTTGAATATGAAATAGATGTTAGTTTTTATTTTCATAAATTTTTTTTTTTGGTTTTAAGCATTGCCGCGCCCCCCCCCCCCCCCCCCCCCCCGGCAGGTATGAATCCTGGTTCCATCCCTGGACTTGAAAAGGCTATTTTGAAAAGTTACTTATGTTGATAAAAGCCATAAAATTTGTACTTGTCGTTAGAGAAAATAAAAGTCTCATTCCCTCACTTTTTTGCAAAATTTTGTAGAATATACAGTTTTTATAACTCTCTAGCTCAAAGTGAGACAAACCTCACTCCAGCAAGCTTTATGGGCTCACTTGAGAGCCTATCAAACGAACATCAAGTAAGCATCCAACCAAGCTTTCTCTTACCCCCTTGTACTCTCACACGTCCTCATTCAAGGCTTGCTCGAGTAGGCTCAACCAAGTACAAATTGACATTTTGTATTGCTGATATGTCCATTCAATTTTGCTATTACATTCATTCTACAAAAGCCTCGCTCGAAGGGGACAATTTTTCCCCAACCCAAAACAACACTTATTTCATATCTTTTGTGTATATATATATATATATATATATATATATATATATTAGATATAAATTTTTCCCTCCTCCTGAAGTTAAATTCTAGCTCTGCCATTGTGTTGAAGGATTAGTTTATTCTTTATATTTGTGTTCCCCCCTTTCTCTTTTTCCTTTTGGTTGAACATGCAACTCCAAAGGAAGTTAATCCGAAGAGTTAAATAACCTTATACGGGATTCCCAAAAGATTTAAAAATTCATTCCTTAACCCCCAATTAAATCACTATTTAACCTAATATAATAAACCCTCTAGTTTTTTTCCAGTATTAAACTCAAGTTGTTGCAAACCCATGCAATGTGCGGAAAATTTGATGATTTTTTTTTTAAGTGAAAAATGAAAATTTTTTATAAAACTTATAAGTATTAGTCCCAAACTCCTCTTAAAATGATGTGACTATTTTTTAATAAATTATAGTTGATACAATATATTAGATTTTCTAAATTAAGCTATTTATATTTGTTATTTGGAAGTGTTTTAAAATTTAAAATTTTAAAATAATTTTTTAAGGAAATATAATGCATTTTACGTTCAATTATTATATAAGGCGAGATATTTTATAAATAATGTAATGTGTGTTAGAACTTGTTTCTAATATTCCTTACAAACGGTTCATTTTTTATACGTATTGAGTGACTTAAAAATGAAACCTATATAAGTAAATCCATCACGGGTAGGGAAGGTGTTAAGCACCTTACAACGTTATTTTGAATTTAATCTTAAACATGATCATTTAAAGAACAATTAAAATTTTGGCATTTGGGTTTTAAAAAAGAAATGATATGCATGTGCATGTGAAATGAGAAATGAGAAAAGATAAAACCTATTCTAGGATGACATGTGGATGTATGACATATGGATGTATGACATATATAATTTACCCTAGGGTGACATGTGTGAGCATGGAGACATGTATAAAATGTATAGACATGTGAAATTTTATTCTACAAAGCAAGATAAAAAGTGCATGGTTAAACATGTGATCGTATGACATTTACTTGGAAGATAAATTGCATAGGTAATTAAGTAAAACTTCAACACATAACATAGCATAGCATATCAATTGCAATTTTATTAAATTATTATAAAATGCGAGAAAGGTGTCATTTGTAAAGGCATTTTATCTTAAAGGAAAACATTTTATTTTAACAAAACATGGGATTGAAAAAGCATTTTTGCAGCCTAAAGATTCATTGTGCAATTTTTAGAGGTCATTTTGGTAATTTTGGAAACCTTGGGGGAAAAAATAGTACTTTTGGAAAGTTGTGGGGGTCAAAAAGCAATTTTGGGAAAGGTATTTGTGGCTTAAGGACCCACGGGTTGGGTGTTTTCTTGATTAAGGTTATTGGTTTGGGCCTAAGGCTTTTTAAAGTGGGTTGGTCTATTTATAGAGCTGGGCTTGTTCCCAAATAGATTGGTCCGACCCACCTCCTCCATTTCTTTAATCTCTTCTTATCTCCTCTTAATAGACATGGAAAAATGGGTCAGAATTTCTGACCCGACCCGACCCGACCCAAATCTTTTTTTTTTTTTTTACCCGAAGCAAAAATAGGTTAACTTGTGACCTCACCTGTATTTTTTGCAGGTTAACTTAACCCGACCTGCGATCTGACTCATGATCCAAACAATTTTTTTAAACTTTTTTTTTTGGTAAAAAAAAATTAAGATAATATTGGTTTAATTATTTGTTGTGAGTTTTAAGGAAACAATTGAAACATTTGCGTAACTTCATATAAATGAATTGAAAGATGAATGATTGAACATTTTGTAATGAGTAATGATTTTTAGATATCAAATAGCAAAGTACATATCAAAGTAATCTGGTTATACTAGAGTTAAAAATATAGATTTAAAATTGTAGATATGTATGAGAAATATTCATTCATGTGAAAATAGTGAAGCCAAAGTATCAAATTAGCATAAATTATGAATGCTTAGACCTATTTTTTAACAATTTATGTCCAAAATAAAGAGTTTTTCAAAATAAATTATAATACTTTTTAAAGTATGTGTTACTTAACAATGATATAATATTCATAAAAAAGATCATGTATAAATAAATAAACAATCAAACTTTACTGTATATTCTCAAATTAAAATAGAGTGTCAACCACAATTGATAATAGATTATAAAATTAATTTTCAATATTGTAAATTTATTATATGTTTTTATTCTTTGTAAAATGAGTTATCCAATAAGTCATTTGTAATTTTATTTTATATTTTAGAATGTTGATATTGTGTAGAAATAAAACTTGTGTATTTGTTTTACTTATTTTTGTGTTATTTTATTTTAGTTAGCAATGTTAGTATTTGTACAATTTTAAAATTATTTAATAAGTAGTAATAAGTTTAACTAAGTTCATTCTTGATATAAGTAGTGAATATAAAGTAATGCATTTTACATCAAGTAATTTGTTACATGATTTTTCGGTAAATGCATATTGTTTTCTTTATTAAAAAAAAATCATGTGAAAGATACGAGTCAACCCGACTCAACTGGTAACCTGATTAACCCGAACCTATTTTTAACCCACTTAAATATGACCTATTTTTACCCATAACCCGATTCATCCGACCGAACCAGACCTGCTCCGCCCCGTTTTCCTTGTCTACCTCTCAAATTGAAATCTCCCCATCAGATTAGAACCATCCACTCTAACACCAAATGCCACTGCCGCTACTGGTGAGCTTCCCTCTCCAAATCGAACCCATGACCAAAACCTAACCCTGCTCTTCTTCTCAGCTCTTGGGTGTGACTATTTTTGGTTTCTTGATTTGGTTTGAGATTTTGGGTTTGGGGTTCCAAATGGTTGTTGCTGTGAGTTTTTGATTTGGGGTTTAATCTGGGGTTTTGAGGGGCTTCGAGTTTACTGTTGTTGTGTGTATGTGTGTATGAATGTATGTTTGTGCAAGCATGCTCTGTTTGTATGGAATCTATGTTCACCTATGTGAGAACAGGAATAGGTGTAGCCGTGTGTGTTCATGTGTACACTTGAGCTACTATAAACATGTGAACATGTATTCCAAAAATAAAAGCATAGCATGAAAAAATAAAATAGGAAGCAAGTGCTACCCATTTTGGTTTGCCATTTGCTATTGCTTCCCTTCCCGCTGCTTGCTTTTTTCCTTGCTTCCCTTGTTCTGCTTTGTTTTATGGCTGAAAAAGAAAAAAAGAACAAACTTTTAAATTAAATTTCAAGCAAAAAATAGAAAAGAAAGAAGAGAGAGCGAGAAAAAATTATTGGGTCGTCTCTGCTCAGTGTTTTTTGTTTTGTTTTTTTTTTTTTTTTTTTCTTCTGAGAATCTCTGTTCAGTGCTACTTCTTCTTTATGCTTGATACTCCGCTTTCTTTTCTTCTCTGCCTTTCTTGCTTCTCATTATCTGCTGCTTTTGTTTGTTATGGTTGTGGGTTGTTGTGGTTGATTATTGTTTGTTGTTAAATGGCAAAAATGAGGGATCTTTGCTGGTTTTTTTGGCTTGGTGGCAGAAAGGAGAGCTTTCTATATTTTGGTTCTGTTTTTGGGATTTTGGAATTTGGAGGTTGGGGAGATGGTGTTGGAACGGCTGTGTTTGTAGTTTCCAATTGATGTAAAATGGATGGAATTTTCGTGTGTTTTCTAGATTTGCTTTAGGGGTTTTGGTTTTCTTGCTTGGGGTTTTTGGTTTTGTTTTGGGAGTTTGCAGTGAGGCTGTTGTTCAAAGGTAGTGGCTGCAAAGGGCTGGGATTTCAGGTAGAGAAGTGAGAGCAGTGTACAGGACCTATTAAACAGTAAAAAAAAAAAAAAAAAAAAAAAAAAAGCCAGTGTACGTTCTCAAAAAAAGAAAAAGGAAATGCCAAAAGCCAAAACGCAGGGCAAAAACACTTAAAAAAGAATGATGTGAAACTTTCAGTCAACATTTAAAAATTCACAAATAAAATTTGACATACTCATCAATTAAAAGGGGTAACTTGACCTCAAAAGAAATCACATGCATGTATGACTTGATAAAAGTAAAAGGACCAAATATAACGAAGAAATAGACTTGAATAAAAATCGTACCAGTAATTAATGAAAACCAATTAAATTCTTAAATTATTTTTGACTTGTGAATTTTAATTGCATGCTTAATTATAAAGTCTCAAATGGTATACTTAGTACCAATTTTTATGGAAAATCTCAAAATATTTTAGCAAGCGTTCAACAGAAAATTATGTACTTTTTCCACAATAAAAATAAAAAAAAAGGGCAATTTCATTAAATTTGTGATACCTCATTCAAATTATACCTATTCTTCGCCCGAGTAGGCAAATTACATGAAATTTTACCGTCTTTAACAAACTTTATATGGAGGCTATATATATGGACAATAAATAATGACTGTTGAAAAGGCTCTTTTGAAAAGTAATTTAGTCTAGTTTGTACAAGCCCTAAAATTTGTACTAGTTCAGTAGTTAGAGACAAAAAATGTCTCATACCCTCACATTTTTGCAAAATTCTGTAGAATCTACTGTTTTAATAACTCTCTCAAGGGAGATAGACCTCGCTCTAGCAAGCTTTATGGGCTCACCTGAGATGCTATCAAACAAAATTCAAGTCCGCATACAACTAAGCTTGCTCGTACCCCCTTGTAGCTTGTGCTCTCACATGTCCTCAATCAAGGCTTGCTCAAGTAGGCTCAACCAAGTACTAATTGACATTTTGTATAGCCGATATGTCCATTCCATTTTGGTATCACATTCATTCTACACAAACCTCACTTAACGAGTAATTTCCCCCCAATCCAAAACGCCACTTATTTTATACACACACACACATTTTGCCCCTCTTCTTTATATTTGTTTCCCCTTCTTTTTCCTTTTCCTCTTTGTTTGAACATGCAACTCCAAAGGAAGTTGATCCGAAGAGTTAAATAACCTTATATTAGGATTCCCAAAATTTTTAAAATTCATTCCTTAACTCCAATTAAATAATATTTAACGTAATATAATAAACCCTTTAGATTTTGTTCTAGTAAAATTGAACTAGTCACTGGCCTGCAAGATGCATGAAAAATTTGATGATTTTTTTTTTTTTGGTTAAGAAAAAAATAAAAATAGTAGATGAGACTTTAATAATAAAAGAGAAGTGTAATTTTATCAAGAACTAATGAACATTATGCTAAGAATGTGGCACAATTGTCAATGAAGTAACTTTTATTTTTACACAAACCTCTCTACCAAAGTATCATTGAAGTTAATTGAAAGGACTTAAGTGGACTGGAAGACTGAAAGGGACCGAAGTGGACTCAACGGACCAAATGGACTGCATGGACCAAATATATTGCATGGATCGAAATGCTATATTGATGTAGCTAAACAATATCGTATCAATAATAAATGTTACACTTTTAGACATTATATAGATTATATAGATTTGTGGTAATTGCAATTTGCAAATTTGATGAAGGAAAAAGATAATTAATTTCAAGTTATGCCTTGCAAAGGTTGAGGACTATATCAAGTTATTGAAATGTTAAAAGTATATTTTTATTTAGCCTAGAAGACTTTAATTTCCAATCATTATAAATTTTAGAAATTTAGGTTTAGATTTTTGTTCATTATTTGTTATGCCTACTTTGTATCCACATTGGCCAACAACTACTGATGAGATACGTTGATAGAGGAAAGAAATTCACGTGGTCCATGCATATTGTTCATAACAAGTTACAACTAAAGGGATCTCAGGTACAATTGGAAATCATAAAATATACAGTATACTGATCAGTACTAAAAGTGCTTTTACAATTCAAAATTCTCACTATAAAATTCGGTTCTTGCTTGGCTGGAATAAAAACTTAGACCAGTTGATGGGGATCTGGAAAACGCTGTCAGGTTCCCGTGGCTGACGGCCTTATGATGGACGACCCTAGCTCCTGTCTGCTATAGTTCGGCTCCCAGCACGACCCGACGAGATGAGTTGCAGGTGTCGACGGGATGAGAGGGTGACGGGAAAAAAGAGCTGAAGGAAGGAAGTCAACCTCATGCTGCGCGCAGCTACTTGAATAAACACCCTACCCAACACGCTTGACCGCCCACGAAGTAACTTGCACCCCACGCAACAAGGGATGGCTCCAGCGAGGAAAGAGTTCCGTAAAGAACACGCTTCGAGGTATGGCTTCGATCAGAGGTTACCCACTCTACACCACTATAAATACCCCCAACTCTCAAGAACAAAGGTAGGTATGCTTCTATCCTGACTCTGGCACTCTGGAGTCGTGAACATTACTAACTTGACCGTCGGAGGGTAGTTGGCCGGTACCATACCGGTACTCCCCTTTGAGGTTCTTTTTACCTGTGCAGATCCATTCTGAACGCGAAGACCTTGTGACTCACTGAGGATGCGGTTCGGCATCATCACCAGTAATAAGAGCGGATCAAATCAGCCCAAAGATTAGAATGTAACGCAAGAAATAAAACGACAGGAGCATAGGCAAGGAAATCAATGACATATGGAACCCATTCCAGCTTGTAGTCAAAGATTAAAAAGATGGCAGCGATAAAGGCCGATACTATGGTTGTTATGGAGATGAAGAGTGTTGTGAGCCCAAACATCAACCTTGCATGCAATGAATACATAAACTCATTTTGTGCGTAGCTTGAAGTGAGAATGGACAGTAGCAACACTATTAATGCTGCAGAGGCAAAGAGTGAAATTGCATTTGAAAGGATAAAAATCATAAACCACTTCTCTTTGCCAAAAAAAGGAGTATTTAATATCTTATTGCTAGCACCAGGAACAGTGAGAGCTGCAGCGAAGACTACTGTAGAAATGAGAGTTGCTACAAGCATACATGAATTGGCTGTCTCCTTCATTGCTTCTTCGCCTACTTTAAGTAATTCTTTATGATCCTTATTGAATACTTCTATGGGTGTCATTCCCTCAGAATTTTTCATATGCATATGAAATGGTCGGACAATCTTTTCCACTTCCTGGAATGAAAGGCAGGTTGAAATGTTACATAGACAATTTTGTTAACACATGAAAATGAATATTACATAGCATATCAAAGATGAATTGAAATGGTATTTAGATCCTCTCCATATAAGGTGGATTCATTTTCATTGTTTAAACTAAATAATATACTCATACTCTTGTCATTTATAATTATAGCGTTTTTACAACTATAACTTTGCTCAAAACTTTATGAAGTGGTTGATATAGTCAATAATCCCTTTCACATTCATGTGTATTTTAAAAAGCTGAACATAAAAGTTAAATGAAAAAGATAGAGTCAAATAGATTTTGGAGTGGATTGAGTTTCAAACTTAAGAGATAGTCATCTTATATGTTTATATACCACTGCACAACTTATGAGATATTTTAAAAATTATGGGCTAGTTGTTGGACTTGGGCTTGCGCTTGTTCCTATCACTGTTGGGCTTTATTATTTTTATCCTTTCTTTCTCTCTAGTGGCAGGATAACACTATTTATTGATAATATTTTAGGGTTAATTTGTATTGTTAAATCAAAATTTGTTTACTTAGCCATTTTTTTCCAACAATGGTGACACAAAAATTGTGTACTTAAACTTATAGACTAAAATTTTTAAATGATATGACCCTGTCAAATCCAAAAAATTAAAATCTACATGCCATTGTAAATTGAAAAGAAAAAGAACAAGAAAAAATAGAAGATCTAGTGATAAGGAATACCTTAAACCACAATAGCTCTCGTTGCATCTGAAGGTTTGCTCGTGGGGCACCAAGTCTTTCCGCGTGTGGCAACATTCCAGCTAAGTGCAACATGTTGTTTTGTCAACATCAACATTTCCAACTATGTAATCCTTAGCTGCTCCTATGTTATATATTAAATTAAACACATGAACGTGACGATGCATAACAGCAACATGAAATACACTTTGCTCTTTTTCATTTACTTCCCACAAAAGATCAGGATGCTTGCAAAGACGCAAAGCTAAAAACTCAACATTTCCTGACGTTGCAGCGTCGAAAAGTACACCTGAAGGCCTTCTTATCAGGTCCGAAATTTCCTCATCTGATCGCTGTAGAACTTGCTCCCAAATTCTTTCAATTAAATCACTATCCAATATTGGCATTGATGCTTGCTTATAGAGTTTTCGATGTCTAGAAGTAGGGTTAAAAGTATTAATTGAAAAAATGACCTCTATCAATGGGAAACAGGAAGCAATAAAGTTGTTCTTCAAATCATGAAAGTATTTAAATTGAAAAGGAATGTAAAATATGTTGGAGTAATGTAAAATGTTGATAGAAAAGCTTCGTTACAGGTCCTTTCAAAAATGTTTAAATTCAAGCATGTCCACATTCTTTTATATCATGCGTAGAGTGTAAAACTATAATTTCCCCAATTGTTATGCTGATTGGGGAACTTATGAGTATATGGTATTCTAAACACTAAATATCTGTTGTGCGAACTGGATCCTGGGTATAGAAAAACGCACATAAGCTGGTGTATCGTGCCACGATCTTTAGCCGAGTACTGCAAGCAATGTGTGTAGCCTTTTGAGCCAACACATGCAAAGCTGTTTTACCATCATTATTCTCGTCTCGTTCGCAAGCCATTGTTGGATATCTAGTCAGTATCTCCAATGCTAAACCTATACATGGAATGAGATTTATTGTAGTGAGAAGCAACGTTTAGTGTAATGCCACATTATTGTCAAGTTGCATGCCACTTATTGCTTGCCCAAAATCATATGCGCAGGGCATGAAACTTTTTAAAGCAGTAATGCAATGAAATTAAAAGCAGAGAGAGCAAGGAACTTATCCAAAATTCAAAGAATTGCAACAAAATTTCATAGCATCATTATTAAAAATTAATTTAGTATGTGAGTTACTGCAGACAAAGTTGATTTGTCCTTGAAAGAAACTCTGGGATTGGGAATGTATTCTAACATAGATTGTACCTATAAAACAAGGTCAAAAAGTTCAACAAATTAAATATTGGAATATATATGATGTATAATAAACTACTAATTCAAAAGCAAGATAAAAAGTAGAATAGAATCAGTTATGTAGCCATACTGTCAAGTGACAAATTTGGGAGCACGAAGGAATGTAGTTATACCATACAGATTGCTGGAATGGGTAATAAAAAACAGCCTAATGCGTTCAGAATGATCTAGACGGTCGAATTCAGTTTCCGAGTAGAGATATTCGGCCATTTCTTTGTGTCCAACTTCAGCTGCCATGCCCAAAGGTATTAATTCCCTAGTACCACGTTTCATTGTTAGTTTATTATTCTTTTCTATCATTCATTTTGCAATTTCGACCATTCCAGATACAGCGGCAATACTAAGGCCTGTGTCTTTATTTAGATTTTCTATAGCCAGACCTTCCACAGTCCCATATTCCACCAATTCTTTTACAAAATATATGCATTTTGAATGAACCGCTATGTGAATCAGTCTGTCCCATGATTTTGTCAATCTAGCATGAAGCATGGTCCGATCTTTATCGATGAAGCTCTTTGCAGTTTTCCAGTCACCCTTAAGTGCAGCTAGACACAAGGCGCGGTTGTCATTTCTTTTTTTTTTTTTTTTTTTTTTTTTTTCCTGCAGAGTTTTAAAAATCAGAGGCTTGCAATTATATATATAGCGTTCTCCAATTGTCAAACCACAAAGAGTGATGTTAGGACTTTATGAGGGTTAAAAATTGTTGTTTCACCAATCAACAAAAAAATAAATTAAACATTCATTAATTAGGTTGTTGAAGTCCACCAACCAATCACATCTATTGCCACATTAATTTGTACATATGTTGTAGTAAAATTTTTAGTAGCTTTAGCATTTTCCAACCACAAAACACATCAACTCTTTGCAATTCTTTTTTTTTTTTTTTTTTGGGTATCTTTTATACCCCAATCTCTTAGACAGAGTTCTTGAATGATTCTAAATGTTTCTCTGTATTATTTAATATCTTTTTTTTTTTTTTTTTTTTTTTTTAAAGTAAACAAACAAGTTTTGATCATTTTTCTTTTCTTTTCTTCTATTTTAGATTGTTACTCTTCATGTAGAATGAATGGTGCAATTTCTTTTAACAAAGAGACCGTCACAAGTAAAGCTGCAAAAGGTTTGGAAGTAAAAAATGACAAATAGAAATAAATTCATTCAACTATTGAAATCACGTGAAATTTTGTATCCAAAACAGAATTGCTGTGAGGATCAAAATTCACTGCCTTAGAGCCTTGACCTACACCACGTTTTGAGCAACATTACACATTTTGGCCTCAAATTTATCCAAATTGCTAATTTTGTTAATTTTTTGTTATTATAATTTTCAAAAAATTATTTTATAATATTTTTATAAATTACTGATGTGATCATTTTTTTTTTCATCTAAGCTTACTACTAACATCATTTTTTTTACTTATCAATAAGCACTTACCACATCAGCAATTTGTAAAAGAAATATATCTCTAGCATTTTCCTTTTTATAAGTAAGAACAAGGTCCCATCAATTCTATGACGATATTTCCTAGAATACATTGTATTTAATTATGTAATATTCTCAATTTAATGTTTTTAGCAGTTTTTCGTATTTCAGCATAATTTTGTGTTTAGGATTTCTATAGTATATATTAAAGGTTGTAGCCCCTTGGGCAGTTATACCATTGATTGGTAAAATTTTCAAAATTTTTCTTTTTCTCTTTTCTGGTAGACTTTGGGAATTCTCTTTGTGGTTTGAAAAGTTAATTTTTGAGGTAGACGTGTTCAATTTCTTTTGGCAATCTGAGTGCATTAAGATTTAATTGTTTTTATTTAAAAAGAATTAATTGAGACTTGAGAGAGAGGGAGAGATCTAAACTAGTTTGGGGGAGGGGCTGCCAGACTGTCAGTGAGAGCAAATGGTGTTAAGTGATGAGTTAAGATGTCATGTGAGATGCACATGTGTCACTTTATTGTGCTGCCAGCCTCGATCCCTCACTCATAATTTAAGCATAATATTATATTTTGAGCCCAAGAAAAATGTAAAAAAAGAAAAAAAAAAGAAAAAAGAAAAAAACTTGTTTGATGAACTTTATATAAAGAACAAAGGAAAAAGAATTACTTCCATGTGCCAAATCTGTATTGGTTGTGGGACATTCAACTTGTGGGAAATGATCAGGGTTTTACAGACTTGGGTCCACAATAGCATCAACTAATTGTGCTGGTTGCTCTGTTGACGTAGCTGCATTTGAAGAAGGAAATTTATATAAGTGGTACACTAGTTTAAAAAAAAAAAAAAAAAAAAACCGTGCAACTTAAAGGCAACAATGGGAAATAAAGGTTTAGCTAGAAATTGGCTTGGAGCTTATTTCCTCGAAGTCACAGTGTAATGATTAAAAAAAAAAAATCATTTCTAGTTTTAGTAATATAAATTTTTTAATAAGTTATGTAACTACACATTGATTGTCTTATAAATTAGTATCATGTAATAGATGGGAGGAAATACCTCTTAATCGGTTTGGGTCTAATTTTTGTCAAAAATAAAAAATAAAAAAATCACAACACAGCATAAAGCAAATAGAAAGCCCCCCCCCCCCAAAAAAAAAGCCCTTAATTATTATAAGACGAAATTAAACTGATTCTAAGATATATAATAACTAAGCTTTTTCCCTCCAAAAAAATCCACTTCGTGTGAATTGAATAGGAAAATTAAGTTTATTAGTTTGCAATCAAATTGAGAAATGAGAAGATACTATAAGTTTTTTTTTTTCCCCCAAACTCTATCCCAATTTCCTTTTCAAACCACGAAAATTACAAGCAATAGTGCATTTTTAAGAATGGAGATTGGAGAGCTGAGAACAAAACACATTCAAATAACCATTCCAATGAAGAAGAAATCCTTACCATTGCTTGTGGCTGGCGCTCTAAAGGTGGCTGATGATAATCTAATCATTCTCTCTCGCTCTCTCTCTCTCTCTCTCTCTCTACTAAGAATGATGTACTACTTTTCTTCTTTCATCTCTCTCTCTCTCCACTAAGAATGATGTACTACTTTTCTTCTTTCATCTATGATTGTTATTTTAAACTTTCATTATATTTGGTTGTGTTTCGTAATAGCTTAAAAATTCAATTTTTTTTATTATTTAGTTTATTTTTACTATTATTCATAAGTCTTATTGTACTTTTGTACTTTTTGATATTATTCATAAGTTCTATTGTACTATATTTCAATTATTTTTTAACTTTATTTACCTTACTTAAAAATAAAATAAAAAATTAATTTTAATTAAATAAACTGTTGCCAAAAGTTTTAGCTACCTTTTAAGTGGATTATACTTCTTTTATTTTGATCCTTTGCTTTCCAGTATCCCATTATCTTTTTAAAAGTATTTTGTCAGATTCCAATGCTTGGCTAATCCTTATCCAACAGTCCACGTGATTCTATCTTTCTTTCTTTTTTTCTTTTTTCTTTTTTTTTTTCTTTTTTTTCCTTACTCTGATTAGTTGTTATTTTGGCTTTTGATCTGGTAGGTCACAGCTTCCTCTTTCTTTTCTTTTTTTATTTTTGGTGTAAAAGAGGCAATGTCAAAAATAACTAAGAAACCGTGGGACAAAGGGTCGCGATCCCATGAGGATGAGCTAACCCAAAAAAACCGTCCTCAGTTACTATTAATTGATGTTTTATTACATGACCATTGGATATCATCAACCAAACATACATTAATAACTGCCTTTTATTTATTTATTTATTTTGCTTTGTTTGTTGTTTTGTTTTGTTTGTTTTTTTCTTTGTTTTTTGTTTAATTTTGTTTTTTGTTTAATTTATTTATTGTTTTGGGAGCCTTTGATGATACATGATCAGACTCATTAGATAAAATTAAAATTAAGACTGCAAAATTACAATTATTGAAAATAGTTAATTGAAAAGTCATTAGAAAATGAACAAAAAAGAGTGTAGCCCCATAGCCAAGCCGAGTGAAAGTGGGCTCAAAGAGACACAACGAGAGCACTAATCATGGCATGGAGGAGACCAAGAGGTTCAAAAGTATGGAGAACACGGTTCAAACTAAAATACCAATAATGGAGGCTGAGGCTCAACCCCGCCGAGCACAATGATCGCCCTAAGTTGGTACTGCCGGGGGCTTAGGAACCTCTGTGCAGTTGAAGTCCTTGCTAAACTAGTAAGGAAGAATGCTCCCACAATTTTGTTTTTAATGGAAACAAAGTTATCTGATAGAGAGATGGAACCGATTAGAGTAGAGTTGAGATTCCCTTCCATGCTTGCAGTGTCATGTGACAGCCGAAGGGGGGCCTTGCACTTCTTTGGAAAGCAGATGTGATTGTAGACACACAGACTTATTCACCGAACCATATAGATGTGAGAATACATACGCAAACATCACCGTTATGGAGATTAACCGATGTTTATGGCCATTTGGAGGAACAAAGCAAAACTGAAACGTGGAGGCTTATGAGACACCTCCATGCTCGTGCGTTGATCTGTTTGGGCGATTTTAATGAAATCTTGGCCTCTGATAAGAAGAATGGTGGCGTACGTAGACCGATGGCACCCATGCTTGAGTTCCGACATACATTCCTACATTGCGGTCTAGTAGACTTGGGATTCAATGGATACTGTTTCACATGCAGGAATGGTAGAGAGAAAGAAGCATTTGTGGAGGAACGACTAGATAGGGCAGTCGCAACAATAGATTGGAGTGCGATGTTCTCGAGAGCCAAAGTGAGCCATCTCTTCGTATCCTACTCCGATCATGACCCTATCTTGATTGACATGGCTCTACCAAATCAACCCCAGTGCCGGAGACATAAAATTCAACAATTCGAAGAGAAATGGTTGGCACATACAGAGTGCGAATCCGTTATTAGAAACTTATGGAATCATCAACGGCCAACAAGCAACCCCATGTACTGCCTTTTTGAAAAAATTAAAAGGTGTAGAATGGACCTAATTGCATGGAGCAGGACTACCTTTGGAAACACTAGAGATTGGTTGGAAGCAAAACAAGGAGAACTGAATGCATTGAACGAGGTAGGATATGGTGCAAATGTGGAGAGGATACAACAAGTGAAGAGGGAGATAAATGAACTCCTACACCATGAGGAAGTATTTTGGAGGCAAAGATCAAGATCGATATGGCTACCGGCAGAAGATAAAAATACAAAATTCTTCCACCTAAGAGCAATCCAAAGACAAAAGAAGAATAATATTGGAGGTTTGTATGATAGGGAAGGGGAGTGGCACACAGATGAGGAGAAGATAGCCACCATAGCAGAGGAATGCTACAAAGAACTCTTCACTTCTTCCAATTCACTAGACATGGAGGAGGCGATTGATTCAGTGGACAAGGTAGTGACAGAGGACATGCCCAAGACTTGCTTCGCCCTTACACAACAGATGAAGTAAAAACAGCACTCTTCCAGATGCACCCATCCAAAGCACCGGGTCCCGATGGTATGTCACCTATCTTTTCAAAAATTCTGGCATATTGTAAGGCATGATGTAACTATTACTATATTATTTGTTTTATACTCAGGAAAATATTTAAGAAAAATGAACTATACACATATTGTACTCATCCAAAAAAAAAAAAAAAAGAGTCGGAATACATTACGGAATTCCGTCCCATTAGCTTGGGTAATGTTGTATCACGGATTATATCTAAGGTGCTGGCCAATCGCCTCAAACCAATACTACCTAATGTAATTTCTGACTCACAAAGTGCTTTTGTGCTTGGTAGAATCATTACAGATAATACTACAGTTGTTTTGAAATGCTCCACCGTATGAGAAACAAGGCCAAAGGAAAAAAGGGACACATGGTGGTGAAACTTGAAATCAGCAAGGCATATGACAAAGTGGAGTGGGAGTTCCTCCAAAGGATGATGCAAAAGATTGGCCTACCTGACCAATGGGTCAACCTTGCTATGGAAACTGTGCACACCACATCATACTCGACCCTCATAAATGGTAAACCAAGAGGCCTCGTCACATCGACCTATGGAATTAAGCAAGGGGACCCTTTGTCTCCTTATCTATTCTTGATATGCGTAGAAGGGCTCTCCTCTCTCA
The DNA here is from genome assembly GCA_033629205.1 of Lithocarpus polystachyus. Taxonomy (NCBI): domain Eukaryota; kingdom Viridiplantae; phylum Streptophyta; class Magnoliopsida; order Fagales; family Fagaceae; genus Lithocarpus; species Lithocarpus polystachyus. The sequence goes on from CM066172.1 coordinate 18,322,313, forward strand.
TAAGCTGAGTCGTTGATAGAAATCTCTTGAAAGGAGTGGTGTCATGCCATGGAGGGGTAAGGGTATCACACTTAATGTTTGCCGATGATAGCCTACTATTTTGTGAGGCAACAACCAAGGAATGCCAAAACCTGATGCATTTACTAGCAATGTATGAGAGCATTGGGTCAAGCTATCAATAGGCAAAAAACAACACTCTTCTTCAGCCCAAACACAAAGCAACTGGTAAAGCTATCTATTCGGAACATGTTAGGTGCTCAAATCATGACAAACTATGAGAAGTATCTTGGATTACCAATGGTGGGAGGCAAGTCCAAGGTGAGCACTTTTAGGGAAGTGCAAGAGTGAGTAACAAAAAAAGTGATGGTATGGAAGGGGAAAAATATTTCCAAGGCAATGAGGGAGGTCCTAATCAAGATTGTAGCACAAGTTATCCCAACATACTCCATGAGCATGTTTAAAATCCCAAAAATGGTTTGTAATGATATTAATTCAGCTCTAGCAAAATATTGGTAGGGCCAAATTCGAGATGAGAAAAAAATTCACTGGATCAAATGGAGTAAGTTGTGCAATCCAAAAGGTAGAGGTGGAATGGGGTTTAGAGATATTCACACCTTCAATCTTGCCATGCTAGCCAAACAAGCATGGCGGTTGATCCAAGGAAGCCTCTCACTTTTCTTCAGAGTATATAAAGCCTGCTATTTTCCTACTTGCTTGTTCATGGAGGCTGGTTTGGGCTCCAACCCATCTTTTGTATGGCGTAGTTTGTTAGAAGCCAGGGAGTTGATTAGAGCAGCTACAGTTTGGAAGGTGGGTGATGGGAGAAGCATAAAACTGGATGATCAGTGCAACAAAAAATAAATTTGACATGACAAGTTGATCATAATACGAAACATTTTTGTAGACAAAAACTCTCACTAGGTGAATTTCAGGTTATTACTTTCGAAGAATCCACTAATCAAGAATCAAGAGGTTACGAGTATAAGGAATCTTAGCCCAACTAGATTATCCCAAAATAACAACCTAAAGTTAAACCTATTGACATATACTTGTATTAACTCCAATATTTAAGTAGACTTATTTTTGCACGAATCCCAGTACATAACTAATAGCACAACAACTTTATTGTTGTCTTATTTCAAAACTCTTCAATCAATGCTCTCTAGGGTTAGGGTTTTTCCTTGCCGTAGAGTTCTCTCTCTCGTGGTCACGAGATTTCCCTCCCTTGATCTAGGTCTAAGGGCATTGCTTTTTACTTGCATTATTTTGCTTTTCGTTCATTCCTTTGTGTTCTCGGCAGTATGGCAGATGCTGTGGTGGACGGGTTGGGCAACATGAAGCTGACCTCTGATGAAGAGGAGATTATTCCTACCTCCGATGAAGGCAGAACACAGGCTTTGGAGAGTTGTAGTTTGAGTCTTATTGGGAAGTTTTTAACATGTAAACCCTTCAATAAATGTGCTGCAAAAACTACTTTAAGAAGGGCATGGGGACTGGAAAATAGTTTACAGATTATTGAGGTGGGACCGAATCTTTTCCAATTCAAGTTTCAAACAGAGTTTGATATGGCACGTATTCTACAAGATGGCCCTTGGTCTTTCGACAATCAGTTATTATTGCTTCAAAGATGGCAGAAAAGGATGACAGTAGGAAATATAAGATTGGGGCATGCTTCTCTATGGGTTCAAATATGGGATGCACCATTCGATATGGCTTCCCCTCAAGTTGCAAGGGAAGTTGGTAATAGAATTGGTAGAGTTGAAGGGCAGCGAAGGCAAGATGAGCAGAATTATTTTATGCGAGTGAAAGTTGCGGTGCCGATTGGGAAGCCGTTGCGGAGAGGAGGTTTCGTTGCTGGTTCAGATGGAGTTCGTAGCTGGGTAAAGTTTAAGTATGAACGTTTACCTCTGTTCTGTCATTATTGTGGTCTATTAGGACATGATGTTAAGCACTGTGCATCGTATTTTGCTGCTAAACGCAATGGTGGGGAGGTGGATTATCAGTATGGGGAGTTTTTAAGAGCTTTAGGAGGGCGGCCACGTTCTTCCTTACCAAGAAATACTTTTGGTAATGATGGGGTTGCGAAAGAACAAATGTCAGGGGAGTCTACAAATGATAGTCCGATGCAAGGGACTTTTCCGGTGGCAGGCGAGAAAGGCACAATTCATAGTAAACAAGCTAAGGTTGAGTCCGAGAGTTTAGGGGAACTACCTACTTTCCAGGAAGATGTTAACGTGGAGTTGGGACGAACATATGACGTGCAGAAAGGGGATTCTTTACGGCTGGTATCAGGTCCGGGTTGTGTAGGTACTGAGGTGGAGCAGATGAGAGAATTGACGGGGCAGTCAGCTGGGGTAGATTTAATTGAGGTGGCAACGGGTAAAAGTAAGAATGAAGTGCTTGGGGTTGACGCTAGAGGACTAGATCAGAGGTTGGAGATGGTTGGGCCTAGCTCTGTAAAGCCCAAATCCACTTGGACCAGGTTTAACCGAATGGATTTTAGGCTTGGAGGTCTGTCCAAAGCTTTACAGCTGCCTATCCGAGGAAAAAGAAGTAGTGATTCTACTAGGGAGGATGAGGTTTGTGACCATTCTGATTTTAGGGAATTTAAGCGTGGAAAGATTGGAGATGGAGATGAAGTTGAAACTAGTTCATCGGTGGGGGTGGAGAGTCACCCTTGCCGGGAGCAATGAGGATCTTAAGTTGGAACTGTCAAGGGCTTGGGAACCCTTGGACAGGTCGTAGCCTTCGCAAATTAGTGAGGGAACAAGCTCCCATGGTTTGTTTTCTTATGGAGACACGGTTGGAAACAGAAGGTTTTAATAATCTGTACGGTAACTTACCTTTTCAGAATAAAATAATTGTTAAGCATCCGGATGCTGGTGGAGGGTTAGCTTTTTTATGGAAGGATGATATTAGATTAGAAGTGATTAATTATACTGCAAACCATGTTTTAGCTAAGGTAACTTAGGAAGATGGTCTTGTTTGGTTCATGACAGGGTTTTATGGTTGGCTAGAGACACAACAAAAACATAAGTCTTGGAAACTGTTGGAACATTTGAAGACTTTTGTGGAGGGTCCATGGTTATGTTTTGGAGACTTCAACGCTATACTCCATTCTTCAGAAAAACAAAGCATACGACAGCCAGATAATTCCCAAATTAATGATTTTAGGGAGGCCTTGGAGAATTGTCAATTAGAAGATCTTGGTTACAAAGGATATCCTTTTACTTGGACTAACAAGAGATCAGGTGATGCAAATACTAAATTAAGACTTGATAGAGCTGTGGCAACAAAGGAGTGTGTTGAGAAATTTCAGGTCAGTAATGTGGTGCATCTTCTTCCTCATGCTTCAGACCATCTCCCCATTGCTATCCAGGTTCACAAATTCAGATAGAAACATCGTCGGGTTGATCGGGGTTTTAAGTTTGAAGAAAGTTGGTTGTTGTGGGATGACTGTGAGACTCGGGTTCAACAAGCATGGAATTTGTCAGGAAGTGGGGTTTTGGGTTTAGCAGATGTGCATGAAAAAATTAGGGCCTGTGGTGATGAATTAAAGGCATGGGGTGACACCATGACTAGACCTGAGGAGAAAGAAATCAAATCCCTTCAGAATCGGCTTGATCGAATTAATAGAACTGATACTACTGATGAAAGTAAGGTGGAGTATTTGGCAATAAGTAAACAGTTGGATGATCTCTTGTTGAAACAGGCGATTTATTGGGCATAAAGATCTCGGGTTGCTTGGTTGAAATATGGGGATAGAAATACTAAAATTTTCCACTCTAAAGTATCACAACGGAGACGACAGAATTATATAAAGGGTATCATGAACTCACAGGAGCAATGGGTGGAGGAGGTGGAGGATATAGCCCGAGTTGCAATTGATTATTTTAATAACCTTTTTTCTGCAGGATCATGTCATCAAATGGAGGAGTGTTTAAATACAGTTTCGGCCAAAGTAACTACAGACATGCAAGAGATGCTTTCCAGGGATTTTACTGTTGATGAAATCAAGGAAGCTGTGTTTCAGATGGGACCAACAAAGGCACCTAGCCCTGATGGTATGAATGCCTTATTTTATCAAAAATTCTGCCTATTGTAGGGGATGATGTTGTGAATGCTGTGTTAGACTTTTTGAATAATGGAGTTATGTTACTAGATTTAAATCATACTAATATTGTGCTTATCCCTAAAGTGAAGAGTCCTGAGAAAATGGCTGAATTTAGACCTATTAGCCTTTGTAATGTCATTTATAAGGTTATTTCTAAAGTCCTTGCCAATAGATTGAAACAAGTGCTTCCTGATATTATTTCTCTCACTCAGAGTGCTTTTGTGCCAGGTAGACTTATTACAGATAATGTTATTGTGGCATATGAGGCATTGCATTCTATGCATGTCAGGAAGAAGGGTAAAACAGGTACTTTGGCCTTAAAGCTGGATGTCAACAAAGCATATGATCGAGTGGAATGACTATTTTTATAGAACATTATGCAGAAGTTGGGCTTTCCAGAAAAATGGATTGAGAGAGTGATGACATGTGTTACCACTACTTCATTCTCTATTCTAATTAATGGAAAGCCTTATGGGAATGTGATCCCATCTAGGGGAATCCGCCAGGGAGACCCTCTCTCTCCGTATGTATTTCTATTATGTGCAAAGGGATTTACATCTTTGTTGGCAAAAGCTGAATCTGATGGCGAAATTCATGGCGCTTCCATTTGCAGAGGAGCACCAAAAATTTCTAACTTATTGTTTGCAGATGATTCCCTTTTGTTCTGTAGGGCAACGCAAAATGAAGTGGAGATCATTTCTGAGATGCTTCAGACATATGCTAATGCATCAAGACAATGCATAAACTTGGAGAAGTCATTGGTCTTTTTTAGCAGCAATACTTCAGCTAATCAAAAGCATGGCATTTTGAGGACTTTGGGAGTGCAAGAAGTGAACCGGTTTGAGTCTTATTTAGGGCTGCCTACCTTGATAGGGAGAACAAAGTATCATACGTTCTCATACTTGAAGGATATGATTTGGAAAAAATTGCAGGGGTGGAAAGGGAAGTTGTTGTCTAAGGCCGGTAAGGAAATACTGATCAAAGCAGTTGTTCAGTCTATTCCTACTTATACTATGAGCGTCTTCCAACTCCCTTTCAAACTTTGTGATGAGTTAGATGCAATGTGTGCTAAGTTTTGATGGGGACAGGTGAGGAATGAAAGAAAAATTCATTGGCAGAGGTGGGAAAAATTGACACTATCTAAGAGGGAGGGAGGAATGGGTTTTAGGGATCTAAGAGCCTTTAATTTAGCAATGCTAGCTAAACAAGGATGGAGGTTGCTGCATGATAATAATTCTTTGGTGTTTCAATGCCTCAAAGCTAGATATTTTCCAAGAACTTCTCTCTTTGATGCTAAAGAGTCACCAAATTGCTCGTTTGTTTGGAGGAGTATTGTGGCTGCTTTTCCTATTTTGAAGTCAGGGTGTTGTTGGAGAGTGGGGAATGGCCACTCAATTCGAATTCTAGGAGATAAATGGATTCCAAATTATCCAACAAATGCACCTCTAAATCTAGTAAATGAGGAAGTTTATGAGGCGACTATTGCTGAATTAATTGATCAAGACTTGCATGCATGGAGGGCTGATTTTATCATGAATATGTTTGAACAAGAAGATGCCAAAGCTATTTGTAGAGTACAGCTTAGCTGAAGACATGTGGAGGATTGTATGATCTAGATGCACCAAAGGAAGGGGTTTTTTACTATCAAGTCCGCTTACAAGTTGGCTAGGGAAGTGTTGAGTGAAGGAAGAGTAGCTGAGAGCTCTCGTGGTTGTGCTGGAAAGGAGATTTGGTCTGCAATTTGGAAGCTCAGAATTCCTAACAAAATAAAGGTGTTTGGGTGGAGAGCTTGTAATGAAATCTTACCAACAAAATTGAATCTGTCTAAGAAAAAAATTATTACAGATATAATGTGCCCAATTTTTTTGAGGTTTCCGGAATCAGTTGTCCATGCGCTTTGGGAATGTGGTGCGGCTAGAGATGTATGGGCTGCTAGCGTAAAAATTTTGCAGAAAAGTGAGTCAGGTATGGTGGATATGCTTCAGTTAATGGAATACTTACTGGAGCGGGTAGAATCTCATGATATGGAGGTTGTGCTTGTTCAAGCATGGCTGATTTGGAATCAAAGAAATCGGGTTGTGCATGGTGGTAAGTTTCACGATCCAAGCTGGTTAAATAATCGAGCAATAGAATTTCTTGAAGAGTTTCGGACTGCATCATTACTGATGGGACCTGCACATGGAGGGCAATCTTTTCGGGACACCTAGCAGCCCCCTCCTCCTTCTCTATTCAAGCTTAATTTTGATGCAGCTCTGTTTTCAGCTCTTAACAGGTCAGGTTTTGGTGCAGTGATCCGGAATGAAAAAGGTGAGGTTATGGCTACTATGGCTGCAAAGGGTCCTGAGGTATCTTGTAGCGAGGAGGCTGAGTTTCTTGCTTGTCGGAAAGCTATTGAATTTGCCATTGATGCTGGCTTTTCTGAACTTGTTATTGAAGGGGATAATTCTTTTGTCATGAAAGCTGTTTCGGCTATGTAGGAGGATTATTCTTTGCTTGGGAATGTAATTGGTGATATTCACCACTTGGTTAGGACCTTGGAATGGGTTAGGATCGAATGTACTAGGCGAGGGGGGGAATAGAGTTGCTCATGAGTTAGCTCAATTTGCTAAAAACATTAGTCAAGATTTGTTTTGGATGGAAGATGTTCCTCCAATAGTTAGGGTAGCTTTGCTTCAAGATGCTAATTTTTCTGATTAATTAAATGATATGTTTCTGTTTCAAAAAAAAAAAAAAAACTCTTCAATCAATGTTTGTAGATCTGAAAGAAGCTTGGTACATAACCCTAAGACTCACAAGAAATCATAGCAGCTCCTATACCCACGCATGGCAGCCAGGTGTTTCAATTTTTGATTTATTTAATTTTGAGTGTGTATGTGTGTATGTTAAAATTGATTAATAAAAGAATAAATACATACCATAGTTTTTTTTTTTTTTTTAAAGAAAAAAGAATGGTTTGCATTTTAACCTTTAGGCCACTAGCATCTAATTAAACATTCTTTTATTTAGAATATATTTCTATAGTCCAATTAAGTTATTTATTCTTAATGTTGTTAAAAAAATGATAAAGAAAACAAAAAAGTTATGTTTGTTCGGTGTGCCACTCCTTTTATCGTGTAAATAAATGCTTCTTTTCAAAATTTTGTCTTTTATATATTAAAGTTCACCACCCATCGAGCCTAGTTAACTTTTCACAAATTTTTTTTTTTTTTCATTATCAAGTAGCTAGGCTTTAATATTCTTCTAAAAAAAATTAATAATTATTTCAAAACAATTATTTTTGTTATAAAAAATTTTATGAGCTTTGAATATATATATATATATATAATTAAGTAATTAATTAATATAAGTATCCTCATATATACTCGTGTTCTACATTTTCAAAAATTACCGTGACGCCGTATGGTATCCGTACTCGTATATATGTAAGTGCTTTTTAAGTACAAACAATGAAAGTATACAAAACTTTAATAAGTTGGAAGTATGAATAAATTCACAATCTTTAAGAGAATATTTCCCCCTCAAAAGAGTTTCCTTCAGGGTTAATTACAGTCATATTTGTCTTCATAATATAACTAAGTCAAAATTCTTCAACTAGCAATGGTAGAATTATGTTAATTTCTCTTTGATGGTATAAAAATCTGTAAAAGAAACGAACTGAATATGGAGGCTATATATATATATATATATATATATATATATATATAGAGGCAATGAAGAATGACCATTGTCAGGACTCTTCTGGAAAGTTACTTTGGTTAGCTATAAAATTTGTACTAGTCGTTAGAGACAAAAAATTGAACCCTCAATTATCAGCAAAATTCTCCAGAATCCACAATTTCTGTAACGATCTAGCTCGAGCGTAACAGACCTTGCTACAACAAGCTTTATGGGCTCACTTGAGACGCTGACAAGCGAACATCCAGTGAGCACCCAACTAAGCTTGTTCGTACCCAGTTCAACTCTCACATGCCTTTACTTAAGGCTCGCTCGAGTAGACTCAACATTTTGTATCGCGGATATGTCCATTCAATTTCTCCATCACATTCATTCTGCACCAGCCTTGTTCGAGGGGGGCAATTGCCCCCCAACCCCTCCTCATGAAGTCAAATATTCTTGGCTCTGCCAATGCTTTAAAGTTTAAAGGGTTGATCTCTTCATTATATTTGTTTACATCTTTTTTTTTTTTTGGTTGAACGTGCGACTCCAAAGGAAGTTGATCAAGAGTTAAATAATTTTATATTAGGATTTCAATATTTTAAAATTTATTCCTTAGCCCCATTTAAATCACTATTTAACCTTTAATGATGAACCCTCAAGTTTTTGTTCTGGTATCAAACTCAATTTGTGGCAATTGCAATTTGCAAAATTTGTTGAAGGCCAAAGATAAGTAATTTCAAGTTATGCCCTTCAATGATATATTTATGAGGACTGGATCAAGTTATTGAAGAATTAGAAATATCTTTTTATTTGGCCTAAAAGATTCACTACAAGAAAAACGAGCTATTGCGGCGGGTGCAAAAACTGCTGCTATATGCCGCCTATTGCGGCGGGTTTTTGGCCCGCCACTGTACATGGGATCTATTGCGGCGTTTCATATGCCCGCCGCAATAGTTATAGTATTTTGCGGCGTACTACTGCGGCGGGCCAATGACCCGCCGCAATAGACCAGTTTTAGCGGCGTTAAGCTTAGCTATAGCGGCGGGTCAATGACCCGCCGCAATATGCACTCCTTTTTGCGGCGGGTTGGACCGCCGCAATAGACCTTTAAATTTCCCTTTATTTTTTTCGTCTTCCTACTTAAAGATCAAATGGTAAATTACACCCGATTAGTATGAAAATTGGCATGCATCTTAAGAACACATAGAACATGTAATCCAACGGTTGGATTTTCAAAATATGAATTCAATAATAAGTTATTGATTGGTGTAACATTTTTTTGAGTTATATCGAGTGTAACATGAACCCAACCTTATATTTCTTAATTTGTTGTGAATCTTGACAAATCTACCGTTAGATTACATTATTTTCATATATTTTTCATGATTACAAAATTTCAAGGTGATCAAAGATTATTAGACATGTCATCAATCAATTGTTTAAATTCAAATTTTTGTAGTTTAAAATAACGCATAAAAGATGAGTTTAAAGATCAAATGGTAAATTACATCCGATTGGCATAAAAATTGGCATGCATGTTAAGAACATATAGAAAATGTGATCCAACGGTTTGATTTTTAAAATATGAATTTAACAATAAGTTATTGGTTAATATAACATTTTTTAGAGTTACATCAAGTGTAACTTGAACTCAACCCTATATTTCTTAATTCAATGTAAATTTTGACAAATCTGCCGTTAGTTTGTGGTATCTTTATATATTTTTCATGCTTACAAAATTTCAAGGTGATCAAAGATTAATAGTCATATCATCAATTAATTGCTTAAATTCAAATTTTTGTAGTTTAAAATAACGCATAAAAAATGAGTTTAAAGATCAAATTGTAAATTACATCCGATTGGCATGAAAATTGGCATGCATGTTAAGAACATATAGAAAATGTGATCCAACGGTTGGATTTTCAAAATATGAATTCACAATAAGTTATTGGTTGGTGTAACCTTTTTTAGAATTACATCAAGTGTAAATTGAACCCAATCTTATATTTCTTAATTCGATGTGAATTTTGAAAAATCTGCCATTAGATTACGTTATCTTCATATATTTTTCATGCTTACAAAATTTCAAGGTGATTAACGATTAATAGTCATGTCTTCAATCAATTGTTTAAATTCAAATGTTTGAAGTTTAAAATAACGCATAAAAGATGAGTTTAAAGATCAAATGGTAAATTACACCCGATTGGCATGAAAATTGGCATGCATGTTAAGAACATGTAGAAAATGTGATCTAACGGTTTGATTTTTAAAATATGAATTCAATAATAAATTATTGGTTGGTATAACATTTTTTAGAGTTACATCAAGTGTAACTTGAATTCAACCTATATTTCTTAATTCAATATAAATTTTGACAAATCTTTAGTTAATTTACGTTATCTTTATATATATTTCATGCTTAAAAAATTTCAAAGTGATCAAAGATTAATAGTCATATCATCAATTAATTGCTTAAATTCAAAATTTTGTAGTTTAAAATAACGCATAAAAAATGAGTTTAAAGATCAAATGGTAAATTACATCCGATTGATATGAAAATTGACATGCATGTTAAGAACATATAGAAAATGTGATCCAACGGTTGGATTTTCAAAATATGAATTCAACAATAAGTTATTGGTTGGTGTAACATTTTTTAGAGTTACATTAAGTGTAACTTGAACCCAATCCTATATTTCTTAATTCAATGTGGATTTTGACAAATCTACCGTTAGATTATATTATCTTCATATATTTTTCATGCTTACAAAATTTCAAGGCGATCAAAGATTAATAGTCATGTCATTAATCAATTGTTTAAATTCAAGTTTTTGTAGTTTAAAATAACTCATAAAAGATGAGCTTAAAGATCAAACGGTAAATTACATCCGATTAGCATGAAAATTGGTATGCATGTTAAAAATATATAGAAACTGTGATCCAACGGTTGGATTTTCAAAATTTGAATTCAACAATAAGTTATTGGTTGGTGTAACATTTTTTAGTGTTACATCAAGTGTAACTTCTATATTTCTTAATTCAATGTGAATTTTGACAAATCTACTGTTAGATTACATTATCTTCATATATTTTTCATGCTTACAAAATTTCAAGGTGATCAAAGATTAATAGTCATGTCATCAATCAATTGTTTAAGTTCAAGTTTTTATAATTTTAAAAAACGCATAAGGGATGAGCTTAAAGATCAAATGATAAATTACATCCGATTGGCATGAAAATTGGCATGCATGTTAAAAACATATAGAAACTGTGATCAAACGGTTGGATTTTCAAAATATGAATTCAACAGTAAGTTATTGGTTGATGTAACATTTTTTAGATTTACATCAAGTGTAACTTGAACTCAACTCTATATTTCTTAATTCGATGTGAATTTTGACAAATCTACCCTTAAATTACATTATCTTTATATATTTTACATGCTTACAAAATTTCAAAGTGGTCAAACTTGATATATTTTTCATTCTTCATATATTTAGCATCATTTTAATTTTTTAAATTAAATAGTGTGAGAGTTTTAATAAGGGTCTCTCTCTTTTTTTTCCTTAATCTTAAGGGTTTTTTTTTTTACTTCGTGAGTCTTTCATCTTCTTCTTCTTCTTCTTCTTTTAAAACCTGAAGTGAGTCCTTTAAAAAAAAAAAAATTATAACGTATGGTCATTTTAAAAACTAAATAGTGAGAGAGTCCTAAAAGAGTCTCTCTCTTTCTTTTCCTTCATCCAAAAGTTTTTATTTTTTATTTTTTATATTTTTACGTGAGTCTTTCTTTTTTCTTTTTTGTATTGAAACCTAAAGCGAGTCCTTATATATATATAAATCTAATGTGAGGTCTAATTAAAAAAAATTATAAATATTTTTTTAATCCTAATTTTAAAGTAAGCCAAAAATTTCAATTTTGTATCATATAAAGATAATAATAATGATGAATGACTAAAATGTATATTTCCTTAGTGTTTAACACGCGTGCCAAGCATATTTTTTAAGGCCCCGTCCATGGTTCTAACCTCCATGACAGTTTTTTTTGTTTTTTTTTTTTTAAGTTACTATTGTCAAAACTACGACGTTTTGCTTCTCTTTAAAACTAACCTGGAAAACTCTACACATCTCTTTCTCATTCAGCCGCCCTCCTCATTCCCCATCCCTTCTCTCCCTCTACACTCATCTCTCTCTCTCTCTCTCTAAGCTCTCAGCCTCTCCTCTCTTAAACTGACCTCCATGGCCGGCCGACCCTTCAAGCTCCTCTCCGACATCAACCACCACCACTTCACGGTGGTTCATCCCTCAAATACCTCAAACCCAAACCCGATCTAAGCCTACCCTTCTTCCTTGGCCTCAGTTTCAACGGTCTAAAGGAATCGGAGCATCATCCAAGCTCCACCGTGACACCTACAGATTAACACCACTCCTCTGCTCTCTGCGTCTCGGTCTAACCCGGACCCAACACATGGGGAAAATAGCGCATGCTCAGTCTAGGCGCCGATTGTCTCCACATGGACATCATGGTACTTTTACTACCATGTTTATCAATCAACACGTATCACTATACTTTGAAATTTTATTACTCTGACTGATTTCTAGTTTGCTTTTGCAGGATGGGTAGGTTTGGCTGCTTTTCTCATACCTTGTTGTGCTTGCAATTGAATTCGCTTCATCGTACTTTTCGGTTTGGAATTGCATTTCTTTTCTTTTAAATTATTTTTTGATTTAATGTTTCTACCTTGTAGTGCTTAATTTTATAGTGGGTTTATTCTTTCAAAGAAAAATTGATTATGGGTTTAGTTAAGAGGCTGAACATGGTTATTCATGCACCAAAGGTGGTTAATTTTAAGGCTTTTGGGTTATATGTAGAAAATTTTAATTAGTTGATTAACGCAGTCAAGTTAATTTAAACTAGGTGATACTGTTTACAAGAATTTGCTTTAATGATAGAGTTTCAAGTCTTGCCAAGGTGGGAAAAAATCTTATATTTTACTTTTATAACATGATTTGGCCAGTGAGAATATTGTGGTTGATTAAACTTAGTGATCATACTTGTAATAGTTTTTCAAGAAATTTAATTGTAATCTTATACTTGATTTTTCCTTGGATCTTTTCTCTGTTTCCTCTTGCAGCAAATGCTAGCTTTACAACAGTCACTTTTGTCTCAGCTCAATCAATGGCAATCAACCCAGTAAGTGTGGATGTGTCTTGCTTTATTAGAATTTGGGATTGGTTCCATTAGTTTGCTTGTTGCTAGGTTGTAATAAGATCATCTAGTTACTGTGTTGGTGCAATTACTTGATGAGTTATTAGAGTTGTTTCCTAGGTTGTAATTGCTAGCTAGAAATTGAATGAATCAATATACATGGCAACTAGTTTATGCCCCTTGATTATAAGCCTCTAATTTTTAAGGGATAGTTCTTAGGTTTAGAAAAACATCAATAAAAAAAAAAGTAAATTAATAAATAAAAAACCACATAAGTGTTTTCAGTAATCTATATTTCTTTAATATATTCTTTAAAAATGGTGCTTTGGATGGTTGGTCTCTCAAAAGACTTGTTTTTAGCTTGGTTGCAGTAAGGAGACTGCTTGATTTTGTTCAGTGATTTAGCGTGTCTAAGTTATGAGCCTTCTGGTTTAGTTGACTTAGTTCTATATATATTATAATTTTCCCCAGAAAAATTTGGATTTTCGAGTAAAAATCATATTTTTGAAGTTTCAACTGTTTTAATGTAAAGAATGGATGGGAAAAGAATTGAAAATCACATTTTAATTATTTAGGCCCTGAGAAAGCAAGGAACCTCAAGCCTTATACAATTACTTATCTTGGATAAGGTGAGTTCCCATTTTTATGCCAAAAGAAAATGTAGAACGTTAGGTTCAATATATTAATTTCTATTCTTTTCCTACATATACTCACTAACTAGAACTTACTATGGTTAATGCTAACATGATTGGATTGTAGTATAGACTTTTTTACTTATAGTATTAGGGTTTCTTTGTTTGGATCTCATTGAGAGAAAACATTTATTTTTTCTTAATTATTGAGAGAAACTTAGTAATAGTATCAGTAATTCTTTTGATCTTATTGTTAATTTTCTCAAAATGAAACCTATTCCAAACATTATTTATTGTGTCAGTTTGTTATTTGTAGATTATAACTTTATAAAGTTGCTGTACCTGGAAATGTATCTCTTTCGCAAGTTGTTTCCATTTGCTTTATCCATAATTCTTCATGATAGTGGTTTTGATAGTTTTTTTTAACTATGATACCATTGTGTATCGATTAACTGGCCTGTCATTTGAATATGGCATCAGATTTTGATTTATGAATATTAATTGTTTCTCATTCAGCATCTCTTGTAGTAGTTAGATATATGTGATGTGTTGGACCACTTATGTTCTAGCTTGATTAGAAGATTATGATAGATTCAATTACTACTTTTGATTGTCACCGACGCACATATCATTTGTTAGCATAGGATCATAGTTGGTTGCTGTTTTTGGTCAAATGTGAAGACAAATGCATCATATCTTTGATATGCACCCTAAACTATTTCAACATCAACAAAATTAATAATTGGATTCATATCTTATAATTGGGATTTAGGTGTATCTTATTAAATTTGTCATTATGATATATAGGATATAGAAGTCACGTAGATGTGGGGTACATGCATCTCGATCTAGCATTTTAACTTCCAGCACCTGCTTTCTTTAATTTTAATATATTAAATTGCATCATTACCAAATCATTAACCTATTGCCACATGATTAATGCATTGATAACAATCAGGCTTTGTTATAGCATCACAGGCCTCACATAATTCTTGTGATCTGTTATGATTACTATTACAGGCCTCACATAATTTTTTTTCCCTCTTTAATATAAGTTTTCTGATTACCTATCAAAAAAAAAAAAAAAAAAAAAAAAGATTACTACCACTATAAGCCTATGGAAAACTCATTCTCAGATGGATGGAATCACCTCATTTAAGTGTGTCGTATGATTGCAGCTAGCTATCATTGTAGCTTTCTTGAGTATATTATTTCAAAATGCAAAATCTGTAACTACATTTAATGCATGGATATATAATACTCTGCTTGGTTTGATGAAGTTTTTCACAAACCACTGGTTATATTTTAATTGGTTCATTCTTGTAGGTTGAAGTTAGCATAATAAAATCAACTTCAATTGGCTTCAACCACTGATTATATTTTAATTGGTTCATTCTATGTGTGTACACCTTGATTCCTTATTGCTAATGTGTCACTTCATTAATGTTGCAGTCTCCTTGTCCAAATATTTATCAATCTTTCATCATCTCAAATCTAATTTTATAGCTTGTGCTACCAATTAGAGAATCTAAGTATGGAACCATCCGAGTTAGTTCTAAAAGTGAAAACGTTACCCTAAATTTTAACAAAGTTGGTACCATCCTCAATTCTTTGTCCAGTTTTGCAGATGGGTGTGTTTTGTTTTTTGTGTTGTGTCTTTGTTGGTCCTAACTGCTTTGCATAGGAGTTGGATTTAAGAATATGATGTTTGCAATATAGATTATCAAAAATAAAATAAAATCCTCCAATAATATGTTCTCCATTTGGTTCATCCACAGGCAGCCTGCCTAATTTACTTACTACTATACACTTCTTAAGCAACTATCTATCTCCCTTGCTTCAGGTACTCTCTCTTTGGTTTTTTTTTTTTTTTTTGTGCTTCTTTTTCTAATGGGTTCTAAGAAAAAAAAAATGAAAAGAGTATTGTGGATTTTGAGTGTTCTGTCTCTTGTTACCTTTTTTTCATGTCTGTGTGCTAGTTTGGATTTGGTTCATCCACAGGCAACCTGCCTAATTTACTTACTACTACACACTTCCAGAGCAGCTATCTATCTCCTCTTGCTTCTCTCTCTCTCTCTCTCTCTCTCTCTCTCTCTCTCTCTCTCTCTCTGTTTGTGTTGAGTTGTTGAATTGGGGCAAGTAGATGGCTTGCATGAAGTTATAAGGTGGTTTTAGTTGATATTGGGAGTGTTGATTGTTTTATGCAATTTTGGATGATTCTTGTTGTGTTGTTTTTATTTGATTAGTTCATTTTAGGAGCTTCTCTCTATCTTTTTCACACATGTGGAACACTAAAATGAAATAGGATATTTAAAGAGATATCCATTACTAAAGAATATTGCTAGTAATGATGTTATAGTTACCAAATGTATTGATATTTATTGTTTTCTTAGGAACATAGGTTTGTTAAATTTGGGTTTTAATAGAGGTTGAAAATGATTGTAATGTTTTGGACATAATCTGCATGTAGTTAATTGGCTGTGCTTCATGCTTCATAGAGGTTATGCTTTATGCTATATTTGGTGCAACGTGCTTTTTATATTGGTCAATGAAATGAATTTCTTTGGGTAAATATTGTTTTGGTAATGAAAGATTGGATCTTGAATATGTTGATGGCTGTTTGGTGTTAAAACAACGAATAAAATGTAAAATAAAGAAAGATAAAATACTCAATCTAGGTTATCCTAAGTAATTACAATTAGGTAGGAGAGGAGAAGGCAATTGCACTCTCAAAGCTTAAGATAAGCTGTTAATTTCATAAAAATCAATCTTAATATTAATGTTATTGACTACAATAAAGCCTTTAAATAGGTTATTCCTACCACTTTTCTAGAAAAAATAACATATTCTTAGAAAGATTAGGAAGAAAAAGTACTCAAGAACATCTAAACAAAACTGGGAAAAGACTCAGAACACAAAATAAGACTTATGGGCCTCTAATTATAACTGAACTAGCAATTTTCTAACTCGAAAAACTTAATTCTAAGACTCCATAATAACTAAAGCAGCCTATAAAGTTCAACGTCTCACTCGTTCAAATTTTTTTGAACCATGGTGTATACTTTGATGGATTTTTTGTTCGGATTTTTTACTTTTCATTAATAATTGTGTCTTTAGAGCCAAGACACTTTTTGGGACATGAAGAGCCTATGTCATGCTATATGCTAATGGTGTTGCAGTGGAGAAATATCATATAAAATTAAATGAAGAAGTCCAACTAAATACATAGAACCATGTCAAGTCCCAAACAAAATGATGGAAAAGTCCTAACAGGCTTGATGAGCTAATATTTATATGCACTTGTTGAGTAATCTTGGTTTGTATGCACTTGTTGAATGAGCAAGATGAAAAGTCCTAAATCTCTAAGATTTTCTTGTCATTCTATTCAATCCATTTATATGCACTTATTGAGTAATCTTGGTTTGTATGTAGGATGTTCATCTGGTCCAACAATCTCCAGCTCTCCAAAAATCATCAGCTGCATCCTGTCAACCAAGCAGCTTATAAGTTTTATCTTGGTGTTCGAAGACTTTTTTGTGTACAAAGAACTACGAAAGAACAACCGCCTTTTTTGCAAGTGTTGTAGGATATTTTTAAACATTTCGGAATTTTGATTATTGTATTAGCTTAATTTGAGCGGTTGTATAATCAAAAGACCACATCTTTTTTTTGTTAATCTTATGATGGTGGTTATAAACAATGTTATGTATTTCATAATATATCTATGTTAATATTATGGTAGTTTGGAGACATTTGTAGTGTTGTTAATTAATTACATTTGTGGTATTGTGTTAGTAAAGCTAAAATTATTATAGGTTTTAAGCAGGACTGAAAATATTTGATGCAAACAATGATTTTAAATCCTACTGGAAGAGAAAAAAAAAAAAAAAAAACCTATAGCGGCGGTCAAAAAGCGCCGCTATAGGTTCACATTTTATGATTTAAATAAAGCCTATAGCGGCGCTTATTACCCGCCGCTATAGGTGCGTACCTATAGCGGCGGGTCTACACGCCGCTAAAAGTACGTACCTATAGCGGCGCATAGACCCGCCACTATAGGTACGAACCTATAGCGGCGGGTAATAAGCGCCGCTAAAAGTCAAACTACAAATGAATTTGAACGTTGTATAGTGGTGGTTTTATGCCCGCCGCAATAAGTGAAAACCGCCGCTAAAAGGTGTATCTATAGCGGCGCGTTTTTTGACCGCCGCGATAGATCTATTGCGGCACCGCAACGGTGGCGGGAAGGACCGCCGCAATAGCACCCGCCGCTAAAAGGTCAAATGTACCTTTAGCGGCGGTTTTGGGGCTTTAGCGGCGGTTTTTGGCCCGCCGCAATAGGTCGTTTTTTTTGTAGTGATTTTAATTTCCAACTGAAAAATCCTGGATGAGTTTTGTATGATTCGGAACAAAATGCAGAGGTTAATGCTGTCGTTATTACTATTCGATAATTTTTTGAAATTTTAGAATTTTAGGTTTTATTTCATTATTTGCTATACTGGTTTTTTATTTCACATTAAGCAACAACTAAATATGATAAGCATTGATTGAGGAAAGAAATAATTAACGTAGTCCATGCATATTGCTCAATACAAGTATTACACAACTTATGGAATGATACAATTGGGAATCACAAAATATACTGATTAGTACTATAAGTACTCTTAAAATTCAAAATTCTAACTCGAAAATTCGGTATTTGCTTGGCTGGAATAAAAACTTGGACCAGTAATATGAGCGGATCAAATCAGCCCAAAGATTAGAATGTAACACAAGAAACAAAATCACGGGAGCACAGGCAAGTGAAGCAATGGCATATGGAACCCATTCCAACTTGTAGTTAAAGATCAAAAAGATGGCAGCAATAAAGGCTAATACCATGGTCGTAATAGAGATGAAGAGTGTAGTGAGCCCGAACATCAATCTGGCATGCAATGAATACACAAACTCATTTTGTGCATAGCTTGAAGTGAGAATGGACAGTAACAACACTATTGATGCTGCAGAGGTGAAGAGTGAAACTGCATTTGAAAGGATAAAAATCATAAACCACTGCTCTTTGCCCAAAAAAGGAGTATTTGATATCTTATTGCTGGCACCAGGAACAGTGAGAGCTGCAGCGAAGACCACCGTAGAAATGAGTGTTGCTACAAGCATACATGAATTGGCTGTCGCCTTCATTGATTCTTCACCTACTTTAAGTAATTCTCTATGTGTCTTATTGAATACTTCTCTGGGTGTCATTCCCTCTGAATTTTTCATAGACATATGAAAAGGTCGGGAAATCTTTTCCACTGCCTAGAATGATACACATTGTGAAAAGTTACTGAGGGAATGATATTAACACAGGAAAATGAATATTACATAACATATCTAAGATGAAAGTTTTAAATAATATAAAGACATTTCCCATTAGAAATGGATCTATTTTATAGTTCAAATTTAATTATAAAAAATTAAAAATGCATTCAGTGTTGTAGCATTTAAAAGTTTACATGACATGACACTTTCTATACTGTTAGATTCCAAAAATAAGAACTTAAACTTCCACATGTCATGGTAGATTGAAAATTATATCTATAACGTATGAAGATCTAGTGGTAAGGAATACCTTAAACCACAATAGCTCTCGTTGCATCTGAAGGTTTGCTCGTGGGGCACCAAGTCTTTCCACTTGTGGCAACACTCCAGCTAAGTGCAGCATGTTGTTTTTGTCATCATCAATATTTCCTACTATGTAATCCTTAACTGCTGCTATGTTTTCTATTAGATTGAACACGTGTACTTGACGGTGCAAAACAGCAACATGAAATACACTTTGCGCTTTGTCATTAACTTCCCATAAAAGATCAGGATACTTGCAAAGAAGCAAAGCTAAAAACTCAACATTGCCTGACATTGCAGCGTCAAAAAGTACTCCGGAAGGCCTCCGTATTAGGTTTGAAATGTCCTCATCTGATCGCTCCAGAACTTGCTTCCAAATCATTTCAAGTAATTTATGAGCCGATATTGGCATTGATCCTTCCTTATAGAAGCCTTGGAACTCTAGAAGTAGGGAATTAAAGTATCAATCGGGGGAAAAAATGATCTCTATATAAGAGAAACGGGAAGCAACAGACTTGTTCTTCATATAATGAAAGCATTTAATTATAGATATCATTCATATAAGCAGGTTCTTCCACAAACTTGTTCAAATGTTGATGAAAATTGCAATTTGTCTAAATAAAAACAATATAACATTAACTAGTAAAAATTGTTTTGTTGTCTTGGGAACATATTATAGTACGGTATACTAAACACCGATGATTATTTGGTATTACTCTTTTCTTTTAGTTTTTTTTTTTTTTTTTTTTTTTTTTAAGCTTAATGGCTATAGCTTTTTAAACTCTCACTTTTTTTAAGTACAATTATACTTTAGCCAACTTTAAACAAATAAACCATCAATAAAAAGCTGCAATATTAATGAACACTTATCTATTGTGAGACCGGGTTTAGAAAAAGTACTTAAGCTGGTGTCTTTTGTCTTGAGCCTTAGCCAACTGCTAGCGGTGTCTTTTGCCTTGAGACTTAGCCAACTGCTGCTTGAAATATGTGGGGCCTTTTGAGCCAGCACATGCAAGGCTGTTTTCCCATCATTATTCTCGTCTCGTTCATAAGCCATTGTTGGATATTTTTCCAGTATATCCAATGCTATATCTATAAATGGAAAAGTAATTTACAATATAGTCAGAAACTTAGATTATTTGTAGGAGTAATACACAAAAGAAAATTTGATTATATTTGTTACATCTGTTGAGTTAGCAAGCTTTTACAGGTTTTCATCTGCATCCATCATGGATATCACTTTTTTATTTACCATTAATAATTTGCCACATTAGCAAGTGTTGAATTTTTGAATCAATTACACTTTACCTCCTACACTTACTTCCCACACACACACAGAGGCAGCAAGGAACTTATCCAAACTTGAAGACTTCCAACGAAGATCATAGTATCATTTTTGAAATTTAGTATATGAGTTACTGCAGACGTAGTTAATTTGTCATTGGAAGCAAATCTGGGATGGGCAATTTATTCTAACATAGATTGTATCTAAAAAAACAAATTCTAAAAGTTCCAGAAATATTGGGATATTCTATACTAAAAATTACTATCAAATACAAAAGCAAGATAGAAAGTACGTAGCATGTTTATCAGAACTGTAATTTGTATAGTCAAATTTGGGAGCACGAAGGAAGGAATGTATCATACCGTACAGATCGCTGTAAAGGATGATAAAAAATAGCTTAATGCGTTCACAACAATCTAGGCGATCAAATTCAGTTTTTGAGTAGAGATATGCTGCCATTTCATTGTGTCCAGCTTCAGCTGCCATGCCAAACGGTATCAATTGCCTACTACCACGGATCATTGTGAGTGTATTATTTTTTGCTATCATTAACTCTGCAATCTCAACCTCTCCAGATACAGCAGCAATACTAAGGCCTGTGTCTTTATTTATATTTTCAATAGCTAGTTCTTCCACAGTCACATATGCGACCAGTGCTTTTATAAAATTTTTGTTCTTGGCAGTAACGGCTATGTGAATCACTGTGTCCTGTCCTTTTGTTAATCTAGCATGAAGCATGCTACGATCGTTATCCAAGAAGCTTCTTGCAATTTCCCAGTTACCCTTAAGTGCAGCTAGACACAAGGCCCGGCAGTCATCTCTTTTTTTCCCTGCAGAATTTTAAAGATATTAGAAATTAAAGAATTTACAATTGGTGTTTTCCGTTTAATCCATATAAATCGCATAAATCAATATCATTTCATATAAATTTATTTGGAAATTACTAGTATATATATATATATATATATAAAAGACAAAATTTAGTTACAAAATTGGTTGTAGCCTTAGGCTATAACCTTAATAATATAAATATTACTACATATTTTGAAGATTTAACTATTGAATTGCATATTTTTTATGTTCTTAATATACATGTCAAATTTTGTGTCAATCGGATGTTATTTACTATATAATCGAAAACTTATACTTTATGCATAATTTTCTACGAAAACTTCTCTCGTAGAGTGATGTCTTTTATAAGACTCGAGTTTCTTGGTGGAATATATAAAAAAAAAAGAGTCTAAGTTCTTTTGGCTTTCTTTTACCTACTTGGGGCGTGACATCCATTTTTTGGTAATGGGTATACTTGAGAGAAATGTTTAGAATTCGACTTCCAATAATTTATTGATAACATAACTATTGATCTTTAATTTTTTAGAATTTTTGCAAGTGTGGAAGATATAAGAAGAATATGTAATTCAATAGTGAATTTGTCAAAATTCACCTTCAAAAAAAAATATTGACTAAGGTTATAGTATATATATTGAAAATCATTTAAAATACACTATACAAATCCGTTTATTTTGGAAAATGGTGTCAATATAAATAATTCTTATTAACATAATATTATTTTGTAAATTTCGTCTACTCTGAACCATGAAATGAATCCATACCAATGGAGGCAATCCTCAAAGTTTTGGGAATTGGAAAATCCGTTTAATCCATATAAATCAATATCATTTTTATTTGATATAAATCTAAATTTTAAACATATAATTGAACAGCTAAAAGAATTCTAATTGTTATAATTGAATTCTTCATTTATACTTGAATGTTTATAACCCTTTTATCAAAACAAAGAAACATCATTTACAGTTTATTTCATCGTTTCTAGATTGTGTATTTTCCTGTTTGAATGGACCTTCATTATGAAACCGAATTTGTATGGAATTTATTTTTATGATTATTATAAATATTACTATTGTTGAATTTGTTGTTGTTGTTGTGTTTGGGTTGTCTATTTAGAAATAGTTTGTTTGACTTTTTGTTGAGAACTTATTACTAAAAATGTGTTAAAATATATTCTTACTTTGAAAAAGTGAAGAAAAAAAAAAAAGAGTGAAGTTTTAAAAAGTTACACATAATATTGCAACTTAAAACTTTTTTTTTTTTTTTTTTTTTTTTGTTCTTGTGTCTTCAGTTGGGTTCTAAGCTATTGCCTCGCTCGTTCTCTCACTCATAGTTTAACCAAAACATTACATTTTTAGCCCCAGAAACAAAGTGGGGAAAAGTACATGTTGGATGAAATTTATATTGAGACAAAGGAGAAAGAATTACTGGCAAGTTCCAAATCTGTCTTGGATGTGGGAAATTCATCCTGCGGAAAATTATCTGAGGTTGGCAGACTTGATTGCACAACAATATCTACTAATTGTTCTCTTTGCTCTGTCGTCATAGCTGCATCTGAGGAATGAACTCCATATAATTAAAAATGGACACTTAGGTTTTTAATAATTTGATAGTTACGGCAATGAGGAAGGGGGTTTAAATCGTTGACATCTGCATTAAAATAATCATAAAGTGCTAGTTGAACTACAATTGAAGTCAAGTTGTGGACTTACCTGAAATTTTCCAAAAATATTGCTGAGCTTTTGAGGCAGAAAAGAGAGTAAAAAGGGCTTGAGGTAGCTAAGAAACGAGAGAAATGGTTGGTATGGTTATGGACTAGAGTGTGACGGTTTGTGGTTTATATTATCGTAAAAGGAAATTAAGGAATATCTATCCAAACCATTCATTCCAAAAAACAGAGAATCGATCCAAATTTCTACACACCGTGGAGCACCAACTTCAGCAAATTTTTGAATCCCATTCACTAAATAAAAATCGAACTCCACTTTATTCCAGTTGTAATCATCAAGCCAACTAAAGCACATGTAAAACAACGAAAGTGAACTTTCTTTAATGATGAAATTAAAGAGAAACTATCGTAGAGAATGAAGAGAAGAAGTGTGAACATAAAAGAGAAGGAGAGGACACGAGAGAATTATATGATTCAGCTTGACCGTCTATGTTTCCAATGGCATTCTCAATTTTGTTACAATTAGGGCCGGCTGTATGCTATAGGCGAATAAGACGATCGCCTAAGTCTCCCAAATTTTAATCAATATATTTATTTTTTCTATTGTAATCTATATATATAATAATAGGTAAAGCAGAGAGAAAATTCAATTACATTTCAAATTGAAATTCAATAAGTGTTTAATTTTACGCCACGTGTCTCTTCTAATCTAAATTTTAGAATTTTGTGCCAAGTGAGTTAATTTAAGTAAAAATTGAATTTCAATTAGAGTTTAATTTTGCACCATGTGTTCCATCTAATATAAATTTTTAAATTTTTGTATCAAATTAATTAATTTAATGTAGAAAACGATGAGTCCAATATAATAAATCATAAAAAACATAATCATATAACTAAAAAAATTCAAATTTATAAGTCATATATATACATATATATATATATAGTTAAAGCAGAGAGAAAATTTAATTAATTCTAAATTGGATTCTAATTTTGTGTCACGTGTCATTTAAATTTTTAAATTTTTGTGTCAAGTGAATTATTAGGTGCAAAATTCGAAAAGTCTAAATTTAATTAGATTTTGGATTGAATTTTAATTGGGGTTCAATTTTGCGTCATGTGTCCCATCTAATTTGTTAATTTTTGTGGCAAGTGAATTATTGTAGGCAAAAACTGAAGAGTCTAGATTCAATTATATTTCTAATCATATATATATATATATATATATATATTATATGTAATTGTGATTGTTTTAATTATACCTGTGCATATGCACGGGGTTACATACTAGTAGTATTAATTAAACCCAAATATAAAGAGAAACTATCGTAGAGAATGAAGGGAAGAAGTGTGAACATAAAAGAGAAGGAGAGGACATAAGAGAATTATATGATTCAGCTTGACCGTCTATGTTTCCAATGGTATTCTCAATTTTGTTACAATTAGGGCCGGCTATATGCTATAGGCGAATAAGACGGTCGCCTAAGTCTCCCAAATTTTAATCAATATATTTATTTTTTTTATTGTAATAGTATTAATTAAACCCAAATATCAGCTAATAAATAAAATAATATTTTTTTATCAAATGAAAAAAAAGGAGAAAAATGTTATGTCCGTAACATTTTTCAATACAAATCTTAAGAATCGGGTTGTTACTGCCTGTTATTGATGGGGTAAAAATTTGTGGGTTCAAATTGAAACTAATAACAACTTAACAATTAGGATTGTTGTGAAAATGTTGTGAATATAGCATTTAAAAAAAAAAAAAACAATACACACAACATTTTACAACAATTGAGTTGAAAAAATTTTACTATGGAAAATTTTTATTAGCTTTCATCTAGATCCACTACTAACATCACATTTTTCCTTACCAGTTACCACTATTAAGCTACCATATCAACTGGTGTGAAAAGTTTGTCAATTTTTTTTTGTGTCTATAAGCTTTATAAAAAAAATCATGTAGTTAATTAGTAATTTTACATCTAAAATAAGATAATAGAGTTTAAATAATAATTTTTTTTTTAAAGTCATATTTAAATATATAAAATGTCTCAATTCAGTTTTCACCTAAGGCCTCCATATGCATCAAGCTGACCCTGGTTACAATGAACTCTAAACTAGACATATATATTAGAGAAAAAATGATTAAATTAATAGGGTTCCTTAGTTTAGTAAGTTTCCTTGGAGTCAAGTAGCCTTGGTCTCCTGAGTCAAAGAACTCAATGGCTAGGTTGTCATGTTTGATCATTGGAAACCCTTAAGCTTCACAAAGTTTGAAAGAATCCATCTTACTTGAATTCTCCAAAATTTTTCAATTTTAATCCCGATGTAAGACACATGGTGTTTAAAAAATTCATATTAACCACACAAAATTAAACAGATTCCACTTATTTTACATCTAGCTAAAAATTGGAGAGAATTTGAGAATTTCACAAACTTCCCCTCTTGGAGTTAAAACATTTTCCTTGTTGGCATTCAAGACATCAGATCTAGGTTTTGAGCTCAAGAGACTATGAATCGAGCTCCAAAGCAAACACATCTAGAAAAATAAAAATGCCAACAAATTGTGATAGTTTCTTTGTTGACATAGCTGCATTTAAAGAAGGAATTATTATGAATAAAAATGCACACTTGAGACAAAAAATTGTGGGAGGATGTTACAAACCCATCAGTAGAACTCACTATTGAAAATTAACTTGCAAGGAGAGGGTATCCAAGAGTTTATAAACACATAGTTAAGATCATAGCATACCACCATACTCTGCAACTGACGTCACAACAGTTCACTCTAACGACATTGACCTAATGGTAGCCCTTTCACTTTTTGGCGGCTCACTCACCTATTAATTATTTTAATCTAACCTCTAGGTTGCCCCCTCCAGGATCCTACCACTAGGGGTGGCAATTTTTATCCATATCCATGAACCCACCCATTACCCACCTTATTTGGATAAGTCTTAACCCAACCCATTTAAATATTTGGGTTAAATGGGTAAAGACCCATTTGGTTAATTAATTAGATGGGTCTAAATGGATAAACCCACTAATACCCACTAAACCCATCTAAAATTTAAATGAACAACATAAAATCTAAATTTATAGAAAATGACCAAAATATCCTTGAAACCTAAAAAATGACCAAAATACTCCAAAAATCCAAATAATTACCAAAATACCCCTCAAAACCTAAAAATGACCAAAATACCCCCAAAACTAAGAAAATGACCAAAATACCCCTAAAACTAAAAAAATGACCAAAATATCTCCAAAACCCAACAAATGACCAAAATACCCCCTAGAAACTAAAAATTACCAAAATACCCCCAAAACCTAAAAAATGAACAAAACACCCCCTAAAACAAAAAAAATTATCAAAATATCCCCAAAACCTAAAAATTATGAAAATACCCCCGAAACCTAAAAATGACCAAAATACCCCCAAAAATCCCCCAAAATCCAAAAAAGACCAAAATACCCCCGAAACTTAAAAAATTACGAAAATACCCCCAAAACCCAAAAAATGACCAAAATACCCCCAAAACCTAAAAAATGACCAAACTAACCCCGAAACCTAAAAATGACCAAAATACCCCCAAAACCCAAAAAATTACCAAAATATCCACAAAACCCACAAAATGAGCAAAATACCTCCAAAACCTCTAAAATGAGAAAAATACCCTTCTAAACCTAACAAAATGACCAAAATACCCTTGAAACCCAAAAAATGACCAAAATATCTCCAAACCCCAAAAAATTACCAAAATACTGGTCATTTTTTAGGTTTCGTGGGTATTTTGGTCATTTTTTTGGTTTCGGGGGTATTTTGGTCATTTTTGGGTTTTGGTTTTGGTAATTTTTAGGTTTCAGGAGTATTTTGGTCATTTTTTGGATTTCGGGGATATTTTGGTCATTTTGTTAGGTTTTGAGGTATTCTGGTCATTTTTTAGGTTTTAGGAGTATTTTGGTCATTTTTTGGGTTTCGTGGGTATTTTGGTCATTTTTTTGGTTTCGGGGGTATTTTGGTCATTTTTGGGTTTTGGGGGTATTTTGGTAATTTTTAGGTTTCAGGAGTATTTTGGTCATTTTTTGGATTTCGGGGATATTTTGGTCATTTTGTTAGGTTTTGAGGGTATTTTGGTCATTTTTTAGGTTTTAGGGGTATTTTGGTAATTTTTAGGTTTCGAGAGTATTTTGGTCTTTTTTTGGGTTTTGGGAGTATTTTGGTCATTTTTGGTTTTCGGGGGTATTTTGGTCTTTTTTTGGGTTTTGGGGGTACTATAGTCATTTTTTTAATTTTTGGGGGTATTTTGGTCATTTTTTGGGTTTTGGGAGTATTTTGGTCATTTTTTAGGTTTTAGGAGTATTTTGGTTATTTTTTAGGTTTCGTGGGTATGTTGGTCATTTTTTGAGTTTCGAGGGTATTTTGGTCATTTTTTGGGTTTTGGGGGTATTTTGGTCATTTTTAGGTTTTAGGGGTATTTTGGTCATTTTTTTGGATTTTGGGGATATTTTGGTCATTTTGTTAGGTTTTGAGGGTATTTTGGTCATTTTTTAGGTTTTAGGGGTATTTTGGTAATTTTTAGGTTTCGAGAATATTTTGGTCTTTTTTTGAGTTTTTGGGGTATTTTGGTAATTTTTTAGGTTTCATGGGTATTTTACTCATTTTAGAGATTTTGGGGATAATTTTGGATGTCCAAGGGTATATTAGTAATTTTGAAAGTGTAGGGGTATTTGCATCATTTTAGGTATTTAATGGTATTTTGGTAATTTTGGAGGTCAAGAGGGTATTCAAGTTGTTTTAGAGGTATTTGGATCATATTGGGTTAAATGGGCGGGTTACTAATTAAATGGGTTGGGTTGGTAATGGATAATTAATTTATATATAAACGGGTCATAAATGGATAAATGGGTAATTACACACCCAACCCATTTATGACCCAACCCGCCCATTTGCCACCCCTGGCTACCACAAATCTACAACTCATTTGATCTCATACTCAATGAGCTACATCTGATTACTCGACATGGTGGTTGACTCTTATACCAAATGTTATAGATTCATGGGTAGAATTCACTCTTGAAAACCTGCTTGCAAGGGGAAGATGCCCAAAAAATTATAAATATATGGTTAAGTTTACACTTAATCCATGTGAGACATTAAAATCATAATAAAGGATGGAAAAGTGGGAGGATAAAAAAAATATAGTTTTTCTTCATGTATGTTTGGTTAGAGAGATATAAAAGTGGAAGGATAAAAAACTCTTATATTTGATTAAAAGAAAAGTGGGAGGATAAAAAATATAATTATTATAAATTTACTCTTATACCTCTATAACATAATATGAAAAATAATTTTTATTATTTTATTATTACATTACATTATATTATACTAGTATGTAACCTCGTGCATATGCACAGAAACATTTAAAACAATCACAATTACATATTATATATATATATATATTTGAATTTTTTTAGTTATATGATTATGTTTTTTATGATTTATTATATTGGATTCCTCGTTTTCTACATTAAATTAACTAATTTGGCACAAAAATTTAAAAATTTATATTAAATGGAACACATGACGCAAAATTAAACTCTAATTGAAATTCAATTTTTACTTAAATTAACTCATTTGGCACAAAATTCTATAATTTAGATTAGATGAGACACATGGCGTAAAATTAGACACTAATTGAATTTTAATTTGAAATTTAATTGGATTTTCTATATAACAATTATAGAGGAGTTGGCCATCATTAATGATTAAACACAAAAACCAACGTTCAGGCATGATTAAAAAAAAAATAGAGCCTCTCTTTGATAAAAGAAAGAAAACATGTTGAAGTGGGTGGAAAAAAAGTTATTGTTTGATAAACAAAAGAAAACACAAAAACCATTGATTAAAAAAATAAAGGAAAAGAAACACAATGTATACCGTATAGCACAACACAGCGGAGGAGGGGCATATTTGTTAATATCTCATCTACCTCTCTCCTTCCCATTTTCTCTTCTAAAAACACTCTAATTCAAAGAGATTTTTTTTTGGTGAGCTCAGGAATAAAATGCATCGGTCTCACCAAAATCCTTCTTATTATCCACTTTTATCAAACAATTCCAAAAGTCATTTTCTCTCTTCTATTTTCCATTTCTCCTGTTTACCTCCAACTAAACGGCCTTTTGCAAGCAAACTCAAAAGTGGACTTACTCTGCTGAGATTTCTCAAAAATATTGCCGAGCATTTGAAATAGAAAAGAGAGTATAAGGAGCTAAGAAACGAGGAAGGTGGTTGGTACTGTGACTGTTTGTGTTTTATACGACTGCAAAAGGAATGCAATGTCTACTCAAAACTTTCCAACAATTGTATGGGTTCCAATTACACCGAAGTCTTGTCAAGTATCAGATTCCGCAATTTTTAGAATCCCATTCCTCAAATAAAAATCAAATTCCACTTTATGCCGATTTTACTCATTAAACTAAAGCAAGTATATGTTCAACATCAAAAGCACACTTTCTCTTGTTCCATTTTAGGATAAAAAGCAAATTGATTCAAGAATCAATTCAGCATTTAAAAAAAAAAAAAAAAACAGTATGATGAATCAATTATTATCGCAACAGCAAGGACATGTGAATAATGAATTAATAGTGTTAAGGGTAATTTCGCAACAAATTAGAAGAGACCAAAGGCCCAAAAAAATTCACACACTGATGGCCCAACATCAACAAGAGCCAGCCTCACAAAACTGACAAATCTGGGCTCACAAAATCCAACATTGGGTAATTAAGGATCCTCAATAGGCCTAGATCCCAGCTTCCTCTTTTATCCTTTCACAATGTGGACCAAGCCCGTGAAAAAAAAATTGAATCAATTAAGAAGGAAAAATTAGGAGATTGGAGGGCCAAGAAACATTTCCCACTGAATTTGGGCTCCATGAAGCTCTCTCAAATGGGCTAGGAAAATTTGTGAGACCCATGAATCATTGGTGGGTGCAACTTGTAATACCTATGAAGCCTTAGGAATTTCACATATCCGCTGAGCAAACCCAAATATAGAGTCAATCACCAATATTTTTTTTTTTTTGCTCAAAGGTAGATTCGAGTCAATCACCATTTAATACTTGTTATCCTAAACAGTTTGGGAGAGTTCATCGCTCAAAGAAAATCTGTGTTAATTTCCAGCAGCTAGAATTAATCTTCTTCACTAGCCAACAGGTCTTATGGTGACTCTTACAACATTATATAAGCATAGGAATTAGGAAGACCCCAAACGTGAGGGACATACAGACTCTGTTAAGTAGAAGCATAATATCATCACATCCTTACACGCCTTTCTCCTTTCTCCTTTTTCACATCGCTCCTAGTTATCCATTATTTCTGTTAATATATTTTGTGTTAGCAAAATTCTGTGTCAAAAAATTTTCAATTGTAATTTCATATTTTATTTTATTGAGTTTCATTTTAATTGTAATTGTATCAAGTTCAGAACAAAAGAGTTCAAAGTGCTGAAACATGAATCTCGATTATGACCGAAGCAGTCAGAATTTGAATTTTTGTTTCATAGAAAAATTCACCAGAAACTTGGTCAAGCAAGTTTGCCCAAGAAATCAATTTCTGTTATTCCTAATTATTCTTGTAGTCAAGTAACCCACATTTGTGACTAGAATAAGAACGAAGAATATAATTCTAGTCTTGGTAAATGATTGAGAGACTACTAAGAACCTTGAGAGAGATATCTTTGTTGCGTTCATGCCTTTACACACTCCAAATTGACTTTTCTTTGAGAGAAGATTCCATTGAATTTAAAGGCAAAAAGGATTTTAAGGGCAAGAGTGATAAAGAGCCTTAGTCACAAGGAGTCAAACGCTTTAAGTGTGGTGGTAACCACTATGTCTTGATGAGAGCTTCTTCTTCTTTTTCTTTCTTCTTCTTCTTCTTCTTCTTCTTCTTCTTTTTTTTTTTTTTTTTTTTTTTTTTTTTTTTTTTTTGTCGTTATCTAAAGATGTGATTTAGTTTTGAAATTACCCAAAGAAATTGTTAGGTTCTAAGGAATTAGGAACTAATGTATTAGAACTTCATTTTGCAAGGTTGGCAAACCGTGATCAAAACGGTTTTAGTCTTGTTAAGACTTGCTCAAAGTATGTGGTTTTTATGTAAAGTTGGAATCAAGTTATTGCAGAAGTTACTGTGCAAATCTGCCAGGCTCGATCGATCGAGAATTAGACTCGACCGATTGAAAGTCGTACAGATTATTTTTTTTTTTTGCAGAATTTCCAACTCAGCCTAAGCCCGTTTGACGTGTAGGGTTTTATGTTTTGCCCTAAGTATAAAAGGGAAAACCCTAGCCACGTTTTTAGTATTCTGAATACTGTGTGTGTGAATTTTATTGTGAGATCTAGAGGTGTTTGCCTTCACATACACTTAGGGTTTCCAAACTCAAGATTGATGTCAAGAGCTTGGTGATCATTTAGTTACAGATTCAAGAACTTAAAGATATACAAACAGGAGTGCTTGTACTTGCTGTGAATTCAAGAAAGAAATAGTCCGTGGACTCGGAGCTGTCACGTGGTCGTGATAGTAAGTTTCCTACTCGAGGTAGCAGTAGGATGTTAGTGGTCTAAGCCGCTATTGTGTAAAATTCAATTCTTTCATAGTGAATTCTGTTTTACCTTGAGGATAACTAGGTTAAATCCTCCCCAGGTTTTTTACCGGTTCGGTTTTCCTGAATTATCATATCATGTGTTCTTTATTTTCCGCACTTTGCATGATATGATATATTTGTGTTAATCTAAAACTGCTTAATTTACCTAAGTTAATCACTTGGCTAAATATCTAGATTAATCTGTTTGGGTTTAAGGGGTCTAAATTTCTTACAAATGGTATCAGAGTGGGTAGCTTTTTATTGTAGATCTTTTGATCTAAAAGTTGATCCTTGACCCTTGTTGTCATGGAACACAGACACTCTCTTGTTATTTCACCTCATTTTGATGGGAATAATTATGCTTATTGGAAATTAAGAATGAAAGCATTTTTGAAATTTATTGATGAGAGAGTCTGGAACTCTGTTGAATATGGATGAGAGAAGCCCACTACCCCTGTGAGTGAGTGGCAAACTACTCAAAAAGAGGCAGCCACTTTTAATAGCAAAGCTATGAATACTATTTTTAATGCTGTTTCTATGGTGGAATTTAAGAGAATCTCTAATGTTTAGGTGGCTCATACTGCTTGGAACATCCTCCAGACTGTGCATGAAGGCACAAAGACAGTCAAAATTAATAAGTTGTAGCAACTGACTACTAGATTTGAAAAGTAAAATGACTGATGATGAATCTTTTGATAAATTCTATGCTAAACTTAATGGTATTGTTAATTCTGCATATAATTTGGGTGAAATCTATGATCAACCTAAAATTGTTAAGAAGATTCTTAGATCTTGACTAAGGATTTTAGACCAAAAGTGATTGTCATCACTGAAAGTAAGGATGTGGACTTCATCCCTGTTGATGAACTTGTAGGATCTCTTCAATCCTATGAGTTGGACCTATCTAAGACTAATAAATCCAAATCAATGGCTCTTAAGTCTGTTGATGATGTTGATGCTAGTGGATTTGATGATGAGCTCTCTACTACAGAGATTGCTTACCTTACCAAGAACTTTAGAAATTTTCTTAGGAACAATAACAAAAGGGCAAGAGGTAAAAACACTACTGAACCTAGAAATTTTAGGAGGAATGATCTTACTAAAGTTAATGACACTGAAAAACCTAAAGAGAAAGTAGGTCAACCTCTATGGGCAACAATGTTTTGGATGTCAAGGGTATGGTCATGTAAAATCTGAATGTCCTACATACTTGAGGTCTAAGAGTAAGGCTATGGCTGTAACCCTTAGTGATGATGAAGTTTCTGACAATGAATTTGGTAGTGATGAGGATGGAAACTTCATTACTTTCACTGCTACTGCTGTATTCAATGAAAGTGTGTCTGTTGAAGAGAACCCTTATGATGGAGAACTCTCTAAAGATGCAGATTTACAAGAAGCCTATAATAAACTTTGCAAAGTTGTTGCAAAGAATGCTATGAATGTTGAACTTGGCTTAAAGAAAATTGCATCTCTTGAACTTGATAAGAAAAATTTGCTTGTGAAACTGTTTGATGCTAATGAACTTTTGAATAATGTGAAGAGTGAGAACATGCTTTTACTTGAGAAAGTTAAAAATTTGGAACTTGAATTGTCTGTTGCTAGAGAACAAACTAATAGGTCTGCAAGCTCCAAACTTGATCACATACTAAGTGTTCAAAAGTCTCCCTCTGACAAGACAGGCTTAGATTTTGTGGAAAGCATCTCTGTACCTGAATTTCATTCCACAAACTTTGTTCCTTCTACTGAACTCCCTAAGAGTGAGGTTGTCAAACATTCTGTGAGTGAAGCTGTTAAATCTGTAGAAGTTACACCTCTTAGGAAGATTAGGGTTGATCTTCAAGAGTCTAAATCTAAGGCTTCTAATTCTTCTAAGGGCAAGTTGCATGATAAGCCTACATGGGTTTGTCATTTTTGTAGAAAGTCTGGGCACATTCGTCCAAACTGTTTCAAGTTGCAAGCTACTAAGCGAGCAAATAAATCAAAAGTACCTATGCTTCAAGCACAAGATCCTATGGTACTTATTGGTGAATTGGTAAAGGCGTTAAACCTTTATTCCAATCCTTGAGTTGCTCAGAATTCTAATGTGAATAATAACTCCAATGCTAGAGTTGCATCTAAAAGGTTTTGGATGCAAAAGGCTCAATCTAATTGAGTTTGTCTGACATAGTCCTTGTGCTTCATTGTTTTTCTTCTTGTGACCATTTTTTTTTTTCACTAGGATTTGCATTGCATAATATTTATGCATTTCATTCTAGGTTATTTTTATTTTTATAAAAAAAAAGGGGTAACAAGAATGTGTTTTGCAAAATGTGTTTTGCAGTATTTTTCTTGAATTTGAAAACAAGGTTGGTCAATCTATTTTTACATAACATATCTATGTACCTTATTTAGCTTGAATAAGCTTATTTTATTACACTTTTCTAGTTTGAGCTTTGTAGTGCATGTTGTGTGGGAAGATGTTTATAGTTTTTGATCACATGATCTTGATCTTGAAATCATGCCTTTGATTTTCGGACTTGAACTTATTGAAAAAGGCATAAATAACCATCTCACCAATGTTTATTAGCCAATCATGAACATCTTAGTGCATATCATAAGATTTTGTGCTTGAGAAAGTGTAGCACATACACAAAAAGAAAATAAGGTGTAGCCTTGGTTAAAATGCTAAAATTGGTGTGTACATTATTGGGCTATAATAATTTCACATTTCAAATAAAATTGGTGTGTATATTATCCCGGCTATTTTAATAAGTTTCTGATCAATTGAAAATTGGTGTGTATATTATGAGGCAAATCAAGAAACTTACATGATTGAAAGCTTTTATTTAAGGAGATGTGAGAGTTGTATGATGTAACTCTTTAGGTAATAGTCTCTTTCAAATTTATGTGATGAATATTGTAGAAATTGTGATTGATTTCTATTCACATATCACCTCACTTATTTCTCAAGTTTTTGTTAGTTGCATACACTACATAAGTTTCTCTTTGCTAAACTTTGTACATGTTACTATGTGTGTTTTTGGTCTGACCAACCAAGTTTGAAAATTCCTTGAATTGTATGCAAAACATGTTTGTTGTTTAAGATCTTGAGGAGAATCGAGTGAAAATCTTAATTTTGGAAAACTAAGATCAAAACAAGTGTTTTTGAAAAGCATTTCATCTCATACTCATGCATTTTATTCATAAAATTTAATGCTTTGAGGAGTTTCTGCACAAAAATTGGTTTGTTTTTCAAATTTTCTTTTTCTAGAATTTCGATCGATCGAACCTGTTTTTCGACCGATCAAAATTGCGATTAAATCCTTTGGTCAGGTTCTGTCTGTTTCGATCGATACTCGATTGGTTCTGGATTAATTGAAGTACTTTCGACTGATCAAATCTAATTTTCGATCGATCGAAAATCGCGTTGAGAGTTTTTTAAAAGGACATTTTCTCACGTATTCTTCACTTTTCAAAAGTTTTCAAAATCTCTTTTCTCTCTCACTGATCGATCAAAGCACCTAAGAGGGTTTTTGTCGTTTTCCTCCAAAATTTTTGCAAGGTTTCTCTCCTCTAGGGCCGGTATGTCTATTTCACCCTTCCTTTTCTTTTTATTTCCATTTTTCATGCATTAAATCATGCATATTTTGGGTTATTTTCAGAACTTTTTCTTTTTGGGATTGTTGATGTTTTAGGCCATTTCTTTCACAATAAATCATTGGGTTTTTGTTGGGACACCATATACAATTGATCCATATGGTTTAATTTGATTGATTTGATGGTTTGAGACAAATGTGAATTTCTAGGGTTTGAAAAATACCGAATTTGGGGTTTTTGTTCAATTTGATGTAAATTGATGAAATTAGCTTGTCAAATTGACTCATTTGATCATTATATTTTGTTTTCTAACTTGTGTAACGATCAATTTCTTAATTTGTTAGGTTTTGTGAAACTGGGTTTTTCAAATTTGGGGATTTTTG
Organism: Lithocarpus polystachyus; assembly: GCA_033629205.1. NCBI lineage: Eukaryota > Viridiplantae > Streptophyta > Magnoliopsida > Fagales > Fagaceae > Lithocarpus > Lithocarpus polystachyus. The sequence continues at coordinate 18,357,929 of CM066172.1, forward strand.
ATGTAATGTTCATGCTTAAGCCAATTTTGTGAATTTGGAACATAATTGAACTGTTTTCATTGCATTAGACCATGCGTCATTTGAATATTTTGTTCATGCATCATATAGAATTGTTATTTCTATATTGTTCTTGTGCTAATCTTGCACTCTGCTCTTGGTTTTTCTTTTGTCTTTTTCTTTCTGTGTCTCTCTATCTGGTCTGTAGCATCATGCCTAGGAAAACTAGAGCTCATAGGACCTCTTCTTCTTCAACATCCTTCGATAGTGACAGGTTTCTAAGTGAGAAACATCAAAAGACCTATGAGACACTTAACCTTAGGGGAAACATTTAGGGTGAGCTTAGGGTTCTACTAGATGAGTTAAATGATGAGGTTAGGCGTAACTTCGAGCGTTGGGGTTGGTTACCTTTGCTAGACATTGATCATCCGCCTCTGGCTACCCTGATTAAAGAGTTCTACTCGAACCTCTCTATCCATGTCTATGATTCTAACACTTTAGTAAAGAGTTGGATATGAGGTGTAGAGTATCGCATCACTCCTTCGGTAGTGTTTGATGCTCTTGGGGTACTCGTGGTTTCTCATCCTATCTATCCCTATGATGAGTCTCCTCCCCTTGACGATGTTATGTCATACATCACTAGTTTTTCTATCCAGTGGGGTTCTGATCCTCGGATTACGTCTGCTGAGCTTTCTGAGACCCATTACCTTTTCTTTAGGATTGCTTGTCATTCCTTGTGGCCTATCTCTCATCTACATACTATCCCTATTGAGTGATATGTGTTTCTATATGCTCTTGTCATTGATGCTCCTATCAGTTTTCCTCACCTTTTTCTTCGTTCCTTGAACGAGGTGCATAGGAGTAGTTCTACTGCTCATGCTTTGTTCTTCCCTATTTTTATTCATAGGATTCTTCTTCATTTAGGGTTAGGTGATTTCCCTGCTTCTGAGCTTGTTCATATAGTTGCTCCCATTGGTGCCACCTTCCATAGGCAAAGGGCTGCTCAGCTTCGAGCTAGCTTTAAGCGTCCTAGGGTTGAGCCTTCTGGTGTTGCTCCTCCTCCTCGTCCCTCTTCTGCAGGTACTTCTACGGCAGAGATGTCTGTTGATCCGACTACTACTGCTACTGCTGCTGTTCCCCCACCTTCTCCTACGGATGATTCGGACATTCGTCGGATGTTGGATACTGTCATGACCGTCCAAGCAGTTCATGGTCAGCTTCTGGTGTACATGCTTGATGAGCTCCGTGCTTTGCAAGCAGATTTGGAGAGTCTTTGACGTTCTCCTCCGCCACCTCCTTTTGGTGATAAGTGAGTGCCTTTTGGCAATTCGTCATAAAAAGGGGGAGTACATTGTAGTGGAGATGGTACATTGTAGTAGAGGAGTTTTTGTCTTAGGGGGAGATTTTGATACTTTTGTGATATTGTGGAGCTGTGGAGCTTTTAGATTGTATCTAGGTACTTCATTTTGTATTTATCTTTTTGGCTTATGTTTTTTTTGTTTGGGTTGTCTATGATAGGGGGAGATATATTGGATACATTGTTTGTATATGTTTCTTGTTTCACATTGTGTTACATTGCTTATTGACTTATATTTATGAGGTTATTCATGATATATGTCTTTATTTTGTGTTATGTGAAATCAAGAAGTTATTTTCAATATTACTTGTATTTTCCACACATGCGTTTATGTGTTTGTTAAGTGTTACAGGATTATACAGGTTGATTCAGTCGATGCTGCTGTCTACACTTGCAACTGATAGATAGTAGTTAGGTTGAATTTGTTTAGTTGGGCTACTATTTTGTAATGGGCTGTCTTTTTTTGTAAACTTTGAGCATTTTGTTAAATTTGTGTTTTGTCACGGATTGCCAAAGGAGGAGTTTGTTAGGTTCTAAGGAATTAGAAACTAATGTATTAGAACTTTATTTTGTAAGGTTGGCAAACCATGATCAAAACGGTTTTAGTCTTGTTAAGACTTGCTCAAAGTATGTGGTTTTTATGTAAAGTTGGAATCGAGTTATTGCAAAAGTTACTGTGCAAATCTGCCAGGCTCGATCGATCGAGAATTAGACTCGACCGATCAAAAGTCGTGTAGATTATTTTTTTCTGCAGAATTTCCAACTCAGCGCAAGCCCGTTTGACATGTAGGGTTTTATGTTTTTCCCTAAGTATAAAAGGGAAAACCCTAGCCACGTTTTTAGTGTTCTAAATGCTGAGTGTGTGAATTTTATTGTGAGATCTAGAGGTGTTTGCCTTCGCATACACTTAGAGTTTCCAAACTCAAGATTGATGTCAAGAGCTTGTGATCATTCAGTTGCAGATTCAAGAACTTAAAGATATACAAGCAGGAGTGCTTGAGCTTGTTGTGAATTCAAGAAAGAAGTAGTCTGTGGACTCGGAGCTGTCACGTGGTCGTGGTAATAAGTTTCCTACTTGAGGTAGCAATAAGATGTTAGTGGTCTAAGTCGCTATTGTGTAAACTTCAATTCTTTCATAGTGAATTCTGTTTTACCTTGAGGATAGCTAAGTTAAATCCTCCACAGGTTTTTTACCGGTTTGGTTTTCTTGGGTTATCATATCGTGTGTTCTTTGTTTTCCGCACTTTGCATGATATGATATATTTGTGTTAACCTAGAACTACTTAATTTATCTAAGTTAATCACTTGGCTAAATATCTAGGTTAATTTGTTTGGGTTTAAGGGGTCTAAATTTCTTACAAAAATGGTAAAATAGAGAACCTGAGATTCGATGCGAACAATTAGTCGAAAGAGTGGAGCTTAGAGCCTTTACTTGAGATTCTATTAGTAAAGTGCACTCACTCTAATGGCATACCTTTTGCATGATGGGTCAGCGAGAAAATGGGAACAGCGGCTTAAGCCATTAGGTGTAGGCGCTTTCCGGAAGTGGAATCTTCTAGTTCTTCCTATTTGACCCGAAACCAGTCGATCTAGCCATGAGCAGGTAATCAACATCAAAGTGTGTGTAATGTTAGGAGATTGTGTTTTAAATCTATAAACATGCAAACTTGAAACTTTAATGGTAAAAATTCTGTTGATTATATATATAAAAAAGAGAGTAAAAAAAAAAAAAAAAACTGTTAATTTTACGTTTTAATTTAGTTTATTCCGTCAACAAATGCTTGGAGTCTTTGCAACTGTATTTCAACTTTACAAATATTAGTCTTCTTTTTTATAAATTAGTTAAATACTCAATATTAAAAAGTAAGAAATTCAATTCAGGCACTAAAAGTTTTAGAGTTCCAAGAAGTGTCACTTACCTATCATAAAGTAATTAAAAAAGTAATGCAACATTTTCACAATAAAGTTTAAGTGCAGGTGTAAATTTTTAGTGTTTGGTAGAAAACGATGTTAGTGATGAACTTAAATAAAAACCAGTAACATATTATCACATAATTTTACTATGAAATTATTGTAAAAATACTGTAAAAGTAATATTATTTTGAAAAGTTTTGGAGGGCCATGGCTCCCCTCAGTTTGTATCTCAATGTGGCTTCGCCAGTGCATTTACAAGAACTTGATATCAAAGCTTCCCCGGTTTTTTTAACTCTATTCATGTTATGTCACAATTTAATCACAACACGTATATTTAAGTGAGTTTGGCATAGAGTTTTAAGCTTTTAGCTTTTATATACAGTTTTTTAAAATATTAATTTTTCCCGCATTTTTTTCACTTTTTTTTTTTTCAATAATTTCAAAGTACAAGCATAAATTAACACATTTTCAGCAAAATGTTTTCAACAAAAAGTTGGATAAACTATTTCCAAACAAACACTTAATATGAATATTTGTATAATTCATAAAGCCTCATAGCAACTCTTCATACTCTTTTTCTTGAGGCATAAGGAAGTGGTGTCCAACCCTTTTTTCATACTATTCCACTCTGTATTCATAATTACTCGAGAAAGTCTATAAATTGAAGCCTCTGGAATTTGGCTACATCCTAGCCAATGGGCCTATAACCACCCAGGTAGTCCCATGGAGTCATACATTGTTTCTAAACAAAACTTCAAGAAAAGAAAAAAGAAAATCAAAAGTCTTTGTCGTTTTATACAAGGCTTCATATTCCATCCTCTTTTCTTCAAAATTTTGCGTAGACGGATCAATTCTCTGAGATTAACCATAAGCGACCGTATTAAGTAAGTGGACTATTAAGAAAAAGGAAGACGGACCCTCCATAGTGGACGGTTCAAATTATACGGATGCAGGAGAGCAGGTAGTAGAGCCACTTGGCATCTATGTGGCCTAAGTGATCTCCAAGAAATCTCAAATGGAAACATCTTGCCTTACAATTAACCCTAGTAAATGAAATCTCTACATGGTAAGAATCCCATGAAATACGTGTATTTATGAAGATCTTTCTCATAAGGAAACACCTTCCTGGCCAAGAAAACCGAGGTCAGTTCTACACTACTATAAAAATTCAAAGCCCCCAGAAACCAAAGTACGCATAATTTACTCTAGCTCTAGTACTCTAGAGTTGTGAAAGTTCTCTAACTTAACATTCGGAGGGTCTTTGGCAAGTATCACATCGGTACTCTTTGTAGGGTTTTTCTTTTTCTTTGTTGTGCAGGTTTTGCATAGAGCACGTGAGGACTATGCGGCTTACTGACGATTTTCGGCATCATCAGTTGGCACCGTCTGTGGGAAGAGAGGAAGTAAGCCATACTACCGCTTCCCGAACAAAAAAGTTGCATGGTACTTACTCACTCAATAGGGACGACCAATAACAATCAAGGGGATGAACCACGTACCTTAAAATCACCCAGTGGGGGTTTTTGCCATGTTGGTTTTCCCTATTCGTAAACAAATCACCATGTCATCTATTTTCCACTGCATATTTAGTTATTTGGTGATTTTTTTTTGTGCTGCCACGCATATTGTATGTTAATCTGATTAATTAATCAACTTGTCTAATTAATTGGTTAATTCATCACAAGGGGTCAATACATTCTTGGCCTATCAGTTTTGAACGATTGTAAATGATCTAATGGATCCTTTGACTCATCGTAGGCTTCTACCTGTGGCATACGGAACTTCGGTGGAAAGGGGAATGAAGTGACAGGTGCGGTAAAAGGCAAGTCTGTCCGATGGACTAACTCGTCTAGGTCGCTTGACACCCGTCATTTGAGGGCGTTCATCATGAAGTCCATCCTCTCCTTCATCATTTGCATCTCTGCAACCATGTATGGTAGAGCAGTATCTGCAGTGGATGGATGACTTGTATCCTGTCACTCTTGTCTGCTTGGGGTGTTATTGTCTTCTAGCCCCTCTTGGATCTTAGTATGCGGCTTACTCACCAACTTGAGAAAGATGTTGGTTGCAAAGTTCTTCAGTTCATCAACACAATGAAGATCATGAAGCTCCTTGGTTACAAAACCCTACGTTGTACAAACACAACAGCTTTTTGAATAGAAAGATGAACTAAAGCATATGTCTCCAATTCACAATATGCTTGTGAAAAACTTTTGCATTGAGTTGCATTAGCTATAACGGCCCTTAAAACAATCCTTATATATGTTTAGGGTTGTGAGAAAAGAAAGTCCAAACATCTATACATAGATTGGATGAAAATCAGAACTGAAAATCTGATTTTCTTAAGCCTCGATAGATAGCATATTAGTCAAGCTAACTGTCGAGCATCGGGCTTCAGCAGCTTTTTGAACCTCGATAGACACTAGCTGTCAAGTTTTAAAATCTAGCACTTCTTCACTTGTTTCTTGGACAGACTTGCATGAATTTAACGCTTAATCTTGAAACCTTGTTCCTTGAAGTATTAAACACATCCTAGATCTACCCAATTACAAGTAAAGTGCGTTTTGTCAAAGGATTAGTCAATTACATAAAATATTGACATATGTTCCTATTCATGATTCACATATGTTTTAACAATCTCCCTCTTTGGCAATCCGTGACAAAACCACAACAAACAAATGAACATATGAGAGAAGTCATAAATCACTCAACTTATACTCACTTGTTGAATACAATAAAATCTATCCTAACACAAACTCTTGAAAAACTTTGCAGGAAGAGAGTTCATGGCAATGAAGGCTTTGACCACTTGTATTTCTAAAATACTTTAAACAAAACTCATCACAGCATCTTACTGTGAAATAGAAATAAAAGATTGCATACAAGATATAAGAAGCATGTGCATAAAGAAAGAAAATAAACGACACATGGAAAGATAGGTGAAAGAACTATAATAACAACCTTACCATATATATATAACATCATGAATACAAGGTTTGCTATTACAAAGTAAGAGCGATGTATCTCTAAAAGAAAAAAAGAAAAAAAATACATAAGTCCTCACTACATCCCTCAAAAAAATATGGACACTCCCCCTAACAAAAATCCCATATGCTAACTCTCCCTTATGTATATGACTACTCTCATATCTAAAACTACTACCCCTTTTTGTCACGGGTGACAAAGGGTAAGTAAATCAAGCAGTCATCTCAGCATCGTTGGAAGAGCTAGCACCATCATCCTTATCACCATCGCCATCAAAGCCACCATCGTCGTCCTCATCCTCAGAAGTCTCTAGAGAAGGAAAAGGAGACTCAACGAAGCCACCAAGGTGAGCTTGCCATCAAGCAATACGGCCGACATCACCTAACACAACTTGTCACTGAGAGTGTCAAGGCAAGCATCCATGCGCTGAAGCTGTGCCATAATCGCCTCGAGAGTCACACCATCTGTAGAAGAAGAAGAAGCGGATGTGGATGGAGCTAAAGAGGCTGGAGGTGTCACCATCTCAATCCGTGGCTGCTTCGGTCGAAGTTGGGCCTCATTTCGTTTGACAGTCGCCTCATCAATGGCACACATGACAGGGAAATGATCGGAAGCAGGAAAGGAGACGAAAAAATGGCGAAGGATCCTCATGATAGTTGAAGGAAAGATGAGTTTATCACAGATCACCGAATCCTAATAGACATCCATAAGTGAGAGGATGAAATGAGAAGGGAAGTCAATAGAAAGATCCTCAAGGAGGGATAACAAAAATCGAGCACGGGGCTCTGTGATAGAGTTATCGTGAGACAAAGGATGAAGAACAAAAGTCATCACCATGTTAAGAAACCTAGGACCTAGCAAAGGTCGAGCAACGGGTGTTCTGACGATCACCCCAAGAAGAAGGAGTCTCACAAAACAGAGACATGAGCTCGTTTTTCGACACAGTCCTCAGACGATCACAACCAAGGTAGTTAGGATGTGCCACCCTCGGGGCATGGAGCACCTCGGATACAATATCTGGAGTGACCATAATGCGCGTACCTTGAACGCGAGTAGAAAAATAAGGTACTGAAGAATCGAATCTGTGCGTATTGGAGTCAAACTCCTGTATGATCATGGAAGGACAAGTGATCGGGATGCCATACAGTGACTCCCAACCCCTACTGTAGATGACAGTTGGAAGGTCAGTATTGAAGAAATCCGACAAAGTGACTTGGCATTCCGAATGAATGCCTCGTCAAAAGAAGTTCTCAAAGAAGTCCTTACGGACTTTCTCATCACGGAACCAAAGATGAGAAGGAGAGGATCAGAGGAAGATGCCCTGGAATGAAGAGGATTCCAGGACGGAGTGGATTTACGCTTAGGTGCCATAATGCAGACTGAAAGAGAGAAGGAGAAAGATAGACACGCAGAAAAGCACCAACGCAATTCAGTATAAGAATATAAAGAAACAAAGGTACGTATGCATAAAAAATGCATGAACATGTGACATGCAAACTTGAAAGCATCATGGGCTCAGCCTAATCCAAATCTACCAGAACACAAGTTTGAAACAAAGTAAACACATGTCTAAAATGCATGAAACATTGTTATAATGGAAATGTGATGCAATGAATGATCATTTAGGATCAAATATACAAAACCCATCCCAAAATTTTGCAAAAACCTCTTTAATTTTGAAAAACCCCAAATTTTTCAACAAACCCCAAAAGTTAGGTCACAAAAGATGAAATGCATGAAGAGATGAATGAGAAAGAATCTTACCAGAGAAAAGAAATGATCTTGAGACCGAAGAACACTTGGGGAAGAGGTTTGGAGTGAGAGAGAGAGAGAAGTTTTGGGAGGTGAGAGGTTAGAAAGTATCGAAAGAGATCGAGAAAAGTGAAGCTAAAATCGCTCTGACCCTTTAAATAGAAGTTCATAATTCTCGATGAATCGAGCGTTGTCGAGAGTTGTCGAGAATTAAAAAGGCAAGAAACAGCTATTGAGCTAGCTATTGAGGATCTGTCCAGAGGTATCCACTGAAAAAAGGGGCTCGATAGAATGAGGAGCTACCGAGCATCCAGAATGTTTCTCGATGTATCGAGTAGCTATCGAGAAGCTATTGAGAATGTGATAGAAAGAAGCTGAAGGGGCTTGATAGATAGCCTAGTTGTTGAGAGGTATTAAGAAGCTGTCGAGATTACTTAAAAACTATTTGTCAAGAAGAGAAAAACATAGACATGAATGCAATCAAGCATGCTACTTAACTAAAGATTCAAACAACATTTTAAGCTCTTAAAATCATCTCTCAACAAAAAAAAAATTTTCAGCTTTTAGATCCCAAACACACACACGCACACACTAAACAAGTCTAACCAATTTTATGTTTCAAAAATAAGTTAAGACAGTTTAGTGATCATACATTAACACATATATTCCTTGTGATGGCCAAATCACATTGTACTTGTACATGTATCAAGAGTAGCAAAGAATATTGCGTGTTATGTGTGAAAAACATCACAAAATTGCATAAGTGTCTACATGTTATGATGATTTGAGATATGTGAAAATCACTTTAACTCACACACAATTATAACTGTTTGATGGGGACTATCACCTTCAAGGTACATCCTATAACTCCCACATCTCCAGAATACACACTTGCAATCATATATAAAGCATTTTGATTCTTTTTGCTTATTATTTTTCTTTGCATATTTTTCTTTTAAGCAAACCATGAATGGGCATATAAGAGAGAGAAAACAAATACCCAATTAAGTGTCTACATGTTATGATGATTTGAGTGTGAAAATCACTTTAACTCACACACAATTATAACTGTTTGATGGGGACTATCACCTTCAAGGTACATCCTATAACTCCCACATCTCCAGAATACACGCTTGCAATCATATATAAAGTATTTTGATTCTTTTTGCTTATTATTTTTCTTTGCATATTTTTCTTTTAAGCAAACCATGAATGGGCATATAAGAGAGAGAAAACAAATACCCAATTATGTTAAGCTTTTTGACATTGAACTTTTACTATGCTGAAGCATACAGATGTCATTTCATGATTGACGGGCAACAGTGATGAGATGGTTATTTATGTACAAGAGATAACTTAATCTTACTCATCACAAACATGAGCCATAAAGCTCACTTGCTTAGTTGTGCATAGAGATGCTCATCTAAGCTACAAAAGATATAAAGTTTAGAAAACTTTTTTTCAATGACCATCCAAAGTACACAAGTACCAATGTACATAAACACACACTGTTTTTGTATTTTTCAATTTTTCAAAATTTTTTTTGTGAAAAAAAAAAAATAAAGAAAAAATGAAAAAAACCAAACAAAAACATGTTAAATAATGCATTGCATAAAACTAGACTGACTCAAAACAATAAAGCAAAAACACATAAGTAATGCAATCAAAAACAAGAAAGGGGAGAGAGAGAAAAAAATGACTAAATCACTTGGAGCCTTTATCCTTCCACACCTTGGTGGAACCTTCCTTTGAGCAAACCCTTGAACCTGCGGCGAGGGGGAAGAATTGAAACCGTTCAAGTTCGAAAGGAATACGAGGGCTTTGAGTAGATCTCCAAGAGGAGCGAAGAAGGATGGAAAGTGATTCTGGTTTCCCGACGAGATCATACTGTTGCTCTGTTGAGTGGCTAACCACTTGTAGCAATTAGGTCAAGTATGTCCAGCTACTCCACAGTAATGGCAGAAATGCTACTTCTTTTGTTTAGACTTTTAAGCACTACCCTTCTTAGCCTTAAGGTTTTTATTCTCTTTCTTAACAAGTTTAGGGGGTGCTCCTAAGATAGATTTGCCCTTGTCTATATTCTCACTAGCTAAAACAGTTTTAATATCATTGTTCTTAGAAATAACATTATTAGTAGGAGAAACAAAAACAGGAGTACTAGTAGAAGCAATACTAGGAGAAGAGAAATCATACCCTAAACCGGTTCGATCAGAAATAGATTTCTATAAACTGAGCATCTCATCAAGCTTTGCACTTGAAGTCCTCTCCAGCTGAGCTTTGACTTGAAACAGCTCTGCTTTAAGCTTCTTGGTCTTCTCAGCCAAGAAACTATTCTCAAACCTTAGTACTCCAATAATCTGATTGGCTTAATCAAACTTTGTGGAAAGCTCTTCTCGATCAAGCTTCAAATCACTTAGCTTCTTGGTGGCCAACCTATATAGTTTCTCATGTTTCATGGAAAATTTATACAACTTTTCATAGGCTGTATCATCCTGATTTTCCATTTTCTCGAACTTAGAGTCCACCACGTCCTCTTCAGCATCCACATCTTCAACAATCCCTTTAGTAGGATTTACAGCGGTGGTGAAGGCATTTAGGATCCCATCATCTTCATTCTTTGAATCATCCTCAGGCTCGGTTTCGCTTAAGGTAGCAACAAGTGTCTTGCTTTTCCCAAAGGTTTTAAGATATGTAAGGCACTCTTGTTTCATGTGATTGAAACCTTGACACCCAAAGCACTTTGGTCCTGAAGGAACAGTGTACTGACCGCCATCCTTAGAATCCTTCTTCCCTTTGTCTTGACTCTTAGACTGAGAAGAACTAGATTGCCTACGGTCCATATCAAAGCACTTCCTATTGGCATTCTTCATGAACTTCTTGAATTGCCTGGTGATGTAGGACTTCATCTTAGAATCTTCATCATTTGAAGACTCATCAGTATCACTGCTTTTGGCCTTCAATGCCATGCTCTTGCTTTTGTTCGATTTCCCGATTCTAGACAAACCCTTCGAATCCTTGACAGCCTTGGTTCCTTCATAGGTTGTCTGGAGAATGGTCTATACTTTCTTAATAGTTTCAGTGGAGGATATCTTCTTGAACCCCTCATTCTTGATTGCACTGAATAAGGCATTCAATGCCCTGCTGTTGAAGTTTGCCGCCTTGATATTAGCATAATCCCAATCGGCCGGTGCTTCCTTTAGCTTAGTTCAGCCAATCTCTACAACTTGCCACACCTTCTCATCTAAAGACTGCAAGAAAGCTCTCATGTATACTTTCCAGTATGTATAGTTAGCCATTAAATAAAGGAGATATAATGAGAGACTGCCTTCTATCTAAAACCAAATCAGAGTGTGCTTGCTCTGATACCACTTGATAGGCCAAGAATGTATTGACCCATTGTGATGAATTAACCAATTAATTGGCCAAGTTGATTAATTAATCAAATTAACATACATTATGTGTGGCAGCACAAACAAATCACCAAATAACTAAATATGTAGCGAAAAATAGATAACATAGTGATTTGTTAACGAATGGGAAAAACCAACACAGCAAAAACCCCACCGAATGATTTTAAGGTTACCACTCTCGAGAATTCACTATTATCAGAACAAGTGGTTACAAGTAAAGGAATCCTAGTACCTTATACCAACCTATAGCTGAACCCTTATCCCAATACCCAATTGGACTTGTTCTGTAGTGAAAATCTCTCTTTTTAATGCACGGCTCTTAGTACGTGACTAACTAATAGATGCGCAGATCCCAGTACACGGCTTATGTTAGGTTTTAAGAAATTAGGAACTAATGTATTAGAACTTCAATATGTATATACTGGCAAACCATGATCAAAACGTTTAGTCTAGATTTAGGCTGCTTAAAGTGTGTGTATGTGTAAAGATGGAATCGAGTAACTGCTGAAAATTACTATTCATTTTCTGTAAGACTCCATCGATCGAAAATTAGACCCAATCAATTGAAGCTCATGTAGATTTTTTTTCTGCAGAATTTTTCAACTCAGCCCTAGCCCATATGACGTGTAGGGTTTTATGTTTTGCTTCAAGTATAAAAGGAAAAACTCTAGCCACATTTTAGAAGTTGTTGATATGCTGCGTGTGTGAATTTCTTGTGAGATTTAGAGGTGTTTGCCTTCATACATACTTAGGGTTATCAAGATCAAGATTAATGTCGAGAGCTTGGTGATCACTTCAATTGCTGTTTCAAAGAGCTTAAAGAAAACACAAGTGGGAGTACTTGTGGTTGCTGTGGATCAAGGAAAGAAGTAGTCCGTGAACTCGGAGCTGTCATGTGGTTGTGGTAGTAAGTTTTCTACTTCAGGTTGCAATAGGATGTTAGTGGTCTAAGTCGTTATTGTAAAACTTCAATTCTTTCATAGTGGATCTGTTTTACCTTGAGGATAGCTAGGTTAAATCCTCTCTAGGTTTTTTACGGTTTGGTTTTCCTGGGTTATCATATCGTGTGTTCTTTTTATTTCCGCACTGCTTTACATGATATGATTATTTTGTTATAACCTAGATTTGAATAATTTACCTAGGTAATTACTTGGTTAAATAACTAGGTTAAACAACTTGTTTTTTAAGGAGTTCAAAAACATACAAGTGGTATCAGAGTGGGTTAGCTTTAGTATTCAGATTTGTTGATCTAAGAGTTGATCCTTGACCCCTGCTATCATGGAACACGGTCACTCTCTTGTGATCCAACCTCACTTTGATGGGAACAAATATGCCTAATGGAGAGTAAAGATGAAAGCATTCCTGAAATCTATTGATAAGAGAGTTTGAAATTTCATTGAATATAGATGGGAGAAGCCAACTACTTCTGTAAGCAAGTGGCAAACTTCTCAAAAAGAAGCTGCCGCTTTTAATAGCAAGGCCATGAATGCTATCTTTAATGCTGTTTCTATGGAGAAATTCAAGACGATCTCTAATGTTGAGGTTGCTCATACTGCATGAAATATTCTCCAAACTGTGCATGAAGGCACAAAGGTAGTTAAGATCAATAAGTTGCAGCAATTAACAACTAGATTTGAAAGTATTAGAATGTCTAATGATGAAATTTTTGATGAATTTTATGCTAAGTTTAATGATATTGTTAATTCTACTTATAATTTGAGTGAAATTTATGATCAACCTAAGATTGTTAGGAAGATACTTAGATCCTTGACTGAGAACTTTAGACCCAAAGTGACTGTCATTACTGAAAGCAAGGATGTGGACTCCATCCCTATTGATGAACTTGTAGGATCTCTCCAGTCCTATGAGTTAGACCTACTCAAGACAAACAAATCCAAATCAATGGCTCTTAAGTTAGTTGATGATGTTGATGGGAATGGATTTGATGATGAACTCTTTGCTACAGAGATTTCATATCTTACCAAGAACTTTAGAAATTTTCTTGGAAACAATAACAGAAAGCAAGAGGTAAAAACAATGCTGAACCTAGGAATTTTAGGATGAATGAACCCACTAAAGTGAACAATACTGATAAACCTAAAGAGAAAGTAGGTCAAACCTCTAATATTTCTATGGGTCAACAATGTTTTGGTTGTCAAGGGCATGGTCATGTAAAATCAGAATGTCCTACATTCTTGAGATCAAAGGGTAAAGCTATGGCTGTAAATTTTAGTGATGATGAAGTTTCCGATCATGAGTCTGGTAGTGATGAGGATGGAAACTTCATTGCTTTCATAGCTACTGCTATAGTTGATGAAAGTGTTATGATTGATGAGAACTCTTCTAATGGGGAACTCTCTGAGAATGCTGATTTGCAAGAAGCCTATAATAAACTTTGCAAGGTTGCTACAAAGGATGCTATGAATATTGATTTAGGTTTACAGAAAATTGCTTATTTTGAACTTGATAAGAAAAATTTGCTCTTGAAATTGTTTGATGCTAATGAATTGCTTAATAAGGTGAAGACTGAGAATATGTTGTTGCTTGATAAAGTTAAGAATTTGGAACTTGAATTATCTGTTACTAGAGAACAAACAAATAGGTCTACTAGTTCCAAACTTGATCACATGTTGAGTATTTAGAAGTCTCCCTTAGACAAAACTGGTCTAGGTTTTGAAGAAAGCATCTCTGTGCCTAAGAGTCATTCCACAAACTTTGTTTCTTCTTCTGAGCCTCTTGTGAGTGAGAGTGTCAAACCAGCAGAAGTTACTCCTTCTAGGAAGACTAGGGTTGATCTTAAAGAGTCTAAGCCTAAGAATCCTATCATTCCTAAGGATAAGGAGCTTGATAGACCTTTATGGGTTTGTCATTTTTGTGGAAAGACTGGACATATTCGTCCAAACTGTTTCAAATTGCAAGCTGCTAAGCGAGCAAATAAGCCAAAAGTACCTATGCCTCAAGCACAAGATCCTATGGTACTTATTGGTGAGTTGGTAAAGGCTTTAAACATTTATTCCAATCCTAGAGTTGCTCATCATTCTAATATGAATAATAACTCTAATGCAAGAGTTGCATCTAAAAATTTTTGTATGCAAAAGGCTCGATCTAATTGAGTCTTTCTGACACGGTCCTTATGCTTCATCTCTCTATTCTTTGTGACCATTCTTCTTTGTTATTTTTGTTTTTCTTTGTTTTTAGGATTTGCATTGCATAACAGTCATGCATTTCATGCTAGGTTGTTTTTGTTATTTTTTCAAAAAGTAAAAAAAAAAAAAAAAAATGAGGAAAAGGAAGGACAAATGTGTTTGTATTATTTTTCTTGGATTTGAAATCAAAGTTAGCCATATTATCTTTACATAACAGTTTTATGTACTTTGTTTAGCTTGGATGAGCTTATTTTACTGTACTTTGCTAGTTTTAGCTTTGTAGTGCAAATTGTGTGGGAGTTCTTTATAGTTTTTGATTATATGATCTTGATCTTGAAGTCACATGTTTTTGATTGTTGGACTTGAACTTAATGAGGAAGGCAGAAATAACCATCTCACCACTATTTACTAGCCAATCATGAACACCTTAGTGCATATCTTAAGATTTTGTGCTCAAGAAAGTGTAGCACATGCACAAAAAGAACATAATGTGTATCCTCAGATTAATGCTAAAATTGATGTGTACATTATTGGGCTATAATTTATTCACAATGGCATGAAATTGGTGTGTACATTATCCTAGCTATTCTAATAAATTCACAATCAAATAAAATTAGTGTGTACATTATGAGACAAAACAAGAAACTTACATGATTGCAAGCTTATTTTCTAGGAGATGTGAGAGTTATATGATGTAACTCTTTAGGTGATAGTCTCTTTCAACTTTATGTGATGAATTTTGTAGAAAGTGTGATTGATTACTATCTACATATCACCTCACATGTATCTCAAACTATTGCTAGTTGCACACACTACGCAAGTTATTCTTTCCTAAACTTAGTACATCATATTGTGTGTGAACTTGTTGTGGCCATCCAAGATTAAAATTTCCTTGATTTTGATGCAAAATATGTTTTAATGTTTGAGCTTTGAAGACAAATTGATTGAAAATCTTATTTTTGGAAGATCTGGGTTGAATTCAAGGGTTTTTCAAAACAATATGCTTTGAGGAGTTTCTGCATTAACATGCTCTATTTTTCGAAAAACTAATTTTTCCAGATTTTCAATCAATCAAACTTATTGCTCGACCGATCGAAAATGCGATAAAAATTTTGGTTACAATCTACTTGGCTCGATCGATACTTGATTGGTGCTGGATCAATCGAAATTGATTTTCGATCGATCGAATCTAATGTTCGACCGATCGAAAATCGGTCTGAGAGTTTTTTAAAACAAGCTTTTCTCACGTGTTCTTCACTTTATTCAATCTCTTCAAAAAGTTTTTTGCTCTCTCTCTTCGACCGATCCACCTTAAGTCAATTTTTGTCATTTTCTTCCTAATTCTTCTTAAGGGGTTTTGTCTTCAAGTGCCGGTAAGACCTTATTACCCCTTCTTTTTCACTTTATTCACACATTTCATGCATTTTTCATGCATTTTAGGTGAAATTTTCGGACCTATAGGAATTTGGGGTTTTTGATGTTTGAGTTGGTTTCTTTCAAATTTAATCATTGGGTTTTTGTTCTTAGATGATGTAAACATGATTCTCATCTTTAATTTGATTAAATTTGTGATTTGGGAAAATTTTGAAATTCTAGGGCTTGAAACTACATGAAATTGAGGATTTTGTTCAATTGGGCTTAATTTGGTAAAATTGACTTGTGTAATTGATTAATTATGTCATTATATACTGTTATCTATCCAGTGTAATGATTAATTACTCAATTTGGTTAAATTTGTGAACTTGTATTTTTCAAGATTTGGGGTTTTTGTATTAAAACTCTATGTTCAAGTCAATAATTGGTTTCTAAAGTATAATTGAACGGTTCTCAATGCATTAGAGCATGAATCATTTGTTCATTATGTCCATACATCATATAGATTGATATTTTTTATTGTTGTTTTCTCTCTAACCCTGTTTGATGCAGTCTGCCCTTGGTTTTCTTTGTTTTCTTTCTTTGGTTTTTGTTTTGGTCTTTCCTTTCCTTCCATTAGCATCATGGTTAGGAAGACTAGAGCCAATTAGAAAACCACCTCCACCTCTACCTCATCCTTTGATAGTGAGAGGTTTCAGTTTGAAAAAAACCAAGAAACCTATGAAAAGTTGAACATACTTAGATCTGTGTGGGTTGAGAGAAAGGTTGTGTTAAATGAGTTAGATTTGGAGATTAGGAGGAACTTTGAGCGTAAGGGTCGGTTACCTTTGTTGGACATTTCTCATCCTCCTCCGGCTGCCTTGATTAGAGAGTTCTACTCAAACCTCTTTGTCCACTCCAATGATTCCAACGAATAATATGTGATGAGTTGGATAAGGGGTGAAGAGTATACCATTGCTCTTTCAGTAGTGGCCTATACTCTTGGGGGACCTTTGGTAAGATAGTCAGTCTACCCTTATGATGAGACCCCTTCTCTTGATGACATTATGTCATATCTCATCGGTACTTCCATTTAGTGGGGTATTGATCCTCGTATTACCTCCTATGAGCTTACATAGATTCATTATTTTTTTTTCAGATTTCTTGTCATTCTATTTGGCCCATCTCTCACTCTCACTTGCGTACCATTCTTATTGAGAGATGTGAATTTTTTTATGCTCTTGTGACTGATGCTTCTATGAGTTTTCCTACTCTTTTTATTCGATCCTTGGTTGAGGTTTATAGGAGTAGTTATACGTCACATGGTCTTTTCTTCCCTTTTTTCATACATTGGATTTTGTTACATTTAGGTTTAGAGGATTTTCCTGCGTCTGAACCCATACACATCATAGCTCCCATAGGTGCCACCTTCCTTAGGGAGAGAGCAGCTCAGATGAAAGCTAGCTCAAACGCCCTCGTGTAGAGTCTTCTTCTGGTGTTGCCCCCCATCCTCCTTTTTTAGGTGACCCTACAGTTGAGGAGCTTGTTGATCCCACTGTCGCTGTTGATCCTCCACCTTCTACTTTGGGTGATTCTAGCATTTGAAGTATGTTGGATACTGTCATGATTGTTTAGGCGGCTCATGGTCAACTTTTGGTGGATGTGCTCATGGAGCTTTAGGCATTGCAAGCAGATTTGGCAAGCACACAGTGATCTTCTCCACCACCTCCTTTTGATGATGAGCATTGATTGTCCTTTGGCAATTCGTCACAAAAAGGGGGAGTGCATATGGATGAAGATAGAGGGAGTTTTTGTTTTTTGGAGTGTTGGAGCTTTAGATTGTATTTAGGTGCTTCATGATTTTTTTTTTTTTTTTTTGGGTCATGATGTATTTATCTTGATGTATTTGTTTTTATGGGATGTATATGTTAGGAGGAGACATTATGTTTTTGTTTTTGTATCTTGTTTCACATGTGCTATATTGGCTATTGATTATTAATTTATATTATGAGGTTATTCATGATATATGTCTTGTTTTACTTGTGAAATCAAGAATTTATCTTGTTTTACTTGTATTTTCCACACATGCATTTATGTGTTTGTCGAGTGTTTCAGGAATATTTAGGTTTATTCAGTCGTGCTGCTGTCTACACTGGCAACTAATAGATAGTAGTTAGGTTGAATTGTTTTTGGGAATTTTGTTGTAATGGGTTATTTTGTAACTTTGAGCATTTTTTTTTTTTTTGGTATGTGTTTTGTCACGGATTGCCAAAAGGGGAGTTTGTTATGTTCTAAGAAATCAGGAACTAATGTATTTGAACTTCAATATGTATATGTTGGAAAACCATGATCAAAATGTTAAGTCTAGATTTAGGTTGCTCAAAGTGTGTGTATGTGTAAAGTTGGAATTAAGTAACTGCAGGAAATTACTATTCAATTTCTGCAAGGCTCGATCGATCGAAAATTAGACTCGATCGATCGAAGCTCGTAAAGATTTTTTTTTTGCAAAGTTTTCCAACTCAGCTCAAACCCATATGACGTGTAGGGTTTTATGTTTTGCTTCAAGTATAAAAGGAAAAACCTTAGCCACGTTTTATAAGTTGTTGATATGCTGTGTGTGTGAATCTCTTGTGAGATCTAGAGGTGTTTGCCTTCATACATACTTAGGGTTATCAAGATCAAGATTGATGTCGAGAGCTTGGTGATCGCTTTAGTTGCTGTTTCAAAGAGCTTAAAGAAAACATAAGTGGGAGTACTTGTGGTTGCTGTTGATCAAGGAAAGAAGTAGTCTGTGGACTTGGAGCTGTCACATGGTCGTGGTAATAAGTTTTCTACTTGAGGTTGCAATAGGATGTTAGTGGTCTAAGTCGCTATTGTAAAACTTAAATTCTTTCATAGTGGATCTATTTTACCTTGAGGATAGCTAGGTTAAATCCTCCCCAAGTTTTTTACTAGTTTGGTTTTCTTGGGTTATCATATCGTGTGTTCTTTTTATTTCCGCACTACTTTACATGATATGATTGTTTTGTTATAACCTAGATTTGAATAATTTACTTAAATAGTCACTTGGTTAAATAACTAGGTTAAACAACTTGTATTTTAAGGGGTCTAAAAACGTACAGCTTACTCATCAACTTAAGAAAAATGTTGGCTGCAAAGTTCTTCAGTTCATCAACACGATGAAGATCATGAATCTCCTTGGTTACAAAACCCTATGGTGTACAAACACAGTAGCTTCTTGAATAGAAAGATGAACTAGGACATATGTCTCTAATTCACAATATGCTTGTGAAAAACTTTTGCATTGAGTTGCATCAGTTGTAACGGCCCTTAAAACAATCCTTATATATGTTTAGGGTTGTGAGAAAAGAAAGCCCAAATATCTATACACAGATTGGATGAAAATCAGAACTGAAAATCTGATTTTCTTAAACCTCGATAGATAGCATATCTGTCGAGCTAGTTGTCGAGCATCGGGCTTCAGCAGCTTTTTAAATCTCAATAGATACTAGCTGTTGAGCTTTAAAATCCAGCACCTTTTCACTTGTTTTTTGGACAGACTTGCAGGACTTTAATACTTAATTTTGAAACCTTGTTCCTTAAAGTATTAAAAATATCCAAGATCCACCCAATTACAAGTAAAGTGCATTTTGTCAAAAGATTAGCCAATTACCTAACAAAAACCCTCATGCACTTGCAAGGCATGGCTAAAGAAATTATGTGTCGGGCCTTCCCGACTACGTTGAAAGGTCCGGCGAGGGTATGGTTCAGCAGGCTAACACCCAACTCCATCATACCTTCAAGGAGCTGAGCACGTAGTTTGCCTCGCACTTTACAGAGGGGCACAGGTATAAGAAGTCTGTTGTGTGCCTAATGAGTATCAAGCAACAGGAGGAGGAAACGCTGAGATATTATATAACCCGCTTTAACAAGGAGGCTTTCTCGATTAATGAAGTTGACAAAAAGATACTGGTGGCTATATTTACCAATGGGTTATGGAAGGGGAAGTTTTTGTTTTCCTTATATAAAAATGATCCAAAAACCATGTCGGATGTACTTTACAGGGCTACTAAGTACATGAATGCGGAAGACGCATTATTGGCACGAGAAGAGAAGCCTAAGAAGAGAGAAAGATAGGAGGAAGTACGACAGGACAGGGGGTGAAAGACAACAAGGACAGGAGACAAACGGGAAGATAGACACTTTAAACCTCTCATCGGGAGATTCACAAGCTTCACCCCATTGAACACCCCGATTGATCAAGTCCTGATGCAGATCAAGGATGAAGGAACCCTGACATTCCCTAGCAAGTTGAAGGGAGACCCTAGCAAGAGGTCCAAAGACAAATACTACCATTTTCACCGCGATCACGGTCATGATACCTTCGACTGCTTCGACTTGAAGTAGCAAATAGAAGCTCTTATCTAGCAAGGAAAACTGCAAAGGTTTATCAGTAAGGAAAGATTGGACTGCCCCAAGAGCAGCTTGCCCAGAAGGAAAATGAGTGTCCTAGGCCACCCTTAAAAGACATAAGGATGATTGTAGGGGGCAACACAGCTTCCAGTTTGTCCAAGATGGCACGTAAGACCTACTTTCAGATGATTCAAATTGTCCAACTAATGGGTTTCATCCCAAAGATGGCACAGATCGACAACCCTGTAATTGGATTCATAAAGGAAGATGCACGACGTCTCCATCACCCACACGACGATGCACTTGTGGTTAGCATATATGTAGGGGACTACAACACTCACCGAGTCCTTGTAGAAAATAAGAGCTCTGCTGATATCCTCTACTACCCAGCATTCTAGCAAATGAGGATTGAGAGGGAATGACTGATTCCAACCAACACACCACTCGTCGGACTCGAAGGAACAAGAGTACACCCCCTCGGAGCGGTCACTTTGTCCGTAACGGTTGGTGATTACCTTCAACAGATCACCAAGGATGTCACGTTCCTGGTTGTTGACTGTTCATTCACTTACAAGGCCATCTTGGGTAGTCCTACTTTGAATTCATGGAAGGTCATAACTTCAACTTACCATCTGATGATTAAATTCCCCACTAAATACAAGGTAGGCGAGGTAAGAGGAGACTAAGTTGCACCACGAGAATGCTACATTGCCATGTTGAAGATGGACTATCATTTACAAACCATGTGTGTGGAAGGGCAACGGATGGTAGCAGAGCCCATGGAAGGGTTGGAAGAGGTAATTCTCGATGACTCCAGGCCTGAGTGAATGACCATGATCGGTACTCTCACCAGCCCACCTGTCCACCAAGCACTTACAGTATTTTTGAGAGAGAATCAGGGCATTTTTGCCTGTAGTCACGAGGACATGCCTGAAAATTGATCCTTCAGTCATAATCCACAGATTAAATGTTTCACCATCTTTTGCTCCTATCTAACAGAAGAAACGAGTGTTTGCATAAGAATGGGACAAGGCTATAGCAGAGGAGGTTCATAAATTGCAGGAAGCAGAATTCATGAGAGAAGTATACTACCCCGATTGGCTCGCCAATGTAGCAATGGTCAAGAAGGGCAACAGAAAGTGGAGGATGTGTGTAGACTTCACGAACTTGAACAAAGCATGTCCCAAGGACAGTTACCCACTCTCATGAATCAACATTCTTGTAGACTTGATGGCAAGACACCTATTACTGTGTTTCATGGACGCATTTTCTAGGTACAACCATATCAAGCTGGACGAAGCTGATCAAGAGAAAACTTCATTCGTTACCAATTAAGGCCTCTTTTGCTACAAAGTGATGCTGTTCGGACTCAAGAACTTGGGCGCCACGTATCAAAGGCTGATGAACAGAATGTTCACACATCAGATTGGGAAGAATGTACAAGTCTACGTGGATGACATGCTGGTAAATAGCATACGGGAGGATGACCACTTGGAAGACCTCAAAAAGACCTTCGACACGCTTCGGTCTTATAACATAAAGCTAAATCCAAAAAAGTGAGCGTTCGAGGTGACGGCCAGAATATTCTTGGGGTTCATGGTGTCCCAGAGAGGTATTGAGGTCAACCCAGATAGGATATAGGCCATAATGGAGTTAACTATGCCAAAAACCGTCAACGAGGTACAGAGACTAAACGGTAAGGTAGCTGCACTGAATGGGTTTATCTCAAGAGCAACAGATAAATGCCTACCTTTCTTCCGCACATTGAAAAAGTCATTTGAATGGATAACGAGTGTCAGCAAGTATTAAAGGACCTGAAGGCGTATCTTTCTTCCCTACTGTTGTTGAGCCCATCCAAACCAAGAGAAGAATTGTTTCTTTACCTAGCCGTCTCCCCAACCGCTGTTAGCATAGCTTTAGTCAAAGAGGAGGATGAGGTGCAAAAGCCCATATACTTCACAAGCAAAGAACTTTGAGTTGTAGAAGAGAGGTACCCATCGATGGAAAAGCTATCCTTTGCCTTGATAACCATAGCCCGCAAACTCAAACCTTACTATCAGGCACACACGGTAATCTAATACTATATATAAAAGCAGAAGCCTTCAAGGAGGTGCTGCCACGTTAGGAAAAAAGGCCCTTTAAAAATATGCCATGTATACGACTTTAAGTTAAAGAGCTGCTTGGTTGCATTGTTTCAGTAAACTTAATTTTTACTTTTACTTCTACAACACGGTTTCTCACTATAAATATAAAAATATAAAAAAAACTCAAAAATAAACCTTAGTATTTCATTCCACAGTTTAAAAACAAAAGCATCTGCTGTTTCCATTCGTTAAACAAAAGCAGCCAAAACAAAAACCCTTCCTTGCCGTTCTTCTCTGCAATAATAAAGTGCGAAATTGCCTACTCAGATTTCTGCCACCAAGTCAGTTTAGAGACACAAGAGAACGATCGTTACATCATTTGAAGATTCTTTTAATAGCCGTTTGGAACAAGCCGATGCAGAAGGAGAGAGGACGATAGAGAGACGGTAAGTCTGAATAACTAGTAGATGTAAGAGACAGAAAGATAAATCTGAATGGATGCCATACAAGTTCTGTCATCACCGTTAGGGCTGCCGCCCATTAGTTCTGTTTTTAATTTTAGAAAGTGGGGTTTTTTTTTGGGAGAATTATTTGGGCGTTATTTATGATTCAGGTATTTTGGTTTGATTGGTCATGATTTAGGTTTTTTGGTTAGGAGTAGTTTTGTTAAATTTATGTAAATAGACGGGTAAGATTTGGTTTAATCTCTTACCCTATTGTCTTCTTTAGGTTTGCTGTCAATTTAGGGATAATCAGGGAAACAACCTAGAAGATCGAATTCTAAATGACTTGTTATTAGGAATTTTAGTTTCTGGGTTTTGTATCAAATTCTAACTGAATTGTTATTAGGAATTTTCAGTTTCTAGGTTTTGTTCCTTTGCTTTCATGAATTTCAGTTTCATATTTTGTTTTGTTTTGTTTTGTTTATGCCTATTTGGGTTGCATTAGTTTTGGGTATCTGTTTAAAATCAACATGGATGACTTTTTATTTATGTTGTTTGTTTTACAATTGGTATTTATTTCATTCCTTCTTTCTGTGTTTTTGTTTCTGATGTTCTGTTTGTTCATTTTTGTCAAGTTATTTGAGTGGTTTTTATTAAAAAAATAAAATAAAATATAATTTTTTCCCCTACAGTTGCGATACATAGGCTGCAGTTCACAGATCATAGTGATTAAGGCATTGCATTATAACGAGTACCAAAAATTTTGAAAGGTAAGATTTTACAAATGTTAACTTTTAAAAATCCACACCGGTTTAGTATGTAACCACTCTATCTGCCTTCATATATATTGTTTCTTCTCTTCAATTTTTCCCCTTTTTTTGTTATGCTCTTTTTCTTCTGTGGGAAGAAACCTAGTGACGCTTGAAGAGAAAGAACAGAGGCCTACCTTCACTAGCCTGCCACCACTGGTCAGCCAGTGAAACCACTACCGGTAAAACTGATTTCTTTCTTTTTTCCCTTTACTGTACTGCTTTGGATTTTATTTCTTTATCTTCTTCTCCTTTACTATTATAGAGTGAATTGGGGAATTGAACCTTTAATTAGCAGTAGTTGGATTTGAAATAAACTCATTCTATTTTGTAGAATAGATTAGGTGATTACGTTGGTTGTCATTACTCATTAGGATGTTATTATTTCATTAGCCAATTGTTTTGGCTATTTTAATTCTAATTAGTTTGCTATTTGAATTATTTTCAATTGGATGTAATCCATATCATGGCTGTATTTTATACGGAAAAGTGTAGAAATAAAGCAACTGATATTTATTGGTAAGCTATCTCGGTAAGTGAAAAAGATATTATAATACATAGTCTTCTGTCATATAATTTACAGAAACTATGATTACAGACTACAAGATGAGAAAGCATGGTTTTATATATATATATATGTGTGTGTGTGTGTGTGTGTGTGTGTGTGTGTGTGTGTGTGTGTGTGTGTGTGTGTGTGTGTGTGTGTGTATTGTAAGAGCCTATTGCATTATCAATAGAGAATTTGTTGTGCCAAGGATATTTAAAAAAGAATTTCGGACCCATTAGATTGAGAAGTCTTTTTTACTCATAAGCCTAACTTTTAGTTACTCCTTGAAGTATTTTTCTGTAACGCTTGGTTTTTATTAATGCAATAAGTTTTGGATGTTCTAAAAGATGTTTTCAAAATAAAATAGTCTTGAAGATGTTAGCACTATTTGAAGAGTGAATTGCACTAGAAATAGGATCAACAGAGTTGTCCAGTTTGTGCTGAAAATTTAGAACTAGGTATTGCTTAAAGTAGTTCATCTAATGAGGAGAAAGAATAATCTATTTAGGTAGTATTTCTGCACTAACAAATGCACTTAAGAAATGAGAACCATGAGAATGAAAAAGAAAACTTGATACTTCACAACTACTAAGTTTGGTTTAGGATATCAAATTTTAAGGCCTACTGTTATTGGCATCATAAAGCACAAAACAACTTACTATGTTCTATTTTCCTTGAATACTTGGTATTATGTAATTAGGAAAGATGATTGTTAAATTGTATTAATGTTATAGGTTATAGCATCTTATAACACTGATCTTGAATGCCATTTGATATTCTATTATGAATTAAACTATCGAAAAGGGTTAGGATAAGTGTATTATTCAATAATAAAAAAACAACATCGAAAACAAAGATATATCATCTATCTTAACATTTATTTAGATATTTTTTTGTGTAATGTGTAATGAGCATTGACTTTACTGTGTGTTTGTTGAGTTTGCAGCATCTTTACCTGTTTGATAAATGTGTCTGGAATTGAAATTTATTATTGTCATTTTTTTCCCCTCCCAAATGTAAGACTAATTGGAGTGCAATTTGTTGGGTCTAAATTTGTTGAGTTATTTGTTGGGTCTTAATTTCACTAATTTTTGTATATAGGTTCAGGTTGCTTTTCTTCCTATTAAATAAGTAGTGTTGTACTCAAAGTTGTTGGTTTGTAAGTGAATGGTTTGATTCAAGTGCTAATTTTAAGGTAGATCAAGATGTTTTTTCATATCTAGGTGTGGGTAGACTCAGGTTTGAATTGGTTTTTGTTCTGGATTCAGTTGACCTAAAACACTATTATGATTCCATTAATCTTTTTCAATCTTCTTCTGATAGCCAAATAGATAGTTAGAGTTCTCTTTGATTTTATTTTTTCTACTATGTTTTGAAATCAAGTTGGCTTATTTGTGAGTTTATGAGGATTTCCAATTCAGTCTAACTCAATGATTACATTGTCTTGCTTTTAAGGGTTTTGAGTTCTATTAGTGATTATTCTGTAAGTGTTGAAAATGCATGATTTATGTTTTGCAAAAAAGTTTAATAATTCCCACACATGAAGTGCTGTTCATACCTAAAGTTGATATGCCTAGAAGTTCACATTACAACTATAATTACAAAAAACAAAAGACAGTACTTTATGAGCTTATGATTGTCAAATGCTATAATTACGATCTTCATTTTTATTATTGTTACTGGATTACCATATTTTGAACCCTTGCTTTTGGTACATCTAAATATGTTAGAGATCATTTTCAATTCTTAAGACTCAATTTGGTTAGTGACTTATCATGTTATAATTAGAAAAAAAGTTTTGGCTTCACATCTGCCACTTATCTTTAAAATTTTGTAGCACATTTCTAGGAGTTGATATGAAGGAAAATGGATAATAAGTAGGGCTTATCGTCATGGCTAACTGCAACATAAGAACATGCTAGAACAGATTAAATTCATTTACTTTGGGAGTTGTATCTCAGAAAGCCTTTTAATTCTTCATTATTAGGGAATTTCGCCAATTGAAAATATTTATGCTTTAATGTTTTTAAAAAAATAAAAATTTGATGCATTCTCATTAAGAGAACCTTTAAATCCTCTAAATCCTCCATTATTGGTGAGATTTGTAGATTGAACATATATGTGTTTTACTGTGGTTAAAAAAAAAAAGTAATTCTAACTATTTTCTGTCCAATTTTATCCATAGTTTGTACTTATCAAAAAAAAAAAAAAAATTTCTTAGTTTGTAATTTCAAAGTTTTTTCTATTATATCTCATTTGACTATAATGAGAATAGTTTCGATACTTATTTATTTTTTGTAGCTATGATCATAAATGTTTGGATAGTGGGTCATCTTTGTTTACTATAGGTTTCATGCCTCCACAATGCATGTTAATACTGTGTAATGCTGAAGTAGGTATCTTAATTCTTTAATTTTTAGGTGTTAGTTCTAAATAAGTTGGCTTCCTGTCAAAATGATTGGATATGGAGTTCTATGGTTTTTTTTTTTTTTTTTCAATTAGTTAATCAAGATAACGTTAAGTTTCATTTTCATTGTCCAAGAATATATAATCTATTTTGTGACTTTAGTATTCTACTCAAATATGTATGGACTTCATTATAACCACTATGTTCTATTTTATTGATCACTTATTGATAGATTTTGTAGCTATTTGAATTCAAGGTTTGATTAGTCGTGGTCCAAACCTTCATTTTTCAAATTTAAATTTTCACTGAACTGCTACATTACTTTTTACAATTCAACTTATATTTTCAATTTTTTCTTAGGCTTCGTTTGCAGTATTTCTTTCATCTTTCTATGCTGCAATTTAAAATTGCTATGCCTTTTTTTTTTTTTTTTTTGAGCAATCGGAAATAATGGCTGCAATTATATGGATTGTCCTCTTTGCAGTTTCACTAAGAATATTTAGGTATACAAAAGTGCTCACCACAGCCAAGAAAGAAAACCAAAAATCCATAAACTGATACCAAAGCAGTAGTAAAAGTGTTAAACTTGAAACTAAAATCTTATGAATAGTGGAGCTAAGCAAGATGCTTTGCACAGATCATGCACCTGTAGAGCAATAAAAGATAGAGCACACCAGTTACACATCACATGCATGATACAATGTACTTGAAACTCCACTAGACATGAATTGGATCTTACCTTCTGTTGTAGGACTTTAAAAGTAGGAAGTAAGGCTACAACATTTGATGCAACATGAAAAATAGATTGCAATCTCTACTCTAATGGTTAAGAGATGTCATTTTTTAGTTTCACATGCTGTGCAAACCAAAAACCAGCTCAGCTAGATGATTTCATTATTTGGTTTCAATTGAAATCTTTGAACAATGGAAGGACATTCTTAAGTACGTAAAAAAAAAAAAAAATTGTTCCAATAAATCATTGAGGATGACTTTGAGATGAGAAAAGTTATCATAGAGTCTAAAGAGAATAATTGCACAGATCACTATTACCCATAGTAATCCTTGGGTAAAGTATAAGCGAAAACCATATTTCGCTTATACTTGAGCACACTACATTTTTTGTTTTAGAGCATTTTGGTTTCTTAAGTTGTATTTAAACTTAATTAATCTTTGCCTTGCTACTTTGTGTTTTGTCAGTTGGGCATGAAATATAGATGTGGTTTTGATCTTTGTAATATGTGTTGAGCATGAGAGTTATATCATTTTTGTGAAATGAAAGTTATGTTTTTCTCACCTCTAAGTTTAACTATTTGATTGTCTGGGTGTTTCTTTAAATATTATTTGATATTATTCTCATATAATTTAAATGAAAACGTGACAAATGTTAATGCTTAGTTGATTAAAAAATTTGTAACTATCGACTGTCATTCACATGGGCAACAAAGCTCTACATCAACTTTGACATTCTAAAAGTCAAAGGAAATTATGCCAAAAGGAACTCCTAAAGGACTGGATAGATAACTTTCTTACATAATAGAAAAATAGTTGTTGAAATAGAAGACTTGGAAGCATAAAAAATGCTTAAGAATTATGCACCAAGTTCTATTCTTCATACCCTTTTCTTATTTACTTAATTTTCTGTTTTATTTCGGATTATGAGAGATTTAATTTTCTATATTTAGGCTATGGTTTTGTAATCTGAGCATCCTAAGACTCTTATATCAACATGAATTTAAGTTTTGTGATATATGTGATTCTAATTTTGAACTTAGTTATAATTGTAGATTGTAATTCATTTGTCTTAGTTAGATTGCCGCACTGTTCAGTGTAGCCTTATTTTGGGAATACAAGATTGATGAAAATTGAGAATGCTATGAGTATGCATTTTTATAGGTGCTACATTAAAAAGCTTCTAATTTCAAGTAATGAATCTGAGTCCTAATTTTAAGTACTGAGCTTGATTGTTGACCTTTTAGGTTTATATAATACAAATAACAACTGAAGGCCATGAACAAGGCAAATATTTGGAGTTGAGAAAATCAAAATGCAAACCATTACAGGAGATTGCCAATTTTTGTAAAACTAAATATCGGGAAACCTATTAATCTATTGTGCTTGGTCTCTTACTTTTTTCATTTTTGAAGTCCAAGTTGTTCAAGTATTAGGAAAGCTGTTAATCTGTTGAATAAATAAAAAGGAATAGCATAATCTTAACATATATACAATTTTAGCATAGATAGATCAAATTAATTGGTGACATGCAAAGCCAAGATTGTTAATGTTAACAACAAAATGGGTATTATTTTTGCATGGCTTATATGCAAAACAAAGGTCAAACCTATCAAAGGAGTTTTATGGTGTGAGTGACGTAAAGGTGAGCCTAAATTATAAAATGATCCCGCGCATTGCGCGAG
The DNA here is from genome assembly GCA_033629205.1 of Lithocarpus polystachyus. Classification (NCBI taxonomy): domain Eukaryota; kingdom Viridiplantae; phylum Streptophyta; class Magnoliopsida; order Fagales; family Fagaceae; genus Lithocarpus; species Lithocarpus polystachyus. The sequence continues at coordinate 18,386,960 of CM066172.1, forward strand.
TTAGACGCTAGTTTTTCTAATAGACAAGCCTCTATAGAGAGCAATGAACAGCCCAGAATTCGCAAGATGGATGGCACTATGGGCGATCGAGTTGAGAGAGTTCGACGTGTAGTATCGCCCACGTACGACCATAATGGGACTATGAATGCAAGGGCGAACGGATGAAGAAGTACCTTGAGCAAGTGAAGACTCGAGTGAACGATTTCCAAGCGAAGTTTTTTCAAATCCCAAAGGAGAAGAACGAGCACGCCAACCGTCTTGCAAAGGATGCATCAGCAATGCATATGCTCATCCCTAGTCAGGTACTGTCCTTCGTTTAAATCTCACCATTGATAGACAGCATTAGTGTGCAGGAGATAGGTTCCAAGAACAATTGGATGACACCAATAACCTCCTACCTAAAGGATGGCGTGCTACCTAACGGTAAGGAGGTTGTAAGGAAGTTGAAGGTTCGAGCAGCATGGTTTGTGCTGATTAAAGATGTCTTATACAAAAGAGGCTTCTCCCGCCCATTCCTGAGTTGTCTTATCCCTGAGGAGGCAGACTATGTCATGCGAAAAATCCACGAAGGAGTCTGTGGAGACCACTCTGGATCACAGTCTTTAGTGCATAAACTAATCTAGGCGGGATACTATTAGCCTACTATGCAAAAGGATGCAATTGCATACGTCAAAGCTTGCGACAAATGTCAGAGGTTTAGCAACCTTATCCAACAACTAACAGAGGAACTCACTCCAATGATGGCCTTATGGCCCTTCCCTTAATGGGGATTAGACATCAGGGGTCCGTTCTCGACAGCAATTTGATAGCTTAAATTTTTGGTAGTTGGTATAGATTACTTCACCAAGTGGGTAGAAGCCGAAGCTTTGGCCACCATCATAGAGAAGAATGTACGAAGCTTTGTACAAAGGAACATCATTTGCAGGTACGGTATACCTAGAGTGCTGATCTCAGACAATAGGAAGCAGTTCGACAATGACGCATTCAGGGACTTTTGCTCACAGTTAGGGATTAAGAATCACTACTCGTAACCCGCCCACCTGTAGGCCAATGGACAAGTTGAGGTCACGAACCAATCCTTGCTCAAAATCATCAAGACTCGACTTGAGGGGGCAAAGGGTATATGGCTAGAAGAATTACCAAGCGCTTTATGGGCATATTGGATGACGACAAAGATGCCTACAGGAGAGACACCATTTTGACTAGCATATGGAAGCAAGGCAGTCATCTCAGTTGAAGTGGGACTCACAAGTTACGGAGTGGGAAACCATAATGAGAGTAGGAATGATGAAGCTATGCACCTGCAGCTTGATCTGGTGGACGAAGTCAGAGCAACGGCTGAGCAAAGGTTAGCACGGTACTAGGACCTCATGGCCAAGCACTACAACTTTAAAGTTAAACACAGGAACTTCCAGATTGGAGATCTTGTCTTGAGGAAGGTGATAGGCGCCATGAGAGATGCCTTCTAGGGAAAGATAGGACCTAATTAGGAAGGACCCTAAAGGATCATTTCATGGCAAAAGAAAGGGACCTACCATTGGAGACACTAGACGGGTAAAAGTTGCATCACCCATGGAACACAGAGCACCTGAAGAAGTACTACCATTAGACAGGGGCACGAACAATGACACACCTCATTTCCAGTTAATTTTTACTATTTACAGTGCTTTTAAGCCCAAAGGGCAGTTTTTCACTTTTTAAGAACAATTTCTACGCGTATTTATCACACAATAAGAGGAGTTATTTGGAAATATCATGCGTATATATATATATATATATATATTTCCACAAAGCCATGCCTACGACCAATTTCTTATGTGAACGGATGCCTTGCAAACTTGTTAAAGTCCATAAGTGGACGGGATCATCCTAAGGGGTGAGCAGAAAATTATAGTCCATAAGTGGACGGGTTCATCCCAAGGGGTGAGTTGAAAATCATTACGTCTATAAGTGGACGGATTCATCTCAAGTGGTGAACTGAGAATTATTATTCCATAAGTGGATGGGTTCATCCCAAGAGGAGAACATCAAATTACTAGTGCATAAGTGGACAGGTTTGAAAGTTCAAATAGCGTATAAAACACTATGAACGTTTAGACCCCCAATTTACAAATTACCAATTCAAGCTTAATATCAAACAAATTATGTGCGGAAAATGAACATAGATTTATAACAGAATTAATAAACAATCTAAACCAAATAAAATCACATCCACAGCAGAAATTAAATGGCAAAGATTAAGGGAAGAGAGATGCAAACACAAGGACAACACAACGATGTGTTATAGAAGAGGAAACTGAAGCCTTCTGCATAAAACCTCTCCGCCGCCCTCTAAGCGGTCAATAATCCACTAAAGAATGTAGTTGGGATACAAGGACAGCAATAGACCCTCTAAGCCTAATCTACCCAGTGAACCTAAGCCCTCCAAGCTCCTACTCCAACGAGGTTACACTGAAACTATTTCTTCTTTAGCTTCTCGGATTCCGCTATAGCGCATAGCATCAACTAATATCAATTGTTCCCTTCCTAATTGCTTCCCAAAGCACCAAAAAGCCTTCTCACAGATATGGATATGGTGAGAAAAGGTTTTGGGTAATGAACCTCTCAAGGATCTAACAATAGAGAGGGTGAGAGTAGAGGAATTTGAAGAGTCACTATGTAAAGATTGTGGATGAGTCAATCTTGTTTTTTTCTAGGGTTTCTCTCTCAAAATTCTTTCTGGAAGCTCTCTACATTTTGTGGGTATAAGGGGTATTTATATTGGGGTAAGAAAGGAATGCGAAGTGTTAGTTTTTCCAAAACAGAGCTGGTTGGCAACTTGACCTCGTGACTTGACTGAGTCGCGAGTTCAAGCCGCGAGCTAACTGAATGGCCAGGCTGGATATTTTGTTGTGTAGTACAACAGCTGGCAGATGGTTCAACTTCTCTACACGCTTCACTTGTGTGCATCTTCTGGAAGCTTGCCAGTCGCGAGCTACTCGCGAGATCTAGTCGCGAGTCCCTGCTTCACTGCACAATCTTGAGCATTTCTTCACACTTTCTCACACACTACCCTTACATGATTCCCACCTAAATACAGGGTTTCTAAGTGTTGAAATAAAAGCAAATTGGCACGGAATAAAGCCAACAAAATGGTTGATAAATTTCAACCTTACAGGGTTCATCCCAAGGGGTGAGCAGAAAATTATTGTCCATAAGTAGATGGGTTTATCCCAAGGGATGAGCTAAAAATCATTAAGTCTATAAGTGGATGGATTCATCCCAAGGGGTGAACTGAGAATTATTAAGTCCATAAGTGGACGGGTTCATCCCAAGGAGAGAACAGTAATTATTAAGTTCATAAGTGGACGAGTTCATCCCAAGGGGTGAGCAGAAAATTATAGTCTATAAACAAATGGATATGCAAAAAATATATATACATATTCAAACAATGGACAAAATAAGAAACAATAGATAAAAAGCCTATAAAAGGCGAATGTTTACAAGTAAAATGAATAGATACCGTTCTCTCAAGTGATCAAAAGTTAATAATATACAAGTAAAATGAAAAAGTAAAAAACTACCGCTAGATGACGGGGGTCTCTTCTTTCTTTTTTTTAACCGGCTGATCCACTTCAAGTTCATGGATATCGTCCTCGATAGATTTTTCTTGATCAGCGTGAGCTGCCTCCCCGTCACCTTGAGGGTCAGGGTTGATATCATCAGCGAATAGCTCATCGGTTCCTTCGGATTCAACAGGACGAGCTAGAGTCTAGCCTTCGGCGTTGATGGTAATGTGGGACTGGTCCAGATCCGAGAAGAAAGCCTTGATCTAATGAAGGCAGTTGTCGAAGCCGTCAGTGAAAGAACTGCCTAGCTTGGCTAAAAGAGTGTCGAAGTTGCAGTATTCCTTTATTGCGTCCTCCTTAGCCAGACGGAGCTGCTTCTTGGATTTGGAAATTTCATCCTCCTTGTCCTTAAGCACTTTCTTCAATGCCTCCGTCTGCTCCTTTGCCTCTTCTAGGAGCCTTTTCATCAGATCAAACTTTTTCTCTTGGACGACCTTCCAGGCCTTCAGCTCCCCCAGCTCAGCCTCCAACGTCTCTGCCTTGTCCCTCACATGACCTATCACCATCACCTGGGACATGCAACGGTCCATCAGGCCCTTCATCATAAGCACCCCCTGCAAATATCAAAATCCAAGGTTAGAAAGAATAATCAAACAACATGATGGAAAGGAAAGACAGACGAACACATACTTAAGCTAGACTAAAGAGACCAATCTCCCCCATGGCCTCAATAGAGTGGTTGTCCAGGCCCTCGTAATCATCACTTGTGATGATAGACGAAAGTTGCTTAAGGGCATATTGAGGGTCTTCGTGAAGGAGGACGTGGTGTTTTTCGTCAACAGGGCCCTAACCCGTCATTAAGCCCTAACCTTTCCCATGAACGAGCGGAGGAGGCATCTTTGCGTCTGTAGGAGTAACCCCAACAGACTTTACCATCACTTTAGGTTTCTTAGGGTGGACGGTCGGTCTTGTCCAAAGGTTTCCTTTTTATGGACAGGTTGGACGAACCCGTTCCCTCCTTCTTCCTTGTAGCCGCTTGCTACTTGATGTAAGCCCTCCTTTTTTCGTCTTCCATTTCTGCATAAGAAGGACGAAAAAAGAGTTAGGTAAAACTACTATAAATTAAGAAGGAAAAGTAATAAGTGACGGACTTACATTGGCGCGCTAGACGGTCGAGGTGACGGGTAGCTTTTGTGAGTTTAGGATCCTCGCAATACCAATGGATAGTGTCCAAGGTAACTAGCTTCACCTAGGTTCTATTCGACAACTTGGTCTTGAAGATCCGCTCTAGGAAACTCCACTGCTCGAGAGTAACCTTTGGATGGTCTCGAGCTACAATAAGAGACGGTCAGGCATCATATGAAACAGGTAATAACAAATAAAATTTAAGACTGACGAACACCTACCAAATGGGGGCATTATACCCTAAGTCTTATCCACTGGCATGAACTCCTGATCATCGGGGTGACACATCCAGTCGTCCTCTTGAAGGAAGAAGTACCGACTCTTCTAGTTCCTGTTTGAGTTAGGGATCTCACACACTAACCTAAGTGACGACTTCCTTGGTAGGAAACTGTACATCCCCCTAGACTGGATGATCTTGGATGGATGGTAGCAGTGGAAGAACTCTTCCACTGTCATCCTACGTGCCTCATTAGTAAGGACTCCATATAAGACCTTCGCACCAAGAAAGACTTTCTAGGCGTTCGAAGAGATCTGGGTGACGGCCAGTGCAAGGTATTGAAGAAGATGACAGTGAAGAGCGCTTGAAAGGAACCCAAGTCCCGCTTTAAACAGCTGCTCATACACTTCGAAGTCTTTAGCACCCTAGTAGTAACATTTTTCAAGTTTGAATGGTAGACGGATTGGTATGCTAATGGGAATCTGGTATTTTTCCCTAAGGGTATCGAAGTGCTTTTTCTTGATGGTAGATCTAAAGTCATTCATCGTCCACAATGGAAAGAGAATGAACTGCCAAAGCCATCAGGACCTATGACAGATTAGGAGGAGGGGGGTTCAACATTGACTATATCCTCGTCGTTTGAGTCACCCACTGACCCGTCCACACCCACGTCCTCATCCCCCTTAGCAGAAGGTGAGTTGGAGGATGGAACTCGTTCATCATAGGAGGTGCCGGGGTCATCCTGACCTGATGGTTACACTTCATCGTAGCCCACCCCGTTGTGGACATACAATTGATCACTCGACGCCTCACTAGACGTTTGTCACCTACATGTGATGGATAAAACCATAAGACTTTATAGGTCTACATAGTGGACGAACATGTAATATTTAAGAGAAAAAAAACTAAAGTTCAGCTTAAGGCAAAGAGTACTTACAGGTGAACGATGCAAAAAGGCGACGAAAAAGGCGTGGAGGACGGTTACACCAAGTAGACGGTATGTTGGTTTTTGGTAGGAGACAGTAGTGCTCTGACTGAAAATTTGTGATGGAAAGTGAAAAATGAAGGGGAGAGGCAACATATATATAGAGGAAACAACACGGAAGACGAAGTGACGCTACGGTCTGAGTAATCAGCCACTAGAAGTGTGACGCATGTCCCTTCTACATTAATGGCCCTAGGCTAGGTTGTCAATCAAGGTGCATTTCCCAAGGGTTAAGTCAGACCATCACTCTACGAGCTTGTCTATAAAACTAGGTGACGGACCCATAGAGTGAGGGGGCAGCTGGAGAGGATAAAATTGAAGTAGACAGATTCATTCTCTGAGATTAACCATAAGCGATGACAAAAAAGTAAGTGGACTATTGAGAAAAAGGAAGATGGACCCTCCATAGTGAACGGTTCAAATTATATGGATGCAGGGGAAACGGGTAGTAGAGCTATGTGGCATCTATGTGGCCTAAGTGATCTCCAAGAAACCTCAAATGGAAACATCTTGTGCCTTACGATTAACCTTAGTCAATGAAATCTCTATATGGTAAGAATCCCATAAAATACGTGTATTTATGAAGATCTTCCCTATAAGAAAACACCTTCTTTGCCAAGAAAACCAAGGTCGGATCTACAATACTATAAAAACCCAAAGCCCCCAGAAACCAAGATACGCATAATTTACCCCAGTTCTGGCACTCTAGAGTTGTGAAAGTTCTCTAACTTAACCTTCGGAGAGTCTTTGGCTGGTACCACACCGGTACTCTCTATAGGGTTTTTCTTTTTCTTTATTGTGCAGGTTTTGTCTGAAGTACATGAGGACTGTGCGACTTACTGACAATTTTTGGCATCATCAAGAGTCATACACTATTTCTAAACAAAACTTCAAGAAAAGAAAAAAGAAAATCTAAAGTCTTTGTCGTTTTATACATGACTTCATATTCCATCCTCTTTTCTTCAAAATTTAGAAGTTGCACAGAGGTTACTTCGAAATCCTTTCGAACTTTCTCTCTACCAAATACACAAGATCTTGAGTTTTAAGAAGTTCTTGGACGCTCTTTCTAGAACCTTTCCTTTCTTAGACAGATTCAATATTCAATGACAGAATTCTAGTGAAATTATTTTAGTTCTTCTAAATTAATAAATGTACAAACGCGTCAGACGACTCATTACAAGGTTAAAGTATTATTCTTATCCCCAAAAAAGAAGAAGATTGCAAGGTTAAAATAATACTAATAATAATAACGATAATACAAGGTAACTTACCATGTTATATTAAGGAAGCTTCCTATTAGATCAACTAACTTGTGAAGCGTTTGGAAAGTTAGGTGTGATTATAAATAGTTCATCTTCCAAAGGATCCTTCCAAAACCTCAAGTAGAACAATAATATTCAAATAAGTTAACATTTTTGTTTCAGATTTGAAGACAAATTGGCTACCATGGTTCCTCTTATATGGTGGAGAATTGGAGTGCAAGAAAATAAGCTGAGAACTTGATGAGCTTCATGGTGACACAATTTTAATAAAGCACACTCTTCAACATTCAAACAGTCAAATATTTGATGGAAATAATTGCTCCACCAAGCAAGTCTCAGTCAGGTAGTTCAGCTAGTGAAGAAAGAGTTCCACACTTTTCTCTTTGCATATCCTCCTTATTCCCACCAGCCAAGTCTCCGCCTGGTAGTCCACATAGTCCAGAAAGAGTTCCACATTCAGCTCCGCCGGTGCATTCATTATTCCCAGCAGCCAATTCTCGGTCTGGTAGTTCAGCTTCTAACGAAACATATCAGCGTTTCTCTTATCTTATACCATCAATCTTTCCACCAACAAAGTCTGAAACAAACAGTTCCGAGAATGATAAAAGAACTACAGATTTTTCATCTTCTTTGGGTGTCTTCCTCTCTAAAACCAAGCAGTCTGATCAGCCTAATAATTTAGTCATAAGCAAAACTGTTCCAAATTTTCATTCCACCATAGAGTCAATCTTCCCAGCAACAAGATCTGATTCTGATAGTTTATTTAGTGATGATAGCAATCCTAAATATTCTATACCTCCTTCAACTACACGATCATATTTCCCTTCAGTTAGATCCAGTTCTGATTCTGATTTGAGTTACATGAATTCAACAAACACTGAAACAAGTGCTGAGAAATTTTCCTTTTTTTCACGACCACATCACCCAGCCGGTTATCAAGACAAAGCAAAAATTTCCCGGCTCTTATTTCCAAAGAAAGGTAATAATCAACTTTCTCCTACAGCTGAATCAATGCATCTTCAATTTCCTCAAGATTGGCCTGGAAATTCTTATAATAAGGAGGATGTTCCGGGCTTTCAATCATTTCCAGACAGAACCTTTGATTTAAATGAATATGAACCAAATGGTTCTTATGATGGAGATTACTTGCACCAATTTTCTGTGTCCAAAGATAAATTTCACTTTCCTGCTCCTTCTGTAAATCAAAGCCCTCCTTTGCTTGAGGAGGCAGACAAGAGGTGGAGTATTTAACTTATTATATCATCCAGTTTTAAGTAGAGCGGCAGCTATAGCGCAAGCATATCAACTGGCTAGATTCAACATTTACACCAAGTTCTCTCAAGGAAGGTGAAGTGAATGTGATTATGTGTCAGTGTGAACGACAATAAAGGAGACTCGCAACGACTAGAACAGTTGGTTTTTATTATTATTTTATTTTTTTGATAGGGAAGAAAGTTGAATTATGAATAGCGTTTATGTATATTACACATTTGTTTACATATTTGTCATGTGGTCTTTCGGGCTTGTAGTTTCGGAATGCAACTATTTTGGTTGTTCGTTTGTTACCGTTCAGTATATACACTAGTTAAAATATCATTACACACTTGTTTATATCAACTATTTTACACACATATCCATAATCAATGCGAAAATATTCACAACTTAAAAAGTCTAAGAAAAAAACAAAGTGATTTGGGAGAAAATAAGGGGTTGTTTGGATTTTGAAGTTTCCATCACTCATAACTCTATTTCCGTCTCTCATCACCCAAAAATGGTGGGTTCCACGAAGGCAAGGTTTGTTTGGATGTGTTATCGAAATTTGTTTCCATCACTCAATTCTCACCAAAGTAAGTAATAAGTTACAAAAACTTGAAACAAGTTTTAGGTGTTTTTTGAGTTATGAAAACTGAGTAACGGTGGCATTTTTGTAAATTAACTCACAACACAGGGGCCCACGGTCAGACCCTTGTCAAATTTGGGTCTCCTTTTCACTCACATCCCACCAACAGCCCTAAATAAGCTCTATTCCCTTCACACCAAAAAGCAACAGAGGAACTCTTCCTTCCCATTGCTTTTCTCCATTCCTAGAGCAGCACACAAAGACCTCTTTGTTCTTCATCCCTTGGTCCAATCATGCCTATCGAGCCTACAACGTCATCTAAACCGATGACAATGACGACGATGGCGACGACGACCACAACTTAGGAGTACAAGTCTCCTCACTACCAATCTCCTTCATCGGACGGTGGGCTAGTTGAACGGTGGTCAAGTAGGAGTACAGGTCAAGCACGAATGGGGGTCACCACAAAGTATATCCACGCCCTCTCTTCCTTGATCTGCTGGTTTGGGTGCTGGGTTCCTTCCCCCCCCCCCCCCCCCTTTGTTCTATTATTCTCAGTTTCTTATGTGGATGTTCTCTTCCTTGATGTGTCAGTTTGGGTGCTAGCTTTCCATTTTTTTTTTTCTATTTTTAGAGTTTCTTATGTGGATGTTTGGCTGAGTAGCTTTATTTCCAAAATCTAGAAGTGCAAATATGTTTGGTATGTTTAACTCGAACCATTGTTTGTCAATTTTTTTGCACAACAAGGGTGGGAACCGATTGGTTTGAACTGTATAAAATATATACCAATTTGGGGAAATGTTTTAAAATTGAACATATGAGTGTTTAATGCCATTTATATTTGTATCATCCATGGTACACACAAAAATGGGGTGAAAAAAATTAGATGGACACAGGGAATAAAAGAGGTGAAATGGATCTAGGGTTCTTCCATCACGCGGGTAGTCTAACTGTGAGCAGGCATAATGCTCAGTCAATGGGTCCCACATAAAGGTGAGTATTTTGAGTTTTAAGAATGAAAACTCTAACTGGGTTGCAGTGCCAAATATGCCAGGGGTGTAACTTGGGGATTTTTAAGTGATGAGCGACGGTATTTGAGTGATGAGTGATGAGTGATAGTGTTTCCACCATCCAAATAAGGCCTAAAAGCCCTATACACTATAGCTCAGTGTCTTATTTTATTTGTGGATCCTTCAAGGGTGGAAATGAAATAAAAGCGCTTTCTCTTGTAGGGAAACATAAGAATCCAAAGTTTTGAATTTTGTTCTAAAGACCATTTTAATTTGTATACTAGATGAAATACATTGGTAGCGGAGTATTTAATGGTGTACCATTTTAGAATTACAATATATGTCCATAATTTATAATTCATGTCATTTTAATTTTTTTTAAATAGAAATCTATATATGTAATATCTAAAATATGAAGTGTAACATATATTGTTGTTATGCTCTTGTCAAGCCACATTAGTATTGCATTTCGGTTCAATTTGATCCATTTTTGTTCATTCATGTCCATCTTGGTCCACTTTGGTCCATTTGCTCAACTTTTGTCCTTTCGGTCAATTTTTGTCTACTTCAGTCCAATTCTGTTTATTTTGGTCCATTACAGTTCATTTGATCCACTTGGTCCACTGCGGTCCATTCCGTCCACTTTGATTCATTTCAGTCTAATTAGGTGATACTTTGGGGGAGAGGTTTGCGTAGAAAAAGAAGATGTTTCATTGACAATTATGTCACATTGTCAATATCATTTTGATAGGTTCTTAATAAAATTACATTTGCTTATGTTATTAATGTCTTTTATTTTATTTTTTTCTACTATAAGTGATGAATTTACTTATATTTACTTCCTCTTTAAGTTATTCAAGATGTATAAAAAATGAATCGTTGATAAGGAACACTATAAACAAATTTCAACTACACATTACATTATTTACAAAATATCTTGCCTTATATAGTAATTGAATGTAAAATGTATTACGTTTTCTTGAAGAAAAAAAAAACATACAAAATTTAAAACACTTTCAAATAACAAATAAATATAGTAATTGAATGTAAAATGTATTACATTTTCTTGAAGGAAAAAAAAAAACATACAAAATTTAAAACACTTTCAAATAACAAATAAATAGCTTAATTTATAAAATCCAATATATTGCATCAACTATACTTTATTTAAAAATAATCAAAAAAATTTAAGAAAGTTTTTGAACTAACACTTATAAGTTTCATATACTATTTTCATTTTTCACTCAACTAAAAAACAAATCACAAATCTTTTCATGCATTATGTAGGTTTGCGACTAGAATTTGTAAAATCTCATTCATATATATATATATATATATATATATATATATATATATATATAATCTCATGCATAATTAAACAAATAAAAAAATTAAGAATATTATAAGAAATACATAAACGAAATTTTAGTTCTTTTTTTTATTTTTTTTTTATTTGGCCTTGTAATATAGAATAGAAAACTCCTAGATGAGTTTTAGAGGATTCAGAACAAAATATAGAGGTTAATTTGTTGAAATTTTTATATATTTTAGAATTATAGGTTTTTAGATTTTATTTCATTATTAATCAATGATAAGATACATAGAGCAAAGAAATTCTCGTGGTCCATGCATATTGCTCAATACAAGTATTATACAACTAATGGGATGATACAATTGGGATCCATGAAATATATATATATATATATATATATATATATACTATATACTAATTAGTACTAAAAGCATTCCTACAATTCAAAATTCTCACTAGAAAATTTTGTACTTGCTTGGCTGGAATAAAAACTTAGACCAGTAATATGAGCGAATCAAATCAGCTCAAAGATTAAAATGTAACAAAACAAACACATTAACGGGGGTGCTAGCAAGTGAAGCAATGGTATAGGGAACTCCAGTCAAGTTGTAGTCAAAGATCAAAAAGATTGCAGCAATAAAGGCCAAGACCATGGTTATTATTGAGATGAAGAGTGTTGTGTGTCCGAACATCAACCTTGCATGCAATGACTTGACAAATTCACTTTCTGCATAGCTTGAAGTAAGAATGGAAAGTAACAAGACTATCGATAATGTAGATGTAAAGAGCGATAAAGCATTTGACAGAACAAAAATCTTAAACCACTCCTCTTTGGTTAAAAATGGAGTGTTTAACTGATTGCTGGCACCAGGAACACACAAAGCTGCTGCGAATACCACTGTAGAAATGAGAGTTGCTACAAGCATACACGAATTGGCTGTCCTTCAATGTTGCTTCACCAACTTTAAGGAGGTCTTTATGTTCAGCATTGAAAACTTCTCTAGGAGTCATTCCCTTTCTATTTCTCATGTACAAATGAGAAGGCCAGGCAATCTTTTCCACTTCCTAGAATGATAGGGGGGACAAAGTTAGCAGAGAATTTTATTGAAACTAGAAAATGAATATTCAGTAACGCATCTAGATATGATGGATTTACATGGCCTAATTGCTGAAACATTAAGAATATTTACTACTTAATAAGTTAATATAACTCATTCACACTTATGAATAAGAAAATCTATTTCCACAAGCCATTGTGAATTGAAAATGAAAAAGGAGTACTGAAAAAGGGTTATATATGATTGTTTCACATTATGTGTATGTTAGAACTATATTTAAATTATGATTGCATACTATTAGTGCGATGATTACTCTATAAGTATAAGTTCTTGTACAGTGGATATTTAGATTATTCTACAAAATATATATTATAGAGTGTGAAACAATATTTTTCTATGAAAAATAATAGAAAAGGACAGATTTAGTGGTTAAAATACCTTAGACCACAGTATCTCTCGTTGCATCTGAAGGTGTGCTCGCGGTGCACCGAGTCTTTCCATGGGTGGCAACATTCCCGCTAAGTGCAGCATGCTGTTATGCTCATTATCAACATATCCTATAATCCAATCCCTAACTGTTCCTACGTTATATATTAAATTAAATACATGTACTTGACGATAGATCATAGCAATATGAAATAAGGATAGGTTGTTTTCATCACGTTCCCAGAGAAGACCAGGACAAAAGCGGAGAAGCACAGCTAAAACCTCAACATTTCCTGACTTTGCAGCATCAAAAAGTACTCCTGAAGGCTTCCTTATTAGGTCTGAAATCTCCTCATCATTCGAACACTGCAGAATTTGCTCCCAGAGGCTTCCCAGTAATTCACGCGCCGAGTAATTTGGACTCGAATCTTGGTTAAAGAAGGCTCTGAAATCTGAAATCTAGAATCTGGGTTATAATCAATAAAAATAAAAATAAAAGACCAAAATATACACTGAGAATTGGACTGGGTTTGGAAAACGTACTTGAGGTGGTGCATTCTTCCATAATGTTTTTTCCATTGCTGAAAGTAATGTCCTTTTCAGCCAACACATGCAAAGCTGTTTTTTTATCTTCCTCGTCTCGTTCATATCCCATTGTGGGGTATCTCTTCAGCATCTCTAATGTTAAGTCTATATATAGACAGCTAATTTTTTTTTATTAAGGAAACATCATTGTACCAAATGTTAAAGCGAAGTTGCAAGAAACTTCTAGCAGGCCCAATAAGAAATGCACAGGAGAGAGAATGAAAGAGCGATCCAAAATTTGTTGACTTCCAACAAAATTTCATATAATCATTATTACAAATTTAGTACGAGTTGTTTCAGCCCTAATTTATCCTGGCGTAAATACATTTTTAGTCTCTACATTTTGGGTCATTTCTCGATTTGGTCTCTAAATTGATTTTGCTCCTAGGTCAGTCTCTAACTTTTTAAAATCGTTTTTAAAATGGTCCCTGTCGTTAACCCAATTATGGAAAATGCTGACGTGGCAAACAGAATTCACTGTTTGCTGACATGGCTAATAAAATAATAGTAAAAAATATATATTTAACATTTTTTAAATGCCATATTAGCATTTAAATTAATAAAAAAAGCCAGCTAAGAAAATTAAAAAAGTATTAAATTAAAAAAAAACCTAAAATCTAATTTAAACTAAAATCATTTCTTAAAAAATAAAAATTCATAATCGTTTTTATTCTTTTTGCTTTTGTTTTTGGCTAACCTCATCAGCTTAAACCCATGAATTGAGATGAACATCAAACCCAGAAATTAACATGAAATCCAAAAAATGAAGTGAACATCGAACCCATAAATCATTATCAAAAAACAAAGCTAGAAAAATTACATCAAACCCGCAAATTTACAACCAAGAAATAAACATATAGAGAGATCAAGCAACAAACCCACTAAAATGAACAACCCAAAAACCATGAGCAGCTCCTTATTTCAGTCATCAACAAACCCAAACCTTAGAATCTCTGCTTCGGTCATCCACTTCGCCAATGGCTAGATCTGAAACATCACACCGAGTCACTGAATTGCAAGGCCAACAATGATGGCTTTTGTGACTCGATTTCAACGAGCTTGGTCTGGGCTCACCCATTTCATGGCTTTCATCTCTTCAGAAGTGCCACTTAAGACCCACAACCAACAGCGTGATCAGCCGTCGTTACTGTTTCCTTCTCCACGGCCACAGCCCACCCCCACTGAAACCCAGAAAAACCCATCCTCTCCAACCAAACCCAGCCATCTCCATCTCCAACCAAACCCATAATCCAAGACCACCCCAACCACCGATCTCCACCCCAACCACCGATCTCCACCACGACCACCTCGACCACACCGATCTCCACCTCCATTACCGACCACCCCATAGAAAACTAGAAAAACCCAGAGATTAAGAGTCGAGTTTAGAGAGAGAGAATGTCAGAGATTAAGAGAAAGAGAGAGAGAGAGAGGGATTGAAAGCTTGAACAAAGAAAAATACAAACACAAAAATGCACCAAGAGACAGAGAAAGAGAGGATCTGGAAAAAAAAAAAGGAACGAAAAGAAGAAAGATACAGACAGACAAACACAGAGAAAGAGAGGACTTGAAAAAAAATTTTCTTTTTTTGTTTTTGATTTTGAATTTTTTAAATTTAATTTTTTAAAATTTTTTTTTTATTTTTTTATTAATTAAAATGCTGACTTGTCATTAAAACGCTGACATGGATGCTGACGTGGCATTTTTAATAATATTTTAATATTCACGTCAGCGCCATGTCAGCAAGTAGGACACGTCGTTTGCCACGTCAGCATTTTCTGTAACTGGGTTGACGGCAGGGACCATTTTAAAAACGATTTTAAAAAGTCAAGGACTGACCTAGGAGCAAAATCAATTTAGGGACCAAATCGAGAAATAGCCCAAAATGTAGGGACCAAAAGTGTATTTACGCCTTTATCCCTGTAAGTGATCACTATGGGAATGGGAATATATGACCATATATTGAGTGGGAAAAAACGTAGGTATAGTTTGTTAGATGTAATGTATTACGTATCATGGCCAAAATGGGTATTTGTCCTTTCGTCAAAACTTTTTAACAAAATGCCTCATGTCTGAAACTATTTAGAAAAATCCCCCTATTTTGAAACTCAATTTCCTAAAAATCGAGTTTTAATTTAAAACTCGATTTTTGGACAATTAAGTTATAACGAACTGAAAATTAAAAAAAAAAAAAATCTGGAACTCAAGTTCCATTCAAGAAACTTGAGTTCCATTCAAAGAACTTGAGTTCCTTGAAAAAATTCAAGTGGAACTCGAGTTCCATGAAAGTCATGGAACTCAAGTTCTAGAAAAAAAAAAAAATTCTAAGTCCACATTCGATATAACTCGATTTTCCAAAAATCAAGTTTCACATTTGAAACTCTATTTTCTAAAAATCGAGTTTCAAAACAGGGGCATTTTCCTAAATAGTTTTAGACAATGGACATTTTGCTGGAAAGTTTGTGAGAAATGGGTAAAAGCTCATTTTGGCCTATGTTTCAATATTAAATTCAGAAACATAATTCGATTGAATTTGGCCTTCCTTAGAAAGATAATAGATTATATATATGATAGTTTTTTCAACTTATGACATTTGTTCTATGATGATTGTTATTTATTATCAAGCAACAACACCAACTTGTTTTTGGTGTATGTAGGGTTCAGACCTAAGATTTCTTATTTGATGAGAAGAGATTTTACCAGTTGAATTAAATATTGAAACCCAATTGAAAAGATAATATTGATTATACTACATTGGTCAATGCACACATGTGTCTTTTATTTTTTTTTGGAAAATCCAATTTGATGCACTTAAGAAACAGTATCTAAGTTTTTTCCCTAGTATACCTAAAAATGTTATGATAGTATTAGTTTAATTTCATATTAACTAGTCACAGACCCACATGATGTGTGAGAATTTATAATCATTATGAAATGTTATATAATGTATAATTTATTATTTACTTTATTATTGAAATTAATTTGTACTCCCTAAAAATTTTAAAAAAATAATTCTAAAAATGTATTTCCATCTCTCTATTTAATTTTACAAATACATAATTTTTAACTTTCAAATTTATTAATCAAATTTCTAATTCTCTTAAAGAGATTATCATGATAATTAAAACTTATCATATAATTGCAATTGATATTACTTAAATAATTGTTAGTACTCTTAACCCAAACTTGTTTTTTCTCACTTTTAGGTAAATGTACCAAAATGGACCGAATTGACCAAATGGAGTGAAATGAATTGAATGCTGATCCATAATTATTAAGCATGACTCAAAAAATTAATAAAAATTATAAAAATAAAGTGATGTAAAGCCATAACTTGTGATAAGTAATGTATTCCAATAGGATGGAAGTGGATTGAATGGACAAATTGGACCAAATAGGTCAAATTAGACCCCCAAATGAATTGTAGTGGGCCTAAATGGACCATATAGAATAGACGCGGATCGAACAAACTAAATTGGAATGAATGGACTGAAGTGGACCCAAATGGACTGAGATGGACCGAACTTGGTACACCACAAAAAAGAAGATATTATGAAAACCACTTGCATGTAATATTTTATACAAAAAGAAAAAAGAAAGGGGGGAAAAACCCTTTGTTAAACCATAGGCATCTTTGTTAGAAACAAAAAAAAGTTAAATTACAAATCATGGTATCTAGTAAGAAAGTTGGAAGACTAAGTTTTTTCTAGTGTGTTAGTGTCAATACATCTTTCGTTGTATTGGGACTTTTGGTTTACTTATATTTGATGGACTTTGTAGAGTTTGTGAGTGTGGTTATATATAACTCATATATATACAGATAGCGGGGCTTTTTTTGTGTGTGTGTGTGTGTGTGTGTCACCTATGGATATAGACATAATTTTTGTCGAAACCCATAAGTTGTGCTGGTTACCTTTATTAATGTACATATTTTTCACAAAAAATTTTTATCAAGAATTTCCCTATCATAACTTCAATTTGTATGTTGGCAAACCATGATCAAAAGAATATTTAGTCTTGTGTTAGACTTTGCTCAAAGTATGGGATTTTATGTAAAGTTGGAATCGAGTTTACTGCAGAAGTAACTATTCACTTTCTACCTAACTCGATTGATTGAGAATTAGACTCGATCGATCGAAAATCGGGCAGATCTTTTTTCTGCAGAAAATTCCAACTCAGCCCAAGTCCATTTAATGTATAGGGTTTTATGTTTTGCCATAAGTATATAAGGGAAAACCCTAGCCACGTTTTTAGTGTTCTGAATGCTGTGTTTGTGAATCTCTTTGTGAGATCTAGAGGTGTTTGCCTTCACATACACTTAGGGTTTACAAACTTGAGATTCATGTCAAGAGTTGTGTAAATCAATACAGTTGCAGAATCAAAAGAGCATAAAGATATACAAGCAGGTGCGCTTGTGATTTGCTGAAGAATTCAAGGAAAGAAGGAGTCCGTGGATCTCGGAGCTATCATGTGGTCGTGGTAGTAAGTTTCCTACACTTGGGTAGCAATAGGATGTGAGTGGTCTAAGTCTTATTGTGTAAACTTCGATTCTTTCATAGCGGATTCAGTTTACCTTGAGGATAGCTAGGTTAAATCCTCCCCAGGTTTTTTACCGGTTTGGTTTTCCTGGGTCATCAGATCTTTGTGTTATTTAATTTCCGCTGCTTTATTGTTTTTGCTTATTTGTGTTAACCTAGATTTAATTAAATTGCCTAAGTTAATCACTTGGCTAATTCACTAGGTTAATCTGTTGGGTTTAAGGGGTCTAAATGAACTTACAAGTGGTATCAGAGCGGGTAGCTTTTGTGTTTGATCCTTTGATCTTTTGAGCTGATCCTTTGATCTTTTAAGCTGATCCTTTCCTGAAATCCATTGATGAGAGAGTTTGAAATTCCGTTGAGTACGGATGGGAGAAGCCCACTACTCCTGTGAGTGAGTGGCAAACTTCTCAAAAGGAGGCAGCCGCTTTCAATAGCAAAGTTATGAATGCTATTTTTAATGCTGTCTCAATGGAGGAATTTAAGAGAATATTTAATGTTGAGGTTGCTCATACTGCTTGGAAAATCCTCCAGACTGTGCATGAAGGCACGAAGGCAGTAAAGATTAATAAGTTGCAGCAATTAACCTCTAGATTTGAAAGCATTAGAATGAATGATGATAAATCTTTTGATGAATTCTATGCTAAATTAAACGATATTGTTAATTCTGCTTATAATTTGGGTGAAATCTATGATCAACCTAAAATTGTTAGGAAGATTCTTAGATCTTTGACTAAGGATTTTAGACCCAAAGTGACTGCCATAACTGAGAGCAAGGATGTGGACTCCATCCCTATTGATGAACTTGTAGGATCTCTTCAGTCCTATGAGTTAGACCTCCCTAAGCACATGATCCTATGGTACTTATTGGTGAATTGGTAAAGGCATTAAACCTTTATTCCAATACTGGAGTTGCTCAGAATTCTAATGTGAATCATAACTCCAATGCAAGAGTTGCATCTAAAAAGTTTTGGATGCAAAAGGCTCAATCTAATTGAGTCTGTCTATCATGGTTCTTGTGCTTCATCGTTCTATCTTTTGTGACCTCTGTTTCTAGGATTTGCATTGCATTACATTCATGCATTTCATTCTAGGATGTTTGTTTCTTTGATATATATAAAAATAAATAAAATAAAAAAGAGAACTCTTTTTGCAAATTGTGTTTTTGCAACTTTTTTTGAATTTGAAGACAAGGTTGATCAATCAAATTTTACATATCATATGTATGTACCTTGTTTAGCTTTGATGCACTATTCTTTTTGCACTTTACTAGCTAAAGTTTTGTTGTGCATGTTGTGTGGGAAGATGCTATATTTGTTGATCACATGATCTTGATCTTGAAGTCTTATGTCTTTGATTGTTGGACTTGGTCTTATTGAGAAAGGCATAAATAACCATCTCACCACTGTTTATTAGCCAATCATGAACACCTTAGTGCATATCGTAAGATTTTTGTGCTCGAGAAAGTGTAGCACATGCATAAAAAGAACATAAGGTGTAGCATCTATTAAAATCGGTGTGTACATTATTGGGCTATAATAATTTCACATAATTCATAAAATTGGTGTGTACATTATCCCGGCTATTATTAAGTTTCTAATCAATTAAATTGAATATTAATTTTGAGGCAAATCAAGAAACTTACATGATTGCAAGCTTTTATTCTAGGAGATGTGGGAGTTATAGGATGTAACTCTTTAAGTAAAATTCTCTTTCAAATTCATGTGATGGATTTTGTAGAAATTGTGATTGATCTTTATGTGTATATCACCTCACATGTTTCTCAAGTTTATGCTAGTTGCACACACTACACAAGTTATTCTTTGCTAAATTGTGTACATGTTATTGTGTGTTCTTTGGTCTGACCAACCAAGTTTGAGAATTTCTAGAAATTGATGTAAAACATGCTTGCTTGTTTGAGTTTTTTTTTGGGGTATTGAAAGAAAATTTTGTTTTGAGAAATCTGGGTTGAATTCATGTGTTTTTGGAAAACATCTCATCTCATACTCATGCATTTTTCTCATAAAACTTGATGCTTTAAGAAGTGACTGCACTGAAATTGGTGTGTTTTTCAAAAAATTAATTTTTCCAGAATTTCGATCGATCGAAACTGATTTTCGACCGATCGAAAATATTTCAAAATCAATGAAAAAGTTTCTGGTTGACTCGATCGATCCAAGCTGAATTTGGATCAATCGAAGCTGTTTTCGACCGATCGAATGTAATTTTCGACCGATCGAAAATCGAGATGTATGTTTTTAAAAAGGAGTTTTCCACGTGATCTCTTCACCTTTTCAAAAACTTTTTCAAACTTTTTGTCTCCTTACCAACCGGTCAAGCACTTTTCTTGGAGATTTTGTCGTTTTCTTCCGATCCTTTTGCCTTATCTCTCTCTTCCAAGGCCGGTAAGACCTTTTTGCCCCTCCTTTTGACTTTATTTTCATGTTTCATGCATTATTTTCATGCATTTTTGGGTATTTTCGGCATTTTTATTTTGGCAAATTTGGAATTGATTTTGAGTGTTTCTTTCTCAAATTTTTCATGGGTTTTTGTGGGGACACTACACACAAGCACTACAAGTGGTTTAATTTAATTATTTTTGTGCTTTGTGGAAAATTTGAAATTCTAGGGCTTGAAATTGAGGAAATTGGGGGTTTTGTTCAATTTGATTGAAATTGATGAAATTGGCTTGTTAGATTGATAAGTTTGATAATTATATTGTGTCAATTAACTGTAGTATTGATCAATTTATCAATTTGTTGTATTTTGAAAATTTAGGGTTTTTCAAATTGGGTATTTTTGATACATATTACATGCTCAAGCCAATTTTGTTAATTTGGATCATAATTGAACTTGTTACTGCATTAGTTCATGCATCATTTGCATATCTTGATCTTGCATCATATAGAATTGATATTTCTATACTTTGTGTTGTGCTAACTTGCAGTCTGCCCTTGGTTTTCTTGGTTTTTGGTTTTTGCTCTTCTCTTGCTGTGTTTTTTTCTTTCCTTAGCACCATGCCTAGGAAAACTAGAGCCCGTAGGACTTCTGACCCTTCACCTTCTTTCGATAGTGATCGGTTTCCTAGTGCTCAGAACCAAGAGACTTATGAGACCCTTAATCTTAGGCGTCAAATTTGGGGTGAGCGTAGAGTCATCTTAGATGAGGTTGATCCTGAGGTGAGACGGAACTTTGAGCGTCGGGGTTGGTTATCTCTACTTGATTTTGAGCATCCTCCTCCTGCTTCCTTGATTAGAGAGTTCTATTCGAACCTCTCTATCCATGTCTACGATAACAACACCTTGGTAAATGTGTGGTTACGTGGTGTGGAGTATCGCATTACCCCTCAGGTAGTGTCTGATGCTCTTGGGGTGCCCATTGTTGATCATCCCGTTTTTCCTTATGAGGAGTCTCTGCCTCTTGATGACGTGCTGTCATACATCACTGGGTCTTCTATCCAGTGGGGTTCTAATCCTCGGATCACTTCTGCTGAGCTTTCCGAGCTTCACTATCTTTTCTTTAGGATAGCGTGTCATTCTTTGTGGCCTATTTCTCATGTCCACACCATCCCTCTTGAGCGATGTGTCTTTTTGTATGCGCTTGTTACTGATGCTCCTATCAGTTTTCCTCATTTTTTCCTTCGTTCTTTGAACGAGGTTCATCGGTCTAGCTCTACGGCTCATGCTTTATTCTTTCCTATTTTCATTCATAGGATTCTCCTTCATCTTGGTCTAGATGATTTTCCTATTTCTGAGCTAGTTCATATTATTGCTCCTATAGGTGCTACCTTTTTGAGGCAAAGGGCTGCTCAACTTCGAGATAGCTCTAAGCGTCCTAGGGTAGAGCCTTCCGGTGTCACTCCACCACCCTCTTCTTCTACAGATACTCTTGCAGCTGGGACGTCTTCTGATCCTGCTATTGCTGCTGCTGCTGATGTTCCTCCACCGTTTGATGAGGTTTCTGACCTTCGTCGGACTCTTGATACTGTCGTGACCGTTCAGGCGGCTCATGGTCAGCTTTTGGTGGACATCCTTGATGAGCTACGTGCATTGCGTGCAGATTTGGCGAGCTCTCGTCGATCTCCTCCACCTCCTTTTGCTGATGAGTGAGTGCCCTTTGGCAATTCGTTACAAAAAGGGGGAGTGCATATTGTATATCTTGGAGATTTTTGTAGAGGAGATTTTTGTTTTAGGGGGAGTTTTGAGCTTTTGTAGTTTTTGTGATACCTTGGAGCTTGTGGAGTTATTAGATTGTATCTAGGCACTTCACCTTGTATTTACATTTTTGGCTCTTGATTAGGAGATATATTTTGTGATACATTGGTTACTGATATGTTTCTTGTTTCACTATACTTCATTGCTTATTGATTTATATTTATGATGTTATTCATGATATATGTCTTTATTTTGTGTTATGTGAAATCAAGAAGTTTTTTTTATATATATTCCTATTTTTTCTACCACACATGCGTTTATGTGTTTGTTAAGTGTTACAGGAATATACAGGTTGTTTTCAGTCGAGCTGCTGTCTACTTTGCAACTGTTAGATAGTAGTTTAGGTTGAATTGTTTAAGTGGCTATTTATTTTGTAATGGGCTATTTCAATTTGTAAACTTTGAGCTTTTTGTTAAGTCTGTGTTTTGTCACGGATTGCCAAAGGGGGAGTTTGTTAGGTTCTAAGAATTAGGAGCTAATGTATTAGAACTTCAATTTGTATGTTGGCAAACCATGATCAAAACAATATTTAGTCCATGATCAAAACAATATTTAGTCTTGTGTTAGACTTTGCTCAAAGTATGGGATTTTATGTAAAGTTGGAATCGAGTTTACTGCAGAAGTAACTGTTCACTTTCTGCCTAACTCGATCGATCGAGAATTAGACTCGATCTATCGAAAATCGGGCAGATCATTTTTCTGCAGAAAATTCCAACTCAGCCCAAGTCCATTTAATGTATAGGGTTTTATGTTTTGCCCTAAGTATATAAGGGAAAACCCTAGCCACGTTTTTAGTGTTCTGAATGCTGTGTTTGTGAATCTCTTTGTGAGATCTAGAGGTGTTTGCCTTCACATACACTTAGGGTTTACAAACTTGAGATTCATGTCAAGAGTTGTGTAAAACAATACAGTTGCAGAATCAAAAGAGCATAAAGATATACAAGCAGGTGCGCTTGTGATTTGCTGAAGAATTCAAGGAAAGAAGGAGTCCGTGGATCTCGGAGCTATCATGTGGTCGTGGTAGTAAGTTTCCTACACTTGGGTAGTAATAGGATGTTAGTGGTCTAAGTCTTATTGTGTAAACTTCGATTCTTTCATAGTGGATTCAGTTTACCTTGAGGATAGCTAGGTTAAATCCTCCCCAGGTTTTTTACCTGTTTGGTTTTCCTGGGTCATCAGATCTTTGTGTTATTTAATTTCTGCTGCTTTATTGTTTTTGCTTATTTGTGTTAACCTAGATTTAATTAAATTACCTAAGTTAATCACTTGGCTAATTCACTAGGTTAATCTGTTGGGTTTAAGGGGTCTAAACGAACTTACAATTACAAAAAATATTTTTGTTACCTAATTGCCAAAATGAAATGCTGGCAAGTTTTCTAACAGACTCAATCCCTTCCTATCAAAAAAGAACTCAATCCCATTTTTGTCTTCGGTGCATGTTTAAGATTTTCACCGCGACAAACTCAATCTCTCACAATCCGAGGTATGTTTAAGATTTTCACTTCGATTTTCTGAAAAGTAGTAGAGTGACATTTTTATTCTTTACACTGGACAGAGATTTTCAATGTTGTTGTTGTTGTTGTTGTTTTATTTTTTATTATTTTTTTTTTTCACTTTGCTTATGATACTTCTGTATGAGATTCTTTTTTTATAACCTTCTGTATGAGATTTGTAACATTGTGATATGCCACGTTGTGGTTGACATTGTGTGCCTAATACAATCATGTATGCAAAATATGGTACATGTTTGTTTATTCATACAAAACATAGACGAATGTGATTAATTCATCTACTTGGGATACTAATTTCAAAGTTTTTTTATATAAATTTTTGTTTCATATTTATACCAAAATGTGGAATTTGATATGTTTTGGTTGTTTAATTCTTTACATTAGTGTTTTCAAAAAAAAAAAAAAAATTCTTTACAATAGTTGCTCCTTTCCACGGTTGCTGGTGAAATAATTAGCTTGGATCACCTATACATGAAACAATTTCTTGTTGGTTAAATAATTTTTTTTTAAATAATAATAAAACAGTTTTTTTTACTCTCTCTCATGTTATCCATATTCCTTAAAATTAGGCACTTTCACACCTCTTTTAAATTCCTCACTTTTAAATTTCTTATCTGAAGTGGTTGTTTCATTTTAAAATTTCTCTCTCCTATTTTCTAGCATCAAAGGAATCCATTATATTTAAATAGAGACAAATCTAAAGAATAATTCGGTAAAAATGCAACTCTAACTCCCACTAAAACATTGCCTTAAAAATAGGACCACTCTCCACTTAATTTTCAAATCGATTTATTCACTTAAAAAATAGATTTTCAAAATAAAAATTATATATATATATATATATATAAAATAAAATAAAAACACAATTTTTTTTCTAAAAAATAAGATCACTAAAAAAAAAAAAAAAAACTCATTGCACGCGCGAAGCGCGTGTGATGAGGCTAGTACATATAATAATTCTCAAACTCTCTCACCCGAACTTATCTAATATTCCATTCCAATGACTCCTCAATGCAATCCAAAAAATTTGTGCGTACGTGAACCTGAGAGAGATAAAAGAATTAGGGTTAAACCAAGTATTTAAAAAAAAAAAAACTTTAATCAAAAAACCAAACTTAGTGTGCGTGTTATTAAAGATAATAGCATAAGTTTGTTAGAGTTTGTGTTTGATTTAAATTTTGATGAGATCATTTTTCCTGAAAATCCTATTAAAATTTTAGAATAAAGATAAAGATTTTTTAGAATTTAACTCTATCATGGACTCTTTAAAATCTTATCACCACATCATCAAATAAATAACTTAGGGTATAAGTATACTAAATTTAATAATTCAATGATACATATATTTTTTTAATTGCTCCCTCCTTTCAGCTAATGTTCGGCTCCTTGTCCTTCAAAATAGGCCACAACTATCTGTAATGCCAAAAGATCTAATTTTTAAATCCACTTAAAACTCATAACACAGAATTATCTGTACTGGCGAAAAAAAAAAAAAAAACACCGAATATGCTCCAATTTATTTGCCAACCCACATTCCTTCTATTCTTCAAAAAAAAAAAAAAAAAATACTCACTTAAAATTCAAACATTGCCAAAAGATAATAAAACAGTCAATCTACCAGCCAACCAACGTTTGATATGTTAATTATTAAAAAAAAATATTAAAACAACAACACACCTTTGATAAGTCTCCCACTGCAAAACAAAAACTTCAAACTAACATAGCCAAGCACTACATGTGTATAACCTCCTACTTCTAGCCAAATACAATAACTGCTAAGCTCATCATAGGTGCTCCACACATGCGATAAGTTTTTTTTGTGTGTGTGCAGCAATTAGAGATATAGAGATAAAGAGAAAGACAACGGGAAAGAGAAAGTAACATAATGAAATTTATTAAAAATAATTGGTATGTTCATACCTTTCTAATTAAGAGAAAGTAACCCATTTGTGTGATTGTCTTCCTAGCTTTGAAATTAGTTAGAATTTGGGAATAGATGTGGAGGAGTGGATTTGTTTTTTATAATTTGAAGAAAAGAGAGAAAGTGATAAGAGGGAGAGACATGTAGATTCATAGAATGAAGAACAAAGAAAAATAAATGGTACTTATGACTGTAGTAGTGTGGCAGTAATTGCAAATTATCTCTAAACTCAAAGTTTTATAGGAAACAACACTTTTACCTGGACCTTCCAAAAGGGTACTTCAAATATCTCAATTTAATGCTCCGATTGCAAGTGGTGGTTACATTGAACGTGAAAAGAAACTAAAAAAAGAAAAAGAAAAAAAAAAAAGAGAGTTAGCGTGATAAATATAAAAAAGGAAAAAGAAAGTAGAACTCAAAGAAAGCCAATCATAAATCATAAATAAAAGAAAAGAAAAGAAAACAAAGAAGAACTTATAAAAGATAGAACCTGAAAATTTGTTAGAGCCTCTGACAATAAATCTCTTCTCTTTAATCTAAAGAAAAAGAAAGGAGGATGTAGAGCTAAACTAAATGTCTTCAATATGAAGAAGAATGAGAAATAGAAAGTGAAATAGAAACTGCAAAGCATACGTGAGTTTGTGGGTTTTAAAGTGTAGGAGTTTTAATTTACATATTTATCCCTGTTAGTTGAAAACTTTTAAGTGGGTATGATGAGGATATTTTGGGCATAAAAAATGAGGAATCCAAACAGGGGAAGTCCCTTAAATAGTAGTATAGATAAGTACTTTTAATTTTTATTTAACTATCCCGTGCATCGCACGGGTTAGCGACTAGTAAAATACAATATTAGTAGAAGCATCCATCTCATCAAAAAAAATAAAATAAAATAAAATAAAAATAGTAGAAGCATCCAAATCCCAATCCAAAAAAGTTTACATAATATTCAAACTTCGGCGCCTCTTTGCGAGAACTTTAGTAAAGAAGCGATTAAAAAAGTTTTAACGTAAAACAACAATATTTTTCTTTTCAAACTTCGGCGCCTCTTTGCATATTTGTTTGATATTATATTTATATTCGGTAAAGTAAGAAATTAAATGTACATTCAAATCCTTTAAATACCCTTAAAGACTTTCATCTTCCTCATCACCTCCACAACTCTCAACTTCTAAACTCACTAAGCCACTTCTTCTCTCTTTTACACTTACACATAGACACACAAAGTTACAAACAGACACATTATTTTCTCATCCAGATTAACCAAAATGGCATGGTTTTGTTTTAAAGTGTGTGAAATGAGTACGGCAAATTTAATATAATTTTAACTATAAATGATTTTGTGAAATAAAGTAAACATTTTCTAAATTATATTTTCGACATATTGATTTAACAAATCATAACCTAAATATAAATATATTCTCAAAACTTCTACCTAAAATAATAATTTAATAATTTAAAGAAGTGTAACTTATTTCTCCTATTTTACTAAAAATTTATTACAATTACGCATACTAGCCTCTGAGCACGCGCTCACGCGCGTGCTCAGAGGCTCTTTTATTTTTTGGGTAAGGGTTAATTTAGAGCATTTATTATAATTTGGGATTACTACATTTTCCAATCACAAAAAAAATCTAGGGGTGTGATGAGTGTTCTGCATTTTGGATGAAATACTTTATTCATCACACCCCTAGATTTTTTTTTTTTGTGATTGAAAAATGTAGTAATCCCAAATTATAATAAATGCTCTAAATTAACCCTTACCCAAAAAATAGAAGAGCCTCTGAGCACGCGCGTGAGCGCGTGCTCAGAGGCTAGTTTTACTTAAAGGTATATGACTTAAATTTTAAAAATGTATAATTTGAAAGTGAATGAAAATAACTAATTTCTTTAATATAATGATTTAGAAAAATTCTTTTTCTTTCATAACATTGGTTTCACATAACACATTTCGACGTGGGCTATTCTATGGTGATAACTTTACATAATATTCAACTGCAATTATATCTACTATCCACTACTAATCTAATCTATGTTATCTTGATAGTAGATCTACAAATTGCATTCTCGTATTCTTAGAGCTTGCCACATTATTGTTGTTATCTATATATAATATTGTCAGTTCGTTTAGACCCCTTAAACCCAACAGATTAACCTAGTGAATTAGCCAAGTGATTAACTTAGGTAATTTAATTAAATCTAGGTTAACACAAAATAAACAAAAACAATAAAGCAGCGGAAAATAAATAACACAAAGATCTGATGACCCAGGAAACCACACCGGTAAAAACCTGGGGTGGATTTAACCTAACTATCCTCAAGGTAAACTGAATCCACTATGAAAGAATCGAAGTTTACACAACAAGACTTAGACCACTAACATCTTATTGCTACCCTAGTGTAGGAAACTTACTACCATGATCCCATGATAGCTCCGAGATCCACGCACTCCTTCTTTCTTGAATTCTTCAGCAAATCCACAAGCGCACCTGCTTGTATATCTTTGTGCTCTTTTGATTCTGCAACTGTATTGATTTATCAAGCTCTAGACATAAGTCTCGAGTTTGTAAACCCTAAGTGTATGTGAAGGTAAACACCTCTAGATCTCACAAAGAGATTCACAAACACAGCATTCAAAACTCTAAAAACGTGGCTAGGGTTTTCCCTTATATATTTAGGGCAAAACATAAAACCCTATACATTAAATGGACTAGGGCTAAGTTGGAAAATTCTGCAGAAAAACGATCTGCCCGATTTTCGATCGATCGAGTCTAATTTTCGATCGATTGAGTCTGGCAGAAAGTTAACAGTAATTCTGCATAACAACTCGATTCCAACTTTACATTAAGACCCATACTTTGAGCAAGTCTAACACAAGACTAAACATTGTTTTGATCATGGTTTGCCAACATACAAATTGAAGTTCTAATACATTAGTTCCTAATTCTTAGAACCTAACAAACTCCCCCTTTGGCAATCCGTGACAAAACACAGACTTAACAAAAAGCTCAAAGTTTACACATTGAAATAGCCCATTACAAAATAAATAGCCACTTAGACAATTCAACCTAAACTACTATCTAACAGTTGCAAGGTAGATAGCAGCTCGACTGAAAACAACTTGTATATTCCTGTAACACTTAACAAACACATAAACGCATGTGTGGAAGAAAATAATAAGGAATATAAAATAAACTTCTTGGTTTCACAAAACACAAAATAAAGACATATATCATGAATAACATCATAAATATAAATCAATAAGCAATGAAGTATAGTGAAACAAGAAACATATCAGTAACCAATGTATCACAAAACATATATCTCCTAATCAAGAGCCAAAAAAGTAAATACAAAGTGAAGCACCTAGATACAATCTAATAACTCCACAAGCTCCAAGGTATCACAAAAAGCTACAAAAGCTCACAACTCCCCCTAAAACAAAAAACTCTACTACAAAAATCTCCAAGATATATAATATGCACTCCCCCTTTTTGTGACGAATTGCCAAAGGGCACTCACTCATCATCAAAAAGAGGTGGAGGAGAATGATGAGAGCTCGCCAGATCAGCTCGCAAGGCACGTAGCTCATCAAGGATGTCCACCAATAACTGACCATGAGCCGCCTGAACGGTCACGACAGTATCCAAAGTCCGACGAAGGTCAGAAACCTCATCAAACGTTGGAGGAACATCAGCAGCAGCAGGATCAGCAGATGGCTCAGCTGCAGGAACATCTGTAGAAGAAGAAGGGGGTGGAGTGACACCGGAAGGCTCTACCCTAGGACGCTTAGAGCTAGCTCGAAGTTGAGTAGCCCTTTGCCTCAAAAGGGTAGCACCAATAGGAGCAATAATATGAACAGGCTCAGAAACAGGAAAATCATCTAGACCAAGATGAAGGAGAATCCTATGAATGAAAATAGGAAAGAATAGCGCATGAGCCGTAGAGCTAGACCGATGAACCTCGTTCAAAGAACGAAGGAACAAATGAGGAAAACTGATAGGAGCATCAGTAACTAGCGCATACAAAAACACGCATCGCTCAAGAGGGATGGTGTGGACATGAGAAATAGGCCACAAAGAATGACACGCTATCCTAAAGAAAAGATAGTGCAGCTCGGAAAGCTCAGCCGAAGTGATCCGAGGATCAGAACCCCACTGGATAGAAGACCCAGTGATGTATGACAAGACATCATCTAGAGGAGGAGACTCCTCATAGGGAAAAACAGGATGATCAACAATGGGCACACCCAGAGCATCAGACACTACCCGAGGGGTAATGCGATACTCCACACCACGTAACCACACCTTTACCAAGGTGTCGTTATCGTAGACATGGATAGAGAGGCTCGAATAGAACTCTCTAATCAAAGAAGCAGGAGGAGGACGCTCTAAATCAAGAAGAGGTAACCAACCCCAACGCCCAAAGTTCCGTCGCACCTCAGGATCAACCTCATCTAAGATAACCCTACGCTCACCCCAAATTTGACGTCTAAGATTAAGGGTCTCATAGGTCTCTTGGTTCTGGGCAGTAGGAAACCGATCACTATCGAAAGAAGGTGAAGGGTCAGAAGTCCTACGGGCTCTAGTTTTCCTAGGCATGGTGCTAAGGAAAGAAAGGAGAGACACAAAGAAGAAGAGCAAAAACCAAAAACCAAGGGCAGACTGCAAGTTAGCACAGCATAAAATATAGAAAAATAGCAAATCTATATGATGCATGAGCATGAACAGCAAATGATGCATGTACTAATGCAGTAACAAGTTCAAACATGATTCAAATTAACAAAATTGGCTTGAGCAATTAATTTTATCAAAAATACCCAATTTGAAAACCCTAAATTTTCAAAACACAACAAAGTGATAAATTGATCAACACAATAGTTAATTGACACAATATAATGATCAAATTTATCAATCCAACAAGCCAATGTCATCAATCTCAATCAAATTGAACAAAACCCCCAATTTTCTCAATTTCAAGCCCTAGAATTTCAAATTTTCCTCAAGACACCAAATTAACCAAATTAAACCATATGGAGTGTTTGAATACATTGTCCCCACAAAAACCCATGAAAAATTTGAAAGAAAAAGAGCCAAAATCAAGCCCAAAAAGACAAAAATCCTAAATGCTGAAAATACCCATAAAATGCATGAAAAATGCATGAATCTTGAAAATAAATGCAAAGGAAGGGGCAAAAAGGTCTTACCGGCCTTGAAGGAGTGATTTGGTGCAAAAAGAACGGAGCAAGACGACAAAATCCAGAAAAAAGTGATTGACCGGTTGTTAGGGAGGAAAAAGTCTTTGAAAAGATTTTGAAAAAGTGAAAAGACACGTGAAAACTTCCCTTTTTAAAAACAACCAACACGATTTTCGATTGATCGAAAATTACATTCGATCGATCGAAAATACCTTCGATTGATTCAAATTCAACTTGGATCGATCGAGGCAACCAGAAACTTTTATACTGATTTTGAAACATTTTCGATCGGTCGAAAAACAGTTTCGATTGATCGAAATTCTGGAAAAATTAATTTTTTTGAAAAACACACCAATTTCAGTGTAGTCACTTCTCAAAGCATCAGATTTTATGAGAAAAATGCATGAGTATGAGATGAGATGTTTTCCAAAAACATATGAATTCAACCCAGATTTCTCAAATCAAAATTTTCTTTCAATACCCCAAAAAAATAAACAAGCAAACATGTTCTACATCAAGTTCCAGAAATTCTCAAACTCGGTTAGTTAGGCCAAAGAACACACAATAACATGTACATAGTTTAGCAAAGAATAACTTGTGTAGTGTGTGCAACTAGCATAAGCTTGAGAAACATGTGAGGTGATATGCACATATTGATCAATCACAATTTCTACAAAATCCATCACATGAATTTGAAAGAGACTATTACTTAAAGAGTTACATCCTATAACTCTCACATCTCCTAGAATAAAAGCTTGCAATCATGTAAGTTTCTTGATTTGCCTCATTATTCAATGTAATTGATTAGAAACTTAATAATATAGCCGGGATAATATACACACCAATTTTATTTGAATTTGTGAGATTATTATAGCCCAATAATGTACACACCAATTTTAATTAGAGGCTACACCTTATGTTCTTTTTGTGCATGTGCTACACTTTCTCGAGCACAAAATCTTACGATATGCACTAAGGTGTTCATGATTGGCTAATAAACAGTGGTGATCAACAAACATAGCATCTTCCCACACAACATGCACAACAAGACTTTAGCTAGTAAAGTGCAATAAAAATAAGTGCATCAAAGCTAAACAAGGTACATACATATGACATGTAAAATTTGATTGACCAACCTTGTCTTCAAATTCAAGAAAAAATAGCAAAAACACAATTTGCAAAAAAATTTTTTTTTTTTTTTTTTTAAACAAAGAAACAAACATCCTAGAATGAAATGCATGAATGTAATGCAATGCAAATCCTAGAAACAAATGTCACAAAAGATTGAGCAATGAAGCACAAGGACCATGTCAGACAGACTCAATTAGATTGAGCATTTTGCATTCAAAACCTTTTAGATGCAACTCTTGCATTGGAGTTATGATTCACTTTAGAATTCTGAGCAACACCAGGATTGGAATAAAGGTTTAACGCCTTTACCAATTCACCAATAAGTACCATAGGATCGTGTGCTTAGGGCACAGGTACTTTAGTTTTATTTGCTCGCTTCGCAGCTTGCAATTTAAAACAATTTGGACGAATGTGTCTAGGTTTTCCACAAAAATGACAAACCCATGCAGGCTTATCATACAATTTGCCCTTAGTAAAAGTAGAAGCTCTAGAATGAGAAGCTTGAAGATCAACCCTAATCTTTCTAGGTGGAGTAACATCTATAGGCTTGACAGGTTCACTCACCAAGGGTTTGACAATCTCACTCTTAGGAGGTTCAGAAGAGGGAACAAATTTAGTGGAAGAAGATTCAGGCACAGAAATACTTTCCTCAAAGCCTAAACCAGTTTTATCAGAAGGAGACTTTTGAATGCTCAGCATGTGATCAAGTTTGGAGCTTGCAGACCTATTAGTTTGTTCTCTAGCAACAGATAAATCAAGTTCCAAACATTTAACTTTATCAAGTAAAAGCATGTTCTCAGTTTTCACATTATTCAAAAGCTCATTTGCATCAAACAATTTCACAAGTAAATTTTTCTTTTCAAGTTCAAGAGATGCAATTTTCTTCAAGCCTAACTCAACATTCATGGCATCCTTTGCAGCAACTTTGCAAAGTTTATTGTAGGCTTCCTGTAAATCTGCATCTTCAGAGAGTTCCCCATCAGAAGGGTTCTCTTCAACAGACATGCTTTCATTAACTACCGTAGTAGCAGTGAAAGCAATGAAATTTCCATCCTCATCACTAGCGGATTCATTGTCGAAAACTTCATCATCACTAAGGGTTACAGCCATAGCTTTACCCTTAGACCTCAAGTATGTGGGACATTCAGATTTTAAATGACCATACCCTTGACAACCATAACATTGTTGTCCCAAAGAATTATTAGAAGATTGACCTACTTTCTCCTTAGGTTTTTCAGTGTTATTGACCTTAGTGGGATCATTCTTCCTAAAATTCCTAGGTTCAACAGTGTTCTTGCCTCTTGCCCTTCTGTTATTGTTCCTAAGAAAGTTTCTAAAGTTCTTGGCAAGATAGGCAATCTCTGTAGCAGAGAGTTCATCATCAAATCCACCATCCTCAACATCATCAACAGACTTAAGAGCCATTGATTTGGATTTGTTAGTCTTGGGGAGGTCTAACTCATAGGACTGAAGAGATCCTACAAGTTCTTCAACAGGGATGGAGTCCACATCCTTGCTCTCAGTGATGGCAGTCACTTTGGGTCTAAAATCCTCAGTCAAAGATCTAAGAATCTTCCTAACAATTTAGGTTGATCATAGATTTCACCTAAATTATAAGCAGAATTAACAATATCATTCAATTTAGCATAGAATTCATCAAAAGATTCATCATCATTCATTCTAATGCTTTCAAATCTAGTAGTTAATTGCTGCAATTTATTTATCTTAACTGCCTTTGTGCCTTCATGCACAGTCTGGAGGATATTCCAAGCAGTATGAGCAACCTCAACATTAGAGATTCTCTTAAATTCCTCCATGAAAACAGCATTAAAAATAGCGTTCATAGCTTTGCTATTAAAAGCGGCTGCCTCCTTTTGAGAAGTTTGCCACTCACTCACAAGAGTAGTGGGCTTCTCCCATCCGTACTCAACGGAATTCCAAACTCTCTCATCAATGGATTTCAGGAAAGCTTTCATCCTTACTTTCCAATAAGCATAGTTATTTCCATCAAAGTGAGGTGAAACAACAAGAGAGTGTCCGTGTTCCATGACAACAGGGGTCAAGGATCAGCTAAAAGATCAAAGGATCAAAACAAAAGCTACCCGCTCTGATACCACTTGTCAGTTCGTTTAGACCCCTTAAACCCAACAGATTAACCTAGTGAATTAGCCAAGTGATTAACTTAGGTAATTTAATTAAATCTAGGTTAACACAAAATAAACAAAAACAATAAAGCAGCGGAAAATAAATAACACAAAGATCTGATGACCCAGGAAACCACATCGGTAAAAACCTGGGGAGGATTTAACCTAACTATCCTCAAGGTAAACTGAATCCACTATGAAAGAATCGAAGTTTACACAACAAGACTTAGACCACTAACATCTTATTGCTACCCTAGTGTAGGAAACTTACTACCATGACCCCATGATAGCTCCGAGATCCACGTACTCCTTCTTTCTTGAATTCTTCAGCAAATCCACAAGTGCACCTACTTGTATATCTTTGTGCTCTTTTGATTCTGCAACTGTATTGATTTATCAAGCTCTAGACATAAGTCTCGAGTTTGTAAACCCTAAGTATATGTGAAGGTAAACACCTCTAGATCTCACAAAGAGATTCACAAACACAGCATTCAGAACTCTAAAAACGTGGCTAGGGTTTTCCCTTATATACTTAGGGCAAAACATAAAACCCTATACATTAAATGGACTAGGGCTGAGTTGGAAAATTCTGCAGAAAAACGATCTGCCCGATTTTCGATCGATCGAGTCTAATTTTCGATCGATCGAGTCTGGCAGAAAGTTAACAGTAATTCTGCATAACAACTCGATTCCAACTTTACATTAAGACCCATACTTTGAGCAAGTCTAACACAAGACTAAACATTGTTTTGATCATGGTTTGCCAACATACAAATTGAAGTTCTAATACATTAGTTCCTAATTCTTAGAACCTAACAAATATAAAACTGAAAATTTTAACTTTTTGAAAGACTTACATTAGAATTAGGATTAAAAAAATTTTTTTTTTTTTAAATTAGACCTCACATTAGTTTTTTTTTTTTTTTAAGGGCTCACTTTAGGTTAAAAAAAAAGACTCACATGAAAAAAAAAAAAAAAAAAAAAAAGACTCCTATTAGGATTAAGGAAAAAAGAGAGAGACTTCTATTAGGACTCTCTCACTATTTAGTTTAACAAATTAAAATTTTTTATAAATTAAAATGATGAGGAAAAAAGAGGGAGAGAGACTCCTGTTAGGACTCTCTCACTATTTAGTTTTAAAAATTAAAAAAAAATTATAAATTAAAATGATGATGTGGAAAATTGTGGGAGTTTCAGAGGCTTCGGTTTTTAATATATATATAGATAAGGTACGAAACTTTTTTTATGGAGTGGTAAATTAATAAGATTTTTGTTAAAGGAAATGCTCCTAACCCATCTACGTTTTTATATTTTTCTTTTCTTTTCTTTTCTTTTGTTTTTTGGTGTTGTTGATGTTGTTCTTTTTTTTTTTTTAAATTTTATGTATGGCGGTTATCATTCTTTGTCTAATCTTAAAATGTAAAATTTAGGCATTTACTATACATCCATAACATAACTAAATAATAGCTTAAATTGAAAATTTTATGGCAAAAGATACACGTTAATTGTATAAAACCACAATTGTATTTTGAGATTTTTTTTTTAATAAAACAAAGGCTAATACAATTGGGAATTAATACTTTGTACAGTTAGGTCCTGAACAACCAACAATTCACTTACTTGTTACTTTGTACGTAAATTAATACTTAAGGAAAAAAATTTAAATTGAATTTGACATAGAATTATAAAAATGATAAATATAGTTTTTATTACAAAAAAAATTTTTGTTACCTAATTGCCAAAATGAAATGCCGGCAAGTTTTTCTAACAGACTCAATCCCTTCCTATCAAAAAAGAACTCAATCCCATTTTTGTCTTCGGTGCATGTTTAAGATTTTCACCGCGACAAACTCAATCTCTCACAATCCAAGGTATGTTTAAGATTTTCACTTCGATTTTCTGAAAAGTAGTAGAGCGACATTTTTATTCTTTACACTGGACAGAGATTTTCAATGTTGTTGTTGTTGTTTTATTTAATTTTTTTTTTTTTTTTCACTTTGCTTATGATACTTCTGTATGAGATTCTTTTTTTATAACCTTCTGTATGAGATTCGTAACATTGTGATATGCCACGTCGTGGTTGACATTGTGTGCCTAATACAATCATGTATGCAAAATATGGTACATGTTTGTTTATTCATACAAAACATAGACGAATGCGATTAATTCATCTACTTGGGATACTAATTTCAAAGTTTTTTTTATATAAATTTTTGTTTCATATTTATACCAAAATGTGGAATTTGATATGTTTTGGTTGTTTAATTCTTTACATTAGTGTTTTCAAAAAAAAAAAAAATTTCTTTACAATAGTTGCTCCTTTCCACGGTTGCTGGTGAAATAATTAGCTTGGATCACCTATACATGAAACAATTTCTTGTTGGTTAAATAATTTTTTTTAAATAATAATAAAATAGTTTTTTTTACTCTCTCTCATGTTATCCATATTCCTTAAAATTAGGCACTTTCACACCTCTTTTAAATTCCTCACTTTTAAATTTCTTATCTGATGTGGTTGTTTCATTTTAAAATTTCTCTCTCCTATTTTCTAGCATCAAAGGAATCCATTATATTTAAATAGAGACAAATCTAAAGAATAATTCGGTAAAAATGCAACTCTAACTCCCACTAAAACATTGCCTTAAAAATAGGACCACTCTCCAATTAATTTTCAAATCGATTTATTCACTTAAAAAATAGATTTTCAAAATAAAAATTATATATATATATATAAAATAAAATAAAAACACAATTTTTTTCTATAAAATAAGATCACTAAAAAAAAAAAAAACTCATTGCACGCGCGAAGCGCGTGTGATGAGGCTAGTACATATAATAATTCTCAAACTCTCTCACCCGAACTTATCTAATATTCCATTCCAATGACTCCTCAATGCAATCCAAAAAATTTGTGCGTATGTGAACCTGAGAGAGATAAAAGAATTAGGGTTAAACCAAGTATTTAAAAAAAAAAACTTTAATCAAAAAACCAAACTTAGTGTGCGTGTTATTAAAGATAATAGCATAAGTTTGTTAGAGTTTGTGTTTGATTTAAATGATTTAAATTTTGATGAGATCATTTTTCCTGAAAATCCTATTAAAATTTTAGAATAAAGATAAAGATTTTTTAGAATTTAACTCTATCATGGACTCTTTAAAAACTTATCACCACATCATCAAATAAATAACTTAGGGTATAAGTATACTAAATTTAATAATTCAATGATACATATATTTTTTTAATTGCTCCCTCCTTCCTGCTAATGTTTGGCTCCTTGCCCTTCAAAATAGGCCACAACTATCTGTAATGCCAAAAGATCTAATTTTTAAATCCACTTAAAACTCATAACACAAAATTATCTGTACTGGCAAAAAAAAAAAAAAAAAAACACCGAATATGCTCCAATTTATTTGCCAACCCACATTCCTTCTATTCTTCAAAAAAAAAAAAAAATACTCACTTAAAATTCAAACATTGCCAAAAGATAATAAAACAGTCAATCTACCAGCCAACCAACGTTTGATATGTTAATTATTAAAAAAAATATTAAAACAACAACACACCTTTGATAAGTCTCCCAATTGTGAGAAAAAATCCCTGAAGGAGTTGTTGTCAAACTGTTTCCCATTATCTACGACCAAGACCCTAGGGATCCTGTACCTGTAGAAAATGTTCTTCCAAACAAAGCTTCTTACGTTCTTCTTTGTGATGGTAGCTAAAGCTTCGGCTTCGACCCTTCAATTTTTTTACGGCATCCTTACTGTCGGGTAGTGTGCCGTCTTTCAAGTAGGAGACTAAAGGTGCGGTCCAGTTGCTCTCGTAACCTATTTCCTGCACATAGATGACATCTATCAATGGCGAGAATTGAATAAAGGGAAGTACCTCGCCGACGATGATCATGTGCTCTATTGATGCGACCTTGGTAAGGTGGTCTGCACGTTTGTTCTCTCCTCTTGGGATTTGCATAATCTTGGCCTGTAGGTCATCTACTCTTTTCCTTACTTGCTCCAGGTACTTCTTCATCCTTTCACCCTTACATTCGTAGTCGTCATTCACTTGGTTCGTGATGACTTGTGAGTCGCAATGAATAACCACACTAG
Source organism: Lithocarpus polystachyus (assembly GCA_033629205.1). Classification (NCBI taxonomy): domain Eukaryota; kingdom Viridiplantae; phylum Streptophyta; class Magnoliopsida; order Fagales; family Fagaceae; genus Lithocarpus; species Lithocarpus polystachyus. The sequence goes on from CM066172.1 coordinate 18,425,142, forward strand.
TGGCCCCCGCTGCTTTAGCGAGATCTAGTCTTGCTACTAGAGCTTCGTACTTCACTTCGTTGTTAGTCGTAAGGAAGTTGAGACGGACTTTGGATTCAATCTCGTTTCCTTTTGGAGAATGAAGTACAATACCTGCTCCTCCAGCCTGCCTGTTGAACGATCCATCCGTGTGTATACTTTACTGAGGATATTCTTCTGCCCTCTAATCTTCCACATTAGTGAACTCCACAATGAAGTCAGCGACCACCTTCCCCTTAATGGCAATACGTGGATGGTACTGTATGTCAAACTCATTCAACTCTCTTACCTATAGTGTCATTCGTCTAGCAGCTTCAAGATTGCTCATTGCTCGTTGTAAAGGCTTGTCAGTCAGGATGACCACCATGTGGGCTTGGAAGTATGGCTTAAGCTTACGGGCTACTGTAACTAAAGCGAAGGCGAGCTTCTCCATCGGTGGGTACCTCTCCTCTACACCACGAAGTGCCCGGCTGGCATTGTATACAGGTTTTTGCACCTTATCTTCTTCTCTAATCAAGGCCTCACTGACGGTGGCCGGGGATACAACTAAGCAAAGGAACAATTTTTCCCTTAGTTTTAAGGGACTTAGCAATGGCGGGGAAGAGAGGTAGGCCTTCAGATCCTCGAATGCCTGCTAACACTCACCCGTCCACTCAAAGGATTTCTTCAACGTGCGGAAGAAAGGTAGACACTTATCCATTGCCCTTGACACAAACCTATTCAACACAACTACCTTGCCATTGAGACTTTATACCTCTTTCACGTTCTTTGGGGGTGCCATCTCTATTATGGCTCAGACCTTGTCCGCGTTGGCCTTGATACCTCTCTGAGACACCATGAACCCTAGGAACTTTCCTGCCGTCACCTTGAATGCACACTTGCCTTGGTTAAGCTTCATGTTGTAAGAGTGAAGGGTGTCGAAGGTTTCCCTGAGATCATCCAAATGATCGTCCTCCCTTCACCTTTTTACCAGCATGTCATCGACATAGACTTGGACATTTCTTCTAATCTGATGTGTAAACATCTTGTTCATGAGCCTCTAATATGTCGCACCTGCGTTCTTGAGGCCGAATGACATCACTTTGTAGTAGAAGAGGCCCTGGCTGATAAAGAAAGAAGTCTTCACCTGATCCGCTTCGTCCATTTTGAATAGTTATAACCTAAAAAAGCATCTATGAAGCTCAGTAACTGGTGTTAAGCTGTAGAGTCTACTAGGACGTCAACCTGCAAGAAAGGGTAGCTATCCCTAGGGCATGCTTTGTTCAGGTCTATAAAGTCCACGCACACTCTCCATTTCCCGTTGGCTTTCTTGACCATCACCACATTCGCCAGCCAATAGGGGTAGTAAACTTCCCTAATGAAGCCTGCCTCTTGTAACTTACAGACTTCTTCCGCTATAGCTCGATCTCGTTCTTGGGCGAACACCCACTTCTTCTGACGGACGGGTGGAAAGGAGGGCGACACATTTAGCCTATGCACCCTGACCGAAAGGTCGATTCCTGGTATGTCTTCATGGCTCTAGGCAAACACATCCTGGTTCTCTTTGAGAAAATTCGTGAGTGCTTGGCGAACCATCAGGCTGGTGAGGGTGACGATCTTTGTTGTTCGATCCAGCTTGAAGTTGTTAAGAAGTATCTCTTCAAGTCTTTCAACAAGCTCTGCCGCCGTCCTCTACTCTTCTATATTCATTATCTACACATGATCATCCATCTCCAACATTGCTATATAACACTCACGTGCAGCCACCTGATCTTCACGTACTTCTCCTACTCTGTATTCGGTAGGGAACTTGATTATCAGGTGGTAGGTCGAAGTTACGGCCTTCCATGAGTTGAGGATAGGTTGTCCAAGGATGGCATTATAGGCGGACGAGCAGTCGACAACGAGGAATGTAACATCTTTAGTGATTTATTGAGGATAATCACTAATTGTAACGGGCAGCGTGACTGTACCGAGGGGGTACACTTTAGTTCCTCCAAACCAAACAAGTGGGGCATTGGCCAGGACTAGCTGTTCTTTGTCAATCCTCATTTGCTGGAACGCCGGGTAGTAGAGGACGTCAGTAGAGCTTCCGTTGTCGACCAGGATCAGGTGTGTGTTGTAGTCTCCTACTCGTATGCTAATGACGAGTGCATCGTCATGCAGGTGGTGGAGATGTCGAGCATCTTCTTTTGTGAATTTTCGATGATGGGGTTGTCAATCCGCGCTATCTTTGCAACGAATCCTGTTAGCTGGACATTCTGAACCATCCTAAGGTAAGTCTTACGAGCCTTTTTGGACAAACCAGAGGCCGCAGTGCCTCCCACAATCAATCTTATATCTCTTATGGGCGGCCTAGGATGATCATTTTCCCGTCGGGGAACCTGCTCTTGTGGCGGGTCCGTTCTTTTCTTGTTGACGAACCTTTGCAACTTTCCTTGTTTGAGAAGAACTTCTATTTGCTGCTTCAATTCATCGCAGTCGGTTGTGTCATGACCGTGGTCATGGTGGAAGCAGTAGTATTTGTTTTGGACCTCTTATTGGGATCTCCCTTCAGCTTGCCGGGAAATGTCAAGGCTCCGTCATCTTTGATCTGCATCAAGACTTGGTCAATCAGGACAGTCAGCGGGGTGAAGCTTGTGAATTTCCCTGTGGGGGGCTTGGAGCGCCTATCCTCTCGTCGTTCTCCAATCCTAGCCATCTTCTGCCCCCTATCCTGCAATACGTCCTCCTGTCTTTCCCTTTTCTTGGGCTTCTCTTCTAGGGCCAGCAATGTGTCTTCCACGTTCATGTACTTAGTAGCCCTGTAAAGCACATCCAACATGGTCTTTGGGTTGTTCTTATATAAAGAAAATAAGAACTTACCCTTTCGTAGCCTATTTGTGAATGCAGCCACGAGTATCTTATCGTCAGCTTCATCGATTGAGAGGGCCTCTTTGTTGAAACGGGTTATGTAAAATCTCAGCATCTCATCCTCTTGTTGCTTAATGTTCATCAGGCATGCAGTGGACGTCTTATACCTATGCCCCCTAATAAAGTGTGAGGCAAACTGGGTGCTTAACTCCTTGAAGGTGCTAATGGAGTTAGGCGTCAACCTGCTAAACCAAATCCTGGCGGGTCCCTTCAGCGTAATGGGGAAGGCCTTTCACATGATCTCATTTGCCAATCCTTGCAGGTGCATCAGGGTCTTGAAAGCACAACCTGGCGGGTCTTGTAAAGCACATTTGACATGGTCTCTAGGTCGTTCTTATATAAAGAAAATAGGAACTTACCCTACCGTAGCCCATTTGTGAATGCAGCCACAAGTATCTTGTCGTAAGCTTCATCAATTGAGATAGCCTCTTTGTTGAAACGTGTTATGTAAGATCTCAGCGTCTCATTCTCTCGTTGCCTAATGTTCATCAAGCATGCAGTAGACTTCTTATACCTATGCCCCCTGATAAAGTGTGAGGCAAACTAGGCGCTTAATTCCTTGAAGGTGCTAATGGAGTTGGGCGTCAACTTGCTAAACCAAATCTTGGCGGGTCCCTTCAGCGTAGTGGGGTAGGCCCTTCACATGATCTCGTCCACCACTCTTTGCAAGTGCATCAGGGTCTTGAAAGCACATCCTGGCGGGTCTTGTAAAGCACATCAGACATGGTCTTTGGGTCATTCTTATATAAAGAAAATAGGAACTTACCCTTCCATAGCCCATTTGTGAATGCAGCCATGAGTATCTTATCGTCAACTTCATCGATTGAGAGGGCCTTTTTGTTGAAACGGCTTATGTAAGATCTCAGCATCTCATCCTCCCGTTGCTTAATGTTCATCAGGTATGCAGTGGACTTCTTATACATATGCCCCCTAATAAAGTGTGAGGCAAACTGGGCACTTAACTCCTTGAAGGTGCTAATGGAGTTGGACGTCAACTTGCTGAACCAAATCCTGGTGAGTCCCTTTAGCGTAGTGGGGAAGGCCCTGCACATGATCTCGTTCGCAACTCCTTGCAGGCGTATTAGGGTCTTGAAAGCACAACCTGGCGGGTCTTGTAAAGCACATTTGACATGGTCTCTAGGTCGTTCTTATATAAAGAAAATAGGAACTTACCCTTCCGTAGCCTATTTGTGAATGCAGCCACAAGTATCTTGTCGTAAGCTTCATCAATTGAGATGGCCTCTTTGTTGAAACGTGTTATGTAAGATCTCAGCGTCTCATTCTCTCGTTGCCTAATGTTCATCAAGCATGCAATAGACTTCTTATACCTATGCCCCCTGATGAAGTGTGAGGCAAACTAGGCGCTTAATTCCTTGAAGGTGCTAATGGAGTTGGGCGTCAACTTGCTGAACCAAATCTTGGCGGGTCCCTTCAGCGTAGTGGGGAAGGCCCTTCACATGATCTCGTCCACCACTCCTTGCAAGTGCATCAGGGTCTTGAAAGCACATCCTGGCGGGTCTTGTAAAGCACATCAGACATGGTCTTTGGGTCATTCTTATATAAAGAAAATAGGAACTTACCCTTCCATAGCCCATTTGTGAATGCAGCCATGAGTATCTTATCGTCAACTTCGTCGATTGAGAGGGCCTTTTTGTTGAAACGGCTTATGTAAGATCTCAGCATCTCATCCTCCCGTTGCTTAATGTTCATCAGGTATGCAGTGGACTTCTTATACCTATGCCCCCTAATAAAGTGTGAGGCAAACTGGGCACTTAACTCCTTGAAGGTGCTAATGGAGTTGGACGTCAACTTGCTGAACCAAATCTTGGTGAGTCCCTTTAGCGTAGTGGGGAAGGCCCTGCACATGATCTCGTTCGCAACTCCTTGCAGGCGTATCAGGGTCTTAAAAGACTCCTGGTGGTCCAAGGGATCCTTAGATCCGTCGTAGGTCTCCAACTGTGGCATACGAAACTTCGGTGGAAGGGGGAACGAAGTGACAGATGCTGTGAATGGTGAATCAGTTCGATGGACCAGATCATCGAGGTCACTAAACACCCGTCCTCTGAGGGCGTTCATTATGAAGTCCATTCGTTCCTTCATCATCTACATCTCTACGACTATGTGGGGTGGAGCCGTATTTGTGATGGATGTGTTAAAAAATACATGTTTGTATCACATACAAAACATACGCAGTGGAAAATTAACGGATCTACTTCATTCACAATTGATAACATGTACTATGTAAGTCTCTGAATTCAAGAACAAGAAAGTGTACCTTGGTGCGGTGAAGTTCAAAACAAAAGATTAGAAATACTTGGGAACACTTTTAATCTTCACTCCAATTCCACTTAATGCGCAAGAAGTGTGGTCTCTCAATCAGTTTCCAATGAGAGAATAAGAGAATGTCCAACACTCTCATACAAACCATTTCATGGTCTCATGTGATCATAATGAAAACCACTTAGAAAACTCTCATCGAAATTCTGTATGTTTCTCTTCTGAAATATAACTGATTATCTAATTAGGCTAGCTTTTTAGGCCATTCCAATTAGGCTCTAGTATATGGCTTGGAGTGGGACCAAAAAGGAACAAATAAGACTCTAGCTTCAATGGGCCTTGGGCTTTTCTATAAACTCTTGACAAGCCCAAAGTTACAATTTATTACATTCAATACCACTATATGAATATAATTGCACTCTAGGCCTTATTAATAAATTATATCTCAAGACTTTATTATACATGCAACCCCTTCATTAAAATATTCGTAATAATACAAAGTCATGAATATAGATTGCCACTTTGAAGATTACTACATCTTAATCCTTGAGTACCATATTTAATCCTTTATGTTATTCATCATATATTTATGAAATCCAATTCCATAAATATATACTTTAGTAACTCCTTACTAAAGTGGTTAGGCCCAACACTCTGAATAACTAAACCTATTAAACTTATCTCAATGGAATATTTTATATCTTCGTTAAGAGATTATGAATTCTATTTTGAGAATAAATGTTTCATCAACACTAAATGTGGCTGCCCAACATACTGAGGTTTTGATCGTGACTTGTAGATCTCACTCCTGATATATCAAAGCAACCTACACCTCATGATCAAGTCCATTATTCTCTCAGGATTTAAAGTTGATGTAAATAGAAGTCGTGAGATTTATTATTAATTTGACAGTCGTTAGGAGAATAATAAATCTCACAACGGTCCAGTTCAATATGTCTTAACTTTTAAAACTTATCAACATATCAACTAGAAGTCTCTACTTCCATGATCAAGACAAATCATCTTAGTTGATATGTTATAGTCTTCGCAGATGAAATACCCAATTTCATCACCGACTACTAACTAAAATTCCGAGTTTACAAAGAACTTGTGATTTATATCTTCTGTGACTTTTCACATAAATCACATACGATGCATCTCATGGACTAAGATAATGTCTTATTAGTTCATTTATAAATAGTCTCATATAATTAAACAATTTAATTATTTATGACATGCCAACAAATTGGATTTTAGGGCATAAACCCCAATAGGATGGACGGCTTGTGTCCTGTCGCTCTGGTCTGCTTAGGGCATTGCTACCTTCCGGCCCTTCTTGGTCCCTTCTCTCAACGCTGATGCCTTCTTGGTCCTCCTCTTGAGTGTTAAGCCCCGCGTTATTTTGGTGCAGCTGTTCTTTTAGATCATGGTTTTGCTTGGTGAGGCACTCTATAACAGCGGTGAGGGTTTGAACTTGTCTCTCGAGGGCAGTGGTGCGTGGTTCGTCTCCTTGAACATTGTTGGTGGTCGCCATCGAGTAAGTACCATGCAACTCTGTCTGGGAAGCGATAATATGGCTTACAAGTCACACGTTCCCATAAACAGTGCCAACTGATGATGCCAAAAATCGTTAATAAGTCACATAGTCTTCACGTGCTCGAGACAACACCTGCACAACACAAAAAAAGAAGACCTTAAAAGAGTACCAGTGTGGTATCGACCAAATAGCCTCCGAAGGTCAAGTTAGAGAATTTTCACAACTCTAAAGTGCCAAAGCTGGGAGAAATTATGCGTACTTTGGTTTGTGAGGGTTTTTGGGTTTTTATAGTAGGTAGGGTTGACATTCGTTCCTTGGCATAAAGGGTTTTTCCTTGTGCAGAAGATCTTCATTAATGCGTACATCTTGTAGGATCCTTTCCTTGTAAGAATCCCCTTGATTAGGGTTAGTTGTGGAGCACAAGATGTTTCCTTATATATTTATGCGTGGAGGCCAAGCAAGGCCACGTCAAATCCGTCAAAGGTTTACTCATCCCCTTCAGCTTCCTTCTGTCAGTTTTTTAGCCCGTCCATGCCTTCTGGTCATCTCATTCAAGCGTCATTGATCTCGAGGCACACCCGTCGGTCTGGAAGTGGATCCATCGGCTTTATGATGTTTGCGGGTGCACCAGCAAGGTCGTCAGGTTTATCAGGTTCGTCAGCTTTGCCTTGAAAGTTTATCAAACTTTCAAAATTACCCTTATCAGTTATCAAGACAAAGCTAAAATTTCTCGGCTTTTATTTCCAAAGAAAGGTAATAATCAACTTTCTCCTACGGCTGCATGAATCAATGCATCTTCAATTTCCTCAAGATTGGCCTGGAAATTCTTAGAATAAAGAGGATGTTCCGGGCTTTCAATCATTTCTAGACAGAACCTTTGATTTAAATGAATATGAACAAAATGGTTCTTATGTTGAGGATGACTTGCACCAGTTTTCTCTATCTAATGATCAATTACACTTTCGTGCTCCTATAAATAAAAGCTCTCCTTTGCTTGAGGAAGCTGGCAAGAGGTGGAATATTTAACTTATTATATCATCCTGTTTTAAGTACAGCAGCAACTAGCGCAAGAATTTTCAACAAGCTAGATTCAACATTTACTCCAAGTTCTTTCAAGGAAGGTAAGGTGAATGTTATTATGTGTGACAGTGTGAATGCCAATATAGGAGACTCACAACGACTAAAAAAGTTGAATTATGGCTATAGTGTTTTTGTATATTACACATTTGTCTACATATTTGTCATATGGTCTTTCGGCCGGGCTTGTAGCTTGAGTATGAAACCATTTTGGTTGTTTGTTTATTACCGTTCAGGACACTAGTTAAAATATCATTTCACACTTGTTTATATCTACTATTTCACACACATATACATAATAAAATTGAAAATGTTCACGTTTTAAAAAATCCATATTTTACACAAAAAAGTGGATGTGAAATAATCAATGTAAAAAAAGTGATGTTAGAGAATAAAAGCCCTATACACTATGGCTCAGTGTCTTCTTTGATTTGTGGATACTCCTAGGGTGGAAATGAATTAAAAGGGGTTTTCTCTCATCGTTAAACAAAAGAATCCAAAATTTTTAATTTTGTTCTAGAGACCATTTCAAATTGTATACGGGACCTAATATTTTGGTAGTAGAGTATTTAATGGTGTACCATTTTAGAATTCCAATATAAGTCAATAATTTATAATTCATGTCATTTTATTTTTTAAAAAATAAAAATCTATATAATATCTAAAAGGTAAAGCATATAATTTTTTGTTGCTATACTCTTGTTGGCTGCATCAATGTTGCATATTGATCTATTCAGACTAGTTAATCCATTTCGGTCCACTTTGGTCCATTCCTGTCCATTTTGATACACTTTAGTCTATTCAGTCCATTTATGTCCACTTTGGTCCAATTTAGTTTACACTGGTCCATTTTAGTCCACTTCTGTCCATTTAGTCTACTTTGGACCTTTCGGTCTACTTTGGTCCATTTCAGTCCACTTTTGTAATACATTGGGGATAGATGTTTGTGTAGAAAGAGAAGATACTTTATTGACAATTATGTCACATTTTTAGTGTAATACTGATAGGCTTTTAATAAATACATTTTTCTTATGTTATTAATGTGTTGTATTTTTTTTCTAATATAAGTGATGGATTTACTTATATCCACTTTTTCTTTAAGTTATTCAAGGCGAATAGAGGATGAATTGTTTGTAAAAAATGTTATAAAAAAATTCCAACTACACATTACATTATTTACAAAATATTTTGCCTTATATATATAATAATTAAATGTAAAATGCATTATATTTTCTTTAAAAAGAAAAAGAAAACTTATAAATTTAAAATAGTTTCAAGTAACATATATAGATAACTTAATTTAGAAAATATGATATATTGCATCAAATATTCTTTGTTAAAGAATAATCACCTCATTTTAAAAAAAGTTTAAAACTAACACTTATAAGTCTCATTTACTATTTTCATTTTTCACTTAACAAGAAAACAAATTATCAAATTTTTCTGTGCATCACAGGTCTGAAACTAGTGTTTGTAAAACCTCATGCATAGTTGGATTCAAAAAAAAAAAAAAAATCTAATAAAAGCTAGCTTCTTTCTTAAAAATATTTAAAAAAAAAAATCCATAAAAGCAGTTTTAGTCTTAAATGCTAATTCCATTCGAAAATGTCGGAATTCCACTAGAATGACCGGTATAAGTTAGAATTTTGACGAAGACATAATAAGAGGCTTGGTGCACCAATTTATATACCGGAACCAAATATTCAGGCATGAACGTACAAATGATTTTTAAAACAATGGAATAACTCCTTAATCCTTATTTGGGAGATGGTTATCTCCTATACTCACTCTACGGAGTGGGCTTTACACAAATTGTGAGCTCCACTCCACAGGTGGTGTATGAGACACCACAAATGAGAGGCCTGCTCCGTATTCACTACCTTTTTTCTTTTTCTTTTTTTGTTATGCTTTTTTCTTTTTTCTTTTTCTTTTTTTGTTATGCTTTTTTGTTATTCACTACCTTTTTCTTTTGGGAACACCCTGACCTAAAAAAAAAAATTTATATATAATAATTAAATTTTTTTTTTATTTGTTTACCCTTCAAAAAAATTTAGGAACACCCTTAACTAAAATTAGGAACACCCAAAATTTTAAAAAAAAAAATTCATTTGTTCTACTTTCAAGCAAAAAAAAAAAAAAAAGCCCAAAAAAAAAATTTTGAACTAAAATCTGGAAAAAAAAAAATGGTAACAGAGCAAGCCCACAGAAAAAAAAGAAATAAAAAAAAAAGCCCAACATCATAGATTACAAACCCATTCTAAGGGAAAAATACAAGGTAGCAAACCCAACACGGTAGCAAACCTACGGATTCTAAAAAATAAATAATAAAAAACCAAAAACGCGATTAGAAGTTGTCAAAACAAATACTAAAAAACCTCAAATCTCTATAATTTTTACCTTTCTTTTTCTCATTCTTGCTCTACTTTTTTCTTTCGCTCTCTGCCTCTCTCATTCTTTCTCTCCACTCCCACTATCAAGGCCGGCTCTAGACTAAGCTTCCTTCGATCTCATCTTTTTTTTTTTTTTTTTTTCCGCTGCTGCTCTGCTGCGTTTGGGTTTTGATTTCGCCGAAGCAGAACTGAAGAATGGCTGGTTTTGAGTTTTGAGTCTTTTGACTTTTGAGGTACTGCCTTTCTCTAGACTCTTCTAGTCTTCTTTAGATTTGTTAAAGATAAGTTTTCTCTAGGCAATGGGCTGGACGTTTCACCACGTCTGGGCCTTTTTTTTTTTTTTTTTTTTTTTGTTAAGCCTGCGTTTTTTGGTTTTTTTTTTTTTTTTTTTTTTGTCAAGCCCGGTTTTTTTTTTTTTTGGGGTGCCATCTTGGCAGGCATCCTCTTGGCTGGGCTAGGGCTTGGGCTTGTACAGTATTGTGTTTATTATTATTTTTTTTAATCTTATGTTTATATATATATATATATATATATATTAGTTATTGGAAATATAATGAATAAATTTTTATCCATGTAGGTTGAGATTGCTAAAAATTTGTTATTGTTTGGTGAAACTACATCAATACTTTTTATATAAATCAGGTTTTATTTCTCATTTGCTCTACACTTCAAAGTTATTTTTTATTTTAGTCTTTGTAAATACATTGTTTGATTAGAAATGTCTACTAGAAAATATGCATCTGGATATAAAAAACTTAAAAAAAAAAAAAAACTAATTGAGTCTCAAAAAGTATCAATGGATAAATTTGTTATTAGTAATAAACAAAATATAACACAAAATTTAGATGAAAGTATCACAAATAGGCAAGAAATTCACCAAAAATAAATTTTAAATTAAATATATTATAATATAAAAATATTAAATAAATATTAATTTAATTAATACGTAAGTATAAACAACAATTTAATTAACTAATAATTAATTGGGAGGAAGCAACCAATAAATAATAATTAATAATTTAATCAACCAATACGTTATAAAAGACGAACAAATTAAATTATGTTAGGATAAACAACAATTAATAATTTTATAATTAATGAAACAATAATATAACAAATTATAGTATATAAAAGACAAAAAAATTAATGAACAACTAAATAACAATAATTAATAATTTTATTAATATTGCAAATGAACTTATATTTTATTGTTTATTCTTTTACTAGAATTATAGACAAATATTTGATAAGAAAACCACGTAGAAGACAATTTTAAACTTTATGCCTTTTTGTATTTTTTAATTGTTGTTGTTGTCAATATACAAATTTTTCTATTTATTAGATCGTGTAATTTATGCTTGTTAAGGAACACCCTAAAAAAAATTTCTGGAGCCGCCACTGTTTATTACTAATAACAAATTTATCCATTGATACTTTTTGAGACTCAATTAGTTTTTTTTTTTTTTAAGTTTTTTATATCCAGATGCATATTTTCTAGTAGACATTTCTAATCAAACAATGTATTTACAAAGACTTAAATAAAAAATAAATTCGAAGTGTAGAGCAAATGAGAAATAAAACCTGATTTATATAAAAAGTATTGATGTAGTTTCACCAAACAATAACAAATTTTTAGCAATCTCAACCTACATGAATAAAAATTTATTCATTATATTTCCAATAACTAATATATATATATATATATAAACATAAGATTAAAAATAATAATAATAAACACAATACTGTACAAGCCCAGGCCCTAGCCCAGCCAAGAGGATGCCTGCCAAGATGGCACCCAAAAAAAAAAAAAAAAAACCGGGCTTGACAAAAAACAAAACACGCAGGCTTAAAAAAAAAAAAAGAAAAAGACCCAGGCGTGGTGAAACATCTAGCCCATTGCCTAGAGAAAACTTATCTTTAACAAATCTAAAGAAGACTAGAAGAGTCTAGAGAAAGGCAGTACCTCAAAAGTCAAAAGATTCAAAACTCAAAACCAGCCATTCTTCAGTTCTGCTTCGGCGAAATCAAAACCCAAACGCAGCAGAGCAGCAGCGGAAAAAAAAAAAAAAAAAAAAAAAAAAAAAAAAAAAAAAAAAAGATGAGATCGAAGGAAGCTTAGTCTAGAGCCGGCCTTGACAGTGGGAGTGGAGAGAAAGAATGAGAGAGGCGGAGAGCGAGAGAAAAAAGCAGAGCAAGAATGAGAAAAAGAAAGGTAAAAATTATAGAGATTTGAGGTTTTTTAGTATTTGTTTTGACAACTTCTAATCGCGTTTTTGGTTTTTTATTATTATTTTTTTTTAGAATCCGTAAGTTTGCTACCGTGTTGGGTTTGCTACCTTGTATTTTTCCCTTAGAATGGGTTTGTAATCTGTGATGTTGGGCTTTTTTTTTTTTCTTTTTTTTTCTGTGAGCTTGCTCTGTTACCATTTTTTTTTTCCTAGATTTTAGTTCAAATATTTTTTTTGGGCTTTTTTTTTTTTTTTGCTTGAAAGTAGAACAAATAATTTTTTTTTTTTTTTAATTTTGGGTGTTCCTAATTTTAGTTAAGGGTGTTCCCAAATTTTTTTGAAGGGTAAACAAATAAAAAAAATTTAATTATTATATATAAATTTTTTTTTTCAGGTCAGGGTGTTCCTGGGAACACCCTGACCTCAATGTGGTGCCGCCACTAATAAACAAAATATAACACAAAATTTAGATGAAAATATCACAAATAGGCAAGAAATTCACCAAAAAAAAATTTTTTAATTAAATATATTATAATATAAAAATATTAAATAAATATTAATTTAATTAATACGTAAGTATAAAAAATAATTTAGTTAAATAATAATTAATTGGGAGGAAGCAACTAATAAACAATAATTAATAATTTAATTAACCAATACGTTATAAAAGACGAACAAATTAAATTATGTTAGGATAAACAACAATTAATAATTTTATAATTAATGAAACAATAATATAACAAATTATAGTATATAAAAGACAAAAAAATTAATGAACAACGAAATAACAATAATTAATAATTTTATTAATATTGCAAATGAACTTAGAGTTTATTGTTTATTCTTTTACTAGGATTATAGACAAATATTTGATAAGAAAACTACGTAGAAGACAATTTTAAACTTTATGCCTTTTCGTGTTTTTTAATTGTTGTTGTTGTCAATATACAAATTTTTCTATTTATTAGATCGTGTAATTTATGCTTGTTGAGGAACACCCTAAAAAATTTTTTTGGAGCCGCCACTGCTTTTTGCTAGAACCATTCAGTTCACTTTACACTTTGTATGCGTTTGGATACTGCTTATTTTGCTGAAAATTGAAAAAAAAAATATTTTTTATTACTATTCATTATTGTAGTGCACTGTTTATTGACTTATTTTTACTATTTATGACTAATAAACAGTGACATAAGCACTGAGGTAAAAAAAAAAAAAAAAAAAAAACAGTTGAAGCGCAGGAAACGTGCCACGGTCCAAACAAAGCTGCACCACAAACTCATTCATAGTTTCCTTTCCTTTCATCTTCAATGAACTTGTTGACCCACAAAAAGAAAATAAAATTACAGGGAACAATATCACGTAAGAGGTGGAGAAATTATTAGGTATATTACTATATTATAATATATCCCGTGGACTGATCCTTTCTTTTAGTGGTGTGGACCCCACTGAGTGGCCCCAAGAAAGATGGACCTCAAGATTTCCCCGCGTGAAGAGATGTGACCAATTGACTGTTAGACTACATTCCATCCGCATGTGACTTAAAACTCTTAACACTAGTCCCTCTTACTTGAGTTCCATCAATCTTTTCTACTATTGTTACATCCAAAAATTGGTCTGAAAAACCTTGTATGTTGGAAGCATATTCGTGAGCTAATCATTTGAAAAAGTGTTTGGTTGTTTGTATCTTTAAGTGTCTCAACCCCATAGATAGCCCAATTTGTGAAGATAAAATAAGAATGTCACATTCTGCTCATTCCATTCCATTAATCTTCCCACCAGACAGTTCTGGGTCTGGTCGATCAGCATCTGGTGAGACTCTTCCACAGTCCCCTCATTCTATATCGTCAATCTTCCAACCAAACAAGTCTAGTACTGAGAGTTCAGAATCCAATGAAAGACTCCCACAATGCTCTCATTCCATACCTATAATCTTCCCACCAACCGAGTCAACAAACAGTTCCTCTGGTTCTCATTCAAAGCAGTCAGACTCTTCTACCAATGAATCAACACACCAGTCTACTTCAACCCAATTGCCTGAATTGCAAGACCTTCATTTCAATGAAGTTAAACATAATTTTCAACGTGGTAATGCTCGATCTCCTTTGTCAATTCAAGCTGAAGATAGTTATCATTTTCAAGCTGGACTCAAAAGGCTTATAGAGGAGGCTCGCCAGAGCTGGACCTATGCCATCATGTGGGGTTTATCTTACGACCATTCTGGCTGGTCAATGTTGCGGTGGGCTGATGGGTACTACAAAGGCGAAAATGAGCTCAATTCAGTGATCACAGGATCTAATGTTGATGACAAAGATGTCAGCAATATTGAGTGGTTCTTTTTGAAGTCAAAGATGCAGTGCTTCTTGGACGGCAGTGGTCACCCAGGCCAAGCTTTTGTCACTTCAAGATTGGTCTGGGTGACCGGGTTGGAGCATCTAGCGAACTCCTCATGCAACCGGGCACGAATGGGGCAGGTCTCCGGGCTACAAACAATGGTGTGGATACCCTCAGCCAACGGCATTGTGGAATTGGGCTCTACAGAGCTGATTTTCCAGAGCACGGATTTGATCAACAAGGTTAGTTTTCTGCTTCAATGAACATGTGCATAGGCGGTGTGAAGAGATTAGTACTAATTATGGGGGATGAGTTTCAAATTGGTTTACTTGATGACAGAATTTTCTTTTGGGTGACTAGATGATTTACAATTTGAATTTCACAATATGGACTTTGGTAATACGTATTAACGAATAATCAAATATGTATTAAGACCATAAAAGGGTTGCTTTATGATAACAACTTTCATACATGTTTGTTGTTTATGGACTTAGCCTGGTGAATTGTGATTACACTCTTCCCCCTCCCTTTTTGGTCTTTCCTGTAGGCTCTGATGCTCTGTTCACTTAACAAAGCCTTGAAAGGGGTACCATTGAAAAACTACTAGTAAACACTCGCAAGAAAAGAGTGTAGACTTTATTAATTATAGGCATAAAAGTAAAGAAAGATTTAGCACGCACTCACAAAAGAAGAATAAGGTTGCTGTCTTTTACGCAAGAGAACATAGAACTCTTAACTTCCAACTCGCACAACATTCACATTACCTGTCTAAGACTCTATCCCTATCAGTTGAGATTACAAGAGTTGTGCTTATCGTAGTAACTTTTCAGATTATGACTAGAATTATTCAATACTCTGTAAGTAATGCTCTCTCCAATCACATTAATGGTGTGAATAGAGAAGACGCAGACAAATTGTCATCGATGACCATAGGCACCTTTTGGTCTACCATTTCCAAGAGGATCTCCTCCCCTTGATGTGGATTCGAACCCAACTGACCTGTAAAATGAGAAGGGAAAGAAAAATCATCTTTGTTATTGAACAAGCTGGTATTTGCATATATCTGGGAATGTGTCAAATCAGCTGACTGTCCCAAATTCCATACTGAAAGGGGAGTGTTATTATGCCATTTTATGTTGTTAATTTATCATTCTAGAAAGAATAATCAGACATGCCACTATTTGCTATCAGTTTTGATCTTTAATCAAACTGACGTTTTGGTTCTATGCCATTCATCTTCTGCACTTGTAACCAAACTCTCAAATTTATACTTCTGATTTGAGATATGATTTGACCCACTTTAGTTTAAAGGACTGTTGGATCAATTAAGCTTTACATTTGGCTAAATCCATTAAACATAAGTGACAAATGACAACTTAGAAATTCTAATGATTGAATGTCATGACAACTCTGTACACTTTATTCACTCCTCACATACGGTCATAAACCCCACAAGCACTAGTAGCAATATTTGAAATTCGTTCAAGGGCATCAATGAAACCATCAATCATCTTTTGTCGCAGCCCAGTACAAATCAAGATCCATGAATTCATATGTACTATTCTTTTTCTTCCAAAGTATGATCCAAGGTAGACTTCAATGAACTTGCCGCCAGACTGGAATTTGGATAATCAGATTTGGGATTTGGGTTAAATTTTGACCACAATTGTTTTATCCAGCAACTTCTCTCAATTCTGATTTGTCTCACTAGATCTATCCTAACATCTTCTAACAAGAAGCTCAATTGGTCTCACCTTGTCTCCTCTCTGGAAGACGTGCCATGATCAAATAGCAGACAGAGAGATGATTTTTAAGCAAGCAGCCAAAATGAAAAGAAATTTTTTGCTTTAGAGACTTGGAGAGGGTAATGAATTTTTCCTATACAAAAAATCTCTAGATTTGGGACAACGATGCATTTTGGCCCTTGTACTACATGGAGGTTGTTGAATTATTACACATTTCAATTTATTGATTAAATGTACCTATTTGGATATTTATATTTTGGTTTAGCTATTGAAATTTTTGCAAATCAAACCCTCAGCTTCTCAGTTTGTGGATATAAATTTATAGTTCACCCTTATATATGATGGATTTATATTTTCTTGGCATTGCATTTTCATTGTGCTACCTTAATGTTCTAATATTCTTTGAGATTCTAAGTAGTTATTTGGTGATTTAGGAGATCATGATGGGAAGACCTAGACAGCTTAGGGCTGGAGAGCATGATGAACCTATTCAAGATGATAGTTTTGAAGAGATTCGTCAAATGCTTGCTACTCTGAAAACAATGACAGAGAAGCATCAAGCTTGTCTGTCTGAGCAACAGGTACAGAACACTGAGCAACGACAAAATCAGAGTGGAGCCTCCCCTGCCCTTCCTCTTATTCCTAAAGATCAAATCCCAGTTTTGTTAAAGCAATTCCGTGAGCTTATTCCACCTGTGTTTAGGCAAACGACTAACCCATTCAAGGCTGAGGAATGGATAAAGAAGATGGAAAATATTTTCATTACCATTGGGTGCATAGGTGATCAACGTGTGACTTTTGCTACATTCATGTTAGAGGGAGAAGAGGCTAACCGATGGTGGGCATATGAGCAAAGATTGTTGCATGAGGCTGGGACACAAGTAACATGGGAGGCGTTCTCAAAGGCATTTTATGAGCATTACTTTCCCGATAGTATTCGAGATCAATTAGAGTCCAAATTTCTTAAACTCATACAAGGGAGCAAGACAGTTACAGAATATGAGATGAAATTCTTAGAGCTAGTACATTATGCCCCTCATGTTGCAGAAGATGATGCGAGTAAATGCCGTAGGTTTTTCGAGGGGTTGAGGAAAGACATTAGGTCACAAATTATTCCCTCAATGCTAAGGGATTTCAATATGCTAATTGAACAAGCTAAGGTGGTAGAGAAAAATTATGATCACACTCATAAGGTTCATGAGTCGAAAAGGATAAGATTTGCGCAAAGAGGAGGCCAAAATGGGAGACAACATAGTAGTGATGGATCTACTGAGGGGGTTAGAGACACTTGTCACTTTTGTAAGAGGAGCCACCCAGCACATAAATGTCCCTTGATTACAAGAGCTTGTTTTCAGTGTGGTCAAACTAACCATTTTGTTCGCACCAAATCTTCCAGGGATAGGCTTAAAGGTAGAAGGACCAAGAAATAGAGCGTAAGATATTGTTTTTATATTTGCTTCAGCTGGCATTCTTGGAGTCTCAATGTATTAGAAGTTCTAACTTTGCTAGTAAAGTTTATTCTACCAAATTTATGTGGAAATTCTGTTTATGCTTTAACATAGTGAAGAAAGAATTCCACATTCAGCTCCACTTGTGCACTCATTATTCCCAGTAGCCAATTCATGGTCTGGTAGTTACGCTTCTAATGACACATTTCCATGTTTCTCTTCTTTTATTCCATCACTCTTCCCTCCAAGTCTCCAACAAAGTCCAAAACAAACAGTTCGAAAACAAGAAAAGAACTCCACCTTTGTCAGCTTCTTCAGGACTATTTTTCACTAAAACAAAGTCTCAACCAAACAATTTGGTCATTGTTCCACATTTTCATGCCTCATAGAGTCAGTCTTTCCTGGAAGAAAGTCTAATTCCGATAGTTTTCTTAGTGATGTAGCAATCCTAAATTTTCTAAAACTCCTACTCAGTCTCATTTCCCTTCAGTGAATATTGAGTTCTGATTCAGATATGAGTTATAAGAATGCAACAAACACTGAGACAATTGCTTGGTCATTTTCACTTTTTTCAAGACCAAATCACCCTGCTCGTTATCAAGACAGAAAAAAAAAATTGGGCTCTTTATCTCCGAAAAATGCAATCCTCATCTTTTCTCCTACTAATGAATCAATCCAGTTCAATTTCATGAATATATATGGACCTAGCAATTCTTACGATAAAGAGACTATTTTGGACTTTCAATCATTTCCAGACACAACATTTGATTTAAATATATATGGGCTAAATCATTCTTATATTGAGGATGACTTGCACCAATTTTCTGTGACCGCTAATCAATTGGTAAAATACTAGTACACAAACCCTATTACATATATTCTTCTATGCACTTAAATTGTGACTTAAGTTGGAAATTGTTTCGATATCATTAACAACACAAAACCTGCTCACAATTTAATTCGAAGAAAAAGGTTAAACTTGAAAAGTGTTTGAATATCATCAACTACACAAAATCCAGTTACAATTTGATGAAAGAAAGTAACTTCAAGTTGAAATGTCAATCTCCATTTTCATTGTGTTACCTTAATGATCTAATATTCTTGGAGATTTTAAGTAGTTATTTGGTGATTCAGGAGATCATGATAAGTGTTAAAACTAATGCCAGATTTATAATAAGAAAACCTAACCAAGTGAGGGGTGGAGAGCATGACGTACCTATTCAGGATGATAGTTTTAAAAAGTTTCACCAAATGCTTGCTATTCTGACAGAAATGGAAGAAAAACATCGTGTGTGTGTGTGTGTTTGAGCAACAGGTACAGGCTATTGAACCAGGACAAACTCAGGGTAGAGCTAGCCCTGCTGCTCCTCTTAATCCTAGAGATCAAATCTAGGTTTTGTTCAAGAAATTCCGCCAACTTAGCCCACCTGGGTTAAGATGAACAATTAACCCATTTAAGGCTGAGGAATGGACAAAGAAGATGGAAATATATAAATAAATAAATATATATATATATATATATATATATATAGAGGTAAAACTTAGAAAAAATTCAATTAGATTTTACAATTGAAGATCAATTTTGTGCCATGTGTCCTAAATTATTTATTTTTAGAGAGTTTTATTTCTTAATTTTTGAGTTAAATATGGGATTACATCATAAATATTCATTCAAGTGAGTTATTTAGTACAAAAATCAAATAGTTTAGAATTAATAAACTATAAAAAATAAAAATAAAAAGTGCTTCACAATATCAAAAATTAAGAATTAATAAAAAAATTTTAAAAAATATGGACAATTTACATTTTTTACCTAATAATATTCTTACAAGATTTTTTAAAGAGTTAACAAAATATAAGAATGACTATATATCAATAGTATTTAAATTATATATAGGAATCTTATGCATCTTAATGTGTATCTTTTAAGTATATCTATGCATATGCATGGAGTTACAAGCTAGTATATATTAAAAACCAAAACTAAGAGAAAATCAAATCAGAATTTCAATTCAAATCCAATTGTACGCCATGTGTCCCATTTAATTTTAAATTTTTGTGCGAAGTGAATTATTAAGTGTAAAAATTGAAAAGTCTGAGTCTAATTAGATTCTAAATTGAATTTCAATAAGAGTCTAATTTTGTGCCACATGTTCATCAATTTTTTTAATTTTTTTGGCAAGTAAATTATTGGGTACAAAAACTAAAGAGAATTTAAATCCAATTAATTTCTATACACACACATACATAATGAGAAACTATTACATATTTTAAATTTTTATAATTTAAAAAATGTGTAAATTAATATAATGTATAATTTCAACCTCTTCTGAAAAAAATTATAATTGGAACTGTATAATTATGATTATTTTTAATTATATCCGTGCATATGCACAAAATAACATACTAGTTATTACTAATAATAAAAATAATAATGTAGGAAATTTCATTACTAAATGATGTAAAAGACAATACCGCATCACACTTGGCAACATTAGTTCGTAATAAAAATATAAGATAATTACAGTAAACTCACCTATGGTTTAACTCAAAATCACTTTTTCTATCCGTGGTTTGAAAAGTATCACTTTACGCACCTGAGATAAGTTGCGTTTGTCTGCCGTAATCCACATTCTTTTAAAAATAGTGGCAAATGTATATTTTTGCTCCCTTTTTATATCTCTCTTCTCCCAAAACCGGAAAAAACAAAAACAAAAACTAAAACTAAAACAAAAACTAAAAACAAAAAAAGACAAAAAAATACTTTAGAAACAGGATCAAAAACTATATTGGTCTCTCTTCATTCTCACAGATCTTGAACACGAAGAACATACCCTAAGGAAAAATCAAACCCAAATCAACCTCCACAAAAACAAAAGGACAGAAATAAAGCTCCTCACTAAGGATTGAAGACAAGAAAGAGGCAACTCATCTTCTTCTTCAGAGATACACAGTAACACAGAGATAGAAAAAGCTTAAAATGAATAAGAGATCTTATCATATTCATTGCCTATGGCTGATTCTGATACCTAGATGATGACGCAAGCTATAATTCCAAACATAGCTATTGATTTCAATTGGGTCCAGTTAATGTATGCCCTTAGAGTATACATTAACAAATCCGTTTTTGGAAAAATTTTATTGGGAATTGAAAAAATTGTCAAAAATTTTTCAATTTCCGATAAAACTTTTTCTAAAAATGGTATACTATTGTATGTCCATAGGGCAGACATTAGTAAAATCCATTTCAATTATATGTTCCCTACCAACGTAGCTACTAAAAAGGAAAAAAAGTCAAGGCACCCATTTAAACATTTAAATATTTAGTAACGGAGAAAGAATTGAAACAAAAACAAAAATAATTCTGCACAAGATGCAACTTATCTGCAATAAAATTGAAAAAAAAATGAAAAGCCAAAAGAAAGAAATGGAAGTGAAAAAGAAGAAGAAAACATAAACGACACTGTTGAAGCATAAAGATTAATTGAAGAGGAAAGAGAGATCGAGAGATCAAATCAACCATACCAAGACCAAAATTGCAAAATGGTGTGCTCCTCCTTAAAACCCAAGCCCAACCCAATGCAGCCATGCTCCTCAAAACCCAGACCCAACCCAATGCAGCCACCTTGTGCTCCTCCTCAAAACCTAGACTCAACCTAACGCAGCCACCTCGAACATGACCTCAAAAACCAGACCCAACCCAACATCATGCTCCTCCTCAAAACCTATACCCAATCCAACGTAGCCACCTTGTGCTCCTCCACAGTCACCACCAAAGCCACCGGCCCACCGTGACCTAAAGCTACCATCGATTTGAACTAGATTGTCAATTTGAATTGGAGTGTGAGAGATGAGAGAGACAATGACAGAACAAAGAGAAAGGTAGAAAGAGCGTGAGAAACAAATTGGCAAAACTAAAATACTGAATTTGAAGTTTATCTTATGCGCGCAATTGTTCCTTAAATTTTGAGTGTGTGCTATTGGTCTCATAAGTTTTAATTATGAGCATTGTTAATTACTCAAACATCTCCATCCCATAAATACATGGAAAGCGTAGAAAGGAATTGTAAATGTATCAAGTGCAAATCGTCAAATTATAATTTATGTTTCTCAAACCATACAAGGTTTAAGACATTATCCTTTTTTATTTTAATAAAAAAATCCTTCCAACCTCACTAGGTTGATAATTGTAATTATTTATAAAAAGACTAATTGCTAGTTCATCTGAACAAAATTCAATAATCATGGATTTTAAAAGAAAATTCTCATCAATGCCTCTAGAATGTGATGCCGACAAAGAGACTCTAGGAGGAGATGGACGGTCACTTGAATGATTTGGTGTTTTAAGTGATTTTAAAAATTCTAATGAATTCTTTAATCTTAATATCTGACCTATTTTCTAAAAATAAATAAATTAATTTGTTAATTTATTATTTTAATCCTTCAATATGACATTATGCCACATCAAATGTAATGAGTTTATTAAATTGAATTTTGTAATATTTTAATTTAAAAAAATGCCACATCAATTTAAAATATGTCAAGTCACTATTCTATTGGCCACATAGGCAATAAAACTAACATCAGTTAACAAAAGGATTAACAATATTCATTATTAAAACTTGAGGGACTAATAGCACTCACTTAAAACTTAAGAGATCAATTGTGCTCACATGGTAAACTTCAGAGACAAATAGTATAGTTTCGCCAAATAAATTAATGTACAAAGAAGAAAATTTTGCCTTCTGTGTTCTTTTTCTCATACATTAATAAGTTAAGGCTGTAAATAAAATTTGCCTTTTTGTGTTATTTTCACAAAAATATATTTTGTGATTTATTGGAGTTCTTGAGCCAAGTTTTTAAATGTTTACAAATAGCATCTTTTGATTTTATTTTCTTTTGTTTTTGTTTCTGTTTTTTTTTTTTGTTTTTTTTTTTTTTTTTGGAAGGAGAGAGACATAAAAAGAAATCAAAAATACCTATTTACTACTATTTTTAACAGACATGAGTTATGGGAGACTAACGAAACTTACCACAGGTAGATAAAATGACACTTTTCAAACCATGAGTAGGCGAAATGATTTCGAGCCAAATCACAAGTGAATTTACTGTAATTACCCCTAAAAATATATATACATTTAAGGATGAAGTACAGGTTTTTCATTTCAAATCTTGCACTATCTGCTATCAACTTGATTCATAAAATTTAAATATGATTTTTTGTTAATATCCTTTTGTTTTTGGTATATTAAGTGTATTAGGCGTCGCTGAATGAGGATGAAACTTCCTTACGACTAGTAACACTAAAAAAATGGCGTTGCATTAACAAAACAGCATAAAAATTTAAAATGAGAAGGAAAAACAATTAAGGTTAGTGGCTTCTTGAGTCCTTTACCGCGTATAAAATAAAAATAATAAAAATAATTTTAATAGAATCCATAGACTACACTTTTGGCTCTGTTTAGAAATGGTTATATAAAGTGAGCACGAAGAAGTTCTCAAATTAGAAATTTTCAGCCAAAGAGAAGGGTTAGGTGTACTTTCCCCTTGGTGTTACCTCTGATTATTTCGGAATCACAAAGTGCCTTCCAATCTGACAAGGCAATCTCCGATAATATACTTGTAGCCTTTGAAACCTTGCACCACATGAAGAACCAAAAGGAAAAAAAAAAGAAAAAAAAAAGGAGGTTTCATGGCTTTGAAGCTTGATATGAGCAAGGCTTACGATAGAGTGGAATGGAGTTTCTTGGAAGCAACTATGATGAAGATGGGCTTTAATAAGAAATGGGTGGCTTTGGTCATGGTTGTATAAATTCGGCCTCCTACTCAATTCTAGTGAATGGAGTGCCAAAGGGAGATATTCGACCAAATAGGGGTATTAGGCAAGGAGATCCTCTATCTCCGTACCTATTCCTAATTTGTTCTGAAGCTCTAAATTGTCAATTGCAACAGGCAGCCGGGGTCCAAAGCTATTAGGGGCTTCTCTCTTTGCAAAAATGGCCCAAAAATCACTCATTTATTCTTTGCCGATGACACTCTTCTTTTTTGCCATGCTACAATGAACGACTTGGATGCTATCCAACGTATTTTGAGTTTGTATGAGCAAGCCTCGGAACAAAAGTTGAATAGAGAAAAAACTTCCGTGTTCTTTAGCAAGTCCACCCTGAAGGGGAGGAAACTAGAAATTCTTGATCTCTTGGGAGTAAGTGAAGTGTGAGAATACGAAAAGTACCTTGGGCTTCCGGCGGTGGTTGGGAGAAATAAAAAGGTGAGTCTCAATTTCATTAAGGAGAGAGTGTGGAGTAAGTTCCAAGGTTGGAAGGAAAAGCTCCTTTCGCAAGCGGGTAGGGAGGTGCTCTTAAAAGCGGTAGTTCAAGCTATACCCACCTTTGCGATAAGTTGCTTCAAACTCCCATCTAGATTATTAAATGATATTGAGATGATGAAAAGGAAATTTTGGTGGGGGCAAAGGGGAGATCAACAAAGGATCCATTGGAAGAATTGGGAAACTTTGTGCAAACCAAAGGCCTTGGGGAGTATGGGTTTTAAAGAATTTGGAAAAATTTAATGAGGCTATGCTTGCTAAGCAAGTGTGGAGACTACTTGTGGATTGGTCTTCTCTCTTTTATCGGGTTTTAGTGCGAAATACTTTCCAAGCGGGTCAATTTTTGACGCAAAGGTTGCCTCCAGATCATATGCTTGGCAAAGTATTGCTAAGGTTAGAAATCTTATCCAAACTGGTTTGCTTTGGAGGGTGGGAAACGATAGGAAGATTAACATCTATGGAGATAGGTGGCTGCCTGGAGGAGACTCGGCTTGTATTCTTTCTCCAAAGAATGGGGTTGCCTCAAATTGGGAAGTTGCAAAACTGTTGGCAGCTAGGGGGGAAGGCTGGAATGATCAGCTAGTGGAAGCCCTGTTTTTGCCATTTGAAGCACAAATAATCAAGAGCATTCCTGTGCCTGTCACGGACCAGGAGGATAGTGTCACATGGCCAAGGTGCAGGTCAGGCGCTTACTCAGTAAAAACGGGTTATCAATTGTTGTGTGAGACTAAAATGAAGGCCGCACCATCAAGCTCCAATGCTGATGAGGTGAAGCGGTTTTGGAAGAGTATTTGGCGGCTGAAGGTCCCAAACGAGGTCAAGGTGTTCATTTGGCGAGCTTGCTCAAATGCACTCCCAACTAAAGTGAACTTACAGAGATGGAAAGTGTTGGATAACCCTCTGTGTGAACAGTGCAAGTGCAAGGGAGAAGACGTGCTACACGCCATATGGAACTGTGAAAATCTCCGAGAGGGGTGGATGCAATCTTTTGCAGAGGTTAGGAGTAAATTCTCATGCATCGAATCATTGTGCGATCTGGTTAGCATCATAAAGGAGGAAGGAAAAAGCTTGGAGGAGTATGCCATGACTACGTGGCTAATTTGGATTAGAAGAAATAAACAGAGAGTCGATGAATCAGCCCAGCCACTCTCGAAGCTTGCCCAATTCGCCACGGCCATGTTAGATGAGTTCCAACAGGAGAAGCTACGGAAAGAATCTCAGACAAGGGCTGGAACGGTGCGGTGGTAGCCTCCTCCTGTGGGAGTATTGAAAGCGAATTTCGACGGGGCGGTTTTTGGGGAGGAGCAGGAAGGCGGCATTGGAGTGGTTATTTGCAGCAATGAGGGACAGGTGTTAGCTGCTTTGTCCAAGAAAGTTTCAATGCCAACTTCAGTGGAGATCTTGGAAATGATGGCGGCCCGTAGAGCTGCTCTCTTTGCCCGAGAACTTGGCTTTCGTAAGGTGTGTTTTGAAGGAGATGCAGACCTCGTGGTAAAGAGTCTGCAAGCAGGAAGAGCTTCAAATGCACTGGCTGGACACTTGGTAAAAGACTTCATGTCTATAGGGGTTATTTTCAATCCTACTCTATCATCCATGTGAGGCAATAGGGTAATTATTTTGCTCGTGCGTTAGCTAGGGATGCTAGGTTCTCCTTTCCGTTAAGAGTTTGGGGGGAGGTTGTTCCTCCAAACATCTTGAATTATGTTGTAAAAGACTTGGTTTAGTTATATATTTTCAGCCTGTGTTGGGTTGTTCCTCAAAAAAAAAAAAAAAAAAAAGGTGTACTTTCCCCTTTTTAATTGTGGTGCAATTATAATTTTTTCCGAAAAGCATTGGCTTAGAAAATTATTGAACAAATCCACACATGAACATATGATTAGACATGTCAATATTATAATCACTTGTTCAAATCCACAACATCCATTAACTTTTCCCTTATAAGATACGCAATAATATTTGTCTAAAACAAAAACATCCTTAACTCAGCGTTGAGGTGGATTTGAACATATGTTCATGTGTGGAATTGTTCAATATAATAATCATTCATTCAAATCCACAACAACGCCGAGTTAAGGAGGATCTTTTGTTTTTGACAAATATTATTGGGTATCTTATAAAGGAAAAGTTAATAGATATTCTAAAAGTGTTGGGTTAGAAAATTTTATGGTAAAAATGTAGTAACGCCCGTTAATCGAACTTATCTTATAGTAGCTAAATTTGATTTACCAATGTATTGAGCATCATGGTGATATGTGTGTGTGTGTGTGTGTGTGTGTGTGTGTGTGTAAGAAATCTCTTGAACCGACCTATTGGAAATTTTATTCATTAACCTTGTTTCCACTATTTATCATCGTTTGTGTTGAGGTGGATAAGTTAAATACATGAAATAATTTAATTGAAAAACTTAAGGAACAACACTTAAGTTATGCCCATCTACCAATGTCTGGAAAAAAAAAATATTTTAGTATAAATCTTATATATATGAATGTATTTTATGGATAATTAGTAAAGACTGGGATGTCCAAAGGCTCATGAAGTCTGGAATTTATCTGGCATTTTGTTTGAGTGTCAATGTGGTGTTTCCCATGAGTTCAAAGACCTCTAGTATTTTATGTCACGCTGGCATGGTGTATGTAGTTTAAAGATGTCGCAGAAGTTACAAGAAAATAAACACGCTGCTTTCTAAATGGAAAAGAAACTAAACACGTTAGCTTCTGAATGTAAACCTCGAATCCACAAGAGGCTCGAATCCACAAGGTTATAGGATTCTGAAATCCACTAAAGAGAAATAGACAAATTCTGTACTTTTATAAATCTGAAAAAACTGAATTGCCTTGAAGGCTATAATATGTTTAAATAGTAAAAGAAACCCTAGGGCAGCTATGAAACCGCCTTGAACCCCTAATCCGTGCTAATCACATAATTAGGTGGCAAAATAGTTATTTTTCCAAAAATAGCAAATTTTAGATAATTGCGGAAATTGAAAATATTGTCTCTAAGAGACGACTCCCAAAACAGACGGGACCTTATTCTGAGTTTTAAACTAAAAGTTATTAAGGAAAAACAAATATTACAATAAATAGCAAAAACACTGTTTTTAGGGCCTTAACGAAGGAATTTGCCTAAATTTCTTGAGTTTGGATTAGATTGCCATTTTCGTTCAACTTACCAAATTTCATGCAATTCCAACATCTTCACCCTGATGACCTCTATTGGCACCTCCCTTGATCCTGCGTTGTGACTTTTGACTCCCTTGCTACTCCAAGAAGGCCTGTGTTGTCTGTTCTGCATCATTTAATAGGAATGCAGTGAGACAAGGTAAAACAAGATAGTCAACAGTTAAGATTTTGCAGATTGCCAAGTACTTAATGAAGAAGTTTCAAACGGCTAACTTCAAGTTGGCTCATCATGAAACCAGTGATACAGTGTAGTGGACACCCCCAACCTGGTCTTGGTATAAGATTAAAACTAATGAGGCTACTAATGAGGTACGTGAGGTTATCATTCAAGCTACATTGGGTAGGTAGAGGCAGCTTTAAGCAATAAACTACCAATTCTACTAGGATCTATGGAGATCGAAGCTAAAGCATTGGAGGAAGGGGGGTTCGCTTTACTTGGGATGTAGGGGTACGTGATGTTGTGTTTGAGAGTGACTCCAAGATAGTCGTCAATGCATTAAATGGAATAAGTGAAGCTCCAGTTGCTATTGAAAATATTGTTGGAGGGATTAGAATAAAGCTACAACATTTCAGGCATGTGACAATTTCCAATGTTAGGCCAAACGGCAATTGTCCAGCTGACCTTTTGGTCCGAAATATGGATATTTATGTAATTTAGATAGAGAAAAATCCTAATATAGTTGAGTCTATTTTGGTTCATGATGTATTTATTATGTTTATTTTCTTCTTAATAAAGTTAATTACGATCTTTTTATATCAAATAAATAAATAAAGACTTATAAGTTATAATAGCTCCCAGTAAAAATTTCAATAAAAGGAAAGGAAAGGAAGATCTATACTCTTCCTTGTTTTATATTTGGTTTCATATTCCACCCTCTTTTCGTCCTAATTGAGAAGTGTCTGTTATTATTATTATTATTATTATTATTATTATTATTATTATTATTTATTTTATTTTTTTTGGTTGTAGAAACCCGATTTTAGAAGTTGCGTCTCTCTCTAGGACTCTCCCAAACCCAAATTCAAGAACTGTAAATTTAAGAAGTCCCTCGGCACTCTTTTTGACCTTTCCATCTCTAGTCAGGATCATAGTAGAATGTGGTGCATGTACATTACAATAAGTATATGGACGGATATAATTTGACATTTTTAATAGAAGTATGTTTCAAAAATTCAGCAGAAAAATACAGAAACTGAGAAATAACGGCACATGTATAATACGTGTATAATACGTTTATTATTAAAAAATTGCCATTTAAAATACTGAAACATTTGTCATAGAGCAATATTACATCCACAATATTTTAGCAATAATTTCACAACAAATTCTAAATGGCAAGCTATTAGTGTTATTAATTAATGGTGGCTCAAATTAGAACCATTAATAGTTTACCACTTATAATTTGTTATAAAATTACTATAGACTTAGCATTTTATATACTTTCTCTTTTAATTTATTTACGGAAATATACTTCTTTTTAAATAAATACAATAATTTTTACATTGCATACTATTCTCACCAATTAATTTAAAGTAATCTATTTAATCAAAAAAATTATTTCAATAGACGTTAATATCAACATTATTAAGTAATTAATATTCATCCAAAAGCTAATAATTGAATTATTAGCTATCATTTATTGCTATTTTTTTAGGAATTGTAACAAAGGATACGGGTTTCACTCTTTTAAGGCAATTTCTAATGAGGTGAACACGTGTCAAGTTTTTATTAATGGAGTATAGAGTGGAGCAGGAAAAATTGAGTGGAGCAGGAAAAATGGGACATAAGATTTGGACTCATTTCTTAGAGCAACCATAGCCAGCAATGTAGCTAAAAATTTAGCTATTTGGCATCACAAAAAGTTACTTTATCTATTATACCTACTCACATACTGCTGCAGTGGATTTATATTAGCTTTCAACACAATAAAATAATATAAATATCACATTAAAATAATATATCTACTACTATAAAATAATATATTCACTACAATAAACAACAATCACAACCACCTGCAACCGTGACTGCTGCCGCCACCGACTCTTCCACCGTCGCCACATGATAGCAAATAATCATCTAGGGTTAAAAAGTGATTTTTTTAACCCTAAATTATATTTATACATTTTTTTTTACTAAAAAAATTTCTTAAATAGGCCCCTAATATTTTATTCTATCTCTCCCTTTCTTCTCTGACTCTCCCTCTTCTCTGACTATCAATCTATTTTTCTGTCTCTCCTTTTCTCTCTATTTTTTTTTTTCTCTTCACTCGGTTGTTTTTGGTTGGGTTGAATCGGTGTTTACTAGTTTTAAAGTGGTGGTTTGAATCAGTTGGGTTTCATAGGTAAGTTGAATCGGTGGCTTGAATCGGCGTGGGCTTCAAAAGGTGGTTTGAATCGGCTGGGTTTTAAAGGTGTGTTGGTTGGGTTTCAATTCCAGTATTGAAGTTGAATCGGTGGCTGGGTTTCAGAGATGGGTTGAATCGGCGTGGGTTGCTGAATCGGTGGTTGGTTGCTGAATTGGTGGTGGGTTTTTGAATCAGTTTCGGTGGCCAGAGCTTGTTTGAATTGGTGAGAGTGGTGGAGCCATGGAGATCATATCGGTGGTTGCGTTTTGCTTGGGTTTCAGTTGTTGAGTTTTGCGGTTTGAGTCGGCGTGGATTTTGTTGTTGCAGTTTGATAGAATGGTGAACATTGGGCAGGGGCTTGGTCGGTGGCAATGGGCAGAAACGAAGAGGGTGAGACTGAGTACAAAGGAGCAACGGGCAGAAATGGAAAAGAGGAGAGGAGAGAAGAAAAAAAAAATATATATATATATATATATATAAACAGTCTGATTAGTGTGAACGCAACATAAATTAGTTTTTTTTTTTTTAATGTTTGAGCTATAGTGCATTGAACTGTTGCTGAGATGCTAAAATTTTTACCTTTAGTTCCACTATTACATTTCTTTTTTTTGTGTTTTGGCGTAGATAAAATAGTTATATTTCTCTTTTTTGTGTTTTGGCGTAGATAAAATAGTTATATAGCTATTTAGTTATGCTGCTGCAAACGCTAGAGTTATTTAAGCCTTTATTGTTGTAGTTGACTGCAACTTTATCTCTTCAGTATTTTATAGTCCATATGTTTTTGCAGTTGGAAACAAATCGGCAAACAGGAGTTTTATTAATTGTTACGTACGTACGCGGTACGCGTATGTTGCGCATACGCGTAATTACTAATTACCAACTGGGGTCAGGATTCAATAATATTAGTCGCTAACCCGTGCGATGCACGGGATAGTTAAATAAAAATTAAAAGTACTTATTTTACTTAAAGGTATATGACTTAAATTTTAAAAATGTATAATTTGAAAATGAATGAAAATAACTAATTTCTTCAATATAATGATTTAGAAAAATTCTTTTTCTTTCATATCATTGGTTTCACATAACACATTTCGACGTGGACTATTCTATGGTGATAACTTTACATAATATTCAACTGCAATTATATCTACTATCCACTACCAATCTAATCTATGTTATCTTGATAGTAGATCTACAAATTGCATTCTCGTATTCTTAGAGCTTGCCACATTATTGTTATTATCTATATATAATATAAAACTGAAAATTTTAACTTTTTGAAAGACTTACATTAGAATTAGGATTAAAAAAATAATTTTTTTTTAAATTAGACCTCACGTTAGTTTTTTTTTTTTTTTTTTTAAGGGCTCACTTTAGGTTAAAAAAAAAAAAGACTCACGTGAAAAAAAAAAAAAAAAAAGAGACTCCTATTAGGATTAAGGAAAAAAGAGAGAGACTCCTATTAGGACTCTCTCACTATTTAGTTCAACAAATTAAAATTTTTTATAAATTAAAATGATGAGGAAAAAAGAGGGAGAGAGACTCCTGTTAGGACTTTCTCACTATTTAGTTTTAAAAATTAAAAAAAATTATAAATTAAAATGATGATGTGGAAAATTGTGGGAGTTTCAGAGGTTTCGGTTATATATATATATATATATATATATATATATATATAGATACTAATATCTATATATAATATAAAACTAAAAATTTTAACTTTTTGAAAGACTTACGTTAGAATTAGGATTAAAAAAAATAAATTTTTTTTTAAATTAGACCTCACGTTAGTTTTTTTTTGTTTTAAGGGCTCACTTTAGGTTAAAAAAAAAAGACTCACGTGAAAAAAAAAAAAAAAAAAAAAAAAGAGACTCCTATTAGGATTAAGGAAAAAAAAGAGAGACTCTTATTAGGACTCTCTCACTATTTAGTTTAACAAATTAAAATTTTTTATAAATTAAAATGATGAGGAAAAAAGAGGGAGCGAGACTCCTGTTAGGACTCTCTCACTATTTAGTTTTAAAAATTAAAAAAATTATAAATTAAAATGATGATGTGGAAAATTGTGAGAGTTTCAGAGGTTTCGGTTTTTAATATATATATAGATTATACGACCGATTCAAATCAAATGAGATTATTTTTTGTTCTTCACAAAATATATATATATATATATATATATATATATATATATATATAAACGCGTGAGGCCATGTTCACTTGCAAGTCGCAACGTTAAAAAAAAAAAATAATAATAATAAAACAAGGTGACTTTCCATCTTAGTTAGAGGAATTTTCCTATTCTACTAGCAATGCAATACTGCAAGTTCTGCTATAGGCATCATCAACTACTCACTAGCGCTTTAAGCAGTTTTTGTCCTCCAATGATCAAATCCAAAATCTCAAGTAGAAAATTCAATGAACAAATGATCATGATTCGAGTGCAAGAAAAGAAGCTGAGTACTGTATGAGCTTCATGATGAGACAACCTTGATAGAGCATTCTGATCTCTAAATTAAAGTAAAAAATTCAAATCTTTCATGGAAAGAGTTTTTACCCTTTCGCCTTCTTCCTTGGAAACAAATGCTCCACCAACCAAGTCTCATCCAGGTAGTTTACTCAGTAAAGGTAGAATTCCACACTTCAATCCTTACATACCCATACCATTCCCATCAGCCAAGTCTGAGTCTATCAGCCCAGTTAGTGAAACATTTCCATGCTTCTCTTGCTCTATACCACTGCTCTCTCCACCAACAAATTCAGAAAACAGAAAGTTCGGAAAATGATGAAAGAACTCCAACTTGGTCATCTTCTTTGGGAGTCTTCCTCCCTAAAATCAAGTCCCAGCTCAATAATTTGTTCATAACCAAAATGATTCAACAATTTGATCCCTCCATAGAGTCAATCTTCCCGCCGACAAAGTCTGAAACAAACAGTTCTGAAAATGATAAAAGAACTCCATCTTTATCATCTTCTGAATTAGGGGTCTTCCTCCACAAAACCAAGTCTCAGCAAATCATGTGGTCATCATAAGCAAAAGCGTTCCACATTTTCATCTCTCTATAGAGTCAGTCTTCCCGGCAACAAGGTCTGATACCGAAAGTTTGTTTAGTGATGATAGCAATCCTAAATATTCTATGTTCCGGACCAACAATTTGTTAAGCAAAAGTGTCCCACATTTTCATCCCTCGATATATTCAGTCTTCCCAGCAACAAAGTCTGATACCGATAGCTTGTTTAGTGATTATAGTAATCCTGACTATTCAGAACCTCCTTCTACACGCTAATATTTACCTTCAAAAAAATTGAGTTCTGTTTATGATTTGAGTTACAAGAATGCAACAGCAAAAATATCCCGACCACCTCACCCTGCAGTTCATCAAGACAAAGCAAAAAAATCCAGGCTCTTATTTCCAAAGAAAGGTAATCACCAACCCTCTCCTACTACAGAATCAATCCAGCTTCAATTTCCGGAAGATGGGTCTGGCAATTCTAATGCTAAAGAGAATATTTCAAACTTTCAATCATTTCCAGACAACCATTGATCCAAAGAATGATGCAAAGAAGGGTCTGGAAATTGTTCTAAAACGAGTGTCTCCGATCTCAAAAAAAATAAAAATAAAAAAATAAATTATTTATAAGTTTTATGTAAGAAAACTTGTAATACTTCAGGTCCAAATAAAAACGAGGCTGACAAGAGGTGGAGTATTTAAGCTATTATATCATCGTGTTTTAAGTAAGAGCAGCAGTGCAAGCATTTTCAACCAGCGTAGCTAGATGTTCTTTCAAGGGAGGAAGTGTCAACGTGGTTCTGTGAATGACGATAAGTGGCTAGCAACGACAGAAAACGTTGAATTATGTCCCAAAGAAACACTTTTTTTTGTTTTGTTTTGGTATTTCAAATTTGTCTACATATAAAAAATAATAATTAAAAAATTCAAAGCCATATGCTCTTCGGCCTTTCGGCCTTTTGGTCTTTATATTTTGGGCATTCAATGCTTGAAAACATTTTGGTTTTGTTCATATGGGCCTGGTGTCTTCTCGAATTACTTCAAAAAACTTGGATCGCTTATTTGATTCGTGGATCCACCTTTGGTGAAAAATAAACCGAAGGGTTTCCTCTCGTGGTAAATAGGAAGAACCCGTTTTTTGGTTATGCTCGTTTCAATAGAAAAAATTAGAGCTATAAACAAGTTGAATTTTGTCGAATAGTGTATGTTTAAGCTTGACTCGTTAAGAAAAAACAAAATCTCAAGCTTGACTTGAATTTGTGACAAGCTCAAGAATAGTGTTTGAACTTGAACTCATAAGAAAACCAAAAAGCTTGAGTTTAGATTGACTTGGCATAATTAATTAGTCAAGTCAAGCTCAAATTTAATATCAAACTCAAACTTGAAAAGAAAATAGTATACTCATTTTATCACGCATCTATTCCTACTTATGGTTAGTGATTATTTAAATTAAAATTTTATATAATTTAATTCATTCATTTATCATTCTCTGTCTACAATTTCAACAATTGTTCAAAATACAATTTTTGCATTCACGTTAGATGGTAAAGAACCAGAAAATACTTGTTTGTAATTATTATGAATAAGAAAATTTTAATATGTTTTATAATTTTACTTTAGATGATTGATAGTAAAAGATCATATGTGGCCAACTTAATTAATTTTTATTTGTTTTCAAATGTAATTATAGTCTAAAGTGATTCTTGTTCGGTTTAAAGAGAAAGAAAAAATTAAGGTAATGAGTAGTGGTCCCATGTTGGCCATGTCATTATTAAAACTAGCTTGTAACCATATGTATATGCATGGATACACTTAAAGATATACAATAAGATGCATAATATAATTTATATATATATATAATTTAAATACTATTGATCGTAATTTTTATATTTTGTTAACTTTTTAAAAAATTTTGTATAGATATTGTGGGAAGGATTTTCGCCACAGACCCCAATTAGAAGGAATTGTCCTCTTTGAAAATGGCTTTGAGCCTGTCCTCAAGGATTTGTTCAATCCCACATCGGGGAGTGACGCCTCCCACATATGCCTTATAAGCTTGAGCTCATAGGCACATGTGTACCAGTACTACCACATGTGTAATAGTAGTACACATGTGCCTATGAGCTCAAGCTTATAAGGCATATGTGGGAGGCATCTCTCCTCGATGTGGGATTGAACAAATCCTTGAGGACAGGCTCAAAGCCATTTTCAAAGAGGTCAAATCCTTCTAATTAGGGTCTAGGGCGAAAATCCCATCCACATTAAAAGGCACTTTTGAGGGTAGTGTCCATCTCAAGTATTGTCTGCTTTGAGCGTGGTAGTGGTAGAGGCGTACCCTTCAAGGGTAACAAAGCCGTGCGGGGTGGCATCGTCCTCAATGAACCATTCCTCAAAGCGGACAATACTTAAGATGGGCACTGCCCTCAAAAGCGCCTTTTTAATGTGGGAGGGATTTTTGCCCCAAACCCCAATTAGAAGGAATTGTCCTCTTTGGAAATGGCTTTGAGTCTGTCTTCAAGGATTTGTTCAATCCCACGTCGGGGAGAGACGCCTCCCACATATGCCTTATAAGCTTGAGCTCATAAGCACATGTGTACCACATGTGCCTACATGTGTAGTAGTGGTACACATGTGCCTATGAGCTCAAGCTTATAAGGCATATGTGGGATGCATCTCTCCCCGATGTGGGATTGAACAAATTCTTGAAGACAAGCTCAAAGCCATTTCTAAAGAGGACAATTCCTTCTAATTGGGGTCTAGGGCGAAAATCCCTTCCATAGATATTATTAGGTATCAAATGTAAATTGTCCATTTTTTTTTTATTGTGAAGCACTTTTTATTTTTTATTTTTTATGATTCATGTATTTTAGACTCTTTGGTATTTGTACTAAATAACTCACTTGGATGAATATTTATGATGTGATCCCACATTTGATTCTAAAATTAAGAACTAAAACTCTTTAAAAATAAATAATTTAGGACATATGGCGCAAAATTGGAACTCTAATTTGGAATTCTAATTTGAGTTTCTTTCAGCTTCACTTATTATTATATACTAGTATGTAATTCCGTGCATATACACGGATACATTTAAAAACAATCACAATTACATATATATAAACTCTTTTGTTTTTGCATTCAATAATTTACTTGCCACAAAAATTAAAAAAATTGATGGAACACATGTGCAAAATTGAACTCCAATTAAAATTCAAATTAGAATCTAATTGAATTTAGACTCTTTAATTTTTGCATCTAATAATTTACTTGACATACAGATTTTAAAATTAGACGAAACATATGACGCAAAATTAGACTCCAATTTAGAATTTAATTGAGATTTCTCTTAACTTTGGCTATATATATAAATATATATATATATATATATATATATATATGACCTACAAACTTGAATTGTTTTTAGTTATATAAAAAAAAGGCTTATAAATATAAAATCATTCAAAAATTATATTTTTTTAGTTTACTTATATTAGACTTCTCATTTTTTACACTAAATTAACTTATTTGACACAAAGATTAAAAAACTTAGATTAGATGAAACACATGATTTTAAAATTAGACGAAACATATGACGCAAAATTAGAGTCCAATTTAGAATTTAATTGAGATTTCTCTTAACTTTGGCTATATATATAAATATATATATATATATATATATATATATATATATGACCTATAAACTTGAATTGTTTTTAGTTATATAAAAAAAAGGCTTATAAATATAAAATCATTCAAAAATTATATTTTTTTAGTTTACTTATATTAGACTTCTCGTTTTTTACACTAAATTAACTTATTTGACACAAAGATTAAAAAACTTAGATTAGATGAAACACATGGCACAAATTTAAACTCTAATTGAAATCCAATTTTTACATTGAATTAACTCACTTGGCACAAAAATTTAAAAACTTAAATTAGATAGGACACATGGCGTAAAATTAGACTCTGATTTAATTCTAATTTGAAATCTAATTGAATTTTCTCTCTGCTTTACCTATTATTATATATATAGACTAGCTTGTAACCCCATGCATATGAATGAATACACTTAAAGATATACAATGAGATACATAATATAATTCTTATATATATAATTTAAATACTACAAATAGTCATTATTATATTTTGTTAACTTTTAAAAAAAAAATTGTAAGGATATTATTAAGTATAAAATGTAAATTGTCCATTTTTTTTATTATTGTAAAGCGCCTTTTTTTTTACGATTTATTTATTCTAAACTCTTTGATTTTTGTACTTAATAACTCACTTGGATGAATATTTATAATGTAGTCTCACATTAGATTTTAAAATTAGGAAATAAAACTTTTTAAGAATAAATAATTTAGTACACATGGTACAAAATTGGAAATCTAATTTGAAATTCCAATCTAAGTTTCTCTCAGCTTCATCTATTATTATTATTATTATTATTATTATTATCATCATCATCATCATCATCATCATCATCATCATCATCATCATTATTATTATTATAAATTATGTTTTTTTTAGTTATATGATTATGTTTTTTTTATAGTTTATTATATTGCACTCCTCGTTTTCTACACTAAATTAACTAATTTGATAAAAAAATTTAAAAATTTAGATTAGATGGGACACTTGGCATAAAATTAAACTCTAATTGAAATTCAATTTTACACTAAATTAACTCACTTGGCACAAAATTCGAAAATTTAGATTAGATAAAACACATGACGCAAAATTATACTCTAATATATTGAATTCTAATTTGAAATTTAATTGAATTTTCTCTCTGCTTTATCTATTATTATATATTGATATATAGATATGTGTAATGAGTATATTTAGCTAACACATATAAACTTATAAATGAGTCTATACTTAAATTGTTTTGTATCAAGCCTAAAAGCTCACAAGTTTGTTCGTGAACAAATTTTTTTGCTTAGGCTCAGCTTGTTTACTAAACAAGCCTAAAACTAAGGCTTAAGCTTGGCTTATTTATAAACAAACAAATGTCAATAAGCTTTTTGTCGAGTCAAGCCTAAGTTGTTCATATTGATTTATGCATAATAGATCTAAGATAATTTATGAAGTTCCCGTTATGAATCTCTCAAGTAACATGTTTTCTAAACAATTATAAAAACTGATATGGATTTTTCTATTAAATCTAATGTTTTCTACAATAATAAAAAATAGATATGAAAATTTTCTATTAAATCTCATGTTTTTCTTTCATAATAAAAACCGATCTGGATTTAACTCTCAAATTTCATGTTTTTCTTTGGTAATAAAAATAGATTTGGATTTTCCTTTCAATCTAATTTTTTTTTTTCTAAATAAAAACAGATTTGGAATTTTCTCTACAAGTATCTATGTTCTAATAAAAAACAAATCTAGAATGCTTTCTCTTTCAAAGTTTCCTCTTGTTTTAAAGAGAGTAGATTCATAAAGCTCACTTCATGACTTAATTTGAGATCTATCATTTAAACACATGTTGCATCTTATCATTGTAAGTTAATGGGTACTTAAATAATCATTTAGGGTCTAGAAGATCGGGCTTTACCCGAGCAAAATAGGTGCCTAACACCTTCCCATTCTATAACTTAGCCTCTGAATCATAAGTCTTGGTTCGTAGAATAGTGTCTTGTCTTATTTTTGTTTGGGTAGATATTATTTAGGACCAAAGCTTTGTATTTTTTACATAGATTGTATTTAGGACCAAAGCCTTGTAATGATATTCTACCAAGTTGTATTCATATGTTCAATTAATGAAACTTGAGATATTTCAGATATGTAAATTGTATATTATAGTTTTTCTTAATTTTTGTAATAAAAAATAAGTGGCAACTCCATAACCCCAAAAGAGAGGTGTTGATACCTTTCTCTTTTGATTAAGAGCACCTTAAAAAGACCTGTTCTATCACAGTTATGTTGACATGTTAATTTGTTGAGGCTAATGAGCCAAATTTTTAATGGATTTTAGTTAAATTTTTATTGAAATGCAAGTTTATCTAGCCTGATGCTAATGCTCGAATTTCCATTATCTACCTATCAAAAAAAATTAAATAAAAATGAAAAAACACTCTTGTTTGATGGAAGGTTTCCCATATTCAAGGATGCGCAATGGAATTTTTATAATTATATTGACATCCATTTTGAAATACATTAGCTCTAAGAAATAAGAACTCATTTCAAAAACAAACATCAACAATAACTCATTTCAATCACTATTTTTGTTGCCCTCATCAATGATGTTTTTGAAGTTTGAAGAAAGCACACAAGATACTCACTTTAATGGAACATAAAGGTCATTGTAAAACTTAAATTAACAAAAAAAAAAAAAACTTTATATATTGACAAAGAAACACGCAAATACATAAAATCTTTACAATTTCCTTCTATGAGTTTTCTTTTTTTGAAATTGTTACATGATAATCTTATTATCAATGTTGTAAGATACATCTCTTTCAAACTTTTAATTCAATTTAATTTTTCTTGAGCTTTTTCTTTTTGTTTTTAAGACCTAATATATTGTTAAGGGGGCAAAAGTTTAAGGACAAAATTGGATTACATACTTAGTTGTAGCTTAAAGTCTTTACAATTTCCTTCTACGAGTTTTCTTTTTTTGAAATCGTTACATGATAATCTTATTATCAATATTGTAAGATACATCTCTTTCAAAATTTTAATTCAATTTAATTTTTCTTGAGATTTTTCTTTTTGTTTTTAAGACCTAATATATTGTTAAGGGGGCAAAAGTTTAAGGACAAAATTTGATTACATACTTAATTGTAGCTTAATGCTACAACTCTCACTTAAACGAATTAACATGATTACATATTTTAAAAATCCAACTATTGAATTGGATATTCTTTATATTTTTAATACATAAGTTAAATTTTATGCCAATCAAATATTATTTATTATTTGATCCATAACTTATTTTTTATTATAACTTTAGACTACAAAAACTCAAAATTGAAATATTGGATTGATGACATAGCTATTAATCTTTGATTTTATTGAAAAATATTAAGTAGAGTTGTATCATTAGTCCACAACTAAGTTTGTTGCCAAAATTTATCCAAAATTTAATTACGTTGGGCCTAAAAAATTTAGGGTGGTCACAAATTTTTTTTAAAAGGTAAAAAAAAATCATAAATTTTTTAAATTTTATATATAATAATTTTTTTTCCAAGTAAGGATGGTCCAATGACCATCCTAAATTCAATGTAGAGTCACCTCTAATCCACAAGGTGATAGGTTAGGAATCCACCAAAGAAACAATAGAAAAAAAAAATCTGAATTTTATTAATTTTATTAATAATTAGACTGCCTCTAGAGGCTACATAGCCTCTAAATACTGAAAAGATAAAACCCTAGTACGACTACGAAAATATTGAAAACCCTAATTTGCACTAATCACAAGATTAGGTGGCAAAATTTTTATTTTAGCTAAAAACGGAAAAATTGAGTTGAATGCAAAATCATAAACTACGAACCTTAAGGATCACCCCAAAATAAGTAGTACCTTATTCTAACTTTTGAGTAAAAATTTAATAAATAAACAATAATTACTAAAACTGGCAAAATTACTATTTTTGAGACCTTCATGGAGGAATTTGCCAAAATAAAGGTGCACTTAACAACTTTTGATCAAAAGACCTTTTCCCTTCAACCAACCAAATTTCATGCAATTGGGACAATGTTACCCCAATGATTTCTACTAGCACATCTTGGTCTTGCGTTGTGATTTCAAGTGCTCTTGCTTCTCCAAGAAGGCCTATGTAGTTTGTTCTACATCAATTGACATCCTCATAGGCCAAAAATATTTTTGTCCCCATTGAGCTCCTGGACCATGAATTTGCCAGTAACTTAAGACAAAATTTAGTTATAAAATTGATTGTAACTTAAAACTACAACTTTCTTTAAAAAAAATTAACATTACTGCATATTTTGTAAACCTAACTATTATATTGCATGTTCCTTATACTCTTAATTAACATGTTAAATTTTGTGTCAATTGGATATTATTTACTATATAAACTATGACCTTAGATTTTATGGATAATTTCAAACTACAAAAACTTGTAATTTAAACAATTTATTAATAATATATCTATTGATTTTTAATTTTCTAGAAATTTTACATGTATATATTGAGGATATAATAAGAAATGTAATCCAACAGTGAATTTGTCAAAATTTACCTTCAATAAAAAGATATTGAGTAGCTACAATCAATTTTATAACTAAATTTTGTCTAATAACTTAATAGAAAACTTGTGGTCCAATACTTTTGAGGTCCTCAATCCCCATGTTGCTGATGACTTCCTCTCTATCATCAATCTTGCCAAGCCTGACCTCGTCAATCATCATGACATCAAGATCACCAAGAAGTACAACCCCATCATCGACTACAATGAGCTTGCTAAGTGTCTTGTCTTCAACAAGAAAATCAAGCTTATTCATGCGTCACTATGGTTTTAGTCCAAATAATAATAACTATGATCTTCTTTGAATCTTCAGTTTGTACAAATGATTTGTATTCAAGGAGGCGAAATTGATCTGGCTACTTTGTTATTTAGGGTGGATTTGATTGAGTTGTTATTCAATATTTTGGGTAATCTGGAAATTGGATTTGTTCTTCCATTTGGGTTGTTTTAA
Source organism: Lithocarpus polystachyus (assembly GCA_033629205.1). Lineage (NCBI taxonomy): Eukaryota > Viridiplantae > Streptophyta > Magnoliopsida > Fagales > Fagaceae > Lithocarpus > Lithocarpus polystachyus. The sequence continues at coordinate 18,466,615 of CM066172.1, forward strand.
TGAAGGTGGTTTTTTTTTTTTTTTTTTAAATTATTATTGTTGAGAATCATAGTAATTGGAGTTGGGAGTAGAAACTATTGCCAATTAAAATTTGCGGCTTAGCCGCAAATGCCAGAGGTCTAGTAACCAAACCACCAAAATCGTTGTCTACGGCAATTTGACCATCGACACTGGCTGCTGAAACGGCAGCTCCAACAATCAGACCACTGTCACTGGCTGCCAAGTGCACCATACCAGCAACCTACTCACCAAATAGGGGGGACGGTCATTGTATTTTTTTTTCAAAAGATTTTATGCTCAACAAAAAATATTTCACGAGTTTGACAATATTTTACTTGCAAACAAAAACATAAAAATGGGAAAGCATTTTACGAACAATATTTTATTTCAAAACAAATGAAGTGTAAAAATAATTTCCAAACATACAAACCAATCAACTTTTTTTTTTTTTTTAATTAAACCAAACAGCATTTACACACTGACTTGCTAAGAGGTTTTTTTTTTTTTTTTTTTTGGGTACAATTATAAATTAATAAGGCTATATTACATTTTTAACCCTTAAAATTCAGAGTTTTTTTATTTATTTATTTTTTTTATTTTGGTCCCATAAGTTTTAAATTCTTATGTTTGTTTTGATTTTGTTTCCAAAATGGACCATCTCTCCATCTCCGTCACTAATTTTGTCAATTAAACAATATCGTTTCTTTTGGTTTTTCTCTCTCTTAAACTCCAACATATTCTCTTAGATTTAGCAATTCTTTTGAGAAACTTAGATTTAGCAATTCAAGTACCAAATTTATATGACACCATATCCGCAACCATCTTTCTTTTTTTTTTTTTTTTTTTTTTTTTTTTTTTTTACAAGATAGAATTTCTACTCTGGTTTAATCTAAGTGTATATGTGTGTGAAGCTCTCTCCTAGAGACTTGAACTCTGGCCCTTGCTCCCTACACCCTACAAGTATTTATACTTGTGGAGTGACCACTGCTCCATATCCGCAACCATCTTTCAACCAACTAGCTCAATAGTCAAGTCAGTGATGACTTAAGAATGAATTCAAATTATTCAATACTCCTTCCTGATTTGCTAAATCCTTCAAAGAGTTTGCAAACACTAACAAATAAATAACAACAAACTGCCAATTAAAACACTCATTTTCAAAATTTTATATTTTATTATAAATCAATAATAAAAATTTAGTTATTTACATTTATTATTTTTGAACATCCTTGTGCAAATACACAGAGAGGAGATAAAATAGAATTTTAACAATGCAAACATACCACAAACTCAACTTAAAATCCTAGTCATACAAACCGAGAGAGAGAGAGAGAGAGAGAGAGAGAGAGACCACAATCTCATAAACACCTGATATTTCGAGTCTAGCACCAATATGGCAATATGATCTTACAATAAAATACAAGGGTAAGGTCACTCAAATTATGCCATAAAATTTTTGTTGAGATTGCCATCTTTTTCTTCATCCTGCTGTTTATTTACATATATATTTGAAATTTAATATACTTTTTGTCTACATCTTTATTATTAGGTTTGAGTAAGATTTATGTATAGTACTTAGGTACTGTTTCTTAAATTCCATTTTTAAAATTCTGTCATGTGAATTTATTCTTATAAGATGGAAGTGTATTTTTTAGTTAAGTAGCCATGTACATGGTTGAATTTTAAGAGTATCTAAGAAACAACACCTAAAGTACCGTACTTAAGTTTTGTCTATTAGGTTTAATTATCACTTTGATCATCAGCCTTTGTCCTCTATCTTCAAATAATCCCTAAAATTTTAAATGTTTTATTTTAGTTTTTTCCATTAAATGGTGGATGGAAGAGTATGAGGTGGCAAACATAGAGATTCAAAGTAATTTGTTTATGTTGACTAAAGGCAAGAGTGGATGCCACATGACATTTATAGAAAAAATAATAATAAATAAATAAATAAATAAATAAAAGAAAGAAAGAAAGAAAGAAAGCCATTGAAAAGAACAAAATGACTCAAGTTTTGAACGGTAGAAGAAGAACTGGTGTTTTTCCCTTACTCTTCATAATTCATTCAATTTCAAATTTTATCTGGTTAGTCCAAGCATTCTTATATAAAGTTGTATAAGTACTTCTTGTGCAGTTGTATTCAAAATAAAAATAGTTAATTATATAAAATTATAAAATAGCCTCATAAGTACAAAAGCCTTTTATATAAATAAGTAACACACTAACATATGTATTTACTTCATTTTCAAATGTCAATTAACTAACACTTTGGAATGTTTGACAAATGCAAACTCGACTTAGCTAATAGTTGAATTGAAGAGAATTAAGGAATGCTATACACACACACACACACACACACACATATATATAAGACTCAAAAAAAAAAAAAAAAAACCTATAATTGTCTACACACCAGAAATATATTCTTTCTTTAGCATTAAGAGAAACGAACTAGGGACGGAACTAAGATTCTATGTGGAGGGCGGCTAAAGTATAAACCAAAAAAAGTTTACGAAAATCAAAACTAACATCTAGTTAAATGTTTGTTGAATTTCATCACAATCATTAATGTATTATCTCATATTTGCTCAGTTTGGGATCATGTTGCAATGGACCAATACTGATTTAATCGGTAATCTTTTGGGAAATTTTTTGAAAAATTTCAAGAATTGGGACATCAACGCTAGTTTTGAATTATTCGTATTTGTTTTCTTTTAAAAAAAATATTGTAGTTCACTTTCCCATTATCTACAAATCAAATAAAGGTTTCATTATTTCCATATCATATAGTTCTAATATTTTAAAAATTAGTCCCAAAAAAAAAAAAAAAAACCAAACAAACAAACAAACATACCCAGCTACAACAAAATTAATGTTAATAAATTGTTTTCTAAAAATAGCTAATAATTCATAAAATAAACCGACAAACAAACATTATTAGTTAATATTTAATAACGTATATTACTATTGAGTATCCACACATTTGATTCATAGTTTCCACTGGCTTTTTGCCTCAGCTTTTCAATTTTTCTATCTTTTTATTTATTTCTTTTTTTTTTTTTTTTATCTCATTTGTCCTTTTTATTTTAAAATTTTCAATTAGATATACATACAATGTTGTATTTTTTTGAAATTGGGAGGGGGAGCAATGGCCCCCTCAGCCTTAACGTGGGTCCGTCTCTGAAACGAACTAAGGAAACTAAAGATCTAGCTGTTGTCAAATAAAAATCATCTATTCCATTTTGATTGTTTTAGTTTATATTTCATTAATCACAACTTGCCACACATCAATTTTTTTAATATTATAAAGTGTAAAGTTGTAATTTTCAACTATATTTTGTTGGCTTTAATTTCGTGCCAATTTTAATTGTAATTTCTTCAATAATTTTTTCCTGTATGTATGTGGGTTTAATTGTAAGGGATGATTGTGATAGATTGGTGAAGAATCAAGCTTCAAAAGTTGAACAAGTGGATTTCGCGACTAACTCACGATTGTCTCGCGAGAAGCAACCTCTGAAATGAGCCACATGTAGAGCACATGATTGGAGGATGAAGAGTCATGCTAGGCTGGATTTTTCACGACTGTCTCGCGGGTAAGGTCAACCCATGAAGGACTAGAGAAACTTTCTGTTGGGCAAAAAGTTGTGTTTTGCTTTACCAAGTCTTTAACTACACTATATATACCCTCATTATCCACAAATTATAAGGAGTGTTTTTCAGAGAGAAAACCTTAGAAAATACACTTGAGAGTTAGAGATTGTTATACCCACAATCATCTATACATTTTCTTGTGATTTTTCCTCAACTTCTACCTCTCCATCTCTATATCTTTAAGAGGTTACTAGCTCAAACACTTAGCACACTCATACTGAGTGTAAAGTGAGATTTTGGTACTGTTGGGAAGCATTGGAAGGTGTCATTTATTGGCGAATGCAATCGGGTTGAATTGCGGAAACCAAAAAGTTAAAAAAGACAAGACTCCAAGAAGTTAGTTAGTAGCAAGAGTTTAGAGGACTCAAGTACATGGGGTAGACTAGGCTTAGAGGGTTTTTTGTTATTCATGTACTCCAACTTTATTCTCTAGTGGATTGATTTCGACTTGGAGAGTCGCGGAAAGGTTTTTCACTGAGTTCTTTGGTTTCCTCTTCGATAACACGTCTCGGTGTTATCTTGTGTTTGCATCTTTCTTCCTTACTCTTTATGTTTTTATTTTATTGTTGATAATGGATAAATATGGCTTAGGGTAGTGTTATCGGTTCATTATGTTTATTTACTCTAGTTCCGCACTTAGTCTAAGTTAGAGTAAAAGCAATCTAGCCGTAATTTTTTATTTGGAGGTCTGAACAAGCTCTTTGTGTTTTAGCACAAATCCGAGCTTTCATAAAGTAATCAAGAATTAAATTGAAAGAAAATATGCACATATTAGACGTAAAACAAATTGTAGTCTATAAAGCATAAACTAAAACAGTCAAAGTGAGATAAAGGATTTTTATTCACTATCTCCGTAAGTACATCGGCAAATTTGACAATTCAATTGTTGTAAAGCCTATGTTTAAATGGCCGAAAGAGAAACCTAGACCAATAGGTTGAGCGGATTGTATCAACCCAAAGATGAAAATGTTGCCAAGCAAATAATGTGACTGTAGCACAAGCAAGAAACACAATAAGGATAGGAACCCAAACACGTTTATGATCATAGATCAGAAAGATGGCTCCAGTATAGGCTAGCACCATTGTAGCAATAGAGATAAACAGTGTCGAGATTCCAAACATCAACCTTGTGGGTAGTGAAATAAGAAAATCGTTTTCTGCATAACGTGACGTAAGAATGGACAAGAACATTATTATTGAAGCTGAGGAAGAGAATAGTGCTATTGCATCCGATATGACAAAAATCAAAAACCACTTCTCTCTTAGAAATATAGGAACACCTGTATTATTATTTTCTCCTCCTGGTACTGTAATAGCTGCAGCAAATACCACAGTGGCAATGAGCGTTGCAACAAGCATGCATGAAGTTGCAGTGCTCTTCATCCACTTCTCTCCTTCTTTTAACAACTTCTTGTGCTCCTCAGCAAATAGATCCTTGGGTGTTTGGTTTTTTGAATTCTTCATCTTAATATATGAAGGTGGCACAATTTTTTCCACTGCCTATAATGGACATTGAATCAAGTTATACTAATACAACACAATCAATAGAAGGTCCAATTCAAGCTATTACAAAAATTTAATGAATTATGGTAGAGCAGTGAAATATCACTTTCAAAACTGTTATTTGCAATTAACCCAAATAAATTTAAGGCAAATGATTACAGTTATTATTTACCTGAAACCACAATAGCTCTCTTTGCATTTGAAGTGCAGCTCCTGATACAATTCGACGTCGACTAAGTGGTGCCAAGTTTCCAGCTAGATGCAGGATATTATTGTTATCAGTATTATTTTTATCCTTATATGCTGCTATCAAATCTTTAATTGCTCCAATCTCATATATTAGATTAAAGATGGCCTCCTGACGATAAAGAACCGCGATATGAAACAAACTTCTTTTATTTTGATCAACTTTCCATATCAGATCAGGATATGCGCGAATAAGGATAATCAGAAACTCTACATTGCCTAATTCTGCCGCATCAAAGAGTAGTTTTGAAGGTGTTTTAATTAGTTTTGAAATCTCCCAATCATGCAATTGTAGAACATGATCCCAAAGTTTTTCGACTAGTTGATGGGCTAATGTCTGCATCAGATCTTTGTGATATATCCATTTGAAACCTATAGGTAGAATTTAATGTTGATTCAAATATAATTTCACAGAAAAGACATAAAATAAATGAGACGTCTATTCTAAAATAACGATTAAATTATTTATAGCATCCTATTCAGTTGAGAACTTTTACCAATTGCATGTCCCCAGAGACTTCAGGGGATATATAGATGAGCCCTTGGAGAATCAAATAGGGCATTTTTTACCATCTGAACTTTTAAGGAATGTACCATGATCTCAATGCCAAAGGGAACATGTAATCAAGGTGTAGAGTGGCTTACTAATCAAGTCTACTTGCCTGTATGTAGTAAGACTCAGGCGAAATGTATTTGCCCCAAACTTTCATGGTCAGCATGGATTGTTTGCCAAGAGATTTTGAGAGGGCTCAAAAATTCCAAAAAATAAAATAAAATAAAATAAAGGAAGAAGAAGAAAGCGCTTAACAAACTAACATGAATTTATGCTTCTTTTCCAGATTCCCAGATCACTTTTGTTCGCAATTGTTGAAGGCTTTCGAGCCAAAACATGCAAGGCAGTCTCACCATTTGTATCTCGAGCATAGGCTAATGATTTGTCCTCTTCCAATATTTTTAAAGCTAGATCTGTACAACACAGTTGTTCACTATCAGAGACATACATTACCTGTTAACTCTTACAGATATTCAGGTGTAAAGGAAACTAAGCAGTGAATGCAAAGCATGTTGAAATTGTCTTAAATCAAAATCAAGAGCCGCAATTTAATGAAGTACTTTGGGGGGTGTGGAATTCATCAGCTAGCTTATGAATCCCATTTTTCATATGCTAATATATATAACTCAGATGTGACATATTCAATTGGCGTAATAGGATTTTATGGTTTAAGGTATTTATGATATATAGCATTCGCATAGAATGAGGTGCTTCTTAAAGCAATGCATCAATACTTGATAAATGAATAAAATAAAAGACTAAGTTGTGTAGCTTTGGTTACATATATTTAATAATGGTTTTTGAAAATCTAAACATTCTTGGAGGACATTTTTTGATAATAATCCAATCCAAACTAGAGAATGAATTAACTTGCATTGCAGATATGCTACTACCTTTCCACTAGTTACAAGAATTACAGTCATTGGCCCAAATTTTTTATCCTGGGCATCAAACAAACATTCATACCCTAATTATCAGTAAATTAGAATCAGCCTGGTACATACAAAATTAGCACCCTCTAAAAGGGAAATGGCTAGTGAGAGGCCAAAGCATGATAAATCATTTCAAAAATGCCAAAAAGGTGAGGCTATTAAAGAAGATTATCTTATGCCATAGTAACATCTAGTTATAAGTGCATCGTACCGTATAAATCAGCTGAAATAGTAGCAAGAAAGAGGCTAATTTGTTCCTCACGAGCTAGGCTTCCAAAATTAGTAACAGGATAGAGGTATGACACCATATTCCTGTGTCCAAACAAAGCTGCCATGTATATGGGTCTCATTCCTTTATTACCTTGAATCATAGGAAGGTTTTTGTTTTTTTCCACCATGATCATAGCAATTTCCACAATTCCTGATGCGGCAGCAAAACAAATAGCTGTGTTGTCATCTTTATTTTTCAAGGCTAGATCCTCCTCATTCATATGTTTAACCAGTTCCTTTACAAAAGCAGTGCGTTTTGCTGCAGCAGCAATATGCAGAGCCGTCTCCCACTTTCTGGTTATCGCAACACGAACAATACCTGGATATTTGTCAATGACATCTTTAGCAACTTTCCAGTCTCCTTTGATTGCAGCTTGATATAAAGGTACACATAGGGAGAGGTATTCCTTCCTTCTTTCCTCTGAAAATTTTCAAGCATGAGAAAAATGTATTAGAATTTTGTCAAACAACATCTACCCCAATGGCCATACAATTCCCAATCTTTTCCCCTGCCTTCTCAAAATTTATCACATGATACAGATTGCCACACCACAAGATTCTATTGTATTAATCAGATCAATTGAATTATCTTAATTAATTCACACTATAATCAACATCTGGGGTCTAAAACTTAACAATATCCTGTTTTAATACAAAAAGTTAATAATAAAATTAAAAATATATATATAATAAATTTGAAAAAAAAAAAAAAAAAAAAAAAACCTTTGAACTATAGTCGAGGAAGCAAACGGCAGGGTAATGATTTAGCAAGCCAGCATACAAAACCCAGTACATTTAATAGAGCAATTTGTCCTAATTAAGGTAAGAGATCAATATAGTTGACCTTCCATCAGCTTTAAAGCTAAGGGATCCAATCAATTTAAGGGCCTTCATTCAGTGAAAAACAGATACGTGAGTAACCTAAAACACGTGCACAACCTGGGCCTGCAGAGGCAACACTTATACGTTCCTAGCCAGAAACACTAAACAAGTTTCTAGGTTCTTGATATTGCATCAGAGATTCAGGGTGGATTTAAGTACTGCAGTAACTACATCTTCCCTTTTTAACTGTTTTTTCACTTGACAGGCAAAGTTTCAGAATCAGATTCGAAGTTTAAGTTAGCTTTCTCCATGAAGATGGTACAATGTGAGCCAAAATAGATACTACATGCTTGGCTGTCTGAAATTACATACTAAGTACATGTCCTACATCGTATCATTCATATGAGTTATATAGGACCTTGCAATTATTTAAGATTTTCTGCAAATCACATCTCCTTATATATGTTTTAGATATGTAAAGTGATATAACTATATACATGACCCAATACCAATTAGTGTTCACACTTCACAAACAAGTTCCATCAACGTTTCCTAGCAGAAGTAATAATGCATGTGATTAGCATTGAGGGCTAATATAGGACTCTGACCAGGCAAAAACCCAAAAGCTATCTAGCAAGCACTATTTGGGCAATTACTCTAGTAAAATGTACAGACCTTTCTGCAAATATTACTCCACAAATAGCGATACTTACCGTCACAAAGAATTAGATATGGCAATTCTCTATTGGGTGTTGCACATTCAATTTGTGATACACTAGGTGTTTGAGTACTTAATCCCGCAGCATCCAGACAAATGTCTTCTTCCATTGGCTTGGCTCCAATACTGGGTCCTGGAATTGAAGTGCTAAGATTTATTCTATGAGAGAAAGGCAGGGCAGAGAGTTGATTGCTGGAGTTAGAATTACATATAGGCTGCAGCTGATGAAAGCTTGACCCCTCAAAGGAATATGATTTCTGTCTTGTTAGATGGATCTGAGGTCCAAGAGCAGGTTCACAACTCGAGGGAGAAGAAGATTGAAAAAGAGGCGATGAATTCACTCTCTCCTCTGTAGTCACCTCTATCTCTCCTCTTCTTTTAGGAGGCATCTTTGTTTAACTGTTACAAAAATCAAATTATATGAGACATAAATGAAGCACATGTGCGCCTGTGTGTGTGTGTGTGTGAGTATGCATATGAGCATGCAATTGATTTGGATCTAACTGTTTTAATTTGACTCAGAATTATGGTAAACAAGCTCAAGAGAATGAGTCCAAGGGTATAGCCACATAAGAAGACTTTCGTTTCTTAATCTTGGTAATCAAGCTACATCTTCATCACATAAAAAGTAAATCACTCATTGACCTGTGACTATACTTGGGCTACATTACAATCAACTAATACTTTTCAGAGCTAACTCTCATTTTTTAGTTTTTACAATAAGACAATCTCAGGACTTGGGCTAAATTCTCTTAATGAATTTGTAGGTAATATATTCTGGTTTTCCAGTTTCTTTTTAAAGTTGTTCCTTATCTTAGTCCAATTTCTGAAGCCATAATTCACTAAGGGTGTTGGCTCTAAAGTTTTCAACTAGTATTACAGGGCAGTGGCAGCACAACTTGAACGGTTGAACCTAGTTACATTAAGAACACAATAACAGAAGAATCATTGTAGCCTCGTTCTTTCTAGTTGAATGAGAATGCAAACATCATATATGGCCTGAACAAACTGTGTCATAATCAAATTAAGCAACAACAGCAACAACAACCAAGTTTTACTTCCAAACTTTTGGGATTAGATATAGATCTTCACAAACAGGTCCGCCACGTGCAACAACAAAGATCGGCTCCTGCTTTGCTTTTAGCTTTTTAGCTTATTTGCTTAATGTACAAAACTAGAAAATAGAAAAAAAGTTTTCGTTTCCAGTTTTTAAAGAAAAATGAAAACAGCCAATAAATGAAAATGAACAATCGAAAAATAGATGCAGACAAATCATAAAATGAAAAGAAAAATGTCATTCAAATAACAGAGAAGCACTGATCATAGTCTTCCACTTTTAGATCACGACGACTATGACAAAATTACTAATAAGAAGTTATAACTTACCAGTGAGAAAGGCGTGGTAAATTGGACTCTCTTACTTTCTGTGTCTTGGACACCCAGGCAAAAGCAGCAGGATTTTGATGGTTGAGTCTGACGAGTGCTTCAAGCTTTCAACAGAAAACGTAATGCATTGGCCGGTGTACTAAGCTTGAAGTAAACTTCACAACTAAAGTATGTGGTTGCAGATTCCATAGCTAAAGCGACTGAGGATGACTATATATGTATATACACACACTATAGCGTACCCACTCATGTACGTGGTCGGAGGCAATTTTTATTTTTTTACCAGTCAAAGTAATCACATATATACACAAATGATTGTGAGAAGTTATAAGTATAACATGTCCATGATGACACTGAAAAATTAGGTAGGTGGGTATGAAATGTAAGTTAGTGGAATTTTAAAATAGAATAAATTTCACATATTTATTCTATTTATTTTAGTAAGTGAATGGGATAATATTTTAGGCGCAATGTGAAAGTCAAATTTAGTTTCTTTCGGGTTTCTAGTTTCTAACTTTTTCATTGACTGACTTTTCTAACTTTAATCATTGACTGACTTTTGCCAAAAGCAATATAAATATTATACTCCAAGGGCAAAAGTAAGACAAAGATTAAAGTTTTAAGATTTTGGGTGTACTGTGAAAGACGAACTTTCTTTGGGGTTTCTAGTTTCTATACTGCCCACGGTTTGAAGCTGAAGTTTGTAAGTCGACAAGAGTTGAATGAAATAGACAAGAAAAATATTAAAGGATGTCTTAAGTGAATTGATTTAAAAATTATTTTTATAAATATTTTATGAAAAAATGATAAAATAATTAATTTTTTTTAATAATTTTCTATATTTCACATAGAAGTGGTGTTTAAAACTTTTTTAATATGATTTATTAATAATTGCAATAATAGCAAGGACAGACGGAAGATTTCAAGCTATAGGACCAGTATATGTGAAAAAAAAAAAGTGGGCAATTCTAAATTTTATAAGTTAGCAATGTGGGCAAGCCCAAATTTTATTTTGTTAAATTTATATGACATTTTGATTATAGGGGAAGTTGTAGTAAACCTGTGATTTTAAAAACCGGTATAATTAAAAAACCAAAAAAAGAGACTTGTTATTGGTTTTATAGTCTGACGAGGGTCGAACAAGTGGTCGAATCAATGACGTCATATAGAATTTAATTTAATTAATAATTTTTAAATTATATAAATAATAATAATAAGTGTTATTCATATACTAATAAACTAATAGTAATAAATATGTATACTTAAAAATTTATAACATCTTTTTAAACAATTTATGTAAGGTTTTTAGAATTTTACATCTTATATTTATAAAATAAAAAATACCAAAATGTAACAAAGAGGATCTTATATCTAGAAAAGTAAAATAACGAATCTAAATATATAGTAAGTTTATAACTATTTAATATGAAATTAACAATAGGTAATAATAAATTTGTTCTAAAATTAATTATTATTTAATATTTTTAAATTATATATTAAATATTATTATACATTTCTTATATATAATATAATATTATTGTTATATATATATATATATTTTAATGATCGGTATGTCATGTAACTATGTAAGTCTTTCTTAAAAAAGAAAGAAGATATATGTCTTTTGACTACAATGTGGCTCGCTACTCTCTAGTACCTAAAATGCTCTACAACTACATAATTAGTAATAAAATATAAAATGAAAAACTCTAGATAAAATATAAAGTGACAAATCCATTAAACTCTAGATAAAATATAATGATCGGTATGTCATGTTAACACGACTCTTTCTCTCTCTACTTTCTTTATTTATTTACTTTTTTTTTTTTTTTTTTGGGTTTGTAACCAAGGGTGGGTTTTTAATTTTTTTGGTTGAGCTGTCTGGCTGGTCAACGTTGGTGGCTCTTAAGTCCTTTACTTATTTTGCTAAAAAAAATAATAATAAACTCCTTTATTTATTTATTTATTTTCAAAAGAATTAAAATAATTTTAGTCGAATCTGTTGACTATAGTTTTGGCTGTGTGTCTAGGAATGGAAAGGCTATAGAAAGAGAGGCCGAAGAAATTCTCGAATTTTTTAAATTTCACGTCAGAGAAAAAAGGGTGCACGTGCTGTGCTTTAATACGTTAATAGTTTGATCAGTTTTGAGCGGAGTATTTCAGTACGAAACTCACCTTAATACGTCACCCATCGATTGCTTCTGTTTTGCATCCCCTTGAACAATAACCTAATGTAATTTTTATTTTTATTTTTTTGAGAATCACCTAATGTAATTAACTAGCAACAAATTGGTGGGTCGGGTTAGATTCGAGTCAAGTCAAGTCAAGTTAAGCTGTATTTTTTCACATAAAATTATTTATAAAAATAAAAAGAAAAATGTATTTATCATTTGAAAATTCATTTAGCAAATTATTTGATGTAAAATATATTCATTGGAATTCACCACTCATATAAAAAATGAGCTTAGTTAAACAAATAAATATTTGTTTAATAATTTTAAATTATACAAATACTAGCATTATTAACCAAAAAAAAAAAAAAATAGCACAAAAGAAAATTAAAACAAAAACACAAGTTTCATTTCTACATAATATCAGTATCTCAAAATAAAATTACAAATGCCTTATTAGATGACTAATGTAGGGGTCAAAGGCCCAACTCTAGATGATGAGCCGTGGGCCTGTCTGAGGAGACCTGTCCGTCCGAGGACAGGAAATCATAAGGAAGGAACATAGTTTAACTCCTCGCTAAGATATAGTTAGCATGAAAACGGAAGGAAGTGGTCCGAGAAGTATTACCTCTTTGGATGATCAAAAGGACGGCCAAGATGAACACTCCAACCTTTATCTTAATCTTTCCGGAGATTGCCCTGATATATATAGGCAAAAATGACAAGTGGAAGTAATGAGATATTATGTAAAAGGCTGCTACCACTACATTTATTATCCTGCAGCTAACCCTCTGGCCGCATTAATGGAGAAAAGATGTCTAAACAGTGACTCTCACCCTTTACAGCTGCTGTGTAAAGGTTATAAGGGAAGGTTGATGGAACAAGTATCAAGGAAAAAAAGCTTAATTGGCACGTAAGAAGAACTGGCTTATAAATAGAGTTGGAGACAAGAAAAGAAGGTATGAAATGATCCGAAGAGAAAGAGAAGAAACAACTAGGAGAGAGAGAAAGAGAAAAAGTTATAGACATTCAAACAATTGTAAGAATATTTCTGCTCGGACCAAGCCGAGGACAAATTTATATAACATTAGCACTTCGTTTTTGTTGATTTATTTACAATCACACCTTGACTATCAACCACCTTATTTTCGAGCCCAGTTTATTGAGTCCACTCTCTTAAAAATTCATTGCACGGATATTGTCCATGTATTGGGCCTAAGTTCATCTCGCTTGAGAGCCCAACATTGCAAAATTGTGTCCTTACAATTGGCGCCGTCTGTGGGAACTTACCTGGTGCACTGATGAGTTGAGGTTTGAACTATGGTTGGATCAAGTCCTAACAGAGCAGAGTCTGATGGTTCACAACAGCTCAATCATTTTGTACACCTTGAGCGAGAAAGGGACCGTGAAGGAAGCGTGCATACCACGCACACTAGGAGGAGTCGATGTCGAAATGAGGGAGACGAGTCTCATAAAGACACTATGAGGAACATGCAACGTAAGATTAATCGTCTAAAGGAGAAGTTACGCCTTGCACAAAGGAGGCGTAGTCCGTCCAGTAGTCCGTCCATCACTGATAACTCTTCTGATAATGATGAGAATGGTGATTATAGACGTCGGTCACGATCACCCCCTAGCGAATCTTTCTCCCATAAGGAAGAACATCGCTATGACCACAAGGGTAGAAACACGTCTTCTAAAGGTGTAAGGAATGATGCAATGAATAGGGCACTCAACCAGATTTCCAAATCGCCCTTCACACGCAGAATCGAAGGAGGAAAGCTTCCTCGGCGTTTTACTCAACCCACTTTCACCGTGTACAATGGACGGACTGATCCTGTAGAACACGTGAGTTATTTCAATCAGAGGATGGCTGTCCACTCTAGGAATGAGACTCTTAGATGCAAGGTGTTTCCCTCCAGTTTGGGGCCCATAGCAATGAGATGGTTTGATGGCCTTGCGGCCAATTCTATCGGATCCTTTTAAGCACTCACCAAGGCCTTCTGCTCTCGGTTCGTTACGAACACTAGAGTCCCTCGACCATTAGATTCTTTGCTGTTTATGTCTATGTCACTGGGAGATGTTTAACAAGATTGAAGGGAGTTTCAATGATGTGGCTGTGAGAACTTTCAAGGTCGGCTTACCAGCCGAGCATGATCTGAGGAAATCGCTGACCAAGAAGCCAGTGAGAAGCGTTCGTCGGCTAATGGACCGCATCGATGAGTATAAGTGAGTCGAGGAAGATCAATTGCTTGGGAAGGGAAAAGCCAAGGTTATCACTCAGGAGATGAGGGATTTCAAGTCGGACCGGTATAGTAACAGCAAGCCGCGGAGAGACTATAGTGTGCAGTCCGGGTCTATCGCGTCGCAGGCAGTACATGCCGTGTTCCGAGAACCAATCCACCAAATGCTGGAGAAGATTTAGAATGAACCATATTTTAGGTGGCCGAACAAGATGGGAGGAAACCCCACGAAGCGCAATCAAAGCCTTCGCTATCAATATCATCAGGAACGGGGGCATACTACAGAGGATTGAAGGATTTTAAAGAGCCATTTAGAACAACTTGTGAGAGAGGGAAAGTTACAACAGTTTGTTCATCGGCCCAATGGTCCTGTAGACCACAGCAGGCCGGGGGCTTCGGGGACTGCCTCGTCAAAGCCCCTATTAGGCACTATTAACGTCATCTTTGTAACACCAGAAAGGACTGGACCCTGCCCCTCCAGAGTAATGTCCGTTTCTAGGGCAGCTGCTGAGGACACAAGTCAGGAGTTAAAACAGACTAGGATAGAGATCCGATCAGTCTTAAGCTTCTCGAAAAAAGATAAGCAGGGGACTATACAGCCCCATGATGACGCTCTAGTCATTACGCTTAGGATAGGGGGGTACGATGTGAAAAGGGTGATGGTTGATCAAGGGAGTGGGGCTGAGATCATGTATCTGGACCTATACAGAGGATTGGATTTAAGGCCAGAAGATCTAACAGCATACGACTCACCTCTAGTTAGCTTCGATGGAAAAACCGTCATCCTTGAGGGACAGATTAGACTGCCCGTACAAGCAGGGTCCGAGGTGGTCGAGGTGGACTTCATCGTGGTGGATGCATATTCTCCTTACACGGCCATTGTTGC
The DNA here is from genome assembly GCA_033629205.1 of Lithocarpus polystachyus. Lineage (NCBI taxonomy): Eukaryota > Viridiplantae > Streptophyta > Magnoliopsida > Fagales > Fagaceae > Lithocarpus > Lithocarpus polystachyus. The sequence goes on from CM066172.1 coordinate 18,481,996, forward strand.
TAGACCCTGGCTTCATGCCTTAGGGGCCGTTTCCTCAACTTTACACTTGAAGGTGCAATTTCTGTCTGAAGGACGAGTCGAGGAAATCGTAGGAAGCCAATCTATGGCGAGGCAGTGTCTTATATCGGCCATCATGCATCAGCCTGCTGCAGGGCCTACAACCTCCGTTGAGAGAGATCCATAGCAATCAAGGATGCCGATTCCACCAAATTTCGTGGAATTGGATGAGGAGAAGTGTGAAAGGCTGGAAAAAGTTGTCATTGATAGAGATCCAGAAAGGTTTTTCCAAATCAGGGCTCAATTGTCTCCTTGGGATAAGGAAGAGCTGTTATCGCTCCTTAGAAGAAATACTAACGTGTTTGCCTGGAATTCCTACGAGGCTCCAGGGATAGATCCAGAGTTCATCTGCCATCACCTAAACGTAAGTCCAGCCGCCTTTCCCAAGAAGCAGCCACCTTGGCACTCATCCAAAGAGCATTCTGACGCTGTTAGAGAGGAGGTAAATAAGCTCAAACAGGCAGGGGCTATCAAGGAGGTTTTCTATCTAGAATGGCTGGCCAACACAGTGGTGGTAAAGAAGAAGAACGAGAAGTGGAGTGTATGTATGGATTTCACTGATTTAAACAAAGCCTGTCCGAAGGATCCCTTCCCCATGCCTCAGATTAATCAGTTAGTGGATGCAACTGTGGGGCATCCGTTAATGAGTTTCTTAGACGCCTTTCAAGGGTACCACCAAATTCCATTGGCTTTGGATGATTAAGAAAAAACGGCCTTCGTTACCCCCGTCGGGAACTATTACTATAAGGTGATGCCATTTGGTCTGAAAAATGCAAGCTCTACTTATCAGAGGATGATGACAAAGATGTTCGAGCCGCAACTGGGGAAATGCATTGAGATTTACATAGACGACATGGTGGTCAAGAGTAAGCTGGAATCCGAGCATGTTTGCGACCTCGGAAATATCTTTGAAATCTTAAGGAAACACAGGCTGTGACTTAATGCTTCGAAATGCTCTTTCGACGTCGAATCAGGAAAATTTTTGGGCTATATGGTCACCCATCGCGGAATTAAGGTCAATCCTGACTAGATAAAGGCGATTAATAACCTGCAACCTCCTTGGAATCCTAAAGAGGTTCAAAAGTTGACTGGGATGACTGCCGCCCTTAACCGATTCATTTCTAGGTCGGCAGATAGGTGTAAGCCTTTTTTCCAGTTATTGAACAGATGGAAAGGGTTTGAATGGACTAAAGAATGTGCTCTGGCTTTCCAACAGCTAAAAGAATATTTATCTCGACCCCCCATCATGTACAGCCCCATGACGGACGAGATCCTATTCGCCTATATTGCTGTAGCCATCCATGTAGTGAGCTTGGTACTTATATGGGTCGATAATGGCATTCAAAAACCTGTTTACTACGTGAGCAAGTCCCTTCATGAGGCCAAGGTCCGTTACTTGCCACTAGAGAAGGCCATCTTTGCAATGGTCCATGCCACACGCAAACTTCTTCACTACTTTCAATCGCATACGATCGTGGTCCTTACCCAACTCTCACTCAGATCATTACTTTGGGGTGCAGATTATACGGGAAAAATTGCAAAATGGGGTACAATCCTAGGGGCTTTCGATATAAAGTACATGCCTCGCATCTTTGTTAAGGGGCAAATCCTGGCTGACCTGGTAGCCGAATTTACCGAGCCCTTGTTAGAAGAAAATACCGAGATGATGCACATGGATGAAAATTCAGTTGGCTGTGTCTCGGTACAAGAACCCACGTCCTGGAATTTGTATGCGGATGGTGCAGCCAATTAGAGAGGCTCGGGAGTGGGATTAGTTTTGGTATCTCTAGAGAATGTTATTATTGAAAAATCCCTCAAACTTAACTTCTCGGCTACTAATAATGAAGCTGAGTACGAAGCATTGTTGGTCGGAATGGCCATGGTCAGAAGGATGGGTGGAAACATCGTGGAAGTGTTCTCGGATTCAGCACTAGTCATCGGCCAGGTCAGAGGAAAGCTGGAAGCGCGAGACGAAAGGATGCAAAAATATCTAAGACATATCAAGCAGCTGCAGTCACATTTCAGGTCATTTAGTTTACAACATATCCCTCGAAGTGGGAATATACATGCGGACTCCTTAGCCACTCTTGTAACCTTCTCGGCTCAAGGACTGCTTTGGCATATCTTGGTTGAAGATGTACCGAAGCATGCCGAGGAGGAAGAAGGGCCTAGCATATATCAAGTTAGAGTGGGACCAAGCTGGATGGACCCTATAGTAACATACCTCAAAGATGATGTCCTACCACAAGACAAGGCTGAAGCAGACAAGGTGCGGAGGAAGGCTCCTCGATTCTGGTTGTCAGAAGATAATAAGCTATATAAACGCTCTTTCTTTAGGCCCTATTTGTTATGCGTACACCCTTAGGCCACCGAGTTGCTCCTCGAAGAGCTGCACGAAGGAATTTGTGGGAGCCACACAGGAGGCAAGTCTCGAGCTCACAGAGCCCTAACTCAGGGATACTAGTGGCCGAACATGTAGAGGGAATCACAAGAATACGTGAGGAAGTGTGATCAATGCCAGAGGTTTGCACCGAATATCCATCAGCCAGGGGGAGTTCTTAATCCTCTATCCAGCCCATGAACCTTTGCTCAGTTGGGCTTGGATATTGTAGGTCCTTTCCCTAAAGCACCTGGGAGTAAAAAATACCTAATCATTGGCATAGACTACTTCACTAAATGGGTCGAAGCCGAGCCATTGGCGAACATTAGAGATGTAGACGTTTAGAAGTTCATATGAAAGAATATTGTCACTCGGTTTGGAGTACGGCACACACTCATCTTGGACAATAGTCTTCAATTTGATAGTAAAACATTCCGGAGATACTACTATGGGTTAGGTATCACAAACAGATATTCCACCCCTGCATATCCACAAGGGAACGGCTAGGCTGAAGCCGTTAACAAGGTCATAGTGAGCGGTTTAAAGAAGAGGTTGGATGATGCAAAAGGGAAGTGGGTAGAAGAATTGCTGCATGTTCTTTGGACGTATCAGACGACTCCACGTCAGTCTACGGGAGAAATCCCCTTTTCAATGACATACGGGGCAGAGGCTGTTATTCCCCTAGAGACAAGATTCCCAACGTTGAGAACAAACTCTTTCACCCCGGCTGACAACGATAGACTGTTAGAAAGGAGCTTGGATCTGGTTGTCGAACGAAGGGAGAATGCCGTGGTCCAACTGGCCTACTATCAGCATAAGTTCAAGCAGAGGTACAACGCTAACGTCCAGCTGAGACCATTTGTGCCGGAAGATTTGGTTTTGCAAAAAGTAATGGGTGCTACAAAGAACCGAGCTTGGGGAGAACTTGGGCCCAACTAGGAAGGGCCATATCACATCTTTTCAATAGCTGGAATAGGTGCATTTTATTTGGAGGATTTAGACGAACGAGCTATACCTCATCCCTGGAATGTAAATAACTTAAGAAGGTATTACTATTAATAAAAATTTCCATTATCGTGAAGTTTATTATATTGCTTGCATACTAAGTATTAAACAGAACTTTGGTCATGTCTAGTCTCTCGAACCACATACCTTGGGTAAATTAATACTCTAGTCCGTTTAACTAAGTGTTAAACAGAATCTTAGTAATGCCTGGTCTCTCGAACCACATACCTTGGGTAAATTAATACTCTAGTCCGTTTTACTAAATGTTAAACAGAACCTTGGTCATGCCTAGTCCCTCAGACCACATACCTTGGGTAAATTAATACTTTAGTCCATTTTACTAAGTGTTAAACAGAACCTTGGTCATGCCTGGTCTCTCGGACCATATATCTTGGGTAAATTAATACTCTAGTCCGATTTACTAAGTGTTAAACAGAACCTTGGTCATGCCTGGTCCCTCGGACCACATACCTTGAGTAAATTAATACTATAGTCCAATTTACTAAGTGTTAAACAGAACCTTGGTCATGCCTGGTCCCTCGGACCACATACCTTGGGTAAATTAATACTCTAATCTGTTTTACTAAGTGTTAAACAGAACCTTGGTCATGCCTGGTCTCTCGGACCACATACCTTGGGTAAATTAATACTCTAGTCCATTTTACAAAGTGTTAAACAATTTCTTGGTCGTGCTTGGTCTCTCGAACCACATACCATGGATAAACTAATGTTCAAGTTCATTTCATTAAGTATTATGCAGGATCATGGTCATGTTTGGTCTCTCGGACCACATACCATGGGTAAAATAATGTTCAAGTTCATTTCATTAACTATTGTGCAGGATCATGGTCATGTCTGACCTCTCAGATCACATACTTTGGGTTAATTGATGTTCCAGTTCAATTTTTAACAGTTCAAGGGATCAATTTCATTCATTGTTTCCATTACTCAAGTTTGATCTATCTAGTAAGTTGTCCGATTTTAAATTTCCTACAGTTTAGCTTTAACTGTTCAAGGACTTGTACAAAGTCAAGATAAAGGAACAAAACTGAACAAAATTAAAGAAAAATGCAAATAGTTTCATTGATCAACGTCAAAAGTACACTGTGCGCCACTACAAAGTGATTACAAAAAAAGAACCTAAAGCCCTAGTTTTAAGTTTTGACCGTAGAGGATAAGGGATTCTCTTGTTCGATTGGCTCGGCTGCCCTGGATTCGGCTTCAACCCATGAAGGTACAGCTTCATCGACCTTAGTGGCATCCACAGCTTTGGAAGAGGTGGCCTCCTCCGCATTCTTATTCCCAGTCTTCGTTACCTTCTCATCTTGACCCTTGTTCTCGGTCTCGGAGGGAGCAGGTACTGTCTTGACTTGGAGTGTTGGAGACGGAGGAACGGTCGGGGCAACCTAAATGTGCGGGTGGAAGTAAATCCTCTCGGGTTGCCTCAACTCGGAGTTGGCAGGGACTCCTGCAAGATTCAGGGCTTCTTCCCATGTGAATTTGCAGTAGTCCCGGCACACCTCTGACACCTCCTCTACTAGCTTTATCTCCGTCTCTTCAATTCCACGGAGATGAGCTGCGTTCTTCTCAGCCTCAGCTCTCAGCTCTTCATCCCAAGCAGCTTCTTTAGCCTTCTCCAGGCTGGACTTGAGCTCCAGGACCAGCTGCCTTTGAGTTACCAATTCTATCTCAGTCATGTGCAACTTCTTCCGCTAGTTCTCGGCTTGGTCCTGGGCACTCTTCAGACCAATCTCGACACTCCTCCTCTCCCTCTCCTCAATGACCAAATTTTTGGCCAGCTCCTACTTCTCGTGCTTGATGGCCCTCAGATTCTTCTCAACGTTGGCACGAGACTGAGCCTCAGCCCTGGCCTGGTTGTGAGCATCCTTGACCTAGTCCTCAGCCATATATATCTGCTGGGTCACCTGCATAAAAAAAAAAAAAGGATTACATTAGCACGGAAACATAATCTTTAGAAAGCTAATTCTAGTTTAGAAGCTCACCATAGTTAAGTCTCTCTTTAGAGACATGAACAAGTCTGATTGCCTCCATGTCTCGAGGCAGGAGTAGAGGGCGTTCCAATGCCTCGGCAATGTAGGCCGAATGACCCTTCTGGAACTCCCTAATCGAAGTGTTCACAGAGATTGGAACACCATCTAAATCTAGCCGCGGAGCCCAAGCTAGTGGTTGGTGGGTGTCCCGAGGGTTGATCTCCTCCCTGCTCTCGGATGGGGAGACCCTTCTGTTGTCTCTCCCACCCTTCTGCTGTTTTGACCCTTTCTGTTGTTGCTGGGGCATTTCACCCTCTTCAGCGTCCAGGTCCATGACCTTCCTCTTCTTCTTTAGATTCGGCATTGGAAGAAGGCCGGTCTAGGTTGTAGGAGGAGGCAGAGGTGGAGGGAGGTTGTCAGTGACTTTGGCCTTAGATGCATCCTTGGGAGGTGCACCCTTGCTCCTCCCAGCTAGGAGGTCTCTCAGCCCCGCCCTTGGTTTCAGAGACATCTCCTTTCTTCCTCCTCAGAACTCTCGGGATCTAGTATGCTCCGAGGTTCAGCTTGCACTTCCTCTTCTCCCTCGAAATGGAATTGGTCTATCTCTGTCTCTAAGGATAGCCGAGAAGAAGCAGTTTCTTCCCTTGGACAACGGGTGCAGGAAGAGCTTGTTGAAGCGGCCACTCAATCGAGAGAAGATCCTTCTTAGACAGAAACCCTGGCCGAGAGACGTCGATCTTGTAGATCCTTTTGTCTCCTGCTTGGATTGCGTTCCCAACGTCTTGGAAGCTGTCCGACAGAGGAACGAAATCCAATATCAAATGAACAGCGTGTAGCTGTCCGTCTGTATGCACAAACACCTCGAATCTGAGTAGCTTTTTCAAGCCTGGTACGTTCACAAGGCTGAGTCTAGGGGCAACAAACTTTCTATCTGCAATGACAACCGAGAAACATAGGATCAATTATATCATCAAATTATGTCAAAATCAAATGACTGAGCAACACAATAAGATGAAACTTAGAGTGTAAATTTTATGTTAACTCAATCTAATCCTACGGCATCCCACCTGGCTCCCCCTCCGTGGTCGAACAATGTTGGCCGTCATGCCACACCCCAGAGACGATAACGTAGTCGTCCTTTATGCCCTTGTTGGACTTGGGAAGACACGACACCATTTTTACAATAGGGGATCTGGATTTTAAGTAGTACCCCCCGTCGACCAAAGAGTGACATTCGTACATATGCACGACGTCATGCTAGGTGAGTTGCAGGCCCATCATTTGATTGAGGGTGTCCACGCAACCCAAAACCCTAAATAGGTTGGGAGCACATTGGTGTGGGCATAACCTATGATTCTTAAGCTATTCTCGGGTAACTATGCCCATGAGAATGGTCATTCCTCCCTCTAAAAAAGCGATCATGGGAATGACTACTTCGCCAGACCTCCTATCAGTCACATTGTTTTCCGGTGGGCAGTACCGGAGACTTACTCCCTCGGATATGTTGTATTTCGCCTTAAAAAGTTCTATGGCTATAGGCGAATCGACGAGGTCTTTAAATCTACCCATTTAGATATGTAAAAGAATACTAAGAGGATTTTCTAATTTGAGGTAAGACAGAGACAAGAAGGCCGAGATGCTCAGTCGAGAAGAAAAGAACTAAGAAGTCAAGCACTTACAAGAGTGGTTAGGATTTTTCTCCCAATAACTTTTTGAAAATCTAGAGTTTCACTGAAAAAGGCTCTAAGGACTGTTAAGGTAAAGGGAAATCTGAAGGCTGGAGCGCTAAAAATCTTCTAATAGCTTGAGCAAATGTAAGGTGGAAAAAGTAACTCCTTCACAGCCTTTTATATATAACGAGAGAAAGTGAGTGGGAGTTATCCCGCTCGAAATTTCATGAAGAAATTTCAGCCACAGGATCTGTATCTCATCGTTGATAAGGGAGACAGGACGCCGCCTATAACAATAAATGGCGCGTTGCAGTTTCCAAAGCATCAGCAATGTTTGCAAGACACGCGGAATGGCGTCTCCACGTGGGTAAGTTAAAAAATTTTGGTGAATTTAACCCTTGGAAAAGTCAAAATCCCACCCTTCTCCTCGGATAAGAGAGAAAGCCATAATTTTGAGGGGCTATTGTAGGGGTCAAAGGCCCAACTCTAGATGATGGGTTGTGGGCCGGTCCGAGGAGACCTATCCGTTCGAGAACAGAAAATCATAAGGAAGGAACATAGTTTAACTCCTCGCTAAGATATAGTTAGCATGAAGACGGAAGGAAGTGGTCTGAGGAGTATTACCTCTTCGGATGATCAAAGGGATGGCCAAGATGAACACTCCAACCTTTATCCTAATCTTTCCGGAGATTCCCCTGATATATATAGGCAAAAAAGACAGGTGGAAACAATGAGATATTATGTAAAAGGCTGCTACCACTGCATTTATTATCTTGCAGCTAACCCTCTGACTGCATTAATGGGGAAAAGATATCTGAACAGTGACTCTCACCCTTTACAGCTACCGTGTAAAGACTTTAAGGGAAGGTTGATGGGACAAGTATCAAGAAAAAATCGCTTAGCTGGCACGTGAGAAGAACTGGCTTATAAATAGAGTTAGAGACAAGGAAAGAAGGTATGAAATGATATGGAGAGAAAGAGAAGAAACAACTAGGAGAGAGAGAAAGAGAGAAAGTTATAGACATTCAAACAATTGTAAGAATATTTCTCCTCGGACCAAGCCAAGGACAAATTTATATAACATCAGCACTTCATTTTTGTTGATTTGTTTATAATCACACCTTGACTATCAACCACCTCATTTTTTAGCCCAGTTTATTAAGCCCATTCTCTTACAAATTCATTGCACGGATACTGTCCATGTGTTAGGCCTAAGTTCATCTCGCTTGAGAGCCCAACATTGGAAAATTGTGTCCTTACAACTAATTTGACAAAAAATAAAATCATATAAGAAATTTACAATCTTGAAAACTAATTTTATAATCTAATATCAATTGTGGTTGACACTCTATTTCAATTTGAAAATATATATTAAAGTTTGATTATTTACTTATTTATACATGACCTCTTTTATAAATGCCATCTCATTGTTAAGTAACATGCACTCCAAAAATTTTATATTTTATTGAAAATCCGTTTATTTTGGACATGAATTGTTAAAAAATAAGTTTATGCATCCATAATTTATGCTAATTTAATTGATATACTTGGGCTTTACTCCTTTCACACTTATGAATGTTTCTTATCCATAATTATAATTTTAAATATATGTCTTTAACTCTACTGTAATCATATTATCTTGGCATGTTCTTTGTTATATGATATCAAATTTTTTTTTTACTCATTATAATATGCCTCAACAATTCATTTTTCAAATCATTTGCATACAGTTATGTAAAAGTTTTAATTGTTTCCTTAAGGCCGTTGTATCTAAATAATATTATATATATATATATATATATATATATTTGAATAACGTTCTCCAAAAAATGTTTAAAAAAATTGAATTTTTTTTAAATTAATAATAATAACAACAATGTCCATTATATATGCCAATTGAGTTTAACTTATGCACTGTGAAGCTCACAACAAACAATAAAACTAGTAATGTCTTAATTTTATTTTTACCAAAAAAAAAAAAGTTTAAAAAATGGATCGGATCACTAGTTAGTTGGGTCACGTCAAGTTGGCCCACAAAAATGGATTATGTCACGGGTGAACCTGTTTTTGTTTCAGGTAAAAAAATTCAGGCTCAAATTGGGTTGGGTCAACAAATTTTAACTAGTTTTGCCATATTTGCTATAATTATTAGAGTCAACTAGCCGCGAACCTGCACATTCCGCGTAATAATTATTTTTATGGTGATTTTATTAATTTTTTTTTTTACAATTTAAACTATTCTAATAATGAGTAATGTACTACGTAATTATATTTTTATTTATTATAGAAACAATTATAAATGTAATACAAGAACAATCAAAAACACCAAAAAAATGTAAACTAAAAAAAAATTAATAAAACTTAACAATGATTAATTGAACCAATATTAGGATAAAATTTTGTTTTTGATAATCCATTAAGGTTATTTTCTTTGTAGAAATTATAATTTTGGCCACCCAAAACATATTATCAAATAAATAATTATTAGCAAAATCTAAGAATTAAATTTCTATACATGCACTGTTATAAAATAATAATAATTAAAATAAAATTACAAAAGTTAAAAGTTGTCACCTATCCGATTATTTTCATTTGGCTAACCTTTGCTTTTCTTAAAATGAATGGCATTATAGAGTAATACAACTATTAAGAGTACTTTGTCCACCACAAAGGATTAGAAAATAAACAAAAATTAGTAAAGTCTCATAGTTTAATATTTAAATTGAGCACTATAAAAAATCATAATATGTAACAAAATAAATACCAAATTATCCAAATCATGCTATGTAATAGAATAATATTATATTTTTATATGCTATATTTAATTTATTAGAACGCAAAAGGATAACATTTAACAATCAAAGAAAAAAAAAAAAAAAAAAAACAACAATTTAAAAAACAAAACTAAATTGCATTAACCCAAAATAGAGATTTAAAGAATATAAAAAATTATCAATCTAAAGTAGAAATGCAAGAAAAATAAAAAAAATCCACAAAAAAATTTAGAGAGAGAGAGAGAGAGAGATAGAGACAGAGAGAAAGAGAGAGAGAGAGAGGACCATTTTTTTGTGAAGGAAAACTATGCATAGAATAAAAGAGATATTGACAACTTTATAGTAAGAGGGTGTGAATAAGAAGAGATAAAAATAAAGGAAGATGAAGCGAAAGAGGAAGAATGATATTAATGTAGAGGGTAGTGGGAAGATGAAAATGTAAGGGAGGGAGAAAGATTGAAAGAGCAGTTGGGAGATGAAATGGTAAGGGAGAGAGAAAGGTTGGAGAAGTGTAAATATTAAAAAAAATGTTAAAAACAATTATAAGAAATTTGGAAAGAAAAAAAAAAAAAAAAAAACCCTAAAGCTTGAAAGGCTTCAACGTTGTTGTTGTTGTTGTTGTTTTCTCCCCCCCCCCCCCCCCCCCTCTTCTTTTAAGCTGAAAAGAGTTACACAAAATCCTAAAGTCGAACTGAAAAGGCTTTGGGTTGGGCTTGATAGTAAAACTAAATAAATAAGAGGTGATCTGGATTAATTATATAGATTTATTATAGAGTGATAATGGAAGTAAATAAATAAGTAGTTGACTGAATTTATTATAAGGTGATAGTGGAAGTAAATAAATAAGTAGTGGGCTGCATTTTTGGATTTGAAAATTGTAAAAACCATTTAAAAATTGTATGACAAATTATATTTAAAAAAAAAAGAAAAGAAAAAGAATGACATGACAGCTGATGTGGTGCAACGTGAGAGCAGCAGCATTAAACGCTACGCTTCAGCTTTTAATAATTTATAGAATATAGATTTGGGGAGGGAGGAGAAGTAGAATGAAGTTGGCCGAAATATTTCTAAACTTTAGTATGTGTGGGATGGAAGATTATACACACTTGAGGAGGTAGTCCATTCCTCAAAGGACTCTAGATAAACTTGTTTCTAAAAATAAATAAATAGACTAAAAAAATGAGGTGGCCATCTTCTATTATTATCTTGTAATGAATATAGAATGCAGGGTCATCTAAGATAAACCACATAATTAAAAAAGAGAGATGATAATAGCTCTTTATCTTGGTAAACCAAAGTATGACCAAACTCTTACTTCCTTTTTTTTTTTTTTTTTTTGATGAAATAAAAGAATAACTCTTACTTCCAAACTAAGAAGCAAGGGATGGGTTAGCACCATCATCATATAAACAAAAAAGACAAGTAGTAGAGTTCATAGATAGGAAACTTCCTTATTGAGTCAAAGCAATTTGAATTTCAGATGGATCCATAAAGATGCAAATATGGCAGGTCACTATCTTGCCCACAAGAAATGCTTTCTATGGTAGCTCTGATCGATGTTGGGCCTGACCCCCTACTATTGTTAACTCAATCTAGAAGGATTCCCTGGTTCCTGCTTGACCAGGGACTTCTTCCCTTGGGATGTTTTGTTTGCCGTATTTCCTTTTTTTTTTTCAGCAATAAAAGTTTTTAATTCAATAAATAAAAATTAAAAAAAGAAGAAGAGTAAAATAGAGTTCACAGGGAACATCCTCGCATCTGTGCCCGGTGCGGTTTCGTCCGAATCTGCTTAGAGTTCTTTAAACATGTTTTTACTTTTTAAGGGTCCACTAAAAGCTTTTATATATATCTGTTCTGACCAACACTAAAAACTTTTTGACGGACTGTTTTCTTGAAAAAAAATCTCAGAAGAGATTTCGTTGCTTTCGCTAAATCGTGTTCACAATCTTTTACTTCGGCGTCACAGCATCTTATTATATTTTATCTCAGCAGCGGTTTCAGAAATTTTATTTAGGAGCTTCATTAAAAAACTTTAATAAAAAAAGAATTTGAATATATTAAGTTACCAACAAAAAAAAAAAAATTAATACATGAAGTTTTACAATTTTTTTCTACAAGTAAATTTTGAATTATGAGTATCTATTACCAATGTGAGTAGGTATCAGCTTACAATCATTTTATTTTGTTAAGTTTATCTAACATTTTTATTTTTATGCAGTTTTTATTATCTATTTGTTATTATTTTCATAAAAATATTTTAAACTAAATGACTAAACTAAACTTATTGGTTTTATATTAATTATTGACGCACACAACCATGCACACTCATTCAATTTACACATAAAATTATACACTAGTGTTTACTTAACCAATCAATACTTAGACAATCACTAATTTTACGATTTTTTTTCTTAAATTTTACTAATTTTATAACAAAAAATTATTATAACATGATAACAATACACACACATGTAACAAACCATCTCTATTTCCTAATTATTAAATTATGTAAATTTATATTATATTTATATTGTACATACAAACATCCACACACATCATAATTCACACAAATAACATTATAACAAAAAGTAATGCACACAATCAATATTAGACACACTCATACGCATAATATAAATTTATAAAAAACAGTGACACTTACAATTCACAAACACTTACTCTCTTTTTTTAGAGCTGAAAATACTTATAATAAAGGTGTGCAAAATTTAAGTCAGGTGTGCAAAAATATATATTTTTTAAATTATAGTATTAAACTTGTGGGGACTATTTTTGCCGGTCCTCGGCAAGGCTCTGGGCGCAGTACCGAGGAGGCTCATTTTGCCGGTCCTTGGCAAGGCTCTGGGCGCAGTACCGAGGAGGCTCAGATGTCCCACATCGAAGAGAGCTTCCCCCACTTTCAACCTTATAAGCTGTGAAGCGAAGGAAGTAGTGCTATCGTATTCCGGTATTCGAATACCGGAATACGATAGCACTACTTCCTTCGCTTCACAGCTTATAAGGTTGAAAGTGGGGGAAGCTCTCTTCGATGTGGGACATCTGAGCCTCCTCGGTACTGCGCCCAGAGCCTTGCCAAGGACCGGAAAAATGAGCCTCCTCGGTACTGCGCCCAGAGCCTTGCCGAGGACCGGTAAAAATAGTCCCCACAATAAAAGAGGGTAGAGGCGTGCCCTTCAAGGGTAACAAAAACCGTGCGGGTATCATGCGGTCGGAGCAAGTCTCAAAAACTGACACCCTTGCCCCAAAGCGGACAATACCAATGATGGGTACTGCCCTCAAGAGCTTCTTTTATTGTGGGGACTATTTTTGCCGGTCCTCGGCAAGGCTCTGGGCACAGTACCGAGGAGGCTCAGATGTCCCACATCGAAGAGAGCTTCCCCCACTTTCAACCTTATAAGCTGTGAAGCGAAGGAAGTAGTGTACCATCGTATTTCGGTATTCGAATACGAGAATACGATAGTACACAACTTCCTTCGCTTCACAGCTTATAAGGTTGAAAGTGGGGGAAGCTCTCCTCGATGTGGGACATCTGAGCCTCTTCGGTACTGCGCCCAGAGCCTTGCCGAGGACCGGCAAAAATAATCCCCACAAAACTAACAAAAATATATTATATATTATATATATATATAACTTTTTTTTTTTTGCTGAAGTCAGGGGGTTCATTTGAACCCCCTAAGAAAAATGTAGCGCCGCCCCTGTTTTATCTTCTCAAAAAATTATTTTATTAATTATACCATACCATTTAATAACACATTTAATATCTCAATTTTTATTTTCCCATCCAATATATTAAAATAATATATATACAAATAAAATAAGATATCCCAAATCCATCTCTATTCTCTCCCATCTCTCTTCCCATCTACTCCCACCACCCCCACCACGAACAAACCCAAAAAAAGCTACCAGATTGAAACAAATCACCACTACATCATTGCCTAAAAACTAAACTTTCAAGCAGCTAAATTAAACATTTAAGCAACCACAACAAATTAGCAAGCAACAACCATTAAAACCACCACTATCAATCACCACCTCCACTACCATCAATCACAAACCCAACCACACCCACACTCATCAAACCCACCATCACCAGAAAAAGAAAAAAGAAAAAGAAGCAAACCCAACACCACGCACGGCAAGCAAACCCAACCCATTAGCAAGCAAACCTAACACCACCCATACCCACGGCCAAAACCCATCACCCACGGCCAACACCACCATGTCGATCCACGCCAAAACCCATCACCCATAACCCACCACCACAACACACCGATCTAGAAACCCGAAAACCCAATTGATCTCCACCGTCAGAAACCCACAAGAACGCACTGATCTCCATCGCCTAAAACCCATAAGAACTCACCGATCTCTACCGCCAGAAATCCATGGCCCACCACCCCGATCTACCACAATCCTCAGCCCCAGACCCACCAAGCAAACCCACCAAAATCCAATTAGCAATCCTCAGCCCCTTGACCACGATGATCTTGCCTCCGTAATTGTCCCCACAAAACTCTCCTTCACCGCTACTCCAACACCTTTTATTTAGGCCCAAAGCTCCATCACCTTCCCCAAAGACAGGGAGAGGGAGATGAGAGAAGTCAGAGACAAATTGAGAAAGAGAGAGTTGAGAAAGAAAGAGTCTGACATAGAGAGGAGAGAGAAAGAATAAAAAGGATTAAAATATTATTATTTTGTTTTGCCATAGTACTACAGTACCATTGTAAATGTATGATGGTACTGTAGCACTATGCCAAAAAAATTTACAATTATCCATGTTTAGCCTTCTGGCTGTTGAGACAAATTGGGCCTGAATGCTAAAATATGCTTACATTTGGCATTTGCAAGCCCAACTATGAATGCTCTTAAGGTAGGAAATGTGAATTATATATGGATATTTTTTAAAAATAAGGACACCTGACCTTAAAAATGGGGGTGTGGTATTATAGCTCAAAAAGTGTGAAACAATAATTTTTCTTCTTAAAAACATTTTGTAGATGAGTTATTTATTTATTTAGATATTTTAATTTTGTGAATTCTATCTCAGATTCTTATATTCTACTACATGTAAGCCAAAGTATTCATATGAAGTTATTAACACCTTGACTTGGAAAAAAAATTATATACATAATTATTTTTAAAGTAATATCTTTTGTTTACCTCTAAAAAAAATTGAATACCATAACTTGAAAATCCATGAATTTTGGTTCAACAAAATAATCATTACCCCAAACATAATCCTTAATCTCTAAAAAAATAAAATAAAATAAAATAAAGGGTAAATTATAGTAATCTACCCTGAAGTTTGGGTTAATACCAAGCACATTCAAAAGTTTTTTTTAAAAAAAATGAAAAATTTGGTCCTAAAACACTAACACAATTTGTGCACCGTTTATTAAACCATTTTATTCCATTTTTTTAGTCTCTCTCTCTCTCTCTCTCTCTCTCTCTCTCTCTCTCTCCATAAGGTTTCAAACTCAGCAAAGGACCAAAAAACTCTACCACTGAAACGGTTTCATAGCCGATCTATCCACAAAACTCACGCCATATGCCAGCATTTAAAGTTGGGTGGTTGGGTTGTGATTTAGGAGGATGGTGGACATCAATTGCTGGGTTGTGATGAATGGTGTGCAGGGGTTGCAAGGTCATAATCTGGTGGAGTTCATCGACTCATCGGTATATGTTTTTTATAATAATAATAATAATAATTATTATAATTATAATAATAATAATAATAAAAAAATAAATAAATAAATGATTTGGGCTTGTTTAGGTTTAAGGTATGAATCAGGATGGTTGGAAATGTTTGGTTTTAAGTAGGATGAGTGAATAGTGGTTGGTGGTGCTATGGTGGACAGTGGTTACTAGGTCAAACAATGCTTGCTATTTTGGGTTTCGGTTATGTTTTGAAATTTTCTTGATTTGGGTTTGTTTGAAATATGACGTTAGATGTTTGATTGGTTAAGTTGATCTATGTTTGAATGTCTTGTGTGATTTTGGATAATTGAGTTGATCTTGATTTGATCATTGATGTAGTGAGATTTTTGTTTTGTTTTTTCTTTTTTGAATGTTCTATAATTTTTTTACCCAAATGACTATGCCTGATTTTGGAAAATGGATATTAATTTAGTGAGTTTTTTTTTTTTTTTTTTAAATGTTTCTTAAATACATGGCCATGTGTATAACCTTTGGATTCAAGTTTGAGCTTGAGAGCGAGTGAGAGAGAGGCGCTTATGTTACAGGCAAAGAAGAGAGAGTGAAGAAATGAATAATATAAATGAACTAAAAAATTGTTTAGTAGAGAGTGAAGGAGCAGCATTACATGCAATTTGTGTTTTAAAAACTTTCGATGTGCTTAGTATTACTCTAAACTACTTCAAGGTAGGTTACTATAATTACCCTAAAATAAAAATCCAAATAGCATCAATAAAAATTTTTAAAAATTTATGACACCACATTTATATATGCTGACTTCCGGTTTTGTAAGTTTGATCACGTTAGGCGTTTAGGCAACTCGGTTGCTCATTTTCTTGCTAAACATTCTAAGTTTATCTGAAAGTTTGGATTGAGTCCATCCTGATGATATAGCCCCCTTGTAACCAGGGATGCATTGTTATTCTTTTTCTTGAAATAAAACTTGACCGTGTAGCCTGGATTCTCAAAAAAAAATAAAAATAATAATAATAATATGTAACAAAAGGAGAAGCCGGCCGCTATTTAAGACTTTTCAAAACTTAATTCTTTGGACTTTCCATCGTTTAAAAAAAAGTAAAATAAAATAAGCGTTAAGTCCCACTAAAAGTAAAATCGCTTGCTTGACTTATGAATGTTTTTTTATAGCCTATTTGTATTTTTTTTTATCAAAAAAATTTTTTTTGATAAATTTTATATTAAATATATAATAAAAAGATAAAAAATTGAATTATTTGAAATAAAATAAAATAAAACAATACGAAAAAAGCTGCTTTTTTTTTTTTTTTCTTTTCCAAACACTAACCCAAGAGAAATAAGGGAGAAAAGAGATGGGTCTATTTCTGTTTTTTCTTGGAAACCCATCAGAGAAGCTTCGAAGTGCTTGTGACATTGGCGCTTATATTAGATAAAAAAAAAAAAAAAACATAAAAAAAAAAAACGAATCTTGACCCAATAATCCTCACAAGAAAGACGTGAAGGACCATTTCATCACTGATTATTTCCCATCTTCAAAAAAAAAAAAAAAAAAAAAAAAAAAAAATCTAACGAATCTGATCTCCAATGTGAGTCTGCAAGATCTACAGTACTCCATTAAAATTGCACTCTTAAAACTATTAACAAGAAGACCCAGAAAATTCTTCCTTTCTGTTTTTCTCAGTTCTCAATCAGATATGGTTTAGTTAGTAAAAAAGCAAACAAGGCAACTTCTTATCTTCACAAACACCACCGTACCATGATTATCCTTGAAGTTTCGAAGTACAAACAAAACTCTCAATCAAACTTGACTAGACCTCACACACTCTCCCTCTCTCCCGCTCTAACAAAACCAAATCCAGCGAAAATATATCTAAGAAAAAGCGAGAGAGAGAGAGAGAGAGAGAGAGAGAGAGAGAGAGAGGGAGCTGGGGATAAAAAAAAAATAAGTTCATAGTTCGCGTGGTTGTCGCCGTCACCGCCTTGGCTTGATCTAGAGTTGTCCTAGTTTATTTTAAGTGGTTGATTGTGTCTTTTTGACATGGTCTGTTCATTGTCTTTGCCATGTTGTGCTATGCATTTGGTGCATGCTTGGGTGAGCATCAATAACTTGTTTACATCATTCATGATCTACTTGCTATCTCACATGCTCACTTGTATTGCCATTACCATTGATGCAATCTCTTGTTGACATATACGGATTGTTTTATACCATGAACAAGTTGCTGGACTATGTTCATATTATTGGTATTGTTCTTTGCATTATTGGATGTCTTTGGAGTTTTTGTTTTATGTGTTAACATTGTAGATGCCTCCAAGACGTGGTCAATCTTCCACACCTCAGCAAAGGGAAAGTTTAATAAACCTCAACACCGGCTAAGAGAACAAGGCATTCTGCTTTCCTCATATCATCCTTACCTTATAACTCAAAGTCTCAAAATAACTGTATACCTTCTTCTGCCTTGACATTACCATAATCAAGATAAACAACAACAATAACCAATTTTACTCCAAAATTTATCGTAGTCTTCCACTATTAGATAGAATAACAGGGAAGTTCCAACTTACCCGTGAGAATGGTGCTGTAAATTGGACTCTTTACTTTTCTCTGTGCGCCTAGGACACCCACGCACCCATACAAAAAGCAGAGCTTCAACAGAGAATGGACTGCATTGGTCAGAGTACTGAGTTATGTGAATTTCACAACACAAGAATGTGGTTGCTATATACAGAGCTAAAGTACGACTGTAACATTGTGCATCACACTTGGCTACATCAGTTTGTAATAAAAATACATATAAATTTAAGGATGAAATACAGGTTTTTCATTTCAAATCTTGCATTTGCTATCAACTCGATTCATGAAATTTAGAAATGATTTGTTGTTAATATCTTCGCTGAATGAGGATGAAACTTCCTTCCGTCTAGTAACACTAAAAAATGGCGTTGCATTAACAAAACAGCATAAAAATTTAAAATGAGAAGGAAAAACAATCAAGGTTTTTGGCACTTGAGCCCTTTACCGTGTATAAAATAAAAAGAATTAAAATAACTTTAATAGAATCCATAGACTACACTTTTGGCTCTGTATAGAAATGGTTATAGAAAGTGAGCTCGAAGAAGTTCTCAAATTAAAATTTTTTGAGAACATGCAGTTTTTGCATTCCATTTGGCCAAACTATCTTAAGTAGAAGGTCTGTCATTGACAGACAACCAACCAATGTTCCTGATAATTCAAGATGGATAAATTAACTCTGTGGAGCCAAATTCCATGACACCATCTGCTACACGTATCCAAGACATGGTCTGGAGTCCATACTGATGGCCCTCACGGGCCTGGTAGTACTTTGAGCTCTTCAGGCAGTCCTCCCCGATCACCCAGATGGGACTCGAATTGCTGAAAACTTGGTTTAGGACACTGCCAAAGATGCTAAACCACGAATCCATGAGCTGGAAGAACGACAAGGCCATGGCCTTGTCATTAAATTTGTAATCGTTCACGTTGTAGAACCCTTTGACCTGACTGAAAGTGCCCCATAGAGGAGAACGGGATGGCCTGTCTAACTCCCAGTAGATAGCATAGGTCCACCTCTCCTGGGCCTGCCTCAACTCCGCCTCAACTTGCTTTTGGAAGATTCTGTCTTCGTTCGAGATATGGAATTTAAATGAGCGCCAACGATTTATATTAGGCTCCTGAAAATGAGGTTCAGTTTTACCAGTAACAACTTCTTTAAATTCATGACTCAATTTGCTTTTGTTTGAACCAAACTGATCGTGGTATTGGGTTGATTCAATTGAACTAGAATAAGAATAGCTTGGTGGGAAGATTGAGGTTATGGAATTACCAAATCCGGGATTCGATCTTTCACTACGCAATGAATTTATCTGAGAGTCCAGAGACTGTGTGGGTGGAAATAGTGATGATATGGACGGAGGGAAGTGTATGGTTTGAGTAGATACAGAGCTTGACACAGAGTTGTATGGTGGAAAGAACGATGTTATGGAATAAGGAGACAAGTAGTGTTGAAGTGTTCGATTAGACAATGAACTATCACTACTATCAGACAGGGAGTTGGCTGCTGGAAAGAGTGAAAAGATGGTAGTAATCCCCTCTTCTCTATCTGGCAGAGACATGTGGGCTTCGGCAATGGTTTCCTTCAAATAATTTTGTGATTGAAAAAGGCAAAAAGGGAAAATTTAATGTGACTAAAACTAGGAGGGAAGGACCTACAAATGGATTGCACAACACTGAGGGCAGGGTAGCATCATATAAATAAAAAAAAGCAGCAGTGGAGTTCATAGGAAACTGCCTGAGCATCTATTGCTCCATGGTTTCGTCCGAGTTTCGTAGAAGTTCATTAGAAATGTTTTCAGTTTCCAGGCCGGTTAAAGACTTTATGGCCGACATTTTTATTAAATCAAATTTTGAAAGAGCTTTGATGGTTTTACTTTTACATTTGTTCACTCTCTTTAATACATGAAGCATAAAGTGTGGATACTTGACTCTAAAAAAGATAAATGCATAAAGTGTGGATACAATTTACGATTAGTGCTTTAAAATTCTATTGTATTTTATGTATGATATTATGTTTTATGCAATAATATCATACATAATATTTGTGTGTGTGTGTGTGTATGTGTGTGTGTGTGTTAGGAACAGAGCTATTGTTGAATGTGAGGTGGGGTGGGGTGGGGGGAGTGGCCCTCCAAATTTTTTTAATAATCTTTTAGTAATAATAATAATAATAATAATAATAATGATAATAATAATAATAATTGTAGAGACTTGTTTGGCAAACCAAACCCAAGCTGTCTGGGATCTTGGCCTAGTGAGTCTAATACAATAAATTTATAGAGAATGAGTCAAAAAACTAGGCCCTAATGAGCAGAACAACGGATAGTAGGGATTTAAAGGATGATCGAACAAAGACTGGGAGAATAGAATTGAATAAATTCACTTCTCCGAGGAGATCTTTTTTTTTTTTTTTTTTATATATATAAATTAATAACAATTAAGTACAAATACTATTTTAATTGCTACAGTGTTACTTTCCTCTCCCCTTCCCCCCTTTTACCTTCAAGGGTTTCCTGCATTATATGTCTCCTTCCTGGTGATCTTGACCTTCCATTTATTGATCATCCAAACCACCACTTGAGTGCCCGTCCCATCAGACACCCCTTTTGGCTTTTTATGAGTTGTGGTAGCTAAGGCAGCACTGTTCAGAGGTCTTCTCAACATAAATGCGGTCAGAAAAGTAGCTGTAGCGCATTAAATGCGGTGGTAACAGCTTTTCCTTAGGTACCTCCTAGCTTCCACCTTTTGGTTCGCTCGAGGTGTACGTTCCTATCACTGGAGCTTCTCAGAAGATCTTTTTGATTAATAGGATCTATATCTGGTCCGTGTTTAGCTTGTCCGAGGAGATATTCTTCCTCGGACCACCCTTCTAGCCATATCATGTTCATGAAGGTCTAAGCTTAAACCACTAATGACTATTTAATCGTCCTCGGATCATCTATGTTCTCAGCTAAGGCCTAAGGCCCAATATCGGGTTTTGGCCTTTCCCTCACAATAGCCCTTCAAAATTTCAAATTTTCTCCTCTCATTCGAGGAGAAAATTGGGGTTTGGATTTTTAAGAGATAAGACCATTTATTTCTCTGGTTTATACATGTGAAATTACCGCTTTGTACGCCCTTTTATTGCTACTGACGCTTCGTAGCCCGCGAGTCGTTATTAATTACTCCAGGTGCGTTATTTTCCCCACATCCAACAGTGGGGTGTTAATCCAATGATTGATATTTTTCCTTGGGTTTTAAGCGGGATAACTCCCATTCAATCTTACCCTCTATATAAAGCATCGAGGGAAATCAGTTTCCCTTTACTTTACGAATTCTCAAGTCCTCTGGAGATCTCAGGCACTCCAACTTACCAAGCTCCGTACAACCCTAAGTTTTCTTAACTCTTTTCCTTAAGGGATTACCAAAAGATTTTTCCAAAGGTTCAAGATTTGACACATTCACTTGTTTTCGTAAGTATCTATTTCTTTAGACCTTCTTTTTCTCCTTTGCCGAGTTCCTCGGCCTTCTTCCTTATTAAAAAACTTTCACCTTGCCATCCACGTTTGCTTAGATAGGTAGATTTAAGCACTTAGTGAATTCTCCGGTTGGTATGGAGGGTTTTAGGACCAAATACCATATCCCAAAGGGAGTGGGCTTACAATATTGTCTCCCAGACCAAATACTTACCAATAGAGAGGTGGGCGAAGTTGTCATTCCAATGGTCGCTTTTATAGAGGGAGGAATGATACTTCCCATGGGAAGGATAATTAGAGATAACCTGCTCAACCACAGGTTGTGTCCCCACCAGTACGCTCCTAACATGTTTAGAATCTTAGGGAGTGTAGATGTCCTAAATGACCAAATGAATCTTAGGCTTACATGGCACGACGTCACTCACATGTACGAGTGCAATTCTCTCGCCGGGAGATATTACCTTAAATCTCGATCCGAGGAGGTGAGATTGATATCCTGCCTTCCCAAGTCCAACAAAGGCTTGAAGGACGATTACCTAGTCATCTCCGGGGAGTGGCATGACGGTCTTCACTGTCCAGTTAAGGCGGGAACACCAGGTGGGGTGCCCTAGGATTAGGTCCCTTGGCAGGGACCTTAGTTTTCTAAGTTTTTCTTCTATTCATTCCAAGCCATTCCTCTCCTCGGATTATAGTTGTCATTGGTCTATCCGCAATTTCCTTTTCGAATATTTTTGTAGATAAAGATCACGTCTCTCTGAAACTTAGCCTTGTCAACGTTCCGGGGCTTAACTACTTGCTGAGGTTGGAAATATTCGTAAGTGAAGATGGACAGTTACGGGCTGCTCACCTGATCTTAGATTACGAGCCATTGTCACGCATATTTCAGGACGTAGGCCAAAAAATAAGAACAGGTAACCCAAAGCTTGCTCGAATAGACGTCTCTAAGTCTGGGTTTTTGGCTCAAAGAGATCTTCCCCCTGTTGTGTTGCCACCCCAACCTACTCCTCAACAAGTAGTTGCTCTAAGAGAGGAGTCAGCCTCGTCCCGCCATTCCCTAGATGCTGAGATCGACCAGTTCCACTTCGAAGACGAGGAAGGGGCAACGGAAAAGCCTGTAGAGCTCTCGAACTCCGAGACTGAGTCTGAAAGATTTTCTGGCATCCATCATCCAAGGTTAATAGTCGCTTGGCCGAATAATAGCTCCGAGGAAGAAGAAAGCATAGACCTGAAGCAAAGGACCGGCTTGAAAGGCCTGATGGCCAATAGGAATAAAAGGGGGGTCAACTCCAAAAGAAGTTCCCAAGATCCAAGTTACCTCCAATCTTCCTCCTCCTCCCCTTCAACTCCCTACTGACCTTGAACTGAAGGCCAATCCAAACCTAAGGAAGAAAAGGCCAATATAGGACCTAGACGAAGGTGAGGTGGCACCTCACAAGGGTGCCAAGCAAAATAAGAAAGCCAAGGACTCCCAAGACAAGAGGGCCCATTCTGTGGAGAGCTGGGATGAGGCTGAAGTGCGCCGAGGGCAGTGCTCCTAGGCCCTTCATTTAGAGGTGGAGGGTGCTCCCATTCCTTGGGATGCCACGATCTGGGAGTCTCAAAAAGGGCTCGCGGGCATCCTTACCGAGGCCCTGAAGCAGCCCATTCTTCTCCCTCGAGACATGGAGGGCCTCAGGCGTACTATGCAACTTGACCTCTTTATGTCATTGAAGAGGAACCTTGCAATGGTAAGTTAATCAATATCATTTTCGTTAAATACTAAGCTGCACGTTCATTTATATATGTGTATATTCTTTATGACCCCTTTACTACTTTTATGCAAATTACCCAGCAAATTTATGTAACTGAGGAGTAGGTCAGGAATGCCCATGATGAGGTTAGGGCTGAGGCCTACTCTCGACTAAAGGTTGAGAAGTAGCTGGGGGCTCTAAGGTAGGAGTAGGCTGAGTTGTTCGAGAAGCTAAAAGAAGCGGATAAAGCTCATCAGAGTGCTTTGGCGGGTCTAAATACCGCTGAGAGGCAAGCTGAGGATCAGCGCCAACAACTGAATATAACCAAGATAAACCTGGCCACAGAAAAACAAACTGTTTTGGATATCAAGACCAAGCTGCAAAAAGTCAAGGATGCAGCTTAGGTGGCCAGGGAAGCCGCGGAGGCCGCAATGAAGGTATCCTACAAGCTTGGGGTGCGGGACACGGAGACTCAGCTGGTAGAGGAGGTGGTCATGGTGTGCAGGGACTACTGCACTGAGTCTTGGGGAGTAGCAATGGACCGGGCGGGAGTTTCTGAAGACTCCGAGCTGAGGAGGGCCGAGAATATTTTCTTCCCAGAAGATTTTCAAGAAATTCTAGATACAATCCGTCCTCCCGAGAAACTCCCTACCACTCAAGCTTCTCTTCTTGATGCCGAAGTTCCTGAGAAGGCTAGAGTGGATAAGGAGGCTCAACCACCTCTGCAGGCTAAGCCCTCCGAGGATGCCTTTACAATCAAGGAGGTGGTTTCCCAAGCCAAGGACGCAGAGGCTAAGTCCAAAGCTGATGATGTCCCTCCAAGGCTGCTGATCCCAAGAAAGAACATCCCCAAGCCAAGGCCTAGATGTAGGAATTTTTTATTTTTTTGAATGTATATATACTTTTTGTAAGGGTTATCTGTCATCAAACATAGTGTATT
Source organism: Lithocarpus polystachyus (assembly GCA_033629205.1). Taxonomy (NCBI): domain Eukaryota; kingdom Viridiplantae; phylum Streptophyta; class Magnoliopsida; order Fagales; family Fagaceae; genus Lithocarpus; species Lithocarpus polystachyus. The sequence goes on from CM066172.1 coordinate 18,506,258, forward strand.
CAAATTTGTGTTCAATGAAAATGTTTTTTCCTTTTCTCCCCTGTATTTTCGCTTAGTATGCTTTGAAGCTTATCACTATTGCTAATGGTATTGAACTACTAACAATCTAAATTACTTGGTGAACTGATACCATAGGGTCCATCCAGTTAGGGCCCCACTCTAACTTGGTGAACCTAGACCACTTCTCTCCTTGCCTCCGTGGGTTTGTACAAGTCCTCTACAAGGATGACACGAGGCAAGCTCTATGCCGAAGAGGTTGCAACTGTGGCTAGGGAATCTGTATGCGTGTTTCCGCTTTTGGGGATATATGATAGGTTAAAAGATTTGAACCTTGACCGTGAATGTCTAACCTGACTCAAGTATCCTTGCATCCGTTCATCTCTTGCTTCAAACTCTCCTTTCACTTAGCTAGCGACCAATCTTGAGTCCGAGAACATTTCTACCGCTTTTCCACCCATTCTTTGAACCATGGCCATCCCCACCAGTAGAGTCTCATACTCAGCTTCGTTATCTGTGGCTGAGAAGTTTAGCCTCAATGATTTTTCAATAGTAATCTTTTTAAGGGATATTAGAACTAGCCCCATTCCAGATCCCTTCTGATTTGCTGCACCATCAATGTATACTCTCCAGGATAGGGGACTCTGCTGGAAGATCATGTTGACCAATTTTTCGTCTGTGCCGCACCTCTTTGTTTCCACTTTTAATAGAGATTCAACAAACTCGGCAACAAGATCCACGAGGATCTGACCCTTAACAGAGGTACGAGGCATGTACTTGATGCCAAAAGCCCCTAGGATTGTGGCCTATTTAGCAATCTCTTCGAAGTAGAGCTCTAATCAGAAGCTGAGTTAGGACAACAACCGTGTGTGCTTGGAAGTAATGGGGAAGTTTGCAGGTGGCCTGTACCAATGCAAAAATAGCTTTCTTCAATGGCAGATAACGAATCTCGGCCTCGTGTAGTGACTTGCTGACATAGTAGACTGGCCTTTGTACGCTGTTATCGACTGGTATCAAGACCAAGCTGACAGCATCAGGGGCCATAGCAATATAAGCAAATAGGACTTCATCAACCTTAGGACTGGACATGATAGGTGATCGAGAGAGATAATCCTTAAGCTGTTGGAAGGCCAGGGCACATTCCTCGGTCTACTCAAATCCCATCCACTTATTCATTAGTAGGAAGAAGGGTCTGCACCTATTCGCTGATCGAGAGATAAATCGGTTCAAGGCAGCAGTCATCCCGATTAGTTTCTGGACCTCATTGGGATTCTGAGGTGGTTGTAAACTATTGATCGCCTTAATTTGATCAGGGTTAACTTCAATCCCTTGGTGAGTAATCATGTAACCTAGAAATTTGCCCGACCCCACAACAAAAGAGCATTTGGAAGCATTAAGGCGCAACTTGTGCTTCCTCAGAATTTCAAAGATGTTCCCGAGATCTCCCATGTGCTCGGACACCACCTTACTCTTCACCACCATGTCGTCTATATAGACCTCGATGCTCCTGTCTAACTGTGGTTCAAACATTCTAGTCATCATCCTTTGATAGATAGAATCTGCATTTTTCTTGATTGTCCAGCGCTAGTAGATCTGGTGGTACCCTTGAAAAGCATCTAAGAAGCTCATCCGAGGATGGCCTACGGTCGCATCCACTAGCTGGTCTATCTTAGGCATAGGGAAAGGATCTTTTGGGCAAGCCTTATTTAGATCTGTGAAGTCTACACACACTCACCATTTCCCACTCTTCTTTTTCACCACCACAGTGTTGGCTAACCACTCAGGGTAGAACACCTTCTTGATAGCCCCTACTTGCTTAAGTTTCATCACCTCGTCTTTGACAGCATCAGAATGATCTTTGGATGAGCACTGGGGTGGTTGCTTTTTGGGAGTGACAGAGGGATTAACGTTTAAATGATGACAGATGAAGCTTGGATCCACTCTTAAGGCTTCGTAAGCACTCCACATAAACACGTTGGCATTTTTTCTAAGAAACTATATCAACTTCTCCTTCTTTGGAGGAGGCAGCTAAGCCTCGATCTTAAAGAACTTCTCTGGATCATCACTAATAACGACCGTTTCCAAATCGTCACATTTCACCTCCTCAGCTGGTCCATTGATAAGCAGGCCTAGAGCTCTTAATTGCTATGAACCTCCTCCAGCAGAGGCCGAAGACTCAGCTTTTGGTTGATGTAAGATGGTAGCCATCAGGCATTGCCTAGCCGTGGATTGACTTCCCAAGATCTCCTTTACCTAGCCCGCCGACGGATATTTCACCTTCTGGTGTAGGGTAGAAGTAACAGCTCCTAGGGTATGAAGCCAAGGTCTAGCCACAATGGCTGTGTAGGGTGAATAAGTGTCCACCACGATGACATCCACCTCTACCACCTCTGAACCGGTCTATACAGATAATTGGATTTGGCCTCTCGGGATAATAGTTTTCCTGTCGAAACTTACCAAAGGAAAGTCGTAGGCTATCAGGTCTTAACTTCAGCCCCTTGTACAGGTCGGAGTACATAATCTCAGCGCCGCTGCCCTGATCTACCAGAACTCTCTTCACATCATACCCCCTAATACTGAGTGTGACCACCAAAGCATCATCATGAGGCTGTATAATTCCAATCTTAACATCATCCGAGAAGCTCAACATTAGCTGGGAACCAACTTTGGCCCTCTTGGGCTCCTCATTAGCATCCTCGGTACGTAGCTGAGCCACAGACATCACTTTGGAAGGACATAAGCTGGTCCTTCTAGGTGCAGCAAAAATGAAATTTATCATTTCTAAAAGTGGCCTTGAAGAATCATCTCTTCGGGGCTCTGAGTTTGACTGGCCCCCTTGACCACTAGAATGATGCAAGAGCTGCTTGAGTTTTCCCTCTCGAACCAGCTGGTCCAAGTGATCCCATAAATTCCTATAGTCTTCCGTAGTGTGTCCTAGGTCTTGGTGGTAATGGCAGTAAAGGCTCTGATTACGCCTCATGGGGTTGCCTGCCATCTTACTTGGCCATTTGAAGAATGGCTCGTTCTTGATCTTTTCGAGAACCTGACGCACTGGCTCTCAGAATGCAGCATTAACCACCTGAGTACTGGCAGGCCTTGACTGCCCAGCCAATTCCCTCCGAGGTTGATTATTGTGTCGGTTCGACTTAAAATCCCTCCTCTCCTAGGGAATAACCTTTGCCTTTCCTTTGTCTTGCTGCTAATCTTCCTCAACTCTTTTGTACTTATCAATCTAATCCATGAGTTGGCGTACACCGGTAACAGGCTTGCCAGTCAGAGATTTCCTCAAACTGTGCTCGGCTGAAAGGCCGACCTCAAAAGTACTGATGACCAAATCATCAAAGTCTCCGTCTATCTCATTAAATATCTCCCAGTATCTGTCTGAGTACGTTTTTAGGGTTTCCCTCTCTTGTATGGATAAGAATAGTAGCAAATCTAAAGGACGTTGGACCCTACTACATGTGATAAAACGAGAGCCAAATGCTCGGGTGAGCTCCTTGAAGGAATCTATGGAATTAGCCCTCAAGCCATCTCATTGCCACGAGTCCCAATTTGGATGGGAAAACCTTGCACATCAAGGCTTCATCCTTGGAATGGACGGCCATCCTCTTATTGAAGTGGCTCACACGCTCTACAGAATTCTTTCGACCATTGTAAATGGTGAATGTGGGTTGATGGAATCGCCGAGGAAGTTTTGCCCCTTCAATCCTATGCGTGAGAGGAGATCTGGAGATCTAATTTAACGCCTTGCTCATGGCGTCATTTCCCAGGCCTCTACGTGGCGGGCTTTTATGCCTACGTCTATGATAATGCTCCTCACCGTGAGCAAAAGGTTTGCTTGGTGGAGTTCTTGACCTTCGCCTGTAATCAACATCCTCTTCATCCCTAGAAGAACTGTCAGAGCCAGAAGGAGTTCACTTCCACTGTGCATGGCGCAACTTCTTCTTTATGTTATCAATCTCCAACTGCATGGCTTTTTCATTATTTGGCCCATGAGAAACGTGAGTTCTCACTCAAGAGTGGATTCTGTTTGTATGCGTAGTGTTCATACTACCCTCTCAATCTCTTTCACGCTCAAGATTAAGAAAATTACCCTGTCGTTGGGAACCTGTAGACTCTGCCTGGTGTGGATCCGATCCCACCATTGTTGACTGTTGCACTCATTATGACATAAGCCCTCGCCACAGACGGCGCCAATTGTAGAGACTCGTTTTGCAGACCAAACCCAAGTTGTATGGGATCTTAGCCCAATGAGCCCAATACAATAAATTTATAGAGAATGGGTCAAAGAACTAGGCCCTAATGAGCTGGACAACGGCTAGTAGGGATTAAAGGATGATTGAACAAGGACTGAGAGAATAGAATTGAATAAATTCATTTATCCGAGGAGATCTTTTTTTATATAAATCAATAACAATTGAGTACAAGTACTATTTTGATTGCTACAGTGTTACTTTTCTCTCCCCTCCCCCCTTTTTACCTTCAGGAGTTTCTTGCATTATATATCTCCCTCTTAGTGATCTTGACCTTCCATTTGTTGATCATTTAAGCCACCACTTGAGTGCCCGTCCCATCAAACACCCTTCTGGCTTTCTGTGAGTTGTGGTAGCTAAGGCAGCACTGTTCAGGGGTTTTCTCCACATAAATGCAACTAGAACAGTAGCTGCAACGCATTAAATGCAGTAGTAACAGCTTTTCCTTAGGTACCTCCTAGCTTCCACCTTTTGGTGCTTTCGAGGTATACGTTCTTGTCACTAGAGCTTCCCAGAAGATCGTTTTGATTAATAGGATCCATATCTAGTCCATGTTTAGCTTGTCTGAGGAGGTATTCTTACCATGAGAAACGTGAGTTCTCACTCAAGAGTGGATTCTGTTTGTATGCGTAGTGTTCATACTACCCTCTCAATCTCTTTCACGCTCAAGATTAAGAAAATCACCCTGTCGTTGGGAACCTGTAGACTCTGCCTGGTGTGGATCCGATCCCACCATTGTTGACTGTTGCACTCATTATGACATAAGCCCTCGCCACAGACGGCGCCAATTGTAGAGACTCGTTTTGCAGACCAAACCCAAGTTGTATGGGATCTTAGCCCAATGAGCCCAATACAATAAATTTATAGAGAATGGGTCAAAGAACTAGGCCCTAATGAGCTGGACAACGGCTAGTAGGGATTAAAGGATGATTGAACAAGGACTGAGAGAATAGAATTGAATAAATTCATTTATCCGAGGAGATCTTTTTTTATATAAATCAATAACAATTGAGGACAAGTACTATTTTGATTGCTACAGTGTTACTTTTCTCTCCCCTCCCCCCTTTTTACCTTCAGGAGTTTCTTGTATTATATATCTCCCTCTTAGTGATCTTGACCTTCCATTTGTTGATCATTTAAGCCACCACTTGAGTGCCCGTCCCATCAAACACCCTTCTAGCTTTCTGTGAGTTGTGGTAGCTAAGGCAGCACTGTTCAGGGGTTTTCTCCACATAAATGCAACTAGAACAGTAGCTGCAACGCATTAAATGCAGTAGTAACAGCTTTTCCTTAGGTACCTCCTAGCTTCCACCTTTTGGTGCTTTCGAGGTATACGTTCTTGTCACTAGAGCTTCCCAGAAGATCTTTTTGATTAATAGGATCCATATCTAGTCCATGTTTAGCTTGTCTGAGGAGGTATTCTTCCTCGGACCACCCTCCTAGCCATATCATGTTCATGAAGGTCTAAGCTTAAACAACTAATGACTATTTAATCTTCCTCAGATCACCTATGTTCTTGGTCAAGACCCAAGCCCCAATACCGGGTTTGGGCCTCTCCCCCACAATAATAATAATTATAATTATAATTATTTTTAGCAATTTGTTTCAATAAAATTGCACTTTGTCCCCCTCAACAATATTATTGATATTTTTAAAAGCTAAAAAAAAAATAGCTCAACAACAAAAATTAAGCCCAAACAACACCCCAAAACAAACACAAGCAACCAAAAAAAAAAAAATCAAAGTTGATTCTAGAGATCTAACTAGGATAGGAGTTGAAAACACCCAACTTACGGCAAGATACAAATATAATAAAAGGGAAAAAGAAGGCGATTTCTAAGCCATTCAAAAAAAAAAAAAAAAAAAACCTAACTTACTGCAAAATGCAGTCGAGCAGAAGAGTTCAGCAGCGTCACTGTAGGTCTAAAGCAAAATAGCAGAAGCAGAGGTATCCCTCTCATGTTGAATCTTTATTTGATTAACTTAGATTTAATTATGTGTCAACAATGTTGTGACTTATGAAGAAAATTTAAATAGAGCAAGGATGGAGAGACATAGAAGAGACTAGTAGAAACTAGAGAGAAAAAGTCAAAGAGAGAGGTAAAATTTTGACCCCATCTTTGTCTTTCTCTCCTTAATAAAGCTCAAAATTTATATGTTTTTATAAATAAAAAAGTTGTAATCTCTTCTGACTAACAAACACAACATGCACTACAAGAAAAAAGACATAATACAACAAGTATTATTGCAATAAAAAAAAAATAATGGATGTAATATATATACTATTGCATCTTTAGGTTGTTTTTGTTGTAATAGTAACTTAAATTTATTACATTAATATGAGATTGTAGCAATAATTATTATGTTATATCAAAACACTACAACAAAATGTATTTTTAGTGACGAAAATTAGTGAGGAAATATTTTTCGTCACTAAAAATGAAAAAAATTATAACATTTAGTGATGAAAAATAAATTTCGTCACTATTGTAATCTAAAAAATGGGCGCCGGTGGAGGGAAACTTTGGCGCAAATTTCATTAATCTATAGTGACGAAATATTTCGTCACTAAAAGTTGAAATTTTTAGTGACGAATTATTTCGTCACTGTAGGTAATATTGTAGATAGTATTAGTGATGAAAATCCTTTCATCACTATAAGGAAGAATTAGTGACGAAAAATATTCGTCACTAAAAATAATAATAATTTTGCACTTATATGTTTTTAGTGACAAAATCACAATTCTTCACTAAAAGTATGATTTAGTGAAGAAATATGAGTTTCGTCTCTAAAAATCTCAACAAAGCTTGGGTTTTTAGTGACGAAGCTGAAATTCGTCACTAAAAACTTAAAAGCTTAATACCCGGCTAACCCATACAAAACTTAAAAGCCTGGGTACTGAGCTTCAAACAAAAGAAAACCATTTGCTCCCAATAATAAAAAAAAAACCATTTGCTTCAAAAAAAAAAAAAAAACGGCGTTGCCGATCAAGCCAACGTCGCCGATCGAGCCAACCGTCGCCGATGAAGCTCAACGGCGACGCTTGAGCTTAACGGCGATCGCGACGCTTGAGCTCACCGTCGATCGCCGTTGAGCTCTCCGTTGGCGAAGCTTCAAGTCGCCTATCGTTGGCGACGCTTGAGCTCACCGTCGATCGCCGTTGAGCTCGCCGTTGGCAAAGCTTCAAGTCCTGATCGTTGGCGACGCTTGAGCTTGCCGATCGCAACGCTTGAGCTCGCCGATCGTGACGCTTGAGCTCGCCATTGGCGAAGCTTCAAGTCGCTGATCGTTGGCGACGCTTCCGGCGACCCTTCGCCTCCCCTTCACACCGGTGACCTTTCGCCTCCCCTTCGCCGGTGGAGGGAAACTTTGGCGCAAATTTCATTAATCTATGTGACGAAATATTTCGTCACTAAAAGTTGAAATTTTTAGTGACGAATTATTTCGTCACTGTAGGTAATATTGTAGATAGTATTAGTGACGAAAATCCTTTCGTCACTATAAGGAAGAATTAGTGACGAAAAATATCCGTCACTAAAAATAATAATAGTTTTGCACTTATATGTTTTTAGTGACAAAATCACAATTCGTCACTAAAAGTATGATTTAGTGAAGAAATATGAGTTTCGTCTCTAAAAATCTCAACAAAGCTTGGGTTTTTAGTGACGAAGCTGAAATTCGTCACTAAAAACTTAAAAGCTTAATACCCGGCTAACCCATACAAAACTTAAAAGCCTGGGTACTGAGCTCCAAACAAAAGAAAACCATTTGCTCCCAATAAAAAAAAAAAAAAAAAAAACCATTTGCTTCAAAAAAAAAAAAAAAACGGCGTCGCCGATCAAGCCAACGTCGCCGATCGAGCCAACCGTCGCCGATGAAGCTCAGCGGTGATGCTTGAGCTCAACGGCGATCGCGACGCTTGAGCTCACCGTCGATCGCCGTTGAGCTCTCCGTTGGCGAAGCTTCAAGTCGTCGATCGTTGGCGACGCTTGAGCTCACCGTCGATCGCCGTTGAGCTCGCCGTTGGCGAAGCTTCAAGTCGTGATTGTTGGCGACGCTTAAGCTCGCCGATCGCAATGCTTGAGCTCGCCGATCGTGACGCTTGAGCTCGCCGTTGGCGAAGCTTCAAGTCGCTGATCGTTGGCGACGCTTCCAGTGACCCTTCGCCTCCCCTTCACACCGGTGACCTTTCGCCTCCCCTTCGCACCGGTGACCCTTCGCCTCCCCTTGGGTTTGTGCTATCTTTTTTTTTTTTTTTTTTGGTTGTTGTTATGTGAGATTTGGGAGCTGGGTTTTGTGTAGGAGGTTGTTTCTCTTTCTTTCTCTCTCTCTGAATTTTTTTTTTTTTTTTTTATAAATATAACTTGGTGAAAATTTTGGTGTGATTTTGAAAATGGCAGTGTTGGACGATGGGAATCAGACTCAGGAGAACAGCTTCATATATGTGAGTTTTTTTTTTCTTTTTCTGTAATTTGCTTAATTTTGTTCAGATTTGTGATTTATTTGAGTTTTTCTTTTTATACTTCTTAAATTTTTGTGTGTAAATTGTCTTGTACTTGAATTGATAATGATATATCTGTTTGATTTTACTGTCATATCAGTCTTTCACTTTCTGATTAGTTTCAAGTTGAAATCACAAATACGACAAAGCGCATAAATTAATTTTGAAATATTAATCTGATTTGTGGTAAGATTTATCTGCAATTTTTTTTCAAATGGCAAAGATTGTAGAATGAATGTACTAATTTCAGATTTGAAGTAGTTTGTATTGTTGATGTGAAATTGGATAATGATGTGCAAATTGTTTTTATTTTAGCGTTGGTCCATTGTTTAAATGGAAATTTCAAAGTAGTTTATACTGCCTGTAAGAGTTCAAATCGATGTGCAAATTTTATTTTGAAAAGCAAAAAAATGGTAGAATGAATTACAAATTCACAAATGAACATAATTTAAATTGCCACTGCTGGAGTTTTATGTTGTTTTTGGTTCACTTTTGCAATTACTTATGATAAAAAGCTTGTGTTGTGGGGAATGACCTATTTTACTTGGTTTTGTTTGGTTGTGGGGAAAATTTTTTTTTTTTTTGAATTTTGTGTTTTATTTTGGTTGTGGCTAGGTACTAGAATATGTTGAAAATTGAAACATTAACAAATGCTGGCATTAGCAAAGCTTGTGTGATTAGAAAGGGTATGATTCATATTTCATAATGTGACTTACAACTCCTACAAAGGAAATTTAAAGAAAAAAAAATCTTAAATTAGGCAGGTAGAAACCCAATAAATTTTCAAAAAAGTATAAATTGTTTTGATGATGAGGCTAAATATGTTGGGAACCCAATTGATTTGTGTATCGAACAGCCATTGCTTGGTTGAGTAGACCTATTAAGTAGACTATTTTGGGTATTTGAAAGACAAATATGGTCCATTTTTGTAGGTTCTTTCACTTAAATTAGCTTATATGCTTTTGTTAAGTCTTAGGTTGGAGAAAAACCTATAATGAGAACAAGTGGATAAGTACAATATGGCACAAGTCAAAGGCTCTGTAAGTTGAAAGTAATATTTGAGAAGAAAAGAAATCAAAGTAGTTTAAATTTTTGTGAAAGATATATCCTAGGTTTTAGATAACAATCTAAACGCCAAACCATCATCTTATAGATTTGGTCATCAAGATAGTGATACTTCATATTTTTATGAATTAACTATTTTTCTTCATTTTATTTGTTTGTTATTACTAGTACTTGTTTATGATTTAAATCATCATACAATGTATCAAAGAATAAAGAATCGGAGTGTATAATTTGGATCTTGATGAAGCATTAAGTAGTAATCCTAATACTAGTGTTATCTTGATGAAGCATTAAGTAGTAACACCATCACTCTCTTTCTCTCTCTCTCTCTGCTTGATTGAGGTTTATCATATGAGTGGGAATTGGATGGATAATCCTCTTGTTTTCATTATGATTAATATTACTATAAATGTTTTTGCTCCACAATTTAAATCATTTTGTTGTTTTAATGAGTCAAAAGATGACAAATCATAAAATATGGTAAAAATATGATTTGGGTATGCGCGCCATCCATGTTCTAACTATATGCGATTGTCAATGTATTGTAAATATATCATGATGTATATTGTTGACTTCCTTAGTTCTTTGCCTGAAAATTATATTCATAGTATTATATCATATCAGTGGACTACATTATATCATTCCTATCTTGTTTGCAAGAAGAACCATACTTTTTCTTGCCAACCATTATGGTATTGGCCCCACAGATTGTATTTCTCTGAAGGGGAAGACTATATAAATAGTGGGTGAGATTGAACTTGGATAGCATAAATACGCTTGGAATACCTATTAGATCATTGAAGTGTCCAAACCAAACATGACTTACGTTTGGAATAGCTATTACAATTTTGTTTCTTTGGTTTGTTTATATTTTTTCTCCATTGTTATGTGATAAAAGGAATTTGAAAAGTGAATTAAGTTTGCTGTGCAGTTTGTAAAATTGGGAAAGTGAGTTTGTTTGAAATCTGGGTTGGACGTGGCTACAGGGGTTGGATGTTGAAATTTTAGTTAAAGAAGTTGAAGATGTTAGATGAGGAATTTGGATGACTGCTGTATTACATGTGTAAGCTATGAGTTTGTGTAGTAACTTATGAGAAGATCATTTTCAAAATTGAAGTATTTATAAATTTAATTTTTTTCTTTTTTTGCAGGCTAAAATCACATTGTTTGCAATAATTTTGGATTTTTCCTGAAAGTTGTAAGCTTAACTTGAGCAAAGTAAGTAAATTTTAGTTAAAACTATTATAAAACTCTATATTTGTAATGTTGTAAATTGGATTTGTGGTGGTATGTTGTGTTGGAGCAAGTGGGTGGCTTGCATAATGTTATAAGGTGGTTTAAATACATATTAGAAGTGTTTTTCATTTCTTGTAAATGTGAATGAGTATTATTGATTAGATGTGATGAATAGTATTTTATTTGACTTAAATACTTGTAAAACTCTATACTTGTAATGTTGGAATTGTTTTGTGGTGAGTTGTTGTGTTGGAGCAAGCGGGTGGCTTGCATGGTGTTATAAGGTGGTTTAAACTAATATTGGGAGTGTTTCATTTCTTGCAAATGTGAATGAGCATTGTTGATTAGATATGATGAATAGTATTTTATTTGATTTCAACACTTGTAAGCATTATAGTCATAATGTTTGTGATTGGTTTTGTGATGGGTTGTTGTGTTGGAGCAAGAGGGTGGAGCAAGGGTTATGATGATGCTCTTACCTATGGTGGTGGTTCAACTTTAAGTTAAAACACTATTTGGTTAGTACTTAATTTTATACCATAGTTAAAACACTTTTTGGTTAGTACTTTATAGTATGAATATGCTCCTATTCTTAATGCAATGTTAGAAATGTTTCTTATAACATAGTTAATATTTTTACTTTACAATTTTAATGTAGTATTGTTTTTATATTTGTGCAGATTTTTTATTGGTGGCTTTTAGGGGATTTACTTTTGGCATTACTTGAAGACATGAGGGCATCTTCCGTTAGTTCTAATTATATTATGCTACACTTTTTGTATTGTTATAAAACATCTTGATTTATTGTATGTGTTGCAAATAATTATTGTATGAAAAGAGTTTGAATTGGATACTTGTTTTATTTTTTATTTGTGGAATGTATGGATCTATTTTTATAAATGTATTGTTGAAATAAATGTACTATTGAAATGTGAGGTTTTAATAATGTAATGACAGGTTAATATCAAAGTTATGAAAAAATAAAAATAGAAAATAAGTTTTTGAGACGAATTTTTTTGTCACAAATATAGCAATAAAAAATTGTTTTAGTGACGAAATATTTCGTCACTAAATGTAGCAAAATTTTGTAAGAAATGGTTTTAGTGATGAAAATTTTCGTCACTAAATATGATTTAATACACTAAGGTGCTTTTAGTGAGGAAAACATTTAGTGACGAAACGTTTTCGTTGTTAGGATATGTGCCCTTAAATCCTATTGTATGATGCTATGTATGATATTATGTATGACATTATGTGAGAAATGATGTATGACTTAATATTGTATTTAATAAAGTTGTTTTATTCTTATCTAAAATAATGGTAACATGAATATTCGGACATTATCAAATAGTCCATGAGATGCATAGTATGTGATTTATGTGAAAAGTCACAGAAGATATAAATCACAAGTTCTTTGTAAACTCAGAATTTTGGTTCGTAGTCGGTAATGAAATTGGGCATTTCATCTGCGAAGACTATAACATATTAACTACGATGATTTGTGTAACACCCCGACCCAATTTAATAGTTAAACTATGTGTTTAAGTGGTTAATCATTATTAATATTTTAAGCCACTTACTTTTTGTAATTAATATAAGAGTATTTAATAAACATATTATTTTATAATGTCTTTGATTAAGAATTGTAAAGATTATAAATAATTGAATGGCTATTGTATTATATACAATAGCATTTTTTATGTACAAAACTATATTAAGTGGTTAAGTTATTAGATATTTAGTTGTTGGTGTTTAATTAAGTGTATAAAGGTAAGAGTTTATATGCAAAGTTATTTTATTATTTGGGTCTTTCTAAAATATAGAACTATGGGAGGGTGAAATGTCTAAATACCAAAAGTTGAAAAGATGACTCATAACTCTTTCTTTCCATAGTAATACACGTACCCCACCCCAAGATAATTCCCTTGACTTCTTTGTTGCACCATTCTTCCTTCTTTGCTTTTTTGTTTCCTTATTTCTTTGTTCTTATCATCAACCCTCTCTCTTTTGGTCAACATGTGCCCCACCAAGATATTTCCCTTATCTTTTCTTGGCTGTACCAGAAGACTCTTTGTTCTTCTTTCTTTGCTCTTTGTTTTATTCTTTCTTTGTTCTTATTGGCTCCACCTCATTCTTCTTTGACTATCTCAAGCAACTAGAACATCCAAGAAGCCATCTACCCCTCTATTTCCACGGGTCCAAGAAAAAAATCTGAATTTCATCAACTCACTTTACTCTCTTTTTCTCTTAAGGAAAGAGCTAGGAAGCTCCCTTAGTCTTTCTCTCAAAACCCACGGTCAACACCTCCAAAGGAAAGATGAAGCTTCATATAATTTCTCCTCCAAATACTCTCTCAAGCTCTCTACCTCTCATACTTTCGGGTCCAACAACTAGGAAAGGGAAATCCTTTCATGCAAGAGTGATTCTAGGTCTATTTCCCCTCATGAACTGTAAACTTGGTAAGGGTTTTAGCTACTCTCATCTTAGGATCCATGATTTCTTCAAGGAATTCTAGTTATGGTATTTGTGGTTTGTAAAATTAAGAAATCATGAACTTGTAAGTTTTATATATATATATGCTGTTTTAAGAAGCTCTGAAATTGTGTTGGTGTTTTGTTGAAGGTAGATTAGGGTTTTTACTAATTAATGATTTTATATGATTAAGGAAGTAAGAAAAAGTTAGGATGAGTACTTTGATGTTACTGCTGGGATTTTTGTTGTATGTAATTTTGCTATAAATGGTTAAATGATTGTATGTAAGTGTTTTATAACATGTCTAATGAGTGTATAAAAATCCCCACATGAAAATACCATCGTTTGATAATTGTTTGGGAATTTACAAGAAAATGTTGCAAATCTGTCACTGTGACAGATTCTGTGTTTATACATGATAAATTATGTAGTAAATCGTATACAGTGAATTAGGATTCTAGGGATATTTCCTATGAAATCTAAGACACATATGGTTGTATTAGAAGTGGTCTCATAGCATTTGGATTAATATAAAAATAATGGTTTAATTTCTAAGTTGCATGAATTTCTGTCAGGACAGATTTGAGCACGTTTCCTTGTACGATTTTTAATAAATCATGGTTTTATGCTTTGACTCCGAAATTTTTATGGTATATACTAGACATACAGGGGAGTAGCTCTGTAAAATTTCAGGACAATTGGATGTGTAAGGACTGCCCATTTTTTATTTTACAAATGGGGCTTACGCTGCTGTAATGAGCAGTGAACAGCTTATGATACACCTGACTTTGTGGATTTAATTTTGAAGTTAGGTTGAATATTTTAAGCTATAATTTAATATTATCATCATCTGGCATGTCTAGATCATATATAAATTTTTGTATAACTTGGTTCAAGATTTAGAACTCAAAGGAGGGGTTCTAAACCATTTGACGGTTGTATCTATAAAGCTGTTTTGTTGAACATGTTGTATGTTGCCTTATGAGTGTATATGGTTATATGACCACGCTTAAAAGAGTTTATGTTTATGCATGCATTTTTGTCCTAATCTCAGAGCACATTTTGAAATGAAGTTGACTCCTCTGGAGATATGATGTAAATATGAGAATGGTGGCTTTTCTTTACTTTGGTGCAACTTTTGGTGATGAATGTATTTTGTGTTTGTGGGAACTTCGTTGAGGTGGGATTAGGATTTCATTGATTATGAGAGATAGGCTTTGAGTTGAATGTGTAAGTTTATGATAAGGAATAATGGATAGTAATAAGTTTTGATTTTGGTTTAGGTGTTATCAGTACCCAAGTCTAAGCTCCTTCGACTGTAGGCTCTCGGTTCCTCTGCTTTCAGGTAAGGGATAAGTTATATGGGCATTTGGTAAGTCATGAGGTTATTTTAAAGTATATGATGCATTAAAAAGGTTTTTGATTAGATATATGGCATGTAATCATGTTTTAGACAAAGATATGTTCGTGAGCTTTCGAAACTTTATGTATATGATTTAAGCATATTGATGCTATTAATAATTCCACGAACATGATGTCTAAAGAAAACAATGGAAATGCTTTTATTATGAAACGTTATTCAAACTATGAATTTTAGTATGATGTATAAGTATGAAATGATTTCGGGTTAGGTCCTCTGATGATCTGAACTCTGCCAGTAGGGGTTTAATTACTAGCTTTCCATGGAAAATGTTATATGATTGGCCATTAAAGTGGGACTGGCTCTGCTGTACCCGCCCTTGTTGGTTATGGCCAACTTGTGGAGGAAGTCAACCGACCCCCATGGTTGAAAGTATGTATTATGATGTGATCCCGGGAATACCTGGCATTGTGGGGAATGCTGGATGCCTAGCACTGTGGTGCTAGAAGCCTCCCAAATAAGTACAGACTTATCAGCTATGGACTAACCAATAAGTTATTTATGAACAGCTATATTATGTTATTAATCATGAGAAAATAATTTTGTTTAGATGCACTGTGAAAAGTTAAAAGCTCTCATGAAAAGAAGAAGTTTCTGATGAAAAGAAAGCTGTTCATTAAAGATAAAAGTTTCTAAAATTTTATCGTGTTAAAGGATAAAACTTCAGATGAAAGTACAAGTTTATGTTAAAAGTTATTAGATATCTGTTTTTCTTTATGAAACGTTAAGTTTTATGATTATGGAAGTTATAAGATTTAACGAGAAGAAGTTTATGAAGGAAAGTTTTATTATTTTTTTTAAGATGTTTCTAGTTTAAGACAAAGTTACCAATTATCTGATTTAAGTTAAAAAGATTATTCTGTAACAAGAATATATATATATATATATATGTATGTATATATGTATATGATTTTAAACAATCAATATTATATTTGGTGACTTTGTAAGAAATAAAGGAAATTCAATCTGAAAGGTTTTGGTCATATTATTCTGATAAAAAAGAGGAGAACAATTATTTTATTACGAAGAGCATATAAGTTATTATTATAAATAGTATAAAATACTATGCATGAAAAGATGTTCTCCTATCTAAATATTTATAGAATGAAATGAGTTGATTTACATGCATTCTTATTAAATTCTTATGTATCTTACCTTTACTGAGCTGTGTAGCTCACCCCTTCCACCCTTTCAGTCAACAGGTTTTATTTTGGAGCAGAGGGAGCCTTAGTCGAGTTTTGGAAGGAGCTGGTTTTAGTTTTATATGTGTAGATCCTAAATTAGCAATTTTGATGTTTAGATTTGTAGTATAGTGTATTTTAGGATCTAATGGAAGTTGTGTACCTTAAAGTATTAAGAGATGTATTATGTAAGATTTAGAATTTAAGTAACTGGTGGATTATGTTATTCTTTAAGTACAGTATAGATGCTCTGAATGTCAAGTGAAAGGTTATATCTGTTAAGCAAAGAAACAAGAAAGAAAAGAAATAGTGAAGCTTTTGGTAAAAGTTTTGTAAAAGTTAAGTTGGTTCTTGTTAATATTAGGTTTAAGCTTGATATTAGCATGCCGGTCATGGTCATAAATCCGGGTATCGGGTTTGGGGCGTGACAATTTGTCTTGATCATGGAAGTGGTGACTTCTAGTTAATATGTTGATATGTTTTAAGAGTTAAGACATATTGAACTGGACCGCTGTGAGATTTATTATTCTCCTAATGACTGTCAATTGAATAATAAATCTCACGACTTGTATTCACATGAACTCTTAATCCTGAGAGAATAATGGACCTGATCATGAAATGTAGGTTGCTTTGATATATCAGGAGTGAGATCTAAAGTAACGGTCAAAACCTCAGTATGTTGGGCAGTCACATTTAGTGTTGATGGAACATATATTCTCAAGATGGAATTCATAGTCTCTTAACGGAGATATAAAATATTCCCTTGAGATAAGTTTAATGGGTACAGTTATTCAGAGAGTTAGGCCTAACCACTTTAGTAAGACTAAAGTATATATTTATGAAATTGGATTTCATAAATATATGATGAATAACTTAAAAGGATTAAACCGGGTACTCAAGGATTAAGATGTAGTAATATACAAAGTGGCAGTCTATATTCATGACTTTGTATTACTACGAATATTTTATGAAGGGGTTGCATGTATAATAGAGTCTTGGGATATAATTTATTAATGAGGCCTAGAGTGCAATTATATTTATATAGTGGTATTAAATATAATTAATGGTAACTTTGGACTTGTCAAGAGTTGACAGAAAAGCCCAAGGCCCATTGGAGCTAGTGTCTTATTTGTTCCCTTTTGGTCCCACTCCAAGCTACACACTAAAGCCCAATTGGGAAGGCCCAAAAGGCTAGTCCAATTAGATAATCCGTTATGTGGAGAGAAACATACAGAATTTTTACATTGTATGAAATTGTTTGTATGTGTAAGGTAATGAAAATAAGGAAGAGAGACACTCTTTCATATTCTCTCTAGAAACATAGAACTGATTGAGAGACCACACATCTTGGGCATCAAGTAGAATTGGAGTGAAGATTGAAAGTCTTCCCGAGTACTTCTTCATTCGGTTTTGAATTTCACCACATCAAGGTACACTCTCTTGTTCTTATATTCTGAAACCTACATAGTGCATGTTATCAATTGCGAATGAAGTAGATCCGTTTATTTTCCGCTGCGTATGTTTTGTATTCGATGCAAACATGATGATTTCCCAACTTTCGTCACTAAAAGTTTTTTTTTTTAAAAAACAAATTGGACTTTTAGTGACGAAATTTTTCGTTACCAGGACTTTTAGTGACGGGGTTTCAGTGACGAAATGAGTTTCATCACTAAAGGTTCTTAGTGACGAAAAACTGGACTTTTAGTGACGAATTTTTTCATCACTAAAAATACATTTTGTTGTAGTGAAATGTGTTGTTGTAATAGATAACTCTTATTTTACATTGAGATATGTTGTTCCAATATGTAATCTTTTATTTCACATCGAACTATATTATTGTAATAGGTTAAATCTTTATTTCACAACAAATTTTGTTAATGTAATAGAGGTGAGTAATTGAGTAACGGGAAAATTTGGGAAATTGGCGCTATTTTTTTTTTTTTCCATTAATTTCCTCTCTCACACCCAGGTCTATCCCTTTTTTTTTTTCTCATCTCAATATTTCTCTCTCAGCCACACGTCTTTTTTTTTTTCTTTTTTCTTTTTTCTCATTTCAATTTCTCACTTTCTCTCACCACATCTATCTCCCTATTTTTTCTTATCTCAAATTTAAGTCACACTCACACCCACACCTAACTCTTTATTTTTTTTTTCCTTTTTTTTTTCATCTTACTTTCCCTCTTTATCTCACCCACCTCTATTTCCTATTTTTTGCTTTTTTTTTTAATCTCAAATTCTCTCTCTCTCTCTCTCTCTCTCTCTCTCTCGCCTACCTCTTTTTCTTTTTTTTTTTCATCTTAGTTTCCCTCTTTCTCTCACACACATTTATCTCCATATTTTTCTCATCTAAATTTCTCTCTCTCTCTCTCTCTCTCTCTCTCTCTCTCTCTCTCTCTCCACGTATGTCCCTTTTCTTTTTTCTTTTTCTTTTTTTTTTTTTCTCATTTCACTTTCCCTCTTTCTTTTAAGCATATCTCAAAATTCAAATTATGTAATAACTATAAAACTTATCTCTCAAATTTCCATCACACTCTCATATCTACTAACTCTAAATTTTCTCTCTCAAATTTCAATTTCTCTTAATTCATATAGTGTCCTTGAATAGACTCTTTCCTAGTTTAAAGATTTTCTCTCTAACTTTCAAGTAATCTTTTGGTTTTCTTTAAATTTTAATTTGATTTTTCTTTGTTTAATTGCACATTTTTCAAGTAGTATTGTATTATATGTATTTTTTTTATTTTAGAATCAATGATGGTGTATATTGGTGTCATTGCATTGTACATATGATGTTTTTCAATTTTATACTTATTTTCTTAATTTTTTTTTCCAAAATAGGCAGTAAGTCAATGAAATGGTCATGAAGCATGCTTGGATAATGCCTTCAGGAAGAAATTTTTCTTTCAGGTTGTATTGATTTTTGCATACTTTTTGAAACTATGTGATTGAATGTAAACTCAACAAGTTGTGCATATCTTTAATTTGTTAGTATAGTTCCAAAATATGGTTTTTGAATTGCAAAACAGATTAATGAAAAAATTATTATTTAAAAAAATGATTTATTTACTTTTAAATTTTTTTAAAAAAGATTATTTTTTAAAAAACAAAATTAACCTATTGCAACGAGATTTTTCAAAATAAATTGTTGCAATATGTAGAATTTATTGCAATGAAAATTTATTGTTGCATAAACCTATTGGCTTAGAGTTTATTGCAATGACTTGCATCAAATTTTTTGTCACTGTAATAACACCTATTACAACAACATTAGTTGTTATTGCAACAACTTTTTCCGTTGTATTAAGCATTTTTTCTTGTAGTAACGTCAACTCCTATGCCCACGGCGCTTGTGATGTTTTGTGTATTTTATTGAAGTTTTGTCCGTTTAATGTTTTTGTCTATTAGTTTAGTGTCTTTTAAAACATTAAAGAGATATTTTTCTAGGTAAATAATTAAAGAGATTATTTGCAACTTTAAAATTTATTGGTTAGTTGTTGAATGCTTGTGTGCATAGTTCTTGTCTATTGTGTGTAATAATTGTAGACGGTGAGTTCCATTTTCATAAATAATTGCATTGTAATATCTTAAAAATCAATAATTTTGTGTATATTTTTTTTTTGTTCATGGTTTATTAAATGAATGTTTATTTGGAGTCTCAAAAAAAAAAAAAAATTGTTTATACTTCTACTCCTTAACTCCAAGTCTTAGCTCCATCCCTGGTATGTGTGTGTTGATTTATTTTCTGTTATTGTTCATCCAATGCAAACTAAAATTGAATTAATTGATCATCTAATTTAAAGTAAAATTGATTAACAAATTCAAGTTAGTTGTCAAAAGACTCGAAGCATTAGTAACAAATTCAAGTTAATTGTCACATATAAAAGCGTGTTAAACTATTGAAGTTAGTTGCTAAGTCTGTTGTTAAAATAATTAATTTACTGAACAATTGATAAAATTTAAATTTATTATTAGCTATTAGATCCCACAATGAAAAATATTTGCTGAGCATTATTATAAAGATTCAGTTATACCATTGGCTAATTATTTTTTGTATACATTAGGGGTGGCAATTCGTGTATGCATATTGGGTTTATGTCGTGTCAACTCATGCGTATCCGACTATATAGGTAAACACTAATCCGACATGTTTATTAAACGGGTCAAGATTTCTTTATCCTAACATGACTCATTTATTAAATGGATCAGTCATATCGAACTGTTTATCTAATTTTATCAAAATGAAGAAAAATATTTATGAAAAAACTAGCAAATAAATATTTTAAATATAAAATTCAGAAGTAATGAGTAACTGCATCACAAATAATCATTCAAAATTAAAGTATATCTCAATATCATAAAAAATCAATCACAATATGTCAAAGAAAATAAACCATAACAACTAATAAGTTTATATATCTAGAGTTTAGAGGCTGGGTCAACTTTTCAATCAAATGATATTGAGCATGTTTCCTATCTCTTCTCGAGAAACAAGTGGGCTATTTCTTTGCAAAATTGTGCTCAATTTCATATGTGACAATTCCGCCGGGATATATTGGTAAATTTTCATTTAATTAAACGGGTCAGACGAGTCAGACGGGTTCCATAGATTGAACCCTAACTCAACCTGTTTATTAGACGGGTTCATTATGTTAACCCAAATATGACACAAATTCATTAAGTTCTAGCCCGTAACTTGCTAATTTCGTGTCGTGTCGGGTTCATGGGTCGTGTCCAATTTTGCCACTCCTAGACTACATATGAGAATAGACCTTTGTATTGTAAAATCATTAATCTTTCAATTTATTTACCGGATGATTATAAATTTTATTTTTTTTAGAATATGGATGACTATAATTATTACTACCTATTATTAAGACTCTAAGTCTATGACCTCCAATCTTCAATGTTAGAATTGTTGAGCTTCCTTGAGAATGTGAAACCCAAGTCACTTTTCATCTTCTCCTTTTGTTTAGATTGGTTTAGGATCAAACTTATGGTGATATCGATTATCGAGTTTTAGAATTTTGTCAGAAAAATCGATTTAACATTTGGGAAGAAAAAATCTTATCAAATATTTTGTAAAAAATCTAACCACACTCAAACACAATACACAATTGAGTTCTCAAGAAAAGAATGTTTTATTGATACTTTTAATATTATACACGCTTTGCAACCCATGATTCTTTCCTATTTTAGCCTTTTTTTTTTTTTTTTTTAAGCCCAATCAAACTTCATCCATTTGTAACAAAAGAACCAAAATACCAAGCATCACGAGCTGGTGGTGGCGAATCTTCCAACCACACAATTTTCTCATCTAATACAGTGGCATAATGTGCTAATGAATGGGCCACAGAATTGGCACTACGTCTAATACAATTAAAAACCACATAGCGCAGACCTGCTGCTAGGCAGCCAATATCATCATAAATCACACCCAGACGAGACCAGTTTGGAGACGAGGAAGACACAGCCTTTATTACCATCGCATTATCCCCTTCGACAATTAGTTCCGAAAACGCCGCATCTATAGCAAACTCCAATGCTTTCCGGCATGCCAACGCTTCCGCCTCCTCACTGTCAACCACTACTGCTCCCCTAGCCGATAACGCTGCCATTACCTCCCCTGCTGCATTACAAATCACTGCTCCTATCCCCGATCCGTTTTCAAACGTAGCCGCGTCAAAATTCAGCTTGTACAGCTGACCTGTTGGAGGCTTCCAGTTCTGCATAATTCCAGGTGTCCTATTTTTGCTTTTTTATTTCCTTAGGTGCATTTTCTTTCTAGCTTTTCTATTTCCTTGCTTTGTATAGAATCTTACATTTCTGTCCTTGCCGATAGTTCTAAATTAAACACTAAGTTTAGGAGAAAACAAAAACTATTGTCAATCTATTATTATACATGAACTTAGGTAAAAATATGGCAAAAGAACTCGGGCCATTATTACTTCCTATTTTCTCCTCTCATATTCTCCTCCTATATGTGATTCAAGCTCAGTCAATCAGCTCTGTAGAGCCGAATTCCATGACACCTTGGTCTACGCCTATCCAGAACATGGTCTGGAGTCCATACTGATAGCCCTGGTGGGCCTGGAAGTACAGCGAGCTCGCCAAGCAGTCCACTCCTAACAGCCAAATGGGGTTCCCGGTTCGGAAAACTAGGTCTAGGAAGCTGACAAAGGCGACTGTCTCGACGCATGAATCCCTGAGCTGGAAGAATGTGATGGCCTTGTCTTTAAACTTGTGATCATCCACATTGTAGAACCCTCTGGCCGGACTGAAATCCCCTGACCTCTCTGCCTCCCAAAAGATAACGTAGGTCCACCTCTCGCCAGCCAGCTGCTCGAACTCCACCTTAACTTCTTGGGAGAAGACTCCCTCATCATCGTCATCGTCATCGTCTATGACATCTAAGTTGATTGAGCGCCAGCG
Organism: Lithocarpus polystachyus; assembly: GCA_033629205.1. NCBI lineage: Eukaryota > Viridiplantae > Streptophyta > Magnoliopsida > Fagales > Fagaceae > Lithocarpus > Lithocarpus polystachyus. The sequence continues at coordinate 18,528,809 of CM066172.1, forward strand.
AGTTTCATTAGGCGACTGTGAACGATGTTTCTTATTTTTGAATGAATGAAAAATGTTTACAACATCATTAAATTCATGAAAAAATTTGTTTTTGTTTGAAGTAAACTGATCATGGTGATGGGTTTTTTCATGAATTGAAGAATAGTTGTGTATAATAATATTCCGAATGTTTGGTGGAAAAACTAATGAGGGTCTGGGATCAGCAAATCTGTCAAGTACTGCTACTTCACTAGATACTGAATTTGACTGAGACTGATTGGGTGGAAAAATTGATGGTATGGAGAGAGAAAACTGTTTGGTTTGAGAAGATACGGAGCTTGGCAAAGAGGTGTTGGGTGGAAACAATGATGTTATGGAAGAAGAGAAGTGGTTCCTTTCAACATATGAGATTGGCAGAGATGTGTTGGGTGGAAAGAATTTTGGTAGGGAATTAGGAGAAAAGTGTTTCGTTTCAGCTCGTAAAGAGCTTGGCAATGGTGAAGAGGTGTTAGGTGGAAAGAATGATGGTATGGAATTAGGAGAAAAGTGTTAAGTTTCAACTGGTAAAAAGCTTGGCGGAGAATCGTTTGGTGGAAAGAGTAAAAACAAGGAGGGAGAGATTTCTCTCCGTTTCACTGAATATGGATTAGAACGTGGAATTGTTACCTCTATGAATGGTGTACTAAGAGACACATCGGTTGGGGAAATGGATTCCATCAAATTAATACTCCAAAACGGGATGTGGAAGATTAATGTGACCAAAACCTACTGATGGATTGCACATCATATAAACAAATATTGAAGCTTTGAAGTTCAAGGGAAACTTCTTCACATAATCGAGGCTGCTACTACGCAGTTTCATTAAAATAGGGAAAACACGTATTTTATTTTACGCTCCACTAATTTTTTTGTTTTATTTTACGCTCCACTAGTGGCAACAAACTTTAACTTAATCAATTAATAATATAAAGAAAAGAAATGTTCCGTGTTGTCCAGTAATCATGTTCCATAAATAATCACAAACAGTTGATTGAATATAATAGTGTGTTATTACGGATATTGTAAATTTAACTATCTAAATCTTACAAATGTGTAATCAATTACAAAAAATAATAATAATAAACTCAAACATTCATATGTTATATTATTTAGGTGTCACCAATTACATTATTGTCATATTATTTTATAAGATCTTTGCATTAAAATTTATAGTACTTTTAATATTTTCTTTATTGAGTTAACTACTCAAGAACATTGTCTACTCTTTTAAGATTGACAATTCTTTTTAAGTGAAAAAAAAAAAATTCTAATATGCAAGGTTGACTCATCTAACTCATAGGCAATTCTAAACCATATTTTATTTAAATATTTTTTTTCATTCATTTTTTATTATTCCACTCACTTTTCTTCTTGTAAGACCTATATATACTCTATCGTTTTTAGTTTTTAAAAAATACTTAAAAAAATATAAAAAATCAATAAGCAAATATACAGCGAATAAATAGTACTCACTAAAGATAGGAAGCAGCTGTAGGTGAAACCTATCTCAAGAAGGAAATGAGTAAGATACAAAAAAGTAAAGTTTTGAATTATTTTTTTGGCTACCCATGCATGTTCACACCTTACTTTATTTTAAAGTCATTTGCTCAAAGTCTAATTTCTCACGTGAGAGATGGGCCCAAATGTAGGATCCACCAGAAAGTCCATCACTCATTTAAGGGTTTGGAGTACTGTTAAGAGACGTATTAATCCGGAACAATACTTAAGATATTGCACTGGGTATAATAGTAATGAACGGTTAAAATTGAAAGTTATAAAAAGTAATTTTAAATTTTAATTATTAAATAAAAAAATATTAAAAAGAAATAAAAAATTAAAGTTAAAAAGTTAAAAATGTATAAGAAATTGTGAAGAAAATGGTATAATTGCAAGATGCAATGTACCTGAAAACTAAAATCTCTGTGATAAAATAATTTTTAAATATATAAATAATAGACTCAATTTTAATGAAATGAAAAGTGAGATTTGTGGGTCCTGTATACTGTTTACAGACCCACAAAACTGATAAAAAGGCTGAAAAGTCAACAAAATACTGCTACGGTTTATGTAAACAGTAACCATTTGTCCCTTAACACGTAGCGCAGAGGAAAAAGAAAAAAGAAATGTGAACGTGGACGCAGCAAACGTGAATACAAACCGGCACACGTCTCCTTACAAGACTACCTGATAATTTCCCGCTCTTAACTGTAAGCCACCGACACACAAAAGCAAAAAACTCGATAGTTGAAAAAGATAGGGAAATTTTCCCCTACATTGCTACGACAACGTCAAGTACTTCAACATCTTCTTTTCACACCGACCTCGTTGACAAAAGTAGATAATAACATTAGTTTTTACGTTGGAATTGCAGTATACGCCATGCATGTGATTTCCGAAAGTGGTATTAACTATTTTGGGTTTATCTTAATTAGTTTTGTCCAACCTAGCCATTTAATCAAAGCTCTCACATTAATTCTTGCTAAGTCCTGAGAGCATCATATGCATCATCATATGATGCTTAAATTTTAGTGTGTTTATTTTGTTTTTATTTTTAAATCTTCTTCTTATATTATATGTTGAACCGGGAGATCAAAATATATATATATATATATATATATAAATATATTTAAGGGGCCATCTTTTTTGTCTAATATTGCATTGGAATCTAAATTCAGTATTGAAGAGAGTTAGATGCCAGTATCCACAACTTTTAATAAGTTTTGGTTTTTAGCAAAAGAAAAAAGAATAAGCTTAATTTGGTCAGTCATCTATATTCTTTACCTATAATTATGTGAGCATTGATTCTCTCACATTCATTATTGTAAGTTGTTCATTCACATCACCTATTTCAACGTTGTAATATATATGTATATCAATAGAACAAAATAAAAATCATGGACATAAAATATGAAATTGACATGTATATATATATATATATATATATATATATATATATATATAACAGAGATAGAGCCAAGGGGGCGGGGCGAGAAGGGGCAAATTCACCCCTTGACTACTAAAAATGTATTCTAAATGAACAAAATTTTAACCACAATAACCAAACGGTTGACATAAGAAAGAAAACCAAAAACCTATCCTACTATAATCAAGCAACCTAGCACTTAAGAAAAAGGCACCAAACTCTCACTTTAGTTTAGCCACCGTCACACACAATTTCACCAAACCACTCTAATTCACCCTTTTATATTTTTCCCCCTAATCCCAACCCTTTTTTTTTTCTTTTCCCTTTCTCACTAGCCATAGCACCTCAGTCAATGGACCCCGTATTAATATTGGGGCAAGGATTTGCTGCAACCTTGGTTGCAGCAATTCCTACATAAATCATTGTATTTATTTTATTTTAAAGAAAATCAATGGTGGAAATTAGATTTAATAAAGAAAAAGTGGAATCCACATAAATAATTTGCCACTTTACACAAATCTCGAAGCACTTAAAGAGAAATTTTTGGACAAATGTCTTGACACATCAATAATTGGCCACTTTAACCGCTTGACACATCACCATTATGCAGGAATTGCAGCAACTAAGGTTGAAGCAAATCCTTGCCCTTAATATTATACACAATATAATTTTTTTTTTAAGTAATGTTAAGGAAATAACAAAAATGTCATAACAATTTTAGAACATTCTTAAATTAGTGTACCAAAATAGTTAATATCCTTGTACCTTGCTAAAACCTAAAGTCTTTACTAGGGTTGTCCATCAACCCGTCTAACCCGATCCACTCGTCCGACCCGAAGACCCATAGGCGGATCTATATGCCCAGACAGGTCAAGTGCGAGTCAATTAAAGATAATATTTCGGGTATTCAGTTCAATTCCAGGTTCCACAACACATAACCTATAGAAACTGACTCGATCCATGAGAAGTTTAAAATAAGAAAAATCTGACCCATTCAATTTCATTCTTTTAAACAATATTTTCATTTTTCACACACTCTCTCTCCCTCTATGATCTCTCTCTCAAATCCCTAACCCTAACCCCTTCTTACTGCCGCTCATCGTCATTAAGTTGGCCTATTGCTGCTGTCGTCATCAAGTTGCTCAAACCCAACTTTCAAAGCCTTTTCTAATCTGCTTGAAATATCCTTTGATCTTGTGCATCTGATGGTGGGTCAGTAAAAAATGTAATTTTTTTGGATTTTGCGCTAATCTTGTATGGATGTGGTGATGATGGGGGAGGGGAGTGGTGGTGGTTCCGGTTTAGTGTTATATTTCTCTTTCTTTCTTCGTTTCAGTCTATGGATCTGAGTTCTTATTTGTGCTATGTGATTTCTATAGTTTTAGTTTGGGTTTGTGTCCTTTGGTTTTGATTTCTCTGTGTTCTTTGGGTTGATTTCTCTGTCCTTTTGGGTTTTGATTTCTCTTTTTTCTTTTAGGTTGATTTCTCTGTGTCTTTTTGGGTGTTGATTCTATGTTTTTGGGTTGATTTCTCTGTGTCCTTTTGGGTGTTGATTCTATGTTTTTGGATTGATTTCTCCATGTCTGTGTTCTTTTGGGTTTTGATTTCTATATTCTTTGGGTTGTGATTTCTCAGTTTTTTTTTTTCTTTTACTTTAGACCTGAAATTACCCGATGGCTCTGACTTGCTCAACTCGAGCCGTTGGGTTTGACCCAAACGGTCGGTTGTGGGTCCATTTTATGTTCACTCGAGCCTTTTGGGTCAGATGTGGGTCAACCCAAAACCTGATTCGACCCAACCCGTGGACAACCTTAGTCTTTACTATCTCTTTTTAATTAAATTTTTTTTTCTCACATTCTATTACTTTTTCACAATTGAGAATAATAAAGAAAGAAAAGTTTGAATTCTATAGATTTGTTAAAAACATTCAGGCGGTGAGAATATACAACTATATAGGTTTATTTTCTAAACACTTTTAGATTAATTTATTTTCTCAATTTATTTTTAGGAATCAAATTAGATGATTAACTTTTATATATTTATATCAATCTCATACTTTAATAAATTTGATTGTTAGTAAATATGAATTGGTTATTTTTGTTTCAATTTTAATAATATGAAAAATATATTTATACTTAATTGAGATTATAAAAAATACTTACTATAATAATGAGTTCAGATCAAAATCACGTACCGCAATTTCAAAATATGAAAGAACACCGGTAGTTGTTGGAAAAAATAAATTGGGTACAAAGAAATAAATTATAATTTACAATTATATTAGATTTTGTATGACAATTATAGTTGTTTACAATTTTTTTTTTATTTTTTATTATTAATATAAATTATTTTTTTATATTATTTTTTATAATATTGTATTTTAATTTTATCCCCTAAACTGAAGTCTTGGCTCTGCCACTTATATATAGAGTGTACATCAATGAATGTAAGAGAAAAATTACGATATAAATTTTCTCTTCAAATATCATCTCTTTACTACGCTTTTCAAGGAATGCAATATAAAACTTTCAAAAGGAATGAGTATTACTAAGTAATTCGATTTACTAAAAAAAAAAAAGAAAAAAGAAAAAAGAAAAAAAGAAGAAGCAATTCGTGGGCAGAAAACAGACAAGTCACGTGAGTAGCTAGGCAAGATATGCAATATAAAACTTTCAAAAGGAATGTGCATTATTTATTTTTTAATGCCTAATTACACATTAACTTTATTATTTGTGATACCAAATTGCATTATCACTTTTTTTTCCCCAACATTTCACCTCAATTCGGTTTTTATAATTATCGAATATGTACTCAATTTGGTCTTCTTTCCTCATCCTCCCAAATAGCATCACACTTGTCATATAGTCATAACAAATTTACCTGTAAACAATATTATGCTAAATCAGCCTCCATCCCCAAATACAAATGATGATTCCGAAAATCATCAATAAGTCACACAGTCCTCACGCTGCTCTTGATGAAGAACCTGCACAACACAAAAGCTGAAAACCTTAAGAGGAGTACCGGAGTGGTACCGGCCAAATACCCTTCGACAGTTAAGTTAAAGAAATCTCTCGTTCACAACTCTAGAGTGCCAAAGCTAGGGTGAATTATGCGTACCTTGATTTATGAGGGCTTGGGGGTATTTATAGCAGCGTAGAGTTGACATCCCTGGCGTGTTCAAGAAGATGTTCCCTTGTAAGGGGGAGACTCTTTATTTCGTGTGCCTTATGAAATCTTTTTCTTATAGGAGAAGTCTTATTTTGGGTTTAGCGTGGGGGTGCAAGATTTCTTTTTATGCACAAGCGTGTAGGGCAAGTCATGCTAACCCCGTTGGTTTCATCCCTTCAGCTTTACTTCCCGTATAGCCTCGGAACGTCAACTTCCTATCAACCACGGATTCACCTCGTCAGCTTTAAGCTGTAGACTCCTTGTGGTCCCAAACGACATAGCTAAAGCCGACTGGTTGGTCTTAGAGTATCATTTTATGCTTTCCCACTAATGAGTAATCATGCCTCAACTTTACCCTTATCAGTAGTATAGGGCCGAAATCCATGCCTTGGTCTAGAGGTTCTTTCCTTATAGGAGAGAACCTCTTTAATCCGCATATCTTCCGGAATCTTTTCCTTATTGGAGTCTTCTTGATTAGGGTGAGCATGGGACGCAAGATATTTCTTTATACACGCATGCGTGGAGACCAAGCAAGGCCACGTCAGATTCGTCAAAAATTCATATATCCCCTTCTGCTTATTGCCGTCAGCTTATCCTCTTTAGCTTACTGTCTTCAGCTTATCCTCTCCAGCTTACTGTCTTCAGCTTATCCCCTTCAGCTTGCTATGCCCAAGATGCAGCCGTCAGGTATGAGGTGGAGCCGTAGACTTTACAACAAGGTTGTCTCTCGTCTAAAGCTAACGACTTTATTTACGACCGTTGCCTTTTATTTCGTCACGGGTTAATTACAAAATTATCCTTATCAACAAACTAAGAGTTTCTTTCATAGTTGAAAATTAATTAGACTAAATTGCATATTGATCTTAATGTTTGAAGTTGTTTTTATTTTGTTGTTTTAAACTTGAAGCTTTTCATTTTGGTGCACGAAGTTTCATTTCGTTTTCAAAAGTGTCTTTCTCTATTTGTCTCTGTAATTAATCTTGCCACTAAAATAGTGAGAGAGAAAGATGGATGGTCTATGCAATGGGTTTTTCGGATTTACTAGAGATGAAGAGATTCTAGTGGAGAGTTGACAAAGAGAGAAATCTGGAATGGTTTTTCAGTTTAAGACGTTGTAGTGAGATTTTCATTTGAGTAATTTTAATATTTGAGGTGGAAACTCAAATTTTCAATTACTAATTTGGAGTATACCATATAAAATAGTTTGTAAAATGTTAATAAAATAGTTTGCGGCTCTATCATTACGAGATTCTGTAAGAAGTTTAGACCCCTTAAATCCAAACAGATTAACCTAGATAATTAGCCAAGTGATTAACTTAGGTAAATTAAACAAATCTAGGTTAACACAAATATATCATATCATGCAAAAGTGCAGAATAATAAAGAACACATGATATGATGACCCAGGAAACCAAACCGGTAAAAACCTGGGGAGGATTTAACCTAGCTATCCTCAAGGTAAAACGAATTCACTATGAAAGAATTGAAGTTTACACAATAGAGACTTAGACCACTAACATCCTATTGCTACCTGCTTGTAGGAAACTTACTACCACGACCACGTGACAGCTTCGAGACCACGGACTCCTTCTTTCCTTGAATTCTCAGCAAAGCACAAGCACACCTGCTTGTATATCTTGAAACTCTTTTATTCTACAACTGTATGATTACCAATCTCTTGACATGAATCTAGAGTTTGGAAACTCTAAGTGTATGTGAAGGCAAACACCTCTAGATCTAACAATTAGATTCACAAACACAGCAATCAGAACTAAAAAAACGTGGCTAGGGTTTTCCTTTATATACTTAGGGCAAAACATAAAACCCTACACGTTAAATGGGCTAGGGCTGAGTTGGAAAATTCTGCAGAAAAACGATCTGCACGACTTTCGATCGATCGATCGAGCTTGACAGATCTGCACAGTGAATTCTGCAGTAACTCGATTCCAACTTTACATAATAAGACATACTTTGAGCAAGTCTAAAAACAAGACTAAAGATTATTTTGATCATGGTTTGCCAACATTACAAATTGAAGATCTAATACATTAGTTCCTAATTCCTTAGAACCTAACAAACTCCCCCTTTGGCAATCCGTGACAAAACACAAACTTAACAAAAAGCTCAAAGTTTACAAAATAAACAGCCCATTACAAAACAAAAAGCCCTACTAACAAATTCAACTTAACTACTATCTATCAGTTGCAAAAGTAGACAGCAGCACGACTGAATCAACCTGTATATTCCTGTAACACTTAACAAACACATAAACGCATGTGTAGAAAATACAAGTAGTATAAAAAAACTTCTTGATTTCACATAACACAAAATAAAGACATATATCATGAATAACATCATAAATATAAATCGATAAGCAATGTAGCATAGTGAAACAAGAAACATATACATAAAAATGTATCTCAAAAAAAAAAAAAAAAACTCCCCCTATCATGAGCCAAAAAATGTAAATACATAATAAATCACCTAGATACAATCTAAAAACTCCACAAGCTCCACAGTATCACAAAAAGAAACAAAAAACTCCCCCTAAGACAAAAACTCCCCTACAAAATATGTACTCCACAATAGAATGTACTCCCCCTTTTTGTGACGAATTGCCAAAGGGCACTCACTCATCATCAAAAGGAGGCGGCGAAGGAGAACGTCAAAAACTCGCCAAATCTGCTCTCAAAGCACGAAGCTCGTCAAGTACATCCACCAAAAGCTGACCATGAGCAGCCTGAACAGTCATGATAGTGTCCAAAGTCCGACGAATATCAGAAACATCCGAAGGAGATGGTGGAGGAACATCAGCAGCAACAGGATCAGTAGACGTCTTAGCCGAAGGAGCACCTGTAGAAGAAGAAAGAGGTGGAGTGACACCAGAAGGCTCTACCCTATGACGCTTACAGTTAGCTCGAAGCTGAGTAGCCCTTTACTTCAGAAAGGTAGCACCAATAGGAGCAATAATGTGAACGGGCTCAGAAGCAGGGAAATTACCTAAACCTAGATGAAGAAGAATCTTATGAATAAAGATAGGAAAGAATAAAGCATGAGTCGTAGAACTACTCCGATGCACTTCATTCAAAGAACGAAGAAATAGATGAGGAAAACTGATAGGAGCATCAGTGACAAGAGCATACAAAAACACACATTCCTTAATCGGGATAGTGTGAAGATAAGAAATGGGCCACAAGGAATGACATGTAATCCTAAAGAAAAGATAGTGGATCTCAGAAAGCTCAACAGACGTGATCCGAGGATCAGATCCCCACTGGATAGAAGACCCAGTGATGTAAGACATCACGTCATCGAGAGGAGGAGACTCATCATAGGGAAAGACTGGATGATCAACCACAGGCACACCAAGAGCATCAGACACTACCAAAGGGGTAATGCGATATTCCACACCTCGTATCCAACTCTTAACTAGAGTGTTGGAATCATAGACGTGGATAGAGAGGTTCGAGTAGAACTCTCTAATCAGGGTAGCGGGAGGCGAATGATCTAGCAAAGGTAACCAGCCCTGACGCTCAAAATTACGCCTCACCTCATCGTCAACCTCATCTAAAATAACCCTACGCTCACCCCAAATGTGACGCCTAAGGTTAAGGGTCTTATATGTCTCTTGATTCTTCTCACTAGGAAACCTATCACTATCAAAGGAAGGTGAAGGAACAGAAGTCCTATGAGCTCTAGTTTTCCTAGGCATGATGCTAAGGACAGAATAGAGAGACATAGAAAGAAAAGAACAGACAAAAACCAAGGGCAGACTACAAGTTAGTACAACAAAAAGTATAGAAATAACAGTCTATATGATGCATGAGTAGAATAACCAAATGATGCATGATCTAATGCAATGACACAGTTCAAATGTGATTCAAATTCACAAAAAATTGACTTGAGCAAGAAATTTATATCAAAAATTCACAATTTTCAAAAACCCAATTTTACAAAACACAACAAATTGAGAAATTGATCAACACAACAGTTATAAAACTCAATATAATGATCAAATTAATCAATCTAACAAGCCAATTTCATCAAATTTCATCAATTTGAACAAAACCCCCAAATTCGGCAATTTCAAGCCCGAGATTTTCAAATTTTTTATCAAACACCAAATTAACCAAATTAAACCACTTGTAACACTTGCATATGGTGTCTCCACAAAAAACCATGATTTATTTGAAAGAAAACAGCCAAAATCAATACCAAAAAATCCAAAATCTATAAGTGCCGAAAATACCCAAAAAATACATGAAATAATGCATGAAAAATGAAAATAAAAGCAAAAAGAGGGGTAAAATGGTCTTACCGGCTTTGGGAGAGAGAATCTCTGCAAAAAGAACGGAGGAAAACGACAAAGAATAGCCTTGGATGCTTTGACCGGTTGTTGAGAGTAAAAAAAATTTGAATAGTTTTAGAAAAGTGAAGAACACATGAAAGGAAATCCTTTTTAAAAACTCTTAGCCCGATTTTTGATCAATCGAAAAATAGATTTGATCGTCGAAAATCCTTTGATTGATTCAAAACCAATTGAGTACCGATTGAAATACACAGAAACTTTCCAGGATTTTTTGAAATAATTTCGATCGGTTGAAAAACATATTCGATCGATCGAAATTCTAGAAAAAGCAAAATTTTGAAAAACGAACCAATTTAAGTGCAAGACTCAACAAAGCATCACATGATATGAATAAAATGCATGAGTATGAGATGAAATGTTTTCCAAAAAACACATGTATTTATCCCAGATTCCCCAAAACAAGATTTTCTTATAGTTTCCCTCAAGAACTCAAACAGCAAACATGTTCTGCATCAATTTCAAGAAATTTTCAAACTTGGTTGGTCAGACAAAAAACACACACAATAATATGTACACAGTTTAGCAGAGAATAACTTGTGTAGTGTGTGCAACTAGCAGAAGTTTGAGAAACATGTGAGGTGATATGCACATAGTGCTCAATCACAATTTCTACAAAATTCATCACATAAATTTGAAAGAGACAATAACTTAAAGAGTTACATCATATAACTCTTACATCTCCTAAAATAAAAGCTTACAATCATGTAAGTTTCTTGATTTGCCTCATAATTAATATCAATTTTAATTGATCAGAAACTTGTTAATAAAGCCGGGATAATGTATACACCAATTTTATTTTAATTGTGAATTTATTATAGTCCAATAATGTACACACCAATCTTAGCATTTTAATAGAGGCTACACCTTATATTCTTGTTGTGCATGTGCTACACTTTCTCGAGCATAAAATCTTACGATATGCACTAAGGTCATGTGATCAACAACTATAACATCTTAGTTATTTCTGACTTCAAAATCAAGATCATGTGATCAACAACTATAACATCTTCCCACACAACATGTACTACAAAATTCAAACTAGTAAAGTGCAATAAAATAAGCTCATCTAAACTAAACAAAGTACATAAACATGTTATACAAAATAGATTGACCAACCTTGTCTTCAAATTCAAGAAAAATATAGCAAAAACACATTTTGCACACATTTTTTTTATAAAAGAAATAAACAACCTAGAATGAAATGCATGAATGTTATGCAAAGCAAATCCTAAAAAAAATGGTCACAAAAGATAGAACAATGAAGCACAAGGACCATGTCAGATAGACTCAATTAGATCGAGCCTTTTGCATCCAAAACCTTTTAGATGCAACTCTTGTATTGGAGTTATGATTCACATTAGAATTCTGAGCAATTCCAGGATTGGAATAAAGGTTTAACGCCTTTACTAATTCACCAATAAGTACCATATGATCTTGTGCTTGAGGCATAGGTACTTTAGATTTATTTGCTCGCTTTGCAGCTTACAACTTAAAACAATTTGGATGAATGTGTCCAGACTTTCTACAAAAATAACAAACCCATGCAGGCTTATCAAGCAATTTGCCCTTAGAATAATTAGAAGCTCTAGAATGAGACTCTTGAAGATCAACTATAATCTTCCTAGGTGGAGTAACATTTACATATTTAACAGGTTCACTCACCAAAGGTTTGACAATCTCACTCTTAGGAAGTTCAGTAGAGGGAACAAAGTTTGTGGAATGAGATTCAAGCATAGAGATGCTTTTCACAAAACCTAAGCCAGTTTTGTCAGAAGGAGATTTTTGAACACTCAACATGTGATCAAGTTTAGAGCTTGCAGACCTATTAGATTGTTCTCTAGCAACAGATAATTCAAGTTCCAAAATTTTAACTTTATCAAGTAAAAGTATGTTCTCAGTTTTCACATTATTCAAAAGCCCATTAGCATCAAACAATTTCACAAGCAAATTCTTCTTATCAAGTTCAAGAGATGCAATTTTCTTTAAGCCTAAATCCACATTGATAGCATCCTTTGCAGCAACTTTGCAAAGTTTATTAAATGCTTCTTGTAAATCTGCATCTTCAGAGAGTTCCCCATCAGAAGGGTTCTCTTCAACAGACACGCTTTCATTAACTACAGTAGTAGTAGTGAAAGTAATGAAGTTTCCATCCTCATCACTAGTGGATTCATTGTCAGAAACTTCATCATCACTAAGGGTCACAACCATAACCTTACCCTTAGACTTCAAGTATGTAGGAAATTCAGATTTCATATGACCATACCATTGACATCCATAACATTGTTGTCCCATAGAATTATTAGAGGGTTGACCAACTCTCTCTTTAGGTTTTTCAGTGTTATTAACCTTAGTGGGATCATTCCTCCTAAAATTTCTAGGTTCAGCAGTGTTCTTGCCTTTTGCCCTTCTATTATTGTTCCTAAGAAAGTTTCTAAAGTTCTTGGCAAGATAGGCAATCTCTGTCGCAGAGAGTTCATCATCAAATCCACCATCCTCAACATCATCAACAGACTTAAGAGCCATTGATTTGGATTTGTTAGTCTTGGGTAGGTCCAACTCATAGGACTGAAGAGATCCTACAAGTTCATCAACAGGGTTGGAGTCCACATCCTTGCGTTCAGTGATGACAGTCACTTTGGGTCTAAAATCCTCAGTCAAAGATCTAAGAATCTTCCTAACAATTTTAGGTTGATCATATATTTCACCCAAATTATATGCAGAATTAACAATATCATTCAATTTAGCATAGAACTCATCAAAAGATTCAACATCATTCATTCTAATGCCTTCAAATCTAGTAGTCAATTACTGCAACTTATTAATCTTAACTGCCTTTGTGCCTTCATGCACAGTCTGGAGGATATTCCAAGCAATATACGCAACCTCAACATTAGAGATTCTCTTAAATTCCTCTATAGAGACAGCATTGAAAATAACATTCACAGCTTTGCTATTGAAAGTAGCTGCCTCCTTTTGAGAAGTTTGCCACTCACTCACAGGAGTAGTGGGCTTCTCTCATCCATATTCAATAGAGTTCCAGACTCTGTCATTAATAGATTTCAGGAATGCTTTCATCCTTACTTTCCAATAAGCATAATTGTTCCCATCAAAATGAGGTGAAATAACAAGAGAGTGTCCGTGTTCCATGACAACAGGGGTCAAGAGTCAGCTCAAAGATCAAAGGATCAAAAACAAAAAGCTACCCGCTCTGATACCACTTGTAAGAAGTTTAAACCCCTTAAACCTAAACAGATTAACCTAGATAATTAGCCAAGTGATTAACTTAGGTAAATTAAACAAATCTAAGTTAACATAAATATATCATATCATGCAAAAGTGCGGAATAATAAAGAACGCATGATATGATGACCTAGGAAACCAAACCGATAAAAACCTGAGAAGGATTTAACTTAGCTATCCTCAAGGTAAAACGAATTCACTATGAAAGAATTGAAGTTTACACAATAGAAACTTAGACCACTAACATCCTATTGCTACCTGCTTGTAAAAAACTTACTACCATGACCACGTGACAGCTCCGAGACCACAGACTCCTTCTTTCCTTGAATTCTCAGCAAAGCACAAGCACACCTGCTTGTATATCTTGAAGCTCTTTTATTCTGCAACTGTATGATTACCAATCTCTTGACATGAATTTAGAGTTTGGAAACCCTAAGTGTATGTGAAGGCAAACACCTGTAGGTATAACAATTAGATTCACAAACACAGCAATCAGAACTCAAAAAACGTGGCTAAAGTTTTCCCTTATATACTTAGGGCAGAATATAAAACCCTACACGTTAAATGGGCTAGGGCCGAGTTGGAAAATTCTGCAGAAAACCGATCTGCACGACTTTCGATCGATCGAGTCTAATTCTCGATCGATCAAGCCTGACAGATCTGCACAATGAATTCTGTAGTAACTCGATTCTAACTTTACATAATAAGACATACTTTGAGCAAGTCTAAAAACAAGACTAAAGATTGTTTTGATCATGGTTTGCCAATATTACAAATTGAAGATCTAATACATTAGTTCTTAATTCCTTAGAACCTAACAGATTCAATGGAAAATTTGCTATTATAAGAAAGGAAAAATAGTATAAAAGACCAACGGAAAATTTTATTGCATAAAGAACGTGCAGCTATTACGTCCACACTATTATCATGAACATTATCGTTGTAATCACTATCAACGCCACCTTTCATTTATGGTAATCGACAAATCAACATGTACCAGGACCTTTTAGCTTTGTTTACGAAATTCATGCATTGATAGAAAAAAGACATTTTATGGAGCTATGAAAGTTTAATTTTCTAACTAGGTGAATATTCACTGATCATCCCCTTTTGCCTTTTCCTCTCATTTCTCCTGGGATGTTTCTGATATAAGATTCAAGCTCGGTGAATCAACTCTGTGGAGCCGAATTCCATGACACCATCCGCCATGCGTGTCCAAGACATAGTCCGGAGTCCATGCTTGTGGCTCTGGCGGGGTCGGTAGTACAATGAGCCTGCCAGGCAGTCCTCACCGTCCCGCCAGATGTGGATTGAACTCCTGAAAACTTGACGTAGGACACTGCCAAAGGTTAAGTTGTCGCGCCACGATTCCCTGAGCTGGAAGAACGAGACGGCCTTGTCTTTAAACTTGAAATCGCCGACACTGTAGAACCCTGACGGGACTCAAAGTGTGCCCTAAAGGGGAATTGGATGGCCTGTCTGACTCCCAGTAGATAGCATTTGTCCACCTCTCACTTGCCTGATTTAATGCTGCCTCAACTTGTCGAGGAAAGATTTTCTCTTCCTCTACATTGGAATTGAATTTGATTGAGCGCCAGCCCGTTATATTAGGCCACTGGACATGATATTCTTCGGTTTTAATCAAGTGATGGTGATGGGTTGATTCATCAGAAGGGGAATAAGAATAGTTTGGCTGGAAGATTGAGGGTATGGAATGATCAAATCCGTGAAGTGATTTATCACTAGATACAGAATTTAGCTGTGACTGGTTGGGTGGAAATAGTGATGATATGAAATAAGGAGAGATTTGTTTGGTTGGAGAAGATTCGGAGCTTGACTTAGAATTGTATTGTGGAAAGAAGTATGGTATGGAAGGAGAGAAGTCAGGAATTATCGATTGAAGTCAGAATATTTTAAAAAATAGAAAGCAAGGAGCTAACTAAAACTCTTGTTTGACTGACTGACTTCTAGGAACAAATCCTCAAAGTCATGACTCAAAAAACACTTCGTAGATTAGTCTTTACTTAATTATAGTCATTTTGATGTTTTCTATCTCAGTGTCACTTATTCTAAAGATGTAAAGTGACAATCTTGTAATCTATTCCCAAACCCCTAATCTACGTCTTCATTGCCATGGTCTAAGTTTTGACTAATACTTAGCAAATATATACAAATACTGTAGTTTTTTATTTTATTTTATTTTATTGGGTGAGTATAGCTATTTAATGGTTCACTGAATAAATGTTATTAGACATTTCCTCTTGAAATATAATCTAGATGTTCTTTTTAATTATTATTATTATTATTATTATTATTATTATTATTATTATTATTACATGGTTTGAATATTACTAATGGTAACAGTAATTAATAGTGTTAAGATCTAAAACACAATAGATCATATTGAAACCTTAGAGCCACTATATTTACTCATGAGGCTTGGCACATATTGTGTAATATTAATCTATCAATATTTTTTGAACATTCTATTAATTAAATTGCTAAAATTTAATATAATTTGGAACTATTTTGAGATCTATATTTTACAATAAATTTAGATTTAAAATAGGTAATTTCAACAAAACTTATTTTTTCTCACTTTTAAGTAAGTGTATCGAAATAGACTAAAGTGAACCAAAAAAGACTGAAATGGATTGAAGTAAACCAAATTTATTGAAGTGGACCAAAAAGACCGAATGAACGAAAATTAACTAAATTGGACTGAAGTTGACCAAATGAGCCAAACAGGACCAAAATTAACTGAAATGCTACACTGGCATTGAAATCCCAATGGACAAATCTATATATATAATAATAGGTAAAGCAGAGAGAAAATCCAATTAAATCTCAAATTGGAATTCAATTAGTGCCTAATTTTATGCCATGTATCTCATCTAATCTAAATTTTAGAATTTTGTGCCAAATGGGTTAATTTAGGTAAAAATTAAATTTCAATTAGAGTTTAATTTTGCGCCATGTGTCCCATTTAATTTAAATTTTTGTGGCAAATTAGTTAATTTAATGTAGAAAATGAGGGTCCTAATATAATAAACCATAAAAAACATAATCATATAACTAAAAAAATTCAAATTTATAAGTCATATATATACATATATATATATATATTAATTGTTAAAGCAAAGAAAATTTAATTAAATTCTAAATTGGAGTCTAATTTTGTGTCATGTGTCATTTCATTTTTAATTTTTTATGTCAAGTGAATTATTAGGTGTAAAAATCAAAAGGTCTAAATTCAATTAGATTTTAGATTGAATTTTAATTGAAGTTCAATTTTGCGTTATGTGTCTCATCTAATTTGTTAATTTTTGTGGCAAGTAAATTATTGGGGGCAAAAACCGAAGAGTCTAGATCCAACTAGATTTCAAATTATATATATATATATATATATATATATTATATGTAATTGTAATTGTTTTTAAATGTATCTGTGCATATGAACGGGATTATACACTAGTTACATATAATTATAATCACACACACACACACACACACACACACACACACATATTACTCAATATATATATATATATATATATATATATCAGGCTTAAGGACTAAATTTAGTGGCTTTAAGGTTTGAACTTGACTTAATAGTGTTTTAGAAATTAACAATAAGTAATGTTAAGTTAAAAATTTTTAAAGAAAATAAATAAATAAATGGGTTCGAAATGAGATTTGATTCACTAAATATATGTGGATTGCTTAAACTTAATAAAATTGGGTACAAGTTTAAGATCTATATTTTTTTAATAAATTCATATTTAAAATAGATACTCTTAACCCAAACCTATTTTTTCTTAATCTTAAGTAAGTGCATTGAAATGGAATGAATGGACAAGAGTGAACCAAAGAAGATTGAACAGAAGATGAATCTTGCACAAGAGATAAATCTTGGGTACGTGGTTTTCTTATCAAATATTTGTCCATAATTCTAACAAAAGAATAAACAATAAACTATAAGTTCATTTGAAATATTAATATAATTATTGTTGTTTAGTTGTTTCATTAATTTGTTTGTGTTTTATAAACTATAATTTGTTATATTGTTGTTTCATTAATTATAAAATTATTAATTATTGTTTAGCCTAACATAATTTAATTTGTTTGTCTTTTATAATGTATTGGTTAATTAAATTATTAATTATTGTTTATTAGTTGCTTTGCCCAATTAATTATTGGTTAATTAAATTACCATTTATTAGTTGCACTAGCACACATCCTATGTGCACATTACACTAAAAGAGTCAACCATGTGCACATTACACATCCCATGTGTTGATGAGCACATTACACTGCTTTAATTATTGTTTTCCCGGCCCTATGTGCCCATCAGCCATCCACCCCTACCCCACTCAACAGACAAGCCTCATGCCTGATGCCCCCAATCATAAGAGCCAGCTATCAATCAGAAAATTTCACAATCACAAATCACAATACACATTATGTTAGGTTCTAAAGAATTCGGAACTAATGTATTAGAACTTCAACTTGTAATGTTGGCAAACCATGATCAAAATAATCTTTAGTCTAGATTTAGACTTGCTCAAAGTATGTCTTATTATGTAAAGTTGGAATCGAGTTACTGCAGAATTCACTATGCAGATCTGTCAGACTCGATCGATCGAAAGTCGTGCAGATCGTTTTTTGCAGAATTTTCCAACTCAACCTTAGCCCATTTAACGTGTAGGGTTTTATGTTTTGCCCTAAGTATATAAAGGAAAACCCTAACCACGTTTTTAAGAGTTCTGATTGCTGTGTTTGTGAATCTAATTGTTAGATCTAGAGGTGTTTACCTTCACATACACTTAAGGTTTCCAAACTCTAGATTCATGTCAAGAGATTGGTAATCATACAATTGCAGAATAAAAGAGTTTAAAGATATACAAGTAGGTATGCTTGTGCTTTGCTAAGAATTCAAGGAAAGGAGTCCGTGGTCTCAGAGCTGTCACGTGGTCATGGTAGTAAGTTTTCTACAAGCAGGTAGCAATAGGATGTTAGTGGTCTAAGTCTGTATTGTGTAAACTTCAATTCTTTTATAGTGCATTCGTTTTACCTTGAGGATAGCTAGGTTAAATCCTCCCCAAGTTTTTACCGGTTTGGTTTCCTAGGTCATCATATCATGTGTTCTTTATTATTCTGCACTTTTGCATGATATGATATATTTGTGTTAACCTAGATTTGTTTAATTTACCTAAGTTAATCACTTGGCTAATTATCTAGGTTAATCTGTTTGGGTTTAAGGGGTCTAAACTTCTTACACATTACACTAAAAGACAATTAATATCTCACCAACACGAACCAACACCAACACACACCAACCAATGGATAAGATAAAGCCAAATTCAAAAAGTCAAAAAAAGGCAAAATATTAATGAAGTTAAAGCTTCAACCAATCACAATTTAGATAAAGTTAGTCTTAAAGAATAAAGAGAGAGAGAGAGAGAGAGAGAGAGAGAGAGAGAGAGAGAGAGAGAGAGAGAGAGAGAGAGAGAGAGAGACTCCCATTCATTTCATTTCAATGATTTCAGATAAAGAGAGAGAGAGAGAGAGAGTAAGAGAGAAAAAGAGAGAGAAGTTAGTAAAATGAAATACCTTGACAGAGCACCAGAACAGGGAGGCCTGAAGGCTAAGGCTGAGGCAATGACCGTCGCTAACAAGCGATCTCTAATGAGGGGCAAGCGAGTGAGGATGTGCTCTGGACTAGACCGATCTATGATGACGTGACCGATCTCCGACGATGAGCTAGCGATGTGACCGATCTCCTTCTGTTGGCTTGAGCCTGAGGCATTGCTTTGAGGCGTTGCTCTGTTTTTCAGATTTTAGTTCAAATATTTATTTATTTATTTTTTTTCTCTTGAAAGTAGAACAAATAATTTTTTTTATTTTAATTTAAGGGTGTTCCTAATTTTGATTAAGGGTGTTCCTAATTTTTTTAAGGGTAAACAAATAAAAAAAAATTAATTATTATATATAATTTTTTTTTTTAGGTTAGGGTGTTCCGAGGAACACCCTGAGCATGACGTGGTGCCGCCACTGATAGTTTGCATATGAAGGAGGGTTCAAAACTGTTGGAGCATCTCAACATGTTTAACAAGTTAAACACCCATTTGTCAAGTTTTGGGGTGAATTATGAGGATGAAGATAAAGCATTACTCTTGTTAGCATCGCTTCTTGCACATTTTGATCATCTAGTGACAACGTTGATGTACAGGAAAGTGACTGTAGTATTCAATGAGGTGATTAGTGCTCTCTTGTCACATGTAAAGATGAAATAGGATGGCGATAGTTCTCAGGCTGATGGATTTAACGTAAAGTCTGAGTCAAGCAATATTGGTAGAAGTAGGTCAAGAGGACGGAACTCCAACAAGAACAAATCACAGTCAAAATCAAGTGTAAAGAAAGATGTAGAGTGATGTTATTGTCACAAGAAAGGACACTACAAAAATCAGTGTAAAAAGTTGAAAGAGCATTTAGAGGAGAAGAAGAATGGAAAGAAGTCCCAAGAATCAGTTAGTGTTGTTGAAGAAACATCAGATGATAGTGAAATTTGTCCAGATCTACTTTTAGTTTTATCTGGTAATAATGTTCTACTAGAGGAAAGAGATAAAGAATTCATAAGATTTTATGAATTAGAAGGTATTACTCATCACTTCATAGTTAAAGGAATTCCACAGCAGAATGGGTTGTAGAGAGAATGAATAGAACCTTAGCAGAAAAAGCCAGATGCATGAGATTGAATGCAAGGTTGCCTAAAGTGTTCTGAGTAGAGACAGTTAACATAGCAAGTTTCATTATTAATAGATCTCCATCATTAGCCATAGATTCAAGATTGTCAGAAGGGGTTTGGTCAGGTAGACTAGTTGATTATTCTAGTCTAAAAATCTTTAGGGTTGTCTAGCTTATGTGCATGTGCAGAGTGGAGAGCATTCTAAATTAGATTTGAAGTCAAGAAAATGCGTATTTCTTGGTTTTGAAAAATGTGTTAAAGGCTACAGGCTTTGGGATCCAATCTCAAAGAAAACGGTGACTAGAAGAGATGTCATATTTGATGAAGCCTTTATGTTGAAACAGAATGAAGTAGAGATATATGATAATAGTTCACAGGAGAAATTAACTGTTGACGTGGAGTTTAACGAGAATAGTTCACCTACTGATAAGGGTGATGATAATGATATTGATCCACAGTAGCAACAAAAAAAGCCTTATTCAATTGTTGAAGGTAGAGAGAAGCGAGTTCACAAAACACCACAAAGATATGGCTTTGAAGATATGGTTAGTTTTGCTCTCGTAACCAGCGGTGGAGATCCATTCTCTTTCAAGGAAGCTACAAATAGGAAAGACAATGATAAATGGCTTGTAACAATGTTAGAGGAGATGAAGTCACTACAAAAGAATAAGACTTGAGAATTAGTGAAATTGCACAAGGGAAAGAAGGCTATTGGTTGTAAGTATTCCGCAAGAAAAAAGCATTGTTAGAAAAGGTAGGTGAAAAACTCAAGGCATGATTAGTGGCTAAGGGTTACTTACAGAGAGAATGAATTGATTATAATGAGATTTTTTCACCAGTTGTGAAGCACACCTCAATTCAAGTAAACCTAGGATTTGTGACAGTGCATGACATGGAGTTAGAGCAGCTAGATGTGAAGACCGCATTCCTTCATGGAGACTTAGAAGAAGAGATTTACATACAACAGCCCAAAAGCTTCAAAAAAACTTGGCAAGGAAGATTATTTTTGTTTGTTGAAGAGATCATTATATGGCTTGAAGTAGTTGCTTGCTCACTCCCAAGTGCATGAGATTGTAGCAATATAATTCTCGGAGTACCGAGGTTGAACCACAAGGAGCAGGGTAAATTCAAAGACAATATAATTAAATAACAATTTGGGTGAAGAAGAAAAATATTTTTGCTTGGTGATTGTTAAAAAGAATAATAATAAAAACTGATTTAAATCAATAATGTAAATACCAGGGCATCATGGCGTTTCCCTATATTGATATGAGATTCTTTGTGATCTAAGAAAATATATATTTCATAATTGATTGTTCTTATACAATTAAAAACTTATGATTCGGTTAAACTGAGACAATTCAAGAACGCATTACAACCTCGATTAATAATGCGGTTAGAAAAGTTTTCAGAAAAACCCATTCACTTTAAAACCTAATTTCTATTTGAAACTATTAGAAATTCATCTAAACAATAAGAAAAACATGATTGAACTTATTGAAAGCATGGAAGAACTAATACATCAAAAAGAAATCTAATTGAACAATCAAATACAAGGTTTTCAAACCCGGACCGTTCATTGAACCGTAAAAGGGAGAGGTTCAAGGTTTTTGAGGTCTGACCGAGGTCAAACCGGGGTTGAACCGTGATGACGTCATAATTAATTTAATAATTATTTAAATATAAATAAATATATTAAATTTGTAAATATAAGCAAAATTTACTAAAAATATCTTAAAAATTGAAACAAAATACATAAAATAGTACATTATAACGTTAATAAAAAATAGTACAACATAAATAAGTATAAAAAGAAATTTTTATAATAATCCTTTAAGAGAAATCATTTAAATTAACTAAAAAATGACTTTTAAAATAAATTCATAAATTGCATAAGTATTATCCTTAAATAAAAAGTTAATTTAGTAATATTTAATATGTTGAGAAAGATAACATTGAAGTTTAGAAACTATAAATTATGTAAATTTAATATAAATTTAATAATATTACATATTAGTTCCCAAGAAGGGCACTTGGTCTGTTGGTCAAAGCATCAGTCTTGCTTTTAATGTGTGAGAAGTCAAGTTCTAATCCTGGCAGTCGCATTTTCCTCAATTTTTCTCTATTTCATGACCGGTTGAACCGGCCTACGGTTCAGCCGGTTTTTCTGGTTGAACCCCGGTTCTTCCAGTTCACTGAAAACCTATCAATGCCTGGTTCTCAACCTTAAAAAACTGGAATTCTGTCCGGTTCTTGGTTTTCCCGGTCGGACCGTCCGGTCCGGTCTGGGTTTAAGAACGATGATCAAATATGTAATTGTCTAAAATCTTAGAGAGAATCACATTGAATATTCATACCATATAGAAGAAACATAACCCCTACCCCTAGCAAAGAGTTTAGACTGCCATTAGAGAAAGGAAAATACAAGGTTTTCTCTGCCCAAAAGTTGTTCTCACAGCCTCCTTTCCAAACCCTAATGTCTCAGTGTCTAAAGAAAAGAAAACTTTTTTATTTTTAATTTCCGTCCAAGTTTACAGCAGTAACTTGTGAGTTAATTTCGGCCTTCCAAATTGAGAATTTCGAAAAACTCAAAACTGGAAAGTTGTAGATATTTAAGTTACGGTTCCAACCCATCTAGCCTTGTGTCAATTAGATTTTTGAGGAGAGAGATACGCCCAAAATACTGATCAGTACTCAAATCAGATTTTTCCTTTTCACATTCTACCCCTTTGATTTCTTTCCTTATTTGAAGCTTCCAATCTTGGTAGACAATCCAAGCACTCCAGCTGCACCTCCTTAGATATTTAAACATGGTCCTTTAGCTCCACTTTAATTCTAGTTTGGCCTCCATTCTCTCACAAATTCCTGTAAACTTATCTTTCTGACATAATTTCCTGAAAGTAGAAAATTACACACAATGAATGACATTTTATTCAAGAAATTATGTAAAGATAAATAATAGGGACTAATGAAAATCATGACTTGATTATACAAATTAAGCATAGTAATAAAGAGATAACGCCCACAAAAATATATAACAAGTGTACATTTTAAAGTGTTATCAGTAGTCTCCCAAGCAATGGTACAAATGGTTTTATTCATTCATGGTCACACATGGGTACATGCGTTGTGAGTATGACTGTTGTATTTATTTTAGAGTACTTGCTGATGTCTCCTATATATTTCTTGCTCTATATATTGATGATATGTTAGTAGCTGCAAAGAGTAAGCAAGACAATGTGAAGTTGAAGTCTTTATTGGGTTGTGAATTCACCGTGATGGCTGGTAAATTATGGTTATCTCAGAAGTGATATCTTAAGAAGGTGTTAGAGAGGTTTAGTATGCTTGAAGAAAAACCTGTTAGTACACTACTTTCTGCCCATTTTAAATTATTCTCACAGTTTGTCCAAGTTCAGATGAGGAGTCAGAGTATATGTCTAAAGTGCCATATGTGAATGCAATTGGGTGTCTCATGTATTTGATGGTATGTACTAGGCTTGATATTTCTCGTGCAGTCAGTGTGGTCAATAGGTGCGTTGTGAGTATGACTGTTGTATTTATTTTAGAGTACTTGCTGATATCTCCTATAGGGGTGTCCACGGGTCGGACCGGGTCAGTTTTCGACCCAGCCTAAACCCGACCCGCCGGAGTCGGGTGGACAGAAGGAGTGACCCGAAACCGACCGCCGGCATCAATCGGTTGGGTCGGTTTTGGGTTCGGGTGGAGATTGGGTTGTTCGGGTGGAGATCGGGTCGTCACCGGAGCTTTAAAATCATCGTCGGAGCTGCAAATCATTGCCGGAATCTGCAAATCATCGCCGAAAAATGTAAAAAATCACCAGATCTGCATCAAAGTCACCGAAATCTGCACCAAAATCGCTGAAATCTGCTAGGAATGGCCGGATCTGGAAAAATCTCACCAAATATGGTTGAGAACCCGTTGGATTTCCCCAGATTTGAGTGTGATTTCGCCGAGTTTGCATATAACCTTCGACGGGTCGGGTGGCTCGGGTTTTGGAGAAGAAAACCCACCACTCGACCCGCCGGCGTCGGGCCTTGGGCGCGGAAACCCGAAACCGACCGATAGGAGTGTCGGTTCAGGCTGAACTCGGGTGGAGAGCGGGCGGGTTGGTCGGTCCGGCGGGTCACGGTCGGGTCTGGACACCCCTAATCTCCTATATATTTCTTGCTCTATATATCGATGATATGTTAGTAGCTGCAAAGAGTAAGCAAGAAAATGTGAAGTTGAAGTCTTTATTGGGTAGTAAATTCACCGTGATGGAGGGGCTGGTAAATTATGGTTATCTCAGAAGTGATATCTTAAGAAGGTGTTAGAGAGATTTAGTATGCTTGAAGAAAAACCTGTTAGTACACTGCTTTCTGCCCATTTTAAATTATTCTCACAGTTGTGTCCAAGTTCAGATGAGGAGTCAGAGTATATGTCTAAAGTGCCATATGTGAATGCAATTAGGTGTCTCATGTATTTGATGGTATGTACTAGGCTTGATATTTCTCGTGCAGTCAGTGTGGTCAATAGGTCTATGGAAAATCCAGGTAAAGAGGATTGGAATGCAGTAAAATGGATCTTTAGATATCTTACAGGCACTCATGATTTCGGTATCCTATTTGATCAGAGAGCTAGTATAGATGTTGTGGGTTATATGGATTCTGACTATGCTAGGGACCTTGATTCTAGAAAGACCATGACAAGCTATGTTTTTAGGTTTGCTGGTGGCCCAATTTGCTGGAAGTCTACACTACAAGATGTAGTTGCTTTATCTACTACAAAAGCAGAATATATGGCAACGACAAAGGCAGGAAAAGAAGCCATTTGGCTTAGTGGACCGGTTAATGAGCTTGGTTTCAAGTAGAATAGGTTGGTGCTACATTGTAATAGTTAGAGTGCAATTCATTTGGCGAAGAATAAGGTATCATGTAAGAACAAAGCATATTGTTGTGCGATATCATAAGATCAGAGAATGAGTTTCATCTAGTGATATTTCTTTGTCGAAGATTCTCACTAGTGCAGTTTGATCAATTCAAGCCAAGGTGGATATTTGTTGAAGTGGGCCCGTGTGTGTGGCTTGAATTGCCAAAAGCCCAAGTCAATTACAGGTAAACCAAATGCAACTTGTAATAGGAAACCACAAGTCCATGTCGGTTAAAATAGTTGACCAAATACAATTGATACAAGGATCCTATATTGTCGACTTAACCATAGCAATATATACGTGCTAGTGTGCAGCAATTAGAAGAGTATGAAAGATAGAATTCCTAATAACCTAGCAGTGCAACCGCATCAAAGAAAATAGAAAAGTGAGGCAGGCACTTCTATTCTTATTGTTTTCTTTTGTGAGAGAGTACTAGGGTGCAATTAGGATTTGGGTGTATTAAGAGTGTTCTTGTGTACTATTGTATCTTCCTAATTTTTTATAGTGAAATTTATCCGTCGTCGCTGTGAAGGTAGGTAGTATGCCGAACCACATGAATTTTTGTATTTTTCGTGTGTGCTTGTTATTTAATTTCCACTTATTTACTGTTATTGATTTGAGTCTTGGGGTTGTAATTGCACAACAATCATTTATAAAAAAAAAAAAGAATTGAATTAAATTAAATTGAATTGAATGAAATGTATTTAAGTAATGAAAATGAATGAAAAGAAATAAATGAAATGGAATTATATAATTTTGTTTCGATGTTTTAAAATAAAGTAATGGAATGTAAGTAATTTTTTTTGGAAGTAATAAGGAGTGAAATTAATAGAATTATCTATACTACTATTTAAGGGGGCTTCCCTTATTTGGATTCTTCAATTTTTATACTTAAAATACTCTTAAATTCATCTATTTCTAAGCCTTAAATCGTAGGGTTAAACATGTAAAATTATTAATTTAAAAACTCCTAAATCATAGGGTTAAACACATTCACATTTCCAATTAGTTTCTCCTTGCATGTATAGTTAGTAGTTACAGGTAGTTTCAATGTTATCCACGCACCCACATTTTAATTTAAATTCAAATAAAAATAGTTGTCACAATTTACATCCCAATACTCACTTATCAGTTGCCCAACTCAAGTTCCCATCCATTCCTATTTATTTGCCAACATACATCCCAATACTCCCTTCCCAGTTGCCTAACTCCAAGTTTAATTTCCATCTGTTCCTATCCATTTTCCAACTAGAAGTGGCATGCCAAGGTTTTCGGCTTTTATTTTTTTTTTTAATTTAATTCAATTACTATTTCCTTCTCCTTCCTCACTTTTTTTCTTCTATGTATTTTTTTCTTTTTAAGAAATTTTTTTTTACCATCATTGCATATGTTTTTGGAGTTAAATTTTTAATTTTTTGCATTAATTTGACAATTAGAGAGATTGCAATTTTTTTTTTCCTTTTTTTTTTTTTAAATTGGAATCCACAGGCACATCGATGGATTTGTAAATTACATCCTTAAGTAATTGAGAGATCATTGGAACTGATGTCAATGGAATATTTAATATCTGCTCTAAGTGCAAGTAATTGAGATCTTTTGTATTTTTTTTTTTTTTTTGAGATCTCCATGATGAGAGTAACCTTCCTCATCAAGGAAGGGGACTCCCTCACTGTACAGAGAGCCTTACTTGAATTGGCATCCCATCTGACTTTAGTGGATGCTGTGATCATGGGCATGCAAGACTCAATTGTGGAGTTCTGTCAAATTGGGTTTTCTCATGTCCGTCGCCAAGGAAATAGACCAGCCTATTTTTTAGCAAATTATGCCAAGGGCATCGATGATTATTGTACTTGGATAGACGAGAATCCTTGTTTTATAGAACAAGCTCTGATCCATGATGTAATTTCTCTTCAATAATTTAATGAAAGATTAGTCTTCCTATAAAATAATATATATATATATATATAGAGGTACATGTTGATAAAAAAAAAAAAAAAAAAAAACTTTTTACCATGGAGAATTAGAAATTAAATATTTGAAATACATCAAGTGGAATTATCTTAGAAGTAATCGACTCACTTTATAGAAGTAAGTTTGTTTGCAGTTTTCTAACATGTCTCAAGCAAATCTGTGTAGAACATAATTCTGTTTCTGATTAATTAAATTAACCTTTCAATTTTGGTTTTTCATTACGAAACTTAGAGTACATGTGGATATGTTTCTGGAGAAGGAAGGATGGTGGATCCTTATTGTTCCCTCTTATGTCTCCTACTCATTTTTTAATTAATTTTTTTTTGTGTATAAATAGTAGACACTAATTGAATGATAAAAACAAAATTACACCTCATCAAAGATTAGAAACAATTCTAATACATACAATTGGTTTAGATGCATATTGACTAAATAATTTACACATATACTAGCCTTTGAGCACATGGTCACACGTGTGCTCATAGGCTATTCTATTTTTTTCCCCTAAAAATTAGTAATTTACATTTATCATAATTTGAAATTGCTACATTTTTCGGTTATAAAAATACCTAGAGTATAATGAGAATTATATGTTTGTGGGTAAAATAAATTTTTTTTTTTTTTGGTATAAACCTCATCACACGTAGGTATTTTTGTAATTGAAAAATGTAACAATTCCAAATTAATTATGATGAATGTAAATTATTAACCTTTAGAATTCAAATACTTCAATTATCTTTATGCGCATGCTCAAAGGCTCTTCAATTTTTTGGGTAAGGGATAATGTAGAGAATTTATTATAATTTGGGATCACTACATTTTCCAATCACAAAAAAAAAAAAAAAAAAAAAAAAACTAGAGGTGTGATGAGTATTATGTGTGGCAAAATAATTTTTTATCACGCTCCTATGTTTTTTTGTGATCAGAAAATGTAGTAATCTCAAATTATAATAAATGCTCTAAATTAACCCTTATCCAAAAATAGATAAGCCTTTGAGCACGCGCTCACACACGTGCTCAAAGACTAGAAAATGAAATATTTTAGGAAAAATAATATTTATTTATGATGATATTCATCTAGAATTAGTAGAGTATAAAAAAAAATTAAGACAGAGTTTCAACCAAAAAAAATAATATTTTGAGACAGATAATTTTTATTTATGCTGATGTTCCTTTAAAAATATTCGAATAACGATTTCAATAAAATTGAATGACATGCAATAAATCTGGATTTCAAAGTTCCATCCACTACATTATTCTCGTAGAAATTTATGTAGCATCTTAAATTTTAAATCTATGATTATGGTTTTGGGATGAATTTTTTTGTAGGTGGGTGGTTTTTTTTTTTTTTTTTTTTTTTGTAGGTGGGTAGTTTTGAATCTTTTGATAATAAAAGTGGAATATTTTTTATTCCGCTAATGAAAGACGATGCAGAAGTTTAGGATTAGAAAGTGAAAAATGACGACTGAGTTGGGTGAGTGAGGTTTAGACGTGTGGCAAATTTAAGGAAAGTTCAGGGAAAGTGGTTTCCTTTCCTTCCCCAGTCGTCGTTGCTACCATAGTTGTCAATATCATATCGTGTACAAAAAGTTTCGTATCGTAAGGGCGTATCATAAGTACTCATGAATCGTCCAATACATAGGTGCATATCGTATGAATTGTATCGTATCGGTGAATCGTACGTATCGTACGATACATAACCATGTGGATTTAAAATGAGTTTTTTTTTTTTTGGTTAAAATTTGTGATTTTATTTGATTTAAACAAGTTGTTAGACTTTGTTAACACAAAATTATTGGAAAACTTAAGTGAGTCTAATGAAATAGCAAGTCCATGAGTTCTTTTCCTCCCTTCTCTTTCTCCTACAAAATTTAGACTATACTCATAATACTCACTTTTATATGTGCAAATTTATTTTCTATGCTATTAATAATGTATTAAATGAATATAATTATTTTTTATTTTGTTATTATTATTTTGAGTCTAAAAAGTTAGAATGCCAAGAAAAAATATAAAGAAAGAATTATTAGAATAAAAAAACCAAAAAAAAGGTAAATGTTGATAATAATAAAGAAAATGTCTATGAAAAAATAATTTTGCAAAATGCTGAACATGATGATAACATTGACTTAGATGGAGTTGATTAGCCAAGATAACGAAAATATATTATTATTTTGGTTCATATCTCATGTATTACCTCTGAGTTTAATCAATTTAAATGTGCATGTTATAAACATAAGTTAATTTGATTTATGTAGTTAGCTTTGTTAAATTTTATTACATAAGTAATAATTAAATTGGTCATTAGTTGAATATATTTTGAATTTATCATGAATATACCTTTTATATATGTATATCTATAATTATTTTATAATTTTATTAAGTGTTTGTGTATCTTACGATACACAATTCGATACAATATACGATACAAAAAAATCAAAAATCGATTCACGATTTGACAACGATGGTTGCTACCTTTTTTTGCCCTTTCCACTTCGCTACTCGTTAGATCTTCGGATCAAGTCTACAAAGCTAAAAAACTTCGCATCTCTTGCTATAACATCACCGTTTCCTCGAACCCACACCGCACCACTCTTGCATAGTATTTTTTTTAGGGTTAACAATAATTTACACCCCTGAAGTTTGGGGTTGATTAGATTTTACACTCCAACATTTCAGAAACTTGATTTTACACACTGAAGCTTGGTTTCGTTAGCAATTCAGCCCCATAGTTAGTTTTTGCCATTAACTGACACATCATCATGCTGACATGTTTTATTTTTGCCAAACCAACCCCAAAACTATGTAGTTTCAGTGATGACCAAGTTAAAAGCTGGCACTATCAAAACTATGTAGTTTCATGCCTAAACTTAAAACACAAACCTCTAGCCTAAACGTCACCGTGGTCAAACTCTAAAGCAAAAAACAAAGAACCACGAAGAAGACCTCTGAGGATCTGACCTTCTTAACCCATACCCCATGAACCAAGTTAAAACTTGCACAATCAAAACTTGTCTTGGTCCCAAAGACCGTTCTAGCATATTTATTATAACAGCTAAAATTAGAAGCTTTTTACGTTCAAATTGAAAACCATGGTAGCTAGCTCTAGGTTGGGACAACAAAGATTGTAAAGAAGAAGAAGGAAGATGCACAAAGAGAGGAGAATAAAGAAAGGCTGGTAGTGTTCATGTAGCCAGCAAGAATTTTCATTCCTTATTTTCGATTTCTTTGTGTCTCACTCTGTTTTATTGTTTTTTATCTCTGGGTTTACATATTTTTTAATTGTTTGTTATCTAGGTTCTTTTGTATTTCGTTAAACACTAATTTGTCCTCCTCTCTTCTGTTATTTTATTATATTATATTTCTCGTATTTGTTATTTCTCCTTGTCAAGTTTACAATTTAATATCTTTACTTCTTGTTTGTTTCCTCACTAATTATCTTTCTATGTTTTTCTACTGTCCTAGTTTATAGTTCTGTGCAGAGCAGTGTAGCCCTCCTCTGTATGGTTTAGGAAGGTCAAATCCTCAGAGGTCTTCTTCATAGGTCTTTGTTTTTCGTTTTAGAGTTTGGCCTGAACAGTGACGTTTAGGCTAGAGGTTTGTGTTTTAAGTTTAGGCATTAAACTACGTAGTTTTGATTGTGCCAGCTTTTAACTTGGTCATCACTGAAACTACATAGTTTTAAGGTTGATTTGGCAAAAATAAAACATGTTAACATGGTGATGTGTCAGTTAACGGCAAAACTAACCGTCGAGGGTGAATTGCTAACGGAACCAAACTTCAGGGTGTAAAATCAAGTTTCTGAAACGTTGGGTTGTAAAATCCAGTCAACGCCAAACTTTAGGAGTGTAATTTGCAATTGACTCCTTTTTTTAAAATAATTCGATAACAGGGTGTAAGAATTTTTTGAGAGAGTTTGCATCCAGGTGATATTCTTTATTATCAAACCAAGACATCAATTGATTTTTGGTATAGATAGAGATTGAACCCAAAATCTCCTATTCAACAATCAAAAGCTTTACCAGTTGAGCTAACTGTAACCCACAAAACAGGGTGTAAAAAGAATACAAATTTTTTGTCTCATTTATGTTGTACAAATTATGATATACTATGTGGTTTTTTTTTTTTCAAATTTTGGTTATTTTATAAGTTAACTAAATATATAACAAGTTAAGCCCTTTTGTTGGGATAAGTATTTGTAAGCCTTGTTGATCTTGCCCTCCCCCTCCCCTGTATGTGTAGTAATATTAACTGAAGTTTATCAAATATATATATATATATATATATATATATATATATATATATAACAAGTTGTGATTTATGGAGCATAGATAGAACACAAAAAATGTGAAAGAAGATTTGTATTCGTATAAGAGAATTTGGATCATGGATGTCTCTCTAATTTTTTTATTAGAAATACTCAAATACCTGGAAATTTGTTAGTTCTTTTGGTTTAAGTAAATCTTGATGAAAAATGGGAGTTTTTTTTTCATATTTGGTACGATGAAAATGAGCAATGATAAAAATAAAATAAAAAAATAAATGGGGTGGGTGGATTGGGGGTATATGCTCATTAGTCAACCCATTTTAACGCTGAAAGAGGCACTTAAATGAAGCATTTGCTACAACAGAGAAGATTGGATTGCATTTGATTGGGTTTGCACTTTTCTAATGTGTCTCAAGCAAATCTGTGTAGAAAATAATTATGTTTCTGATTAATTAAATTAAACTTTCAATTTTGGTTTTTCATTAGGAAGCTTAGAGTGCATGTGGATATGTTTCTGGAGGAAGGACGGTGGATCCTTGTTGTTCCCTCTTATGTCTCCTACTCATTTTTTAGTTTAATTTGATTTTTTTTTTTTTTTTTTTTTTTGTGTGTATACATAGTAAACACTAATTGAATGATAAAAACAAAATTACACCTCATCAAATATTAGAAACAATTCTAATACATACGATTGTTTTAGATGCATATTGACTAAATAATTTACACATACACTAGCCTCTGAGTACATGGTCACACGTATGCCCATAGGCTCTTCTATTTTTTTTTTCCTAAAAGTCAGTGATTTACATTTATCATAATTTGGAATTGCTACATTTTTCAATTATAATAATACCTAGAGTATAATGAGAATTATGTGTTTGTGGGTAAACTTATTATTATTTTTGTATAAATCTCATCACACATAGGTATTTTTGTAATTGGAAAATGTAACAATTTCAAATTAATTATGATGAATTTAAATTATCAACCTTTAGAATTCAAATACTTCAATTATCTTTATATAAACTGGCCTCTAAGCACGCGCATGCTTAAAGGCTCTTCTATTTTTTGGGTAATGATTACTTTAGAGCATTTATTATTGTTAGCTTTAAGACCCCTTATCACAATATGTTTTAATCTAATATTAAGCCAAGTTGATTAACAAGATTGTTATTCAAGTCTAGGTTAAACAATTGTGAACAAAACATATAAAATGTGGAAAGTAAAGAACACAAAAATCTGATGACTCAAGAAAACTTAACCGGTAAAAAAACCTGAGGAGGATTTAACCTAGCTATCTTCAAAATAAAAACAGATCCACTATGAAAGAATTGAAATTTGAACAATAAGACTTAGACAACAAACATCTTATTGCTACCACATGTAGTAAACTTACTATCACGACTACGTGACAGCTCTGAGTCCACAAACTACTCTTTCTTTGATCTGCAGCAACCACAAGTTATCCTATTTGTGACTTTGAGACTCCATTCAACGGTTTTAGATCTTCTTAAAAGTTCTTTATGCGGCAACTAAAAACACTATCAAGTTCTTGGTGCAAACCTTGATTTTGATAGCTCTATGTATGTGTATGAAAGTAAATACCTCTCAGATCTCACAAAAGATTCAACACACAACTCAACAAAGACCTTCAAAACGTGGATAGAGTTTTTCCTTTTATACTTGAAGTGAAACACGTAACCCTACACGTCATATGAGCTTGGGCTGGTTTGAAAATACTGCAAAATATTTTTGATTCATAATTTTCGATTAATCGAGCCTTGCAGATTTACACTCTTAATTTTTGCAATTACTCGATTCCAAATTACACTTAACCAAACTTTGAGCAAGCCTAAACCTAGACTCATTGTTTTGATCATGGTTTGTCAATATATACAAAATGAAGTTTTAATACATTTAGTTCCTAATTAAAGTTTAAGAACCTAACAATTATAATTTGGGCGTACTACATTTTTCTATCACAAAAAAAAAAAAAAAAAAATCTAGGGGTGTGATGAGTATTATGTGTGATGAAATAATTTTTTATCACACCTCTAGGTTTTTTTTTGTAATTAGAAAATGTAGTGATCTTAAATTATAATAAATACTCTAAATTAACATTTATTCAAAAAATTGAAAAGCCTTTAAGCACACACATAAGCATGCACTCAAATGCTAATTTTTTAATAATATTACTACTAAGCCCCTATTTTAAAATAAATATCTAAATATATAAAAAAAATTAAAAATTTTAGTATAAATTATATTAAAATTAATTATATTTCCTCCTGTTCTTTCCGATTTTAAAACTTTGCTTGCAATTTTAAAACTAATGAACCAGTTCTCATGTCAACAGTGGGCCAGGGAATTTTCTTTAAGACTGGGTTGCCATTTTGGGCTAAGTCTAAGTATTAAAATAGGCAAGGAAGATTCCTATCGACTGTCAGATCCTCTCCACGTGTGATTGTTAACTTGTTCTATGTGCCAGTGCTGGCTGAATGTTAGAGTAAGAAATGAGGTCGTCTAAGGCCCCTAGAAAAAAAAAAAATAATAATTAATAAAGAAATAAAATAATATTTTTATCAAATAAAAAAAAGAAAAATATATTTTTCACAATATTTTTATAATTAATGTTAAGTAATAGGTTGTTATTGATGACAAAAAAATAACTATAGTGATATTTTTAAGTAAAAAACAAAAAGTAACTTAAAACTTATGATTTGTTGTAAGAAATATTGTGAATATTATTACACTTCTAAAAAAAAATAATAATAATAAGAGTTGAGTTTGTAAACTTTTACTAGTCTCATCTAAATTTAGTACTAACACTATTTTTTTACATATCATTATCAATCTACTACATCAATAAATATATATAAAAAATTTTCAAAGTTTTTCTATCTATAAAATTTATAGGAAAAAATATGTATTATTTAATAGAAATTTTACATTTAAAATAAAATAACAATTTTCATCTTAAACCTCCAAATACGCATCGAGCTGTCCCTACTATGTGCAAGTCAACTATGTCATTAGGTCCTTTCTAGGTTATTTGCATCAATCTTCTACATAAACTGCTTGGTCTGAAAACCAGTCCTGTGGATGCTGGGGATTGTTCCCAAGGTGAGGTAATCATTTGAGAGCAAGCTTTTGTTTTTCCCACAATTGTTGTTGTCCAAGATTGTTCATTTGTTCCTCCAAAAGAAAAAAAAAAAAAGATTGTTCATTTGTTTTCCAAGTAAAAATAAAAGCTCTAGTCGTATATATGAGATTAATAATATTCATTTGATTTAATTAATTCTGTGTATTTGATTTGAAGAGGTATTGCGATCACAGACGAAATTCTTCAGATTTGTCTTCTTTTTAAAAAATCAATCTGTATCCGATAGCTCGATTTGTGAAGATACAAGAATGTCACATTCTCCTCCTTCTATACCAATACCATCAATTTTTCCAGCAAACAATTCTGGGTCTGGTGGTTCAGCATCTACTGATATGGTTCCACAATACTCTCATTCCATATCATCAATCTTCTCACCAAACAAGTCTACTGAGAGTTCAGAATCCAATGAAAGACACCCACAACCACAATTCTCTAATTCCATATCATCAATCTTCCCACCAAACAAGTCTACTGAGAGTTCAGAATCCAATGAAAGACCCCCACAAAAATCCTATTATTCCACACCCTCAGTCTTTACCCCAAACGAGTCAACAAACAGTCCAGGTTCTCCTTCAAAACTATCAGACACATCTACCGATGAATCAATACATAAACACCAGTGTACCCGCTTGCCTGAATTTGAAGATCTTCATTTCGGCGAAGTTAAACATCATTCTCAACGTGCTGGTAATAATTCACGCTCTCCTCTCTCAATTCAATCTGAATATAACAATCAGCTTCAAGCTGCACTCCAGAAGCTAATCGAGGAGGTTCGCCACAGTTGGACCTACGCAATCATGTGGGGTTCATCGTACGACCATTCTGGCTTGCCCATTTTGCGATGGGCTGATGGATACTGCAAAGGCAACGATGATTACCACATGGAAACCAACAACAGGACTGAGAAGCCATTGTCAGTGGTGTTGGAGGAACAAGAGATCCTAGCTTCTGCTACGGATGAAGAAGATGTTACCAATATCGAGTGGTTCTTCTTGAAATCGAAGACGCAGTGCTTCTTGAACGGCAGTGGCCTCCCAGGCCAAGCTTCTGTCACTTCGAAATTGGTTTGGGTGGCCGGGTTGGACCATCTAGCGACCTCGACATGCAACTGGGCACGAATGGGTCAGGCTTCCGGGCTCCAAACCATGGTTTGGTTACCCTCGGCAAATGGCATCGTGGAATTGGGCTCTACTATGCTAATTTTCCCAAGCACTGATATGACCAACAAGGTTAGCTTTTCAAGTGATTACATGACAAATATATATATATATATATATATATATATATATGTTAGGTTCTAAGAATTAGGAACTAATGTATTAGAATTTCAATTTGTAATGTTGGCAAACCATGATCAAAACATTCTTTAAATCTTGTGTTAGACTTGCTCAAAGTATGGCTTTTTATGTAAAGTTGGAATCGAGTTGACTGCAGAATTACTGTGCACTTTCTGCCTGACTCGATCGATCGAGAATTAGACTCGACCAATCGAAAATCGTGCAGAACGTTTTTCTACAGAAAATTCCCAACTCAGCCCTAGCCCATTTAATGTATAGGGTTTTATGTTTTGCCCTAGGTATATAAGGGTAAACCCTAGCCACGTTTTTAGAGTTCTGAATGCTGTGTTTGTGAATCTATTTGTTAGATCTAGAGGTGTTTACCTTCACATATACTTAGGGTTTTCAAACTCAAGATTTATGTCAAGAGGTTGGTAAATCATACAGTTGCAGAATCAAAAGAGCTTCAAGATATACAAGCAGGTGTTGCTTGTGCTTTGCTGAAGAATTCAAGGAAAGAAGGAGTCCGTGGATCTCAGAACTGTCACGTGGTCGTGGTAGTAAGTTTCCTACAGGCAGGTAGCAATAGGATGTTAGTGGTCTAAATTTCTATTGTGTAAACTTCGATTCTTTCATAGTGAATTCGGTTTACCTTGAAGATAGCTAGGTTAAATCCTCCCCAGGTTTTTTACCGGTTTGGTTTTCCTAGATCATCATATCATGTGTTCTTTACTTTTCTGCACTTATACATGATTTGATATATTTGTGTTAACCTAGATTTGTTTAAATTACCTAAGTTAATCACTTGGCTAATTCTCTAGGTTAATCTGTTGGGTTTAAGGGGTCTAAACGAACTCACAAGTGGTATCAAAGCGGGTAGCTTTTGTTTTTGATCCGTTGATCTTTAAACTGATCATTGACCCCTGTTGTTATGGATTTCTCTAAAATTTTCTCTTTAGTCTGCCACATTGTCTACTTGGTGTGCTTGTCCTTTACTTTTTGTGTTAAAATTTTTCTTGAGTGTCTTGGTATAATCACATATGATAATAATTACATATGATATATTGCTTTAACTGCCTTAAAGGCACGTGATTCTTGTCTTTGGTATTTGGATAGTGGTTGTTCCAGGCACATGACAGGGAATAAAGCCTTGTTCAAGACACTCTTCTATGGAAAGATTGGAACAGTTACTTTTGGAGATGGAAGCAAATCTGTGATCAGAGGCATTGGTACTGTGGATATTCCAGGACTACCAGTCTTTGAAGATGTTTGGTATGTTGATGGATTGAAGGCTAACTTACTCAGCATAAGTCGGATTTGTGACAATGGACTGAATGTGTTCTTCACTAAACAAGAATGTGAAATACTTGATGAAGGAGGTGACTGTATGTGTGTTGGTGTGAAGACAGCTGATAACTGTTATGGTATCACCCCAAGTATAAGCAACAAATGCTTCAGTGCTAAGATCAATCAAGTTGACTTATGGCATCAAAGGTTGAGACATGCTAGTCTCAAGCAATTAGAGAAGATTTCAAAATGTGATGCAGTAATTGGGTTGCCCAAGTTTGACAAGATTGAAAAATGCATCTGTGGACCATGTCAGATGGGTAAACAAGTGAAGTCCAAACATCCGTCTGTAGCTGATGTTCAAACTACAAGACCTTTGGAGTTGTTGCACAATTGATTTCATGGGTCCTACCAGAGTTCAGAGTTTAGGTGGAAAGAAGTATATTCTAGTTGTTGTGGATGACTTTACCAGATTCACAAGGGTTGTACTTTTGAAAGATAAAGCTGAGGCTCCTGAAAAAATGATTCATCTGTGCAAAAAATTGCAAGTAGAAAAAGGAACTATGATAGCCAGAATAAGAAGTGACCATGGAAAAGAGTTTGAGAACACAAAACTGGCTACGTTTTGCAATAATCAAGGCACACATCAGGAATTCTCTTCACCCAAAACACCACAACAAAATGTGTACGGTTGGGGCCCAATCTTTATTGGGCCCCAAGCATAACATATCACCACGCGGCACACGGGCCCGAACAGTCCCTCATAAACTGGGCCGGGTCGGACAATATTAGGCTCCCAAACGGGTTGGTATTGTTGACGGGAACTCCGTTGCACACAGTATCCTTTCATTATCACTTGGTCGGTAAGTTGACCGACCATAGGGTAGTAATTAGTATTGCCATAAGTGTTTGTTCACGGGGGAGCGTGACGTTCGGATTGGCCGGCAAAACACCCATGAAGTCGTTGCCGTGCATAACACAGCAACGAAGAGCAAGTTCCCAAGCCACTTTGCTGCTCAACTATCAAATTCCCACTTAACAACGATAACATTGGACCCTCTCTTCCACTATTGATTGGAATAATCATAACACCTCCACCCAGTGAAAGCTATAAATAAGAGAGAGCTGTGAAGAAGAAAGGGGCTGGAGAAGAGAGAGAAGAAAGAGGTACAGAGAGAGAGGAAATTGATGAAGGGAGAACAGATTGATCGGGAAGTAAGTGAGCTAAATGGGCCTCAACGTATTGAGCTCCCCATTGTAGGAAAAACAAAGCCCACGCCACAAATAAATTGAGCCCAAGAGAGAGAGTCTGGCCCAATAAGCTCTTTCGTGGTACGCACAATTGGCGCCGTCTGTGGGGATTTCCTACTAAGCGGTAGCTCAGCCTTGGTCCACACTAGGTGTGATGTCTGAGAGACGTTTGGGAAGTCATGCCGAGAGCGGTTCGGTAGGGTCTTCGCAAGGATCCACTTGGCGGGAGCGAAGGCAGAAAAGGCACGAAGATAGGCACCGTGGAGAAGATGGAGAGCAGTCCGACCAGAGCGAAGGATCGCGCCGAACTCACCAAACAGTGTCCGGCGCCACAGAAAACAGACGACCCGATCCGAGAGACGAAGAGCTGGAGCGGCTACGTAGGCTGGTAAGGGATCTAGAGCTGGAGGCGGAAAGACGCCGGGGAGCGAACTTAGATCAACGGGGGGGGGGGGGAGACAGAGAGGAGCGAGGAACCACCAGGGAGAACATTCCGAGTATTCCATCCATCACCGGCAGCATGATCGTCCACATTCACGGGAGAGGCAGGGACACCGGGACCGCTCCCGATCACGTGGTTATGCCGACTGTGGCTCAGATTCCCCGGAGGAGCAACGCCCGCGAAATGCAGCCATGGACGCTATGAGCCAGGCGCTACGTAAAGCCACACGGTCCCCGTTCTCGGATGAAATTGAACAGGCCCCAATGCCGAACAGATTTAATCGGCCACCGTTCAATTCTTATGACGGAAAAACGGACCCGGTGGAGCATGTCAGTCATTACATTCACATGATGTCTTTGCACAAGCGTGATGACGCGCTGATGTGCAAATTCTTCCCCTCCAGTCTCGGCTCTACTGCGTTGAGATGGTTTAATGGGCTTCCAAAGGGTTCTATTCGCAACTTTGCGGAACTAATTCAGGAGTTCGGTGCCCGGTTTGTGACTTGTAGCCGGGTTCCGCAACCCGTGGACGCATTGCTATCCATAAAGATGAGGGTTGGGGAGACCCTACGCAGTTACGCGAACCGCTATTGGGAACTCTACAACGAGATCGGAGGGGGCAACGAGAAGATAGCAGCAAGTACTTTTAGAATGGGGCTCCCCGAGGACTCCGAGCTACGAGAATCGTTGACTAGGAAACCTCCAGAGGGCATGAGGCAGCTAATGAGGCGCATAGAGGAGTATAAACGCCTAGAAGATGATCGGATACAAAATAAAGGTAAAGCCCTACTGACCACCCGTCCTCGGCATTATGAATTTCAGCCAAAACCTAGAAAGGGTCCAGCCGTCCAAGAACAAGGGTTACAGCATGAGGAAGTAAACGTGTTGTTCAAGGAGCCGGTGCACAGGATCGTTGACCGGATAAAGAACGAGCCGTACTTTAGATGGCCGAATAAGATGGCGGGCGACCCATCCTGGAGAAACCAAAACTTGTACTGTACATACCACAAGGATAAGGGACACACCACCGAGCATTGCCGGGTACTAAAGGATCACTTGGCACAGTTTTTGAGAGCAGGGCACTTGAAAGAGTTCGTTATCAACACGGCAAACACTGAAGGTGAACTGGGCGCAAAGCGGGGCAAGGGCCCCCGCTCGCCTCCCATTGGAGTAATTGAGGTAATTCACGCTGCACCAAGAGATGTCATGAGGATCGGTAGGAGTGAGGTCTTGATGGCGACCCCGGTTGACGTAGGTACGGGGGAAATATCACCTGCAAAAAGGGTAAAACTTGCCCGGGAGATTATCGCTTTCGGCGACGAGGACCTCGTGGGAACAGTCCAGCCGCACGACGACGCACTGGTGGTGACGGCTCAGATAGGCGGCTTCTTGGTGAAGAGGTTGTTAGTGGACCAAGGAAGCGGCGCCGAGGTCATGTATCCCGACCTGTACAGGGGGCTCGGGCTGAAAGTTGAGGATCTCGCGAAGTACGACACGCCCTTGATCGGCTTTGACGGCCAGATAGTGGTTCCAGAGGGGCAAATCTCCCTTCCCGTGGTTTTAGAAGGCAAGGAAGTCACAGTGACGTTCATAGTGGTTGCTTCATTCTCTCCTTACACCGAAATTCTTGGGAGGCCGTGGATCCATGCAATGGGGGCCGTGCCATCCACCCTGCACATAAAGATTAAGTTCCGGACCGAACAAGGCATCGCAGTGGTAAAGGGCAGCAAACGAACGGCCAGACAGTGCCTTATTGCAGCAGTGAACCGGGAGAGTCAGACCACCGAAAGAGGGGGTCAATCTGAAGAGGCCCCTTCATAGCAATTACTGCGGCCCTCAGGGGAAGCGGGGGCTAATCCCACAGAGGAACTGTTGAGTGAGACTGTTGCCAGACAAGTGCAGGTATTTCCAGATAGGGGCCAGCTTGACAGACGAGGAAAGGGTGGAAACGTTACTGCTTCTTATCCGCTTGGAGCCCGTATGAGGTGCCCGGGGTAGACCCCGATTTCATCGTTCATTGTCTCAATACTGACCCGACCATAACCCCTAAAAGGCAACGGCCGAGAAGATCAGCGAAGGAGCACGTCGAGGCAGTAAAAGTGGAAGTAAAAAAACTAAAGGAAGCAGGGGCAATAAAGGAGGTCTTCTACCCGGATTGGTTAGCGAACACGGTGGTAGTGAAGAAGAAGAACGGTAAGTGGAGGGTTTGTGTAGATTTCACGGATTTGAACCGAGCATGCCCGAGAGATCCATTCCCAATGCCGAAGATCGACCAATTGGTAGACGCCACATGCGGACACCCCAGGATGAGCTTCCTGGACGCTTTCCAGTGTTATCACCAAATAGCCCTAGCAGTTGAAGATCAGGAGAAGACGGCATTTATCTCGCCGGAGGCCAACTATCACTACACAGTGATGCCCTTCGGTCTAAAGAATGCCGGGGCCACCTATCAGCGAATGATGACGAGGATGTTCCGTGATAAGATAGGACACACGGTGGAAGTATACATAGATGACATGGTTGTCAAAAGCAAACGCGAGTCCGGGCACAATGAGGATCTCCTCGGGGTGTTTGAAATCCTCCGGAGACATCGGTTGCGCCTTAATGCTGAAAAGTGTGTATTCGGGGTGGGAGCAGGAAAATTTTTGGGATATCTAGTCAACACACGGGGAATAGAGGTCAACCCCGACCAGATCGGGGCCGTGATAAATTTAATGCCCCCGAGGAACCCAAAGGAGGTACAGATTCTAACTGGGATGTTGGCCGCCCTTAACCGGTTCATCTCAAAGTTTGCCGACCGGTGCCGTCCTTTTTACCAACTACTGAAGAAATGGAGAGGGTTTGAATGGGACAAGAAGTGTGATGAAGCATTCCAAGATTTGAAGATGTATCTGACACGGGCCCCTGTACTGACCGCACCATTGCCCGGAGAAGACTTATATATGTACCTCTCGGTTTCAGAACACGCGGCCAGTGTCGTGCTCTTAACGAACCGGGATACACAACGGCCCGTGTATTACATTAGCAAGACCTTGGTCGATGCGGAAACCAGATATTTGCCCTTGGAAAAGCTGGTGTTGGCCCTGGTGCACGGTACTAGAAAGTTGCCGCACTACTTCCAAGCCCATACCGTGTATGTGTTAACCGAGTACCCTTTGCAGTCCTTATTGAGAAGATCAGACTTCACAGGTCGGATAGCTAAATGGGGGACTCGACTTGGTGCCTTCGACATAAGGTACAGGCCGAGGAATTCGATCAAGGGTCAGGTGTTGGCAAACTTTGTGGCCGAGTTCTCCCCCAAGAATGGAGGGGGAAGGTAGTCTCTCCACCGTGGAAGGTCTACGTGGACGGCGCTTCAAGCTCAACAGGGGCCGGAGCCGGGATCGTTTTGATCACACCAGAGGGGATTTGGTTGGAACATTCCTTTAAACTCGAATTTAAGGCTTCCAATAACGAAGCAGAATATGAAGCATTGCTTGCTGGCCTGAGAACTGCAGCGAGGTTAGGAGCAAAAAGCGTTGAAGTATACTCGGATTCATGGCTGGTTGTCAACCAGCTGCAGGGAAGCTTTGAAGCCAAAGATCCCAGAATGAGGAGGTACTTGCAGCTGGCAAGAAGGGTCATGACTGAGTTCCGAACAGTAAAAATAGCCCAGATTCCCCAGGGACAAAACAGACATGCAGACTCGCTGGCCACACTGGCCTCGGCACTAACCGAAAATGTGCCACGGATGATCAAGGTAGAACTTATACAGGAACCCAGCATCCTAGAAGTAGGGGAAGCTACCGGCCCCACAGTAGGCATTGACAGCATCACCCATGCCGGACCATGCTGGATGGACCCTATCATTGAATTCCTGACTGATAATCAGGTCCCGAGCAATGAAAAGGAAACCGAGAAGATTCATCGTGTAGCAGCCAGGTATTGGTTGTCAACAGATCGGAAATTGTACCGGAGATCCTATGGAGGACCGTACCTGTTGTGCTTACACCCCGGTCGGGTGAACGAACTATTGACTGAGTTACATGATGGGGTATGTGGTAGTCATGTGGGAGGACGTTCATTGGCGCACCGGGCAATCACCCAAGGATTCTGGTGGCTGCAGATGCAAAAAGATGCCGCCGAGTATGTACGGAAGTGTGAGAAATGCCAAAGGCACGCCCCCTCGGTCCATCAGCCGGCA
The DNA here is from genome assembly GCA_033629205.1 of Lithocarpus polystachyus. NCBI lineage: Eukaryota > Viridiplantae > Streptophyta > Magnoliopsida > Fagales > Fagaceae > Lithocarpus > Lithocarpus polystachyus. Next base: position 18,572,048 of record CM066172.1, read on the forward strand.
GGACCTCTCATCCCTGTCAGCAGTCCCTGGCCTTTCGCCCAATGGGGGCTGGATATTATCGGTCCGTTTCCCCGGGCTACGGGAAACCGGAGGTTCGTCCTCGTAGCCGTGGATTACTTTACCAAATGGACTGAGGCTGAGGCATTAGCAAACATTTGAGACACGGACGTCAAGAAGTTTGTGTGGAAAAACATAGTGATAAGGTTCGGGGTACCGTACTGTCTCGTATCTGACAATGGGTTACAGTTCGATAGCCGGGCATTTCGCGAATTTTGCAGCAACCTGGGCATCAAGAACAGGTACTCGACACCGGCCTACCCTCAGAGCAACGGTCAAGCCGAAGCCGTTAACAAGACGATTATGAGCGGATTGAAGAAGAGATTAGACGGAGCGAAAGGACGGTGGGCGGAGGAGCTCCCTAGCGTGTTATGGGCATATCGAACGACACCCCGAAGATCTACTGGGGAAACCCCCTTTTCCCTGGCCTACGGGGCGGAAGCCGTAATCCCAGCCGAGGTGCATTTGTGCAGTGTGCGGGTGAGGGGTTTTGACACCGGCCAGAACGAGAAAATGCTGGCACAGCGTTTAGATCTGCTCGAAGAGTTCAGAGACACCGCCCTAATACAGCTTGCCGGGTATCAGCAGAAGATGGCTCGCCGCTACAACCAAAAGATAAGGACGAGAGAGTTTGGTGTAGGGGACTTAGTTCTGCGACGAGCTGTGGGTAACATGCGTGATACCAACGCTAGGAAGCTGGCTGCAGCCTGGGAAGGACCGTACAGGGTCACCGCAATAGCTGGGGAGGGTGCTTATTATTTGGAGAGCTTAGACGAGAAACCACTTCCTCGGCCATGGAACGTTCATAACCTGAAGAAATTTTATTGTTGAGGAATTCTAAAAGAAACTATGGATCCATTTGTTATCCTGCGTTCGTTTTTATTTATTGTGGTCACAGGAATGCATAGTTGGCGCAGTATTGTCTGCCGGTAAACTCCTTATATAAGGACAGAAACCTGTCCCCGGTTCGATCACGTTCACCGGACAGGTGGAAACCTAAACGTAAAATTTCTAAGGACAGAAACCTGTCCCCGGTTCGATCACGTTCACCGGGCAGGTGGAAACCTAGGAGAAAAAACTCTAAGGACAGAAACCTGTCCCCGGTTCGATCACGTTCACCGGACAGGTGGAAACCTAAGAAAAAAAACTCTAAGGACAGAAACCTGTCCCCGGTTTGATCACGTTCACCGGACAGGTGGAAACCTAAACGTAAAATTTCTAAGGACAGAAACCTGTCCCTGGTTCGATCACGTTCACCGGACAGGTGGAAACCTAAACATAAAATTTCTAAGGACAGAAACCTGTCCCCGGTTTGATCACGTTCACCGGGCAGGTGGAAACATAGGAGAAAAAACTCTAAGGACAGAAACCTGTCCTCGGTTCGATCACGTTCACCGGACAGGTGGAAACCTAAGAGAAAAAACTCTAAGGACAGAAACCTGTCCCCGGTTCGATCACGTTTTCCGGACAGGTGGAAACCTAAACGTAAAATTTCTAAGGACAGAAACCTGTCCCCGGTTCGGTCACGTTCACCGGGCAGGTGGAAACCTAAACGTAAAATTTCTAAGGACAGAAACCTGTCCCCGGTTCGATCACGTTCACTGGACAGGTGGAAACCTAAAAGCAAAATTTCTAAAGACAGAAGCCTGTCCCCGGCTCAAACATGGTCACCGTAAAGGTGGAATTCTAGAAGTAAAATTCCTAAATGCAGAAAAATGTTTCCGGTACAATCTATTTGCCGAGCAATAATTGCCCCGATCTGATCCTTGTCACCGAGTGATCAAATTCAACAACTAAACCATCATGTGAGGGTTCGGTTGAACAATTCTAACCGTCTTCATGGAACAATCAGGTTAAAAACAAAATGTTTGGGAATATGCAACAAGTACAAGCATACAACAATCAGATTGAGCATTTTAATAACTAAACAGACCGGAATAAGTCTAGATAAAACCAAGAAATAAAATATTGTACGGACGCCACAACCCGACGTCTAGGCATATAGCATAAAAAAGAAAGTTAATGACGATAATGATGAGTCTAAAATTGTTCCGGCACCACAACCCGGTGCCTAAGCAAATAAAGCAAATAAACGTTAACATAAAAACACTAACAAACTTAAGTCGCAGGGTTGAGCGGAGAGGGCGGAGATGAGCCTATCACTTCTTGTCCTCGGTTCTCCTCAGTGGGTGGTTGCCGTAACTCTTCGTCACCAGGAGCATTGAGGGCGCTGGATACCTCTAGATCGAGGTCTTCAACATGAGTATCTATGGCCCGAACCAGCTCCCTCATGCTCGGAGTGTCCTCCTCATCAGCAGGAATTGCTTGGCTCTGAACCGGGTTAAGAGAAGTTGGTTGAGGAATGTTTTCAGAGATCCAGAACGGGGAGTCCCCGGGCACACCGACTGCTCGTAGGGCGGCCAACCAACCCTCTTCAAAGCCGTGAGCCCTGGCCTGCGAAACGACGGGCTCCACGGAATTCTCAGCGTCCGCGAAGCCCTCGTTGTACCATTTTTCTTCGCACGCCTCCAAGGTCGCCTTAAGGTCGGCCACCTCGTCAACATGGGCCATTGCCAGGCTCTCGGCTTGTGCAAGTTTCAGCTCTGACCCACTTAGCTTCTCCTCCAGCTCAGCCACCCTCCTCTCAGCCTGCTGCTTAGCCTTCTCCTCCGATTGTGCCCTCCTCTTGGCATTCTCGGCAGCTGTGGACCTCTTCTGAGCCGTCTCAGCAGCCACTTCTCTGAGCGCCTTCTCCCGCTCGGCGTCCTCGGCTAGCTCGTTCATTCTCTCCCCGAGCACATGAGTAATCTGCGCGGCCTGCGACACAGTATCGGCGAGTTTAGAAGGAAACAAAGAAATAAGTACATGCTAATTAAGTTGAGAGAGAACATGACAAGAAAATTCACCGCTATGGTGTGCCATTGGAGCCGCTTGGCTATGGACTCTTCAGTGCCGTCCCGGAAAAACTGGACGTCCGCGAGCAGCATCAGGCCACTGGCCAAGCTATAAGCTACTCAATCACCCTTTCCTTGTGCCCATAGCCGTAGGCTTGCTGTGGCCGACAGGGGCTCGTTTCCCAACGAGAAGGTCGGCTGCCAACTGGGCGCCTGCCTGGAGGAGGAAGCCCGCCCAGCGACTCCCCGGATGGCCGGCTGGGAGCTACCGGCAGGCTCGCGTATCACAATCCCGCCTGAGGGGCAATGAGGGGTCTTGGAGGAGGCATCACCTTGCCTCCAGGGAGGGGGGTCCTCAACACGCTGTTTCTTCTTTTGTCTAGCAGGCGGAGGAGGAGGGGAACGGTCTAGGGCCCGAGTTTGTTGCTGTTGGCCTTGTTGCCTCAGGCCGGGTAGAAAACGGTCAACGGTCAGTGTCCTTCTTGTAACCATCTCGTTAGCTGGGGTAGTGGTTCGGATACCTTCAGCAATGTGGGTTTGGGGTATCTCGGACTCAGTGTTGCCTTGTTCAACTGGAACGTGTGCTCGTTCCCTTAGTAACCGAGAAACTCTCTCGGCAGATTCGTCACAGACGGGGGGAAGGTCGTCGGCTGTTGTGTAGTGTGGGCCGATGTCTCGGGCTTCTCCTACGGTTAGTGAGGGGGGTAGGAAGTTGGCGTGCCGAACGTCAATGTAAGAGAGCAGGGGACTATCTACTAAGAGAGCCTGAAAGAATGGTTGCCAAGTTCGGTAGACGGGTATACAGCCCAAAATTAGATGCGACGCCCGGAGTTGCTCGTCTGTGTGTACGAAAATCTCAGACCTTAGCACGAAATTGAGGTCCCTCACGTGCACTGATCTAATGTCCGGTGTGAACACTCTTCCGTCTGTAAAAGAAGGAGACACTAAATCAGACCCCATTGCAAACGAGACAAAAATGAAAAACAAGGAGAAGATAAAATGACGATAATAATAATAAAGGGAAAAATTAGGGGGAGGTTAATGTGCGGTACGAACCAACTTCGCGTCGAGAAAGGGGGCATGGAGCATCATCGTCAAACCAGTTGCCGCTCACCTGGACAAACTCCCCGACGGAATTTCTATTAGAATCGGGTAGGCAGGAGATCAGCCGTACCCTCATGTCTCTGACCTTCAAATAATAGTTGGTCCTCTTATTTCCGCACAAGCTATACAAGTGATTTATGTCATTATGATCCAGTTGTAAACCATAAATCTGGTTCAATCGGTCAACACAACTAACTACCCGGTAAAAGTTGGGAGGAAGTTGCTCGGGAGACAGTCCGTAAAACCTAAGGGTGCTAAGTAAAAGGAGGTTCACGGGAAACCTAACCCCGCCCTCTAGAATGGCCATTAAAGGGAAAAAAGCAACGTTGGGTCCTCTATGTAGAGCAATTTCGCTCTCGTGACAATACGCAACATTCACATCCTCTGGGATGTTGAATGTCCGCCTAAAGGAGGCTAAAGATGCTTCGGTGTTCAACAAATGAGCAAAACCCATTCTAAAAAGTATGGAAACTAAGAATGGAAGCTAAAGGAAGAGATAAAAGTAGGAAGGAGAGGCAAAGAACTTACTTGGGACTCTAGGAAAGGGGTGTTCTGGGCTGGGAAATGACCACTCAGATGAATGCTCGGCAGAGAGGGAATTCAGGAATTGAGGGAAATAAAAGTATTGGAACGACTTAGAATGGATTATTTATAGGTGTAAGGAAAGCAATGATGAGCATCATTTAATGAAGAGGGAAGGAGCGGAAAAAGCTGCAGCTTTTCACTTGTAACGCCTCGGTTCGCGAACCGTCAGGCAATAATGATGGATAGAGCAGCAGGCTGGAGTGACGCGCCTTTTCAGGGCACATTAAAGTTTTGCTTACTAACCTTTCAGTATCAAACTTCTTCGCCTTCAACGGCAAAAACAGCACCCGGGTTACCTTGATTCGTCCCCGGCAAGCGGATACTAATCAAGGGGGGGCTATTGTACGGTCGGGGCCCAATCCTTTATTGGGCCCCAAGCATAACATATCACCACGCGGCACACGGGCCCGAACAGTCCCTCATAAACTGGGCGGGGCCGGACAATATTGGGCTCCTAAACGGGTTGGTATTGCTGACGGGAACTCCGTTGCACACAGTATCCTTTCATTATCACTTGGTCGGTAAGTTGACCGACCATAGGGTAGTAATTAGTATTGCCATAAGTGTTTGTTCACGGGGGAGCGTGACGTTCGAATTGGCTGGCAAAACACCCATGAAGTCGTTGCCGTGCATAACACAGCAACGAAGAGCAAGTTCCCAAGCCACTTTGCTGCTCAACTATCAAATTCCCACTTAACAACGATAACATTGGACCCTCTCTTCCACTATTGATTGGAATAATCATAACACCTCCACCTAGTGAAAGCTATAAATAAGAGAGAGCTGTGAAGAAGAAAGGGGCTGGAGAGGAGAGAGAAGAAAGAGGTACAGAGAGAGAGGAAATTGATGAAGGGAGAACAGATTGATCGGGAAGTAAGTGAGCTAAATGGGCCTCAACGTATTGAGCTCCCCATTGTAGGAAAAACAAAGCCCACGCCACAAATAAATTGAGCCCAAGAGAGAGAGTCTGGCCCAATAAGCTCTTTCGTGGTACGCACAAAATGGAATAGTGGAAAGGAAAAATAGGGTTGTACAAGAAATGGCCTGTGTCATGCTTCATAATAAGAAGATGCATAAATCTTTTTGGGGAGAAGCTGTTAATACTGCATGTCACACTCTCAATCGGGTATAATTCGGACCTAACTCCAAGCAAACTCCCTATGAACTCTGGAGAGGAAAGAAGCCTGTAGTCAAATACTTCAGAATATTTGGCAGTGATTGTTACATTCTGCGTGATAGAGAGAACCTGGAAAAGTTTGATGCTAAGAGTGATAAGGGTTATTTTCTGGGATACTCTTCCACAAGTAGAGCATACAGAGTATACAATCTGAGAACTAAAACAGTCATAGAATCTTCAAATGTAGTGATCAATGATGAATTAAACTCAGAAGGTCATTCAGAAAATGTACCTCAGGTTCAAGAAAAGATTATGGAAGTTGATGATTCTCTACCTGAAAACTATATGGGAAAGCATACAGAGGAAGAGTTGATGGTATTGAATGATACAGCATCTGTGCCATCAAGTTCAAAACCTTCAACACCAGTTCATGGAGCTCAACAAGAACAGAGAGAGTCTCAAAGTTCATCAGATCAGAAAGGTACCTCTACTTCATTGGTCAAAGGTCCATCCTCAAGAGTCAAGTTGAATCATGCTGCTACTAATATATTGGGGAGTTTGAATGATAACATAAGATTGAGATCCAAAGCATTAAATGTGATTACTCACTCATGCTATTTATCCCAATTTGAACCGAAAAAGGTGGATGAAGCTCTACAAGATGCTGATTGGGTAAATTCTATGCACGAAGAACTTCATCAATTTGTTTGAAATGATGTGTGGGAATTAGTTCCTAGACCAAAGGAAGTCAATGTTATTGGAACTAAGTGGATCTTCAAGAACAAGTCAGATGAACATGGAACTGTTATCAGAAATAAATCTAAGCTTGTTGCTCAAGGATACACACAAGTAGAATGGATTGATTTTGATGAGACTTTTGCACCTGTAGCAAGATTGGAATCCATTTGAATTCTTTTGGCTATAGCAAGTCATATGAACTTCAAGCTGTATCAAATGGATGTCAAGAGTGCTTTCTTAAATGGCATGTTACAAGAAGAGGTGTATGTTGAACAAACGAAAGGTTTTGTTGATCCTCACAGGCCGAATGATGTCTACAAGTTGAAGAGAGCTCTCTATGGATTGAAACAAGCTCCACGGGCTTGGTATGATAGACTAACTGCATATCTCACATACCATGGCTTTAAGAGAGGTTTTGCTGACACCACTCTGTTCATACGAAAGGATAAGAATCATTTTGTAATTGCTCAAATTTATGTTGATGATATTGTTTTTGGTGCTACTAATGATTCTCTTGCTCAATCTTTTGCAGATGAAATGAAGGCCATGTTTGAAATGAGTATGGTTGGTGAACTAACTTACTTCTTGGGATTGCAGGTAAGCAAACGGATGCTGGAATTTACATCAACCAAGCTAAGTATGCACGAAATTTGGTCAAGAGATTTGGTCTTGACAAGGCTGCACATGCTAAGACACCAATGGCTGCTAATGCAAAACTAACAAACGATCCATCAGGTGAGTCTGTTGATGTTACCTTATATAGAAGCATGATTGGTTGTCTTTTGTACTTAACTGCTAGCCGACCAGATATTGCATTTAGTGTGGGTGTTTTTTCTAGATTTCAATCTAATCCTAAGGTTTCTCACTTAAATGCTGTCAAAAGGATTATAAAGTATGTTGCTGGAACTTGTGATTATGGTCTGTTTTACAGCAAAGAGTCAAATCTTTCTCTTGCTGGTTTTTCTGATTCTGATTGGGCAGGTAATGCTGATGATAGAAAAAGTACAACTGGTGGTTGTTTTTATGTTGGTGCTAATCTTGTTGCTTGAATGAGTAAGAAGCAAAATTCTGTTTCTTTATCTACGGATGAGGCAGAATATATTGCTGCTGGAAGTTGTTGTTCTCAGCTTCTTTGGATGAAAAAACTCTTGAGTGATTATGGGATATCACAGGACACCATGGTTGTTTATTGTGATAACTCTAGTGTTATAGATATCTCTAAGAATCCTGTTCAACATTCTAAGACCAAACACATTGAGATTAGATATCATTTCATTAGGGATCTTATTGAACGAAAAATTGTTGCTCTTGAGTATATTCCAACTGAACGTCAGAATGCTGATATCTTCACCAAACCACTTGATAGTGGAAAGTTTGAGACTCTCCGTCAAGTTATTGGTGTGATTCTTTGTCCCTAGTCATTCTTGACTCCATGGTCCTTGTGCTTCATTGCTCTATCTTTTGTGACCTTTGTTTCTGGGATTTGCATTGCATAGCATTCATGCATTTCATTCTAGGATGTTTATTTCTTTTATATATAAATTTTTTTTTTTTTTTTGCAAATTGTGTTTTTTTGTTATTTTTTTCCTTGAACTTGAAGACAAGGTTGGTCAATCAAATTTTACATAACATATGTATGTACCTTATTTAGCTTTGATGCACTTATTTCCATTGCACTTTACTAGCTGAAGTTTTGTTGTGCATGTTGTGTGGGAAGATGCTATATTTGTTAATCACATGATCTTGATTTTGAAGTCTTATGTCTTTGATTGTCGGACTTGGTCTTATTGAGAAAGGCATAAATAACCATCTCACCACTGTTTACTAGCCAATCATGAACACCTTAGTGCATATCGTAAGATTTTGTGCTCGAGAAAGTATAGCACATGCACAAAAAGAACATAAGGTGTAGCCTCTAAATAAAATTGGTGTGTACATTATTGGACTATAATAATTTCACAATTCATAAAATTGGTGTGTACATTATCCCGGCTATATTATTAAGTTTCTAATCAATTAAATTGAATATTAATTTTGAGGCAAATCAAGAAACTTACATGATTGCAAGCTTTTATTCTAGGAGATGTGAGAGTTATATGATATAACTCTTTAAGTAATAGTCTTTTTTTTTTTCATGTGATGGATTTTGTAGAAATTGTGATTGATTACTATGTGCATATCACCTCACATGTTTCTCAAGCTTATGCTAGTTGTACACACTACACAAGTTATTCTTTGCTAAACTGTGTACATGTTTTTGTGTGTTTTTGGTCTGACCAACCAAGTTTGAATATTTTTGGAAATTGATGCAGAACATGTTTGCCTGTTTAAATGGTTGAGGGATATTAAGAGAAAATCTTTCTTTGAGAGATCTGGGTTAAAAACATGGGTTTTTAGAAAACATTTCATCTCATACTCATGCATTCTTTTCATAAAATCTAATGCTTTGAGGAGTTTTTGAGCAAATATGTTTCGTTTTTCAAAAATTCAATTTTTCCAGAATTTCGATCGATCGAGTCTGTTTTTCGATCGGTCGAAATTGTTTTTAAAATCTCAGTAAAGTCTCTGTGTGTTTCGATCGGTTCTCGATTAGTATTGGATCAATCGAAGGATTTTTGACCGATCGAATCTGTTTTTCGATCGATCGAAAATCGGGCTGAGTGTTTTTAAAAAGGTTTTTCTTCACGTGATTCTTTACTTTTCAAAATCTTTTCAAACACTTTTTGTCTCTCACCAACCGGTCAACCAGATTTTTGCTGTTTTTGTCGTTTTTCTCCGATCTTTTTGCATCAATCCTCTCTCCCAAGGCCGACAAGACACTTTTGCCCCTTCATTTGGTTTTATTTTCATGTTTCATGCATTATTTTCATGCATTTTGGGTTATTTTTCGGCATTTTAGTGTTTTGGCATTTTTGGCAATGATTTTGGGTGTTTTTCTTTCAAATTAATCATGGGTTTTTGTGGGGACACCTTATCCAAGCACTACATGTGGTTTAATTTGATTAATTTGGTGCTTTGTGGGAAATTTGAAAAACTAGGGCTTGAAATTGATGAATTTGAGGATTTTGTTCAAATTAATATAAATTGATGAAATTGACTTGTTAGATTGATTAATTTGATCATTATATTGTGTTATTTAACTGTTGTGATGATCAATTTCTTAATTTGTGGTGTTTTGAAAATTGGGTTTTTCTCAAATTGGGTATTTTTAATTTAAAACTCATGCTCAGGTCAATTTTGTTAATTTGGATTATATTTGAACTTGTCATTGCATTAGTTCATGCATCATTTGCATATTTTGTTCATGCATCATATAGATTGTTTTTTCTATATTTTATGCTGTGCTAACTTGCAGTCTGCCCTTGGCTTGTTGTTTTTGCTCTTCTCTTTCTGTGTCTCTCTTTTCTGTTCTTAGCACCATGCCTAGGAAAACTAGAGCCCATAGGACTTCTGACCCTTCACCTTCATTTGATAGTGTGATCGGTTTCCTAGTGAGAAGAACCAAGAGACCTATGAGACCCTTAATCTTAGGCGTCATATTTGGGCTGAGAGTAGGGTTATTCTAGATGATGTTGATCCTGAGGTGAGACGTAACTTTGAGCGTCGGGGTTGATTATCTTTGCTAGATTTTGAGCATCCTCCTCCTGCCACCTTGATTAGAGAGTTCTATTTGAACCTCTCTATCCATATTTATGATACCAACACCTTAGTTAAGGTTTGGTTACGAGGTGTAGAGTATCGCATTACCCCTTCGGTGGTGTCTGATGCTCTTGGGGTGCCTATTGTTGATCATCCAGCCTTTCCTTATAAGGAGTCTCCACCTCTTGATGATGTTATGTCATACATCACTGGGTCTTCTATCTAGTGGAGTTCTGATCCTCGGATCATATCTGCTGTGCTTTTCGAGCTTCATTATCTCTTCTTTAGGATAACATGTCATTCCTTGTGGCCCATTTCTCATTTCCACACCATCCCTCTTGAGCGATGTGTGTTTTTGTATGCGCTTGTTACTGATGCCCCTATCAGTTTTCCTCATTTGTTCCTTCGTTCTTTGAACGAGGTACATCGGTCTCGTTCTACAGCTCATGTTTTATTCTTTCTTGTTTTTATTCATAGGATTCTCCTTTATCTTGGTTTAGGTGATTTTCCTGCTTCTGAGCCCGTACATGTTATTTCTCCTATAGGTGCTACCTTTTTGAGGCAAAGGGCTGCTCAACTTCGAGCTAGCTCTAAGCGTCCTAGGGTAGAGCCTTTCGGTGTCACTCCACCCCCTTCTTCTTCTACAGATGTTCCTGCAGCTGAGACGTCTGCTGTTCCTGCTGCTGCTGCTGCTGATGATGCTCCTCTACCTTTTCCTTTGGATGTTTCTGATATTCGTCGGACTCTAGACACTATCATGACCGTTCAGGCGGCTCATGGTCAGCTTCTGGTGGATGTCCTTAATGAGTTTCGAGCTTTGAGAGCGGATTTGGCGAGTTTTCGTCGTTCTCCTCCGCCACCTCCTTTTGATGATGAGTGAGTGCCCTTTGGCAATTCGTCACAAAAAGGGGGAGTGCATTCTATTGAGGAGATTTTTGTCTTAGGAGGAGTTTTGAGTTTTGTACCTGACTGTGACATTGTTGAGCTTGTGGAGTTATTAGATTGTATCTAAATGCTTCATTTTGTATTTACATTTTTTGGCTCTTATTAGGAAGATATTTTTTTGAGATACATTTTGTTGTATATGTTTTTTGTTTCACTATGTTACTTTGCTTATTAATTTATATTTATGATGTTATTCATGATATATGTCTTTATTTTGTGTCATGTGAAATCAAGAAGTTTTTTTTTTATTCCTTGTATTTTTCACACATGCGTTTATGTATTTGTTAAGTGTTACAGGAATATACATGTTGATTCAGTCGTGCTGCTGTCTACTTTGCAACTGTTAGATAGTAGTTAGGTTGAATTGTTTAGTGGCTTTTTAATTATGTAATGGGCTGTTTCAATTTGTAAACTTTGAGCTTTTTGTTAAGTCTGTGTTTTGTTACGGATTGCCAAAGGGGGAGTTTGTTAGGTTCTAAGAATTAGGAACTAATGTATTAGAATTTTAATTTGTAATGTTGGCAAACCATGATCAAAACATTCTTTAAGTCTTGTGTTAGACTTGCTCAAAGTATGGCTTTTTATGTAAAGTTAGAATCGAGTTGACTGCAGAATTACTGTGCACTTTCTGCCTGACTCGATTGATTGAGAATTAGACTCGACCGATCAAAAATCGTGCAGAACGTTTTTCTGCAGAAAATTCCCAACTCAGCCCTAGCCCATTTAATGTATAGGGTTTTATGTTTTGCCCTAGGTATATAAGGGTAAACCCTAGCCACGTTTTTAGAGTTCTGAATGCTGTGTTTATGAATCTATTTGTTAGATCTAGAAGTGTTTACCTTCACATATACTTAGGGTTTCCAAACTTAAGATTCATGTTAAGAGGTTGGTAAATCATACAGTTGCAGAATCAAAAGAGTTTCAAGATATACAAGCAGGTGTTGCTTGTGCTTTGCTGAAGAATTCAAGGAAAGAAGGAGTCCGTAGATCTCGGAGCTGTCACGTGGTCGTGGTAGTAAGTTTTCTACAGGCAGATGGCAATAGGATGTTAGTGGTCTAAGTCTTATTGTGTAAACTTCGATTCTTTCATAGTGAATTCGGTTTACCTTGAGGATAGCTAGGTTAAATCCTTCCCAGGTTTTTTACCGGTTTGGTTTTCCTGGGTCATCATATCATGTGTTCTTTACTTTTCCGCACTTATACATGATTTGATATATTTGTGTTAACCTAGATTTGTTTAAATTACTTAAATTAATCACTTGGCTAATTCTCTAGGTTAATCTGTTGGGTTTAAGGGGTCTAAACGAACTCACAATATATATATATATATATATATTTTTTTTTTGTATAGTAAAAGTAGATACTAGTTTCATTAATTCACAGTTAACTGGAAAAAGAAAAGATAAGCATTCTTCAGTTAAAAGGTAACCTAATCATTCTCTTCTACAAAGCTAGCAAAAGCTAGAACAATTACATTTCAAAGACAACACTAATTTAATAAAAGAACTAATGACTGATATAATTAGTCATGAATCATTGGTAATAATAATAGAATAATATTAGTCACAATGAATAATGATTAAAATAATATACGAGGGTTCATAAAAAAAAAAAAAATAATAATAATAATATACGAGGAATCCTAAACGGAATATCTTGGTTCTTAGAATATTTCATTTGCACAACGCCTAAAATGCCCTTAACTAAATTGAAAATACCAAATAACCCCATTGTCAAATCCAAGTAAGGACCGTATCATGGGTCAAGTATTCTGGGGCAATAGATTGCGCGATACATATATCATACATGCCATGCATTGTACAAAAATCAAACATTACCTTTATGTCGACTTTCAAGATGTTTGTGATTTAGATATAGGAACTTTACATGTTTATATTACACTTATAGTCTAAATTTACACTGTAAACACACAAAAAAAAATGATAAATATTTTATTCATTTACAAAAAAGGTGTATAATATTTATTATTTTTAGAAAATATGTATTATATTTGACACTTTTTATGTGTCTACAATATAAATTTACACTATAGAAGGTCCCTTAGATATAACTGATTAAGAAGCAATTGAAATAGTTAATGGTTGGTGGATGGATATATGAATTTATATTTTACACCCTTATGTTGAATTTATATTTTCATGACATTGTATATTCATTACGTTACCTTAATGTTCTAATAATCTTTGAATATTCTAAGGTTTCATTTGATGATTTAGGAGATCGTGATGGGGAAACCTAATCAACTGAGAGGTCGAGAGCATGATCTATTAACTCAGGATGATAGTTTTGAAGAGATTTATCAAATACTTGCCTCTCTGCCACCAATGACTGAGAAGCATCAAGCTTGTGCGTCTGAGCAACAAACTCAGGGTGGAGCCTCCCCCACGCTTCCTCCTATTCCAAGAGATATAATCTTGGTTTTGTTCAAGCGATTTAGTCAGCTAAGCCCACCTGGGTTTAGAGGAACAACTAACCCATTTAAGGCTGAGGAATGGATAAAGAAGATGGAAAATATTTTCAATACCATAGGGTGCATTGATGATCAGCGTGTAACTTTTGCTACATTCATGTTAGAGGGAGAGGAGGTTAACCGATGGTGGGAAAATGAACAAAGATTGATGAATGAGGCAGGGGCACAAGTAACATGGGAGGCATTCTCAAAGGCATTTTATGATCATTACTTTCCTGGTAGTATTCGAGATCAGTTAGAGTCAAAATTTCTTAAACTCATACAAGGGAGCAAGACAGTTAAGGAACATGAGATGAAATTCTCAGAGCTAGTACGGTATGCCCCTCATGTTGCAGAAGATGAGGCTAGTAAATGTCGTAGGTTTTATGAGGGTTTGAGGAAAGACATTAGGTCACAAATTATTCCCTCCATGTTAAGGGATTTTACTGTGCTAATTGAACAAGCAAAGGTGGTAGAGAAAAATTGTGATCATACGCAGGTTCGTGAGTCAAAAAGAATGAGATCTGCACGTACTTTACAATGAGGAGGCCAAAATGGGAGACAACATTGTAGTGATGGGATCCGCTGAGCGGTGACAGACACTTGTCACATTTGTAAAAGGGCTCACCCCTGCAATGTCTTTTATACACGCAGTACACACATCTTTTTTTTTTATTACAGTAGCACACATAAATGTCTCTTGATTACAAGAGCTTGTTCAGTGTGGTCAAATTAGCCTTTTTGTTCGGCACCAAAACTTTTAGGGATAGGCTTAAAGGTAAACGGACCAAGGAATAGAGAGCATGTAAATAATAGAACAAGTAACAAGCTGGGTTATCCCTTCGTAGCAGCAGTTAATTTGTATTTGTATATATCTTATCATTTGATAGCTATTTGATTTGTATATATCTTATCCCTTTGATAGCTACTTGAAAGCAATTTACCTCTTATCTCTTTGTATCAATTTGATACTTTCATAAATAATATAAGATGTTACATGTTCTTAAATATTGATTAATGGAAAAATAGGTTTTTTTAAGTAACTCCAACTTTGATAGGCAAGTGGAGGTTATATTTACAAAGAATTTAATCATCTCTTTACTTATTAAAAAAACATTCAGCTACCTCATCCCATAAACTTAATAGTTAAAAAGAAAAGAAGCTCAAGAGAGAGAAACATTTCCTTAGTTTCCTATAAGTATTAAGTGCCTTTTATAACAAGACTTGATCTTAAGAACATTTCAGTAATGGATCAAGGTAAGCTTCACAATTATTTTGTGTAGTTGTGAAATCATGATAATTTAAGATCCTAAAATTTTAATGGTTTATAATCTAACAACAATAAAAAAATATTTACATGTAATATCAGAGCTTGTGTTTTAGAATTATCATGTTTTTCCATTAAAATATTTATAAACAATTTTAGTTTCCATTATCACGGATCAAGTTTGGATAATATAAACTTGGTTTTCCATTAGTTAACAACTTTGGAGCATTACAAATTTCTACGATATTTGGTTCTAGTTTATTTAATTGTTTCTTTAAAGATTAACAACTTTAATGTTTAATGCTAAAAACCCAAATCTTAAAATTGAGAATATAATATCATCTAGCACTCATGAATAGTTATGGTATATACTTAACTCTTTTATACTTTGAAATTGTTAGCTATTGTTTATTATTAATTTCTCCGCCTTAAGTTCACCCTTTTACATGCAATGAATGTTGAATTGCTGAATTTAGTTGATTAAATGTTGTAATAAACTACTAATATTATCAAGAATATAACTTACTGTTTTGTCATTGAGTGTCTTTTATGGCAAAAAACTTTATACTTGTATTTTTGTAATGTATCCCATTATCCCATTAATATAATAGAAATACTTTTACATATTTGTGGAATTTGTGCTTCTCTGTCTGGTGAACTAGGCAGAGACAGATTGACTAGTGCAATGGATTCCATCAAATAACTCAAAAGAAAATGGAAAATGAATCCTTAATGTGACCAAAACTGGTAACATCATTTAAACAAAGAGAGAAGGAGTGGACTTCATATAGGAAAGTTCTTCACAACTACTGATCCGCTTGTAGACGACTAAATTTCTAGTTCGAAATAAATCAAACAAGTAAAATAGTTTCACAAATGCGAATTTGTATTGATGAATGTGTGGTACAATTCTCTGTGATTACAAAAGAGTGATCCTCTGATTCGATCTCCTTGAAAGATTTGTAGATTAGAATTGTGGTGGTGTGATTTTGATTCGAACACCAAATATACTTCAATTTGGCTGAAAAATGGATCGAAAACCTTTGAAACAGAATTACAAGGAATCTCTGGCTATGAGCTTGTTAGAAATCCTTTGTTCTTTATGTTCTTCGTGTTCTTCGTGTTCTTGGTGTGTTCTTCGTGTTCTTGGTGTGTTCTTTGTCTTCGAAGATTTGTGGTGGAAGTTCTTCGGTGCTTTAGAGGCTTGAATCCGTAGAGCTTCGTTGATTTATGGTTTGTTGAGGTTTCTGGAGGCTTTTGAGCTTGAGTCCAGTGAATTTGAAGATCTAGGAATATGATTTGGATGATTCCTCTTTGAATGTTCTTCGTATTTGAAGGTTTGTGGTGGGAGTTCTTCGGGGCTTTAGAGGCTTGAATCCGTAGAGCTTTACTGATTTGTGGTTTGTTGAGGTTTCTGGAGGCTTTTGAGCTTGATTCCAGTGAACTTGAAGATCTAGGCAGGTAGTTTAGATGATTCTGCTTTGAATGTTCCTTGCATTTGAGTTTGAAGTTCTTGAAGTTCCTGGAGGCTTCAGGGCTTGATTCCAGCAGAGCTTCAATACTTCTGAATCTTCTTTGATGCTGCTTGTGCTCTAGATGGCTTCTCCTTCCTCATAAGATGTCTTGGCCTCCGATCTCCTCCTTCTTAATGCCTTAGGAAGGCTTCTATTTATAGGAGTTTAGAGGTAGGTGAGCGACACGTGGCGGAGTCTGATTGGTGACACATGTCACAGCCTGATTAGTCTGCTTGTGTCATCGCTTACACGTGCTGGACTGCTTGTGTCATCGCTTACACGTGCTGGATTGCTTGTGTCATCGCTTACACGTGCTGGATTGCTTGTGTCATCGCTTACACGTGCTGATGTGTGATTGGTTTATTTCAATGACACTTGGCAAATTTCTATTGGTTTCTGAGTATTGATAACAAAACCTAGTTGCCATGCGTGATACTTTATAATTAACTGTATTTTGTGGACTTGATAGCATGACGTGTCAGCTTGTGATAGGTCGGGAATTTTCCTTCTCTACAAATGCCCCTTCGAGACTCGTTCATGCACACAGTTTCGGAGTGTGGTGCGGGAATGAGTTTCGAAAACAAATTTTTACATTTGACTTTTTAAGTGAAGTACCTGAAGGTGGTGAAGAAGACGGGGATGAAGCTAAGTGAATGGGTGAAACACACAACTCCATGGTGCTGGTCCTGTATGTTGAGGACTCTCTAGTGCAGATGCTTCTAGGGAGCACACCTTGGGATATGGGACCGACTGCATGCTGGGTGAGGTCCGGCGGCAAGTCATCGAATGTGCATGTGTGATGGGACCATGCCAACGGACGTTAAGTTGAAGTAATTTCAGAAGAGTACTTTCTGAAATACTTCAAGCAGAATTTAAGTTGGAGTAATTTCAGAAAAGTGGGTTCTGCGGTACCAGCAACGATGATCTTTGGGTCCCACACTGGTGGGGACATGGAACAAGGCTTTGGCGACCATTTACCGGCCCCAAAGGTTGATCTCTGATGAGCTGGCACCTTGCTGGTCATCGTAAGTGTTGGATAAAAGACAATCTGTAGGATACCCCAACACTTTTTACCATCTTCATCTATTGTCGCTTGTTGGAAAAGCACAAAAAAATGAAAGATGGAGCTAACTTGTGATTCTGGTCTTAGAGACCAGCCAAGTTGCTGTTTGTTCCGAAACACTGCTTCTGCTGGAAGACCAGGCAATTGGAGAGAGACTACGAGAGCCATGAGTTTAGGAACAGGTGTCTCTGCTGGACTTAGATGCCCTGGTCAAACAAATCCGAGGAAGCATGGAAGGTCGATGCAAACCTTGTTATGAGTAATTTTATGAACAAATGTGGTCGTTAAGGGGAGAAACAAAATTTGTTTGGATCTCAAAACTACAATGATGTTGTGAAGAGGATTTCTACTGAGCCATGAGAGGGTTAATTTCAAACTGATTATGAAGCAATGTTGGTTGCTCGGTGTTGAGAATGATGAGGCTATAACGAGAAATGGCTGTGAGAATGAGGGTTTGGAATTTTGAAAGAATCGAATCCTCATTTCATGATTCAGTGTTTTTTTTTTCTTGATGAGTTTCAATTAATCTGAACCCTCTATTTATAGCGAAGAGATGAAGAATGGTAGATAGGTAGTTGAGAATGGCGGATGAAAAATTTTTGGTGGATGAGGAATTTTCGGTGAGAACGGCGGATGAGAATGGTAGGCACCGAATGGGAATGGTAGGTTGGAGACTGGTAGGCACCGAACGGGAGTGGTTGAATTGGTGACCCGAAGTAATTCCCAGTTTAGGATACACTTGTGAGAGTTCGTCTGCTCTTTGAAAGAGAAGCTTTGATGAAGTATGGAGGATAATCTTGAGGGAATCCTGACCAAATGGATGAATCTCCAATTTTGATTTTGGGAGCTTAAGTTTTGTACATTGCTAGTACTTCGGAGAAGTGGGTCAGATTAGTGGTTACTAAGTCCAAAGCAAATAAGCGAATTTCAAAATCAGAATCTTTGCGGAAATCTGAATAGGACAAGCCTTGCTCGGTCATCATGATTCTCGGTCATAGTTCACATTAAAGCCAACAGTTGCAGAATCACACCATTTGAGCAATTTTAAATTCTCAAATGAAGAAATAGACCCCAAAATCGGAATCTACGCGAAAAATTTGGACAAGATAGGCCCTTCTTGAAAATTCTGACTTTTGGTCAAGATTTGTGCAAAAGTCAATCTTTTGGAAATTGGACTGTTTGCACGATTTTCGAGTTTCAAATGAAGAAACGGATCCCAAAAATGGAATGTACTCGAAAAACTGAGTGGGACAGGTCCGTCTTGAAAATTTTGACTTTTGGTCAAGATTTGTGCAAAAGTCAATCTTTTGGAAATTGGACTGTTTGCACGATTTCCGAGTCTTGAATGAAGAAACGGATCCTAAAAACGGAATGTACTCGAAAAACTGAGTGGGACAGGTCCGTCTTGAAAATTTTGACTTTTTGGTCGAAGTCAAAGTTCAATTTGGTCAAAGCTCTTTTTTTTTTTTTTTTTTTTTTTTTTTTTTTTTTTTAGTTCAGGCGGTTCGGACCGGGTCAGGAAGAGTGGGTCAAACCGGGTCGGTTTGGTCAACGGGTCAAGCCGTGGAAGATGACGTCATCCATGACGTCATAGTCCTGAGCGCGCGTGTCAGCGCTTGGCGCGTGGAGCTTGGCGCGTGGGAACTCAAGGAGGCGCGTGGAAGCGCGTGTGATTGACGCTGGTGATGCTGGAACTTCTAGCGGCGCGTGGAGGCGCGTGTCAGCTTTTTTGGTCCCGAAATTTCATGGTTTTGCCGATCTAAGGTCGTAGAAGACCCCTGTAAGGCCAGTTTTATGAATTGTGGACATGTTTGCACCGTTTTGGGGGACAAAGCCATTTCGTCATCGCGCGATTTTAGCGGCGCGTGGTGGCGCGTGGCGGCTCCATTGGCAACGATCTTTCTGGGTTTTGTAGATCTTTGTCCGTTTAAGATCTCTGTTGGGTCAGTTTTGTGAAATGATTTTTGGATTGTCACAAATGGGAAGAGAAGACCGTGGGTGACAATTTGTCTGTGATGAATTTTCTTTTCTTTTTGTGGGCGGCTTTGACAACGTAGTGCCTGTGCTTGGACTTGAGGGTCAGAAGGTAGGTGATGAGCTACCGTTTTCTGTATGTCATCTTTCATTTCAAAATACGGTGCAGACTTCCTTGACTTTGAGTGCTGTGAATGTGCAAAATCTCACTTTGAGCTCCAATTGTTTTCACATTTCTTATATGTGAATATAGGTTTTTTCCACTGGCCTGTTGGTGGAACCATTTAATGGTTTGCTGACTTTCTTCATTTCTCTTGTCTACTAGTTTTGCAGAAATTCTCTATATAAAGGCATGCTATTGCCTTTCTTCATCAGGCACATGCTCAACCTTCAGTTTTCTTCTCCTGCTTGATATTTTTTTTTTTTTTTTTTGCTATGAGAACTTTTTCTCTGACAATATTTTTGTTGCTTGTTTTTGTTTTGCAGCACAATTTTCTTGATCTTTGGGTTTTGACATCAAACTTTACACTGACATTCTCAAGGAAGCGTTTGCCTTCATTTGGTAGCTTTGTTGACAGCAACGTTTTTGCAGTGACGTATACCTTCATGTTATTATATTATTTTTCTGCAACAACAATCTTTTAGTGGTATTCGTCTTTGCAACGACATTTCTATAAGGATATTCAACTGCGCAATAATGCTATTGCCAGTACTTGTCTTTGAAGTAGTATTGGCCCTGGTGTTGGCAACGAAGCAATACTAGCACTAGTCCTTACTGGCACTTATTTTTGCAGTGCAGCCACTCCAATTGTTCTTATCATGAAGCTACGCGAAGTTTGCATTTGCATCGAAGCTGCATCCATATTTTCCTCTGCATCGAAGTCACGTCACCACTTATCTTTGTCATGGAGCCACGTCAACACTTTATTTACACTGAAGCCATGCTAATATTCGTTTTTTTACATGACATTGTGTCAACACTTCATCTGCTATGAAGTCACACCATCATTTGCACTGAAGCCATGTCAACATTCATTTTTGCCAAGAAGCTACGTCAACACTTCATCTTTGCCATGAAGCTACGTCAACATTTGCATTTGCTATGAAGTCGCACCATCATTGACCTTTAAAGTTTCAAGAAGCTTCCATCAAGACTTTGAGGATGCAAAGAGATGCCATCAAAATTTTGATATTGCACGAATATGTCCTTAGAGGAGAGATGATGCAACACCAACTTCAAATGTTAGAGGAAGGTGACATTGTCCAGATGATATGAAACAGCATCACTCAGAAGGGAGATGATGTGGTTCAAATTTCAGAGTTGTGAAGTGGCACAACTTAGAAGAGAGGCGATGTAGCTTAGACTTGCAATGTACAAGAAGATGCCCCCAAGAGATAAGTGATGCAAAGTATACTTCAGAAATGTGGGAGGATGTCCACAGAAGAGGGGCAATGCCGTGAAGACTTCATTCCCAATTCTTCGTAGCTGTCATTTTCTACCACGATGATCATCAAGCATCATGTAGTGAGCAATTCACTGATCTTAAGCAACGCTCGCCAATCAAAGGGATCTCAAAAGCATATTGATGACCTTTGGAAAGCTCCTCAAGCTAGACTGGCAATTCTTCTTCTTTAGATGTGACTGAACTTAGTGACAAGTACTAAGCTACCTACGTACCCCGGAGAGGGATCAAGTCATCACGTAGTTCAACAGATTTTTTTTTTTTTTTTTTGAACGATTTTTTCGATGATTTTTTTTTTTTGCAAAAAGGTGGGCTCAGTGTGTAATAGTGGGTATCACCACTAATCGAACCCGAGACCTCTCAAGGGCGACATGGGCATCCAACCACTACGCCACACTAGCAATTGGTGACATAGAGTGGGATTAATTTCTCCTTATTGGTACGCTTTCAAAGGCAATGGGAAGACATCATGTACCTTTGCAGCGTTACAGTGGGTAGTTTAAGCTCTTACCGAGGAGCAATCCTCGATTTTTTCAAGTGTAGAAGTGTTTAAGGAACTTCCCATTGATGGGGTCGATCCTTATGTCATCATTGTCAATCAATTTGTAAACTTCGTTGATGTTTGCCCCTTGCTCGAGAGTTGGAAGTACATCACAAGCAACGGTCACGTGGTTTGACCCAACAACTTTATCAAAGCCTAGATCAATCTTGTTTTCTTTGGCGAGCTTCATGATTTGTTCTTTGAAGACAAAGCATTTTTGAATTGGGTGGCCAATGATGCGATGATATTTGCAATAGTTAGGGTCATCAACTTTCCCCATGTCTTCTAGTCGCTTGCATTCTGGCAATTCAATCAGCTTCAATTGCAATAATTGTTCTAAGATGTTTGGCACATCTTCATCGGGGAACGGATATACTTTTTGCTCACGTTCCTTAAAAGTTAGACGACGCACCTCGTTCTTTTGCCATCCTTCAAGCCGTTTTTCATTTACATTTGCTCCTCTTCTTGGAACCTTGACTTCGGCAGTGTCAACAACCATTGAGTCTTTGAGGCTGAATTTTGCATTCCTTTCATTTTTCCTTACTTCCTTTTTGCTTTCCTCAAGTATAGGAGGGTTTGTACTTCCATGACTAGCAATGCTCAACTCCATGTCGTGCGCACGAGTTGCTAACTCTTCAAATGTTTGAGGCTTTATCCCTTGAAGGATGTAAAGAAGTCCCCAATGCATGCCTTGGATGCACATTTCTACAGCAGATATTTCAGAAAGTCTATCCTTGCAATCTAGACTCAAAGAACGCCACCGATTGATGTAATCAATGACGGGCTCATCCTTCCATTGCTTGGTATTGGTTAGCTCCATCATGCTCACAGTGCGACGCGTGCTATAGAATCGGTCAAGGAATTCTCTTTCAAGTTGCTCCTAACTGTCAATTGACTCGGGTATTAAGTCTGTGTACCAATCAAAGGCATTCCCCTTGAGTGAACGGACAAACTGCTTTACAAGGAGAGTTCCTTGAGTCCCTGCATTCTCACAAGTTTCCACAAAGTGGGCAATGTGTTGTTTAGGATTTCCATTGCCATCAAACTGCAAGAACTTGGGGGGTTGATACCCATTTGGCATTCTCATACTGTTAATGCGCTTTGTGTAAGGTTTTGAATATGTGAGAGAACTTGTAGAAGAACCTCCATATTGTGCTCGGATGCTATTTGTTATCATGTCTTGTAATTGTTGGACTGACAACGAAGCAACCGAAGTAGATTGTTCTCGTTGGGGAGTGTTTTCAATTTCTCTCCCTTCGTCATCCTTTGCAGATGTGAATTTATGACCATGGCTTGATTCACTAAGATCTTGTACTTCGAGTTTGTTCATTAGAGTTGCAATTTGGAGGTCCTTATCTTCAAGTGCTTTTGTGAGAAGGACGACACTTTGCTCCATTTCGGCCATCTTTTCTTCCATGGTAGAGGTGTTAGTCATCATGACTGATACAACTTCCCAAGATGATGGAGAAGGAAATGATTTGAAGTGAGTACGTGAAATCTCATCTTTTAGGTTCCCTTTAATGGGAGAGAAATCATGTGACCAACTTCTCCTGAAGGAAGAAGGGGATTTGCCCTCATACTTGAGGTGTTCCAAGGTGGAGATGTCCTTGTTGATGACCTTGTTTCTTGTAAGAGGGTCTAAGGAGATGATTGCCTGAACCTTGGATTCCTTGGTTGATTGAGATTGAACTTGATTGTTTGCTTTGGGTTGGCTACAATTGATTACACCAATGCAGTTGTTAGTGGTAGCCGTACCAAGTTTAGTTGAAGTAGCTATTGTTGAAGCTTGAATGTTCTTGCTAGAGGCCATTGGAGCTAGTAGCAAGGTGATGTTGATTTCTTTCTTTGAAGGAGAATGAGATGAGAGGCAGAGAGGTCCCACCGGGCGTGCCAGAATATGTGGACGACTAAATTTCTAGTTCGAAATAAATCAAACAAGTAAAATAGTTTCACAAATGCGAATTTGTATTGATGAATGTGTGGTACAATTCTCTGTGATTACAAAAGAGTGATCCTCTGATTCGATCTCCTTGAAAGATTTGTAGATTAGAATTGTGGTGGTGTGATTTTGATTCGAACACCAAATATACTTCAATTTGGCTGAAAAATGGATCGAAAACCTTTGAAACAGAATTACAAGGAATCTCTGGCTATGAGCTTGTTAGAAATCCTTTGTTCTTTATGTTCTTCGTGTTCTTCGTGTTCTTCGTGTGTTCTTCGTGTTCTTGGTGTGTTCTTTGTCTTCGAAGATTTGTGGTGGAAGTTCTTCGGTGCTTTAGAGGCTTGAATCCGTAGAGCTTCGTTGATTTATGGTTTGTTGAGGTTTCTGGAGGCTTTTGAGCTTGAGTCCAGTGAATTTGAAGATCTAGGAATATGATTTGGATGATTCCTCTTTGAATGTTCTTCGTATTTGAAGGTTTGTGGTGGGAGTTCTTCGGGGCTTTAGAGGCTTGAATCCGTAGAGCTTTACTGATTTGTGGTTTGTTGAGGTTTCTGGAGGCTTTTGAGCTTGATTCCAGTGAACTTGAAGATCTAGGCAGGTAGTTTAGATGATTCTGCTTTGAATGTTCCTTGCATTTGAGTTTGAAGTTCTTGAAGTTCCTGGAGGCTTCAGGGCTTGATTCCAGCAGAGCTTCAATACTTCTGAATCTTCTTTGATGCTGCTTGTGCTCTAGATGGCTTCTCCTTCCTCATAAGATGTCTTGGCCTCCGATCTCCTCCTTCTTAATGCCTTAGGAAGGCTTCTATTTATAGGAGTTTAGAGGTAGGTGAGCGACACGTGGCGGAGTCTGATTGGTGACACATGTCACAGCCTGATTAGTCTGCTTGTGTCATTGCTTATACGTGCTGGACTGCTTGTGTCATCGCTTACACGTGCTGGATTGCTTGTGTCATCGCTTACACGTGCTGGATTGCTTGTGTCATCGCTTACACGTGCTGATGTGTGATTGGTTTATTTCAATGACACTTGGCAAATTTCTATTGGTTTCTGAGTATTGATAACAAAACCTAGTTGCCATGCGTGATACTTTATAATTAACTGTATTTTGTGGACTTGATAGCATGACGTGTCAGCTTGTGATAGGTCGGGAATTTTCCCTCTCTACACCGCTGTTTCCAACTAAGATGGAAAACGAGAAGGTAAGAATACTCAGAAGAGTCAGATTTTTTTTTTTTTTTTTACACTTTCTTATCTTCAAAACAACAAAACAATAGAAGACAAGGGGCTAACTAGAACTCTTGTTTGACTGACTGACTAACTTCTAGGAACAAATCCTCAAGGTCTTGACTCAAAAAACACTTCGTAGATTAGTCTTTACTTAATTATAGAGTCATTTTGATGTTTTCTATCTCAGTGTCACTTATTCTAAGATGTAATGCGACAATCTTGTAATCTATTTCCAAATCCCTAATCTAGGTCTTCATTGCCATGGTCTAAGCTTTCACTAATACTTAACAAATATATACAAGTATTGTAGTTTTTTATTTTATTTTATTGAGTGAATATAACTATTTAATGGTTGACTAAATGTTATTAGACATTTCGTCTTATCATAATTTCTTTATGATAAAATTTATCCACCATTTATTTATCTTTCTCTCAATCTTGTGATGTAATCTAAATGTTATTTTTTATTATTAACATTATTATTACATGGTTTAAATATTATATATGATAACATTAATTAATAGTGTTAAAATTCTAAAACACTATTAGATCATATTCAAACCTTAGAGCCACTATATTTACTTTTGAGATCTTGCATATATTGAGTAATATTAATCTATCAATATTTTTTTAGAACATTCTATTAAATTGCTAAAATTTAATATAATTTGGAACTAGTTTGAGATCTATATTTCACAATAAATTCATATTTAAAATAGGAACTTTCAACCAAACTTATTTTTTCTTATTTTTAAGTAAGTACATCAAAATAGACTAAAGTGAACCAAGGTAGACCGAACGGACCGGAGTGAACTGAAATTGACTGAAGTGAACCAAATTTATTGAAGTGGATTGAATAGACCAAGGGACTAAAATTAACCAAATTGGGCTGAAGTTGACCAAATGGACCAAGCAGGACCAAATTGATTGAATTGGGCCAAAATCGAACCGAAATGCTACACTGGCATTGAAATCCCAATGGAGAAATTACTTATAATAATAATAATAATAATCGAAATGTTTGACTTTTTGTTGACCATTCTTTATTGTAACACGTGACTACATAAATTTCTGCCACGTAAACATTTAAAAACACCAAATGGTTGTGTGGTTTGATTCTTAGACCCATCCACTATTTAACAAAAAAAAAAAAAAAAAAAAACTGCCCAAACTAAACAGATGAAAGAAATGAAAAACAAGAAGGGGAATGAAAAAAAACCCACAGAGAAAACAAGGACACGCAGTCCACTAACCCATATTAGAAAAGTAAAAGAAAATTTAACATTGGCTTCAACTATGGAACAAAGAAAAATGTTAAAGTGGTAGACAAAGTGGAGTGGTAGTAAAAAGTTAGAACTAAAAAAATATTTTGAAAAAAAAGAAAGAAAGAAAGGGAGTCCACTTAGCAATAGAATTTTGACCAGTTAAAGCATCATTTCATTTTGCGGGATGACCATTGAAGAGTCTTGAGCAAGAACATCAATGTGACGACAGGATGGTTTCAACAATTTCCTCCATATACTCTGACTCCGGACTACAATTACAAGGATACCCACAATTTTTTTTTTTTTTTTCAAAATTGAAGTTGTTGATCAACTTATCATACACTTAAGAGGAAACGAGTAAATGCCAAAAATCTGATTGGATAATTAATTTCTATGGCAATATACAAACTACTTCAAAGTAACAAACGCATATACAATCAAGTTTATTGAGCTTTATAAATAGCAATTTTGGAGAAAATTCACAGGTTTTTTGTATTTTTAAGAAAGATGAAAGAGAAAATTGAGAAAAAGTTACCAAATGAATATGAACCACAATTTATACCAAAAGGATTATGACTCTTCAATAAGCACATTTTCATTAAATATGCACTTTTTTTGTTAGTGGACAAATTTTCGTTCAACAGGTACATTTTCAATCAATATACACATTTTGATTCAATAGACATTTCATTCAATAGACACATTTTCGTTCAATAAGCACTTTTCATATATATATATATATATATATATATATATATATATCCAATATGAAGGGTTATGGCTTTCCAATAAACATCTTTTGGTATATCCAATATAAAAGGTTATGACATTTCAATATGCATCTTTTGGTTTATCTAATTTGAAAGATTATGACCTTTCGATAGACACCTATCGCTATATATAAGACAACTTACCTTGTATATATCTATATTGTAAAGTTGTAATTTACAACTATTTTATGTTGGCGTTAATTCCATGCCAAATTTGATTGTAATTATATTCAATCTTGTGTACCCTGTATTTAATGTGGGATTTTAATTGTAAGGGTTGTGAGAGAGAGAGAGAGAGAGAAAGTGTGAAAACTCAAGGCAAATTGAAGACTAGAGTGTTTTCGCGGGTAGCTCGCGACTAAGCATCCTGCAAAATGATGCATGTGCCCTACACATGACTGGAATGCGAAGAGTCAGAATAGGATGGAGATAGCTGTGTTTCACGACTAGCTCGTGGGTAACGCCTTCCCGCGAGATACCCGAGAAACATTCTGTTCTGCTATTTTATCCTATTTGATACACCCTTTCTCTACCCACACTATGTATACCCCCATTACCTACAAATGTTGTAGAGAGTGCTTTTGAGAGAAAACCCTAGCCACAAACCCTTAGGAGTGAGAATTGTTATACCCACAATTTTCTACACAATCCTTTGTGGTTTTCCTCAACTCTTACTTCTCTATTTCTAAATCCTTGAGAGGTTGATAGTCCAAACACTTACCACACCCATCTTGAGTGAAAAGTATGGTTTTGGAGCTATTGGGAAACATTGGACGAAGCCATATGTTTGGCGAATGCAATCGAGCTGAATTGCGTGATCCGAAGAGCTAGAGAAGACAAGGCTTGGCTAAGTCAGTTGCTAGCAAGAACTTAGAGGGCTCGAGTACATGGGATAAACTAAGCTTGAAGGGTTTTTTGTTATTCGTGTACTCCAACTTATTCTCTAGTAGATTGATTTATTGCTTGAAAGGCGGCGGATAAGTTTTACGCCGAGTACTTCGATTTCCTCTTCGATAACATATCGGAGTGTTATCTTGTGTTTGCATTCTTCTTCTCTACTCTTTTACCTTTCAATTTACTCATGTGTTTTATTGATTATGGGTTAAAGTAGTTTATTTAATTATTTGCTCGCATTTACTCTATTCCGCACTTAGTATAAGTTAGAGTATAATCGATCGAGCCATTATCTTTAATTTGAGGGTCTAAACAGTTTTGTGTTTTTAACACATTTTAGAGCTTTCATATATATACAACAAAAACTAAGCCAGAGACACAAGATTCTATCTTTTATTCCTTCTAACAAAAAACTAATAAATAAAACACAACATTAATTTTTTCTGCCTAGCTAACTAATAAAACTATGTGCTATTTCTTTCATATATATACGACACAAACTAAACTAGAGACACAAGATTCTATCTTTTATTCCTTCTCACAAAAATCTAATAAATAAAACAACATCACCTTATTCTGCCTAACTAATAAAACTATGTGCTATTTCTTTCAATATCATTTTTTTTAATGCATTTTTGCTTACTACTCCAACTCAAAAATAATGGTTCTTTCTTTTTCTGAAACTTATTTAGTAGCTATTCTTGTGCATCACGGGTTAGCAACTAGTACACACAAACACACACACACACACACACACACCTTTATTTGATAATAACTCAATTTGATTTTCTTATATTAGACTAATATTACTCAATATATAATCAAGCTTAAGGACTAAATTTAGTGGCTCTAAGGTTTGAATGTGCCTTAATAGTGCTTTAGAACTTAACAATAAGTAATGTTAAGTTGTCTATATTTTTTTGTAGGTTCTAGTTAGCTCAACTGGTAAAGTCTCTGATGGTTGTATAAGAGATCTAGGGTTCAATCCCTGCCTATACTAAAAACTGATTGGTGTCTTGGTCTAATGATAAAGAACTATCATCAGAAGTGGACGCCATAGGTTGAACTCTCTAAAAAAAAAGTTGTCTATTTTTGAGGAAAATAAATAAATAAATAAATGGATTTGAAATGAGATTGGATTCATTAAATGTATGTGGATTGCTTAAATTTAATAAAATTTGGAACAAGTTTGAGATCTATATTCTTTAATAAATTCATATTTAAAATAGATACTCTCAACCTAAACCTCTTTTTTCTTAATCTTAAGCAAGTGCATTGAAATGGACCAAATTGACTAGAGTTAATTAAAGTAGATTGAATAGACTAAAGTCAATCGAAATGGACCGAATGGACATAATTGGACAGAAATGGACCGTATTAGACCAATGTGGATGAAATAGACAGAACTGGATTGAATGAACCAAAGTGGACTGAAGTGAGAAAATTATTTTGTTTTTGCTAGTATTGAGCTTGGCAGAGAATCAATTAGTGGAAAGAATAAAAACATAGAGGGAAAGATTGACAAATTTTAGCTACAAAATTGGTTATAGCCTAAAACTACAACCTTACACAATATCATTAATATTACTATATATTTCACAAATCTAACTATTGGATTACATGTTTTTTATGCTCTTAATACACATGTTAAATTTTGTATTAATCGGATATTATTTACTATATAATCTATAAGATTATATTTTATGCATAATTTAAACTACAAAAACTTGCATAGCTACTGATCTTTAATTTTCTAGAAATTTTATAAGAATGGAGGATATAAGAAAAAAAATGTAATCTAGTGGTAGATTTGTTAAAATTTATTACTAATAAAAAGATATTGTGTAAGGTTATACCCTTAGGTTACAATCAATTTTGTAACTAAATTTTGTCTGAGAAAGATTGCTTTCTTTTTCATAGGAAATGGATTACAATGTGGAATTTGTACCTCTATAACTGGAATAGGAAGGGAGTGAGAGAGTCATAAGACACATCGCTTGGGCAATGGATTTGGCTTCCATCAAATTAATCCAAGGGACAAAAGGAAGATTAATCATTAATATGACCAAAACTGGCAGGAACCTATGGATGGATTAATGCGCATCATATAAACAAAGATAAAGTTTAGCTACAAAATTGGTTATAGCCCAAGACTACAAAATTGGTTATAGAACCTTACTCAATAAAATAAACATTACTACATATTTTGAAAATTTAATCGTTGAATTACATGTTTTTTGCACTCTTAATACACATCAAATTTTATATCAATCAGATATTATTTACTATATGATATATAAGCTTATATTTTATGCATAATTTTAAACTACAAAACTTGCAATTTAAATAATTTATTAATGACATAGCTATTAATCTTTATTTTTCTAAAAATTTTGCAAGCATAGAAGATATATAAAGAAAATATAATCTAATGGTGGATTTGTCAAAATTCATTTTCAATAAAAAATATTGAGTAAAATTATAACCTTATGCTACAACCAATTTTGTACCTAAATTTTGTATCATAAGCAATAAATAATAAATAAAAATAATAAAAAAGAAGAAGGAAAAAAGAAAAAAGAAAAAAAGAGAGAGGAGCATTGGAGTTCATAGGAAACTTCATATATCCCATAGTCACATGATTCACGGCAAGTGCTCTGAGATTTACTTCGATGAAAACGCGTAATCATCACATCGTTAGAGTTCTTTTTTTTCTTTTTCTTTTTCTTTTTCTTTTTCTTTTTCTTTTTCAACTAAACGCAATAAGACTAATAACATATAAAAAGTTCATTTTTAAAATAAAATAATAAATATTAAACTACACCTTCAACCCATACACTTTGTTTGAAAGTTCATAAAAGAATAAAATGAGTAAATCATAAAAAAATAGAATAGAATTGAATTGAATTGAAAGAAATGTATTTAAGTAATGAAAATGAATGAAAAAGAAATTAATGGAATGAAATTAAATAATTTTGTTTCGATGTTTTAGAATAAAGTAATAGAAGGTAAGTAACTTTGTTTTGAAGTAATATAGAGAGAAATTAATAGAATTATTTTCTAATAATATTCGATCCCTATTTTAAAATAAATATCTAAATTTATAAGGAAATTTTGAGAGTTATAGTAAAAATTATATTAAAATTACATATATTTTCTCCAATTCCTCCCAATTTTAGGGAATACAAACTTAAGGTTTTGGAGGAATAAAGAGAAATTAGTTTTTCCTCCTAATTATTCTATTCCCTTTTACTTAAATTTCTAAACAAGGGAATGACATTTTCATTTCCTCTATTAAAATTCTTAAAGAAAGGAATGAAAGGAAAAAGTTTAACATAATTCCTTTAATTTCTTTCTATTCATTTCTTTCCTCACATTCAGAGTGTTAAAGATTTAAATTGTTTTCATTTTTATCACTTAAGTTTAGTATTTATTATTATTTATTAATAATTATGATCCACCAAATTTGATTATGTTGGGGGAGATAGCTCCTTGGAGGTTCCCCCAAGGTCTTTCTCTCCCCCAACAGATTCTATTTCCAGCATAACCCAACCGCCCATCAAGTGCCAACAAATCGACATAATTTCTTTTGGTTTTTCTCTCTCTTATTGGTTAAATTAGTTACAAACATTGACTAAATGACCATTAGCTTAATAGCCTTCGAAGAGATTTCATTAAGCAAAGAAGATGTAGATTTATTCAAGATAAAACACATAAAGAGAGAAACGATATAAAGATCTTATGAATTATAAGACTGTATTTCCTTACCATTGGAACACTCAAGGATTAAGGGGGTTCAAGTAAAAAAATCAACATAAATCTGGTCCATGTAATCTCTATCATGTACACTCCAATTAAATACAACCAAATTTCCAAAAATTAAACATGTTTATGTCAAGATAGAAAAGGAGATACAAGAGGGATGGGGTAGGGTGGGGGACAAAACTAAGGTATCTTAAAACTTTTGGGTTAAGTGTGTCTATATATGTTATATTAACTACTCATGGAGTATCCACAATGTGTTTATCTTCCCAATAGGCGATATTAGAGCCCATGGTGGAGTGAGGCAAATGTGGCAAGGTTATCAAGCTTCCTTTCATAGTTGGAGCGGCGATTGTATATTGCACCAGACAAGCCTATAAAGCCTACACAAATGATCCTGGAAAAAGACCAAACAAAAGTGTATTGCGAATGGTGCTACAAGTGCCAGGTTCCAATGGATAAAAGACATATGGGTTGACATGTGGAGGCCCATGCAAGTAAAGGAAAAAATCTCATAAGGCAAAGGTGCGAGGTTCTCATGAATAAAGCAAAGACTCACATGCGAGTGGTAGATTCGTGGGTGTACATGTGTGAGTGAAGTCCCACTTTGAATACTGATAAGAAGACTAACATGTGGGAAAAATTTTTTTAGTGTACACATGTGAGTGAAGTTTCACATTGAATTATGATAAAAGAATGAATTATTAATGTAACATAGTTGAGCTCATATCCCCATTGGACTTAGACCTTTTAGGGTGAGTGTGTTTCTATATATTATATTAACCACTCAATGAAGCTCTCTAAGGTATTTATCTATCCAACATCCACACAGTGAGGAGGGCATGTGGAAGGAAACCCAAATATGAAAATCCACATTCAATGTACATAGCCAAACAATCGCATTCATCCACTAATCTACCATTTGATTGATTTATTTTAAATTTGTGAAGATCTGAATGGGTTTTTTATAAGTTTTAAGATTAACAAAGTTCTATTTTTGATGTTGGTTTTTTTTTTTTTTTTTTTGGTCTAGAAGTTAGATCAAATTGGTTTGTTATTGGACTTTTCTTATGTGTTTAAAAAGATTAAAGTATTGTTAAGAGTATCATATTCAAGCTTATTTCAACTAGATTAAAAAAATCATTAAGTTCTTGGTATTCAAAATTTTATTTTAAGGAGTCAACACAAAAAAAGAAAAAAAAATTTATATAATAAGTTCATTTAAACCCCCGGGCTTCAAGTGATGCCACTCCTACATAAGTAGGGATTGGGACTCAAGTCTCTTATTTAAGGATAAGAAATTTTTACAAGTTAAACTAGCTAAAACTTACCACTTAATTATAACATTTCAATAGCACTATATAATAAAAAGAAACAAGAAGAAGACTTATATACCTCTGAATAAACAAAAATATTTATTGAAAAAAAAAAGAAAAGAGAAATTGTCAATCTATCATATGCCTCTGCGTTTATTATTTTGTATAACTATTTAATGTAACTATATATTACATCTTTCATAAAAATAAATAAAAATAAAAAACTATATATTACATCTCTTACATGAATGTACATCATAACAAATTAAACTTGAGACGGGTCTTTTTTATGCAACTGTACACAAGATATTACCTCCTTAAAACACACATCGACAATGATTTTCTATACAAATAGTTACTATCATTTTTTCTTTTTTTTCTGTATGTTTATTTAACAAAAAATATTCTTAACGGGAAAAGGAAAATGAACAGAGGAGAGGGAGGAGATGGAAAAATATTCCGGCCATTGATCTTTCTCTATTTTCTCCTCCGATATGAGATTCAAGGTGGGTGAATCAGCCCTGTAGAACCAAATTCCATAACACCATCCGCTACGCGTATCCAGCACATGGTCTTGAGTCCATACTCACGGCCCTCACGAGCCCGGTAGTACTTTGAGCCCTTCAGGCAGTCCTTCCCGACCAGCCAGATGGGGCTCGAAGTGCTGAAAACTTGGCTCAGGACGCTGCCAAAGATGATGTTGGACCACGATTCCATGAACTGGAAGAAGGACGAGGTCAAGGCCTTGTTATTAAATTTGTGATCTTCCACATTGTAGAACCCTTTGACAGGACTGAAAGTGCCCCATAAAGGAGAATCGGATGGCCTGTCGAACTCCCAATATATGGCATAAGTCCACCTCTCCTGGGCCTGCTCGAACTCCGCTTCCACTTGCTGTGGGAAGATTCTCTCGTTGTCGATGACATAAAATTTAATTCGGCGCCAGCTAGTTATATTAGGCTTCTGACAATGAGATTCAGTAAACTGTTGGTGATATCGGGGTGACTCAATTGAAGGAGAATATGAATAGTTTGGCTGGAAGATTGAGGTTATAGAAATTCCAAGTCCATGTTCACTACATGCTGATGAATTTGGCTGAGAGTGGTTGGGTGGAAAGAATGATGGTATGGAATAAGGAGAGAAGTTTTTGGTTTGAGGAGATTGGGAGATTGAAGGAGAGTTTTCTGGTGGAAAGAATGATGGTATGGAAGGTGAGAAGTGTGGAAGTGGAAGACTTTCGTTTGATGATGGAGTACCACCAGTCGAGGACTTGGCTGGTGGAAAGAGTGAAAAGATGGAACAATGATTATTAGAACGTGGAATTCGTACTATTTCTGTGTCTGGTGTATCGGGTAGAGACACATCTGCTGCTGCAATGGATTCCATCAAATAATCCAAAACGAAAAAGGGAAGAATAAGGCCACTAAAACTTGGAGGTACCTTCAATGGAGTTTATTGCAAACTTCCTTGCATTTACTGCTTTAATTCCATCCCCACACAAAACGCGCTCGTAGGACTTCTTAAAACTTGTTTTCACATTCCTTCACTGAAAAAAATAAAGCCGCGTGAGCCCACTAGAAATAAACTATTGTTTATTTGTCTTTTTATTAGAAATACATCTTCAAAATCATGTCTTGAAAGCATTTTGCAAACAATAAGTCTAGAAATACAATAAAATTTAAAATAAATTTCACAATTGTTATTATGACAAATTATTAAAGATGAATAAT
Source organism: Lithocarpus polystachyus (assembly GCA_033629205.1). Lineage (NCBI taxonomy): Eukaryota > Viridiplantae > Streptophyta > Magnoliopsida > Fagales > Fagaceae > Lithocarpus > Lithocarpus polystachyus. The sequence goes on from CM066172.1 coordinate 18,606,325, forward strand.
AAAGTAATATTAATGATAAATTCATATGAAAATTAATAGTAGCCTTCTAACACAACAGATGTGAACTTTTGTCATGAAATTGTGCATGTAACATTGCTTTTTTACAAAAGAAGTTTATCTCATTTTGATCTTTTGATCTTAATTAATTTATCCTTAAGTTAGCAATTCGTGTGTAGAGAGGGAAAATTCCCGACCTATCACAAGCTGACACGTCATGCTATCAAGTCCACAAAATACAGCTAATTATAAAGCATCGCACATGGCAACTAGGTTTTGTTATCAATACTCAGAAACCAATAGAAATTTGCCAAGTATCATTGAAGTCATTGAAGTAAACCAATCACACATCAGCACATGTAAGCAATGACACAAGCAGTCCAGCACGTGAAAGCGATGACACAAGCGAACCAATCAGACTGTGACATGTGACACCAATTAGACTCTGCCACATGTCGCTCACCTACCTCTAAACTCCTATAAATAGAAGCCTTCCTAAGGCATTCAAGGGGGAGCCATCAAAAAGCATAAGCAACATCAGAGAAGATTCAGAAGCACTCAGAAGTACAGAAGCTTTGCAGGAATCAAGCCTCAACTCCTTCAAGAACTTCAAACTCAAATGCAAGGAACATTCAAAGCAGAATCGTCTAAATTACCTGCCTAGATCTTCAAGTTCACTGGAATTAAGCTCAAAAGCCTCCAGAAACCTCACAAACCATAAATCAGTGAAGTTCTACGGATTCAAGCCTCTAAAGCACCGAAGAACTTCCACCACAAACCTTCGAAGAACGAAGAACGCATCAAGAACACGAAGAATGTGAAGAACAAAGGATTTCTAACAAGCTCATAGCCAAAGATTCCTTGTAATTCTGTTTCAAAGATCTTCGATCCATTCTTCAGCCAAATTGAAGTATATCTGGTGTTCAAATCAAAATCACATCACCACAATTCCAATCAACAAATCCTTCAAGGAGATCGAATTAGAGGATCACTCTTTTGTAATCACAGAGAATTGTACCACACATTCATCAATACAAATTTGCATTTGTGAAACTATTTTACTTGTTTGATTTATTTCAGACTAGAAATTTAGTTGTCTACATATTCTGGCACGCCCGGTGGGACATCTCTGCCTCTCATCTCTTTCTCTTTCAAAAGAAAAGAAATTCGATTCGCTACCAGCTTCAATGGCCTCTAGCAAGAATGCCCGAAATTCAGTGGTTGATGCTTCCATTGCTGGTGATTATGTCGGCCCAATCACTCGCAGTCGATCCAAGGCACTTGACCGACTTCAACCCCAAGCAACCAAAGAAAGTGAACCTCATACTGTCATCTCTCTAGACTTTCTTGCAAATAGAGAAACTATCCCCAAGGATTCATTTGTCTCAGAAGATTTGGAGATCAATAATGAATCATCCACAACGAAAACCTTTTCTATCGACTCTTCACCAATAATGAGAATCTTAAGGAATGAAGTACCTTTAACTCATCCTGTTTCATCATTTTCTCCATCATATCTAGAGGTCATGCCAGTGATGATGACCAACACCTCTACCATGGAAGAAAAGATGGCTGAAATGGAACAAAGGGTCACCCTTCTCACAAAAGCACTTAAAGATAAGGATGTCCAAATTGCAACCCTGATGAACAAACTGGAGGTACAAGATTCTGGTGAATCAGATCTTAACCTTGAACATCCACCTGGCTTCACCTTGAAAGGAGACAACGCTGGGGTAGATAAAGGAAAAGGAGGTGAAGGCACTTCTCAACACGGACATTCCACTTCATTGGCCTCAATATCTATCCAACAACTGCAGGACATGATAACGAATACCATTCGAGCACAATATGGAGGTTCTTCTACAAGTTCCCTCATATATTCGAAACCCTATACCAAGTGCATTGACAATATGAGAATGCCGAATGGGTATCAACCCCCCAAGTTCTTGCAATTTGACGGCAAAGGAAACCCTAAGCAACACATTGCTCACTTTGTCGAAACATGTGAGAATGCCGGGACACAAGGAGACCTCTTTGTAAAGCAGTTTGTTCGTTCACTAAAAGGGAATGCATTTGATTGGTATACAGACTTAGAACCTGAGTCAATCGATAGTTGAGAACAACTTGAAAGAGAATTTCTCAACCGATTCTACAGCACACGCCGCACGGTAAGCATGATGGAGCTTACTAATACTAAGCAATGGAAAGATGAACCTGTCATTGATTACATCAATCGATGGCGTTCTTTGAGTCTAGATTGCAAGGATAGACTTTCTGAAATATCTGCTGTAGAAATGTGCATCCAAGGCATGCATTGGGGACTTCTGTATATCCTTCAAGGGATAAAGCCCCGAACATTTGAAGAATTAGCAACTCGGGCACATGACATGGAATTGAGTATCTCTAGCCATGGATATACAAAACCTCCCATTCCTAAAGAAAGAAAAGAAAGACGGGAAATAAGGAAAACTGACAAGAATACAAAGGGTAATATCAAAGACTCAATGAATATCAACCCTGCCCCAGTCAAAATTGCGACAAGAAATGTGAAGGCCAACGAGAAGAGACGTGAGGAAGGCCAACGGCGTGAGATGCGTCGCTCATCACTTAAGGAATGGGAACAAAAAGTGTATCCTTTCCTAGATGCCGATATGCCCGAAATGCTAGAACAACTGCTCAAGTTGAAATTAATTGAATTGCTAGAATGCCAACGACCAGGAGAGATGGGAAAAGTTGATGACCCGAACTATTGTAAGTATCATCGCATCATAAGCCATCCAATCCAAAAATGCTTTGTTCTTAAAGAGCTCATCATGAAGCTAGCCAAGGAAAGGAAAATCGACCTAGATTTTAATGATGTTGCTCAGTCAAATCTTACTACATTTGCTTGCATGTTACCTAGTTGCATGTCTCCAACTACCAAGCATGGTGCAAATACCACGCTCATCCAGTTCGGTTCTCTGGAACCTGTTCAAGTTCAGCTCTCGCAAAAAGCATCTGATTTTAATGCAAATGAGGATAAAGGGTCAACGGCTGATGAGGAAGAAGGCTGGACGATGGTTGCTCGCAAGAGATGGAAAAAGAAACAAGCATTCCCTCTTCATCTGATCACCCAAGAGGCTAGAAGAGCACAAAGCCAGATTCAATCTTGGTCAAGAAGGAGTAATAAGAGGCAAAGAAGACTGGGAACAAAAATGTATGACGATTCGGCACAAACCCAAAAACCTCGAAAGCACAACACATTGGAAGAATTCTTCCCCAGAAAATTCTTTCAAAATGACTCAGCAGAGGCCGTTCACACGGTCTCTCGTCACGAAATTCATGACAAACAGGGGGATGTAGACCATGGTGGTCCAAATGAGGCTTCGTCATCTTTAAAGGAACTCCAATCTAAGGATAATGAAGTCGAACCCTCGCAATCGTCCACCTCACCAAAAGAGGTGCTCACCCAAGTTCTTGAAAAGCCAGAGATGTACACCCCTTATACCAGTACGCTTCAACAAGCACAGGGATGTTACGCATGCTCTCCAGACTTAACTTTCACTGACGAAGATCTGTTATTAGGCTCTAAGCCTCACAATCGTCCACTTTATGTCTCCAGTTATGCTCGTGAACAAAAGATCGATCGTATCCTCATTGATGGAGGTTCAGCTGTTAATATTCTACCAAAAATGACAATGAGACGACTTGGTCTTACTATGGAGGAATTATCACATAGTCGTTTGGTCATTCAAGGTTTTAACCAAGAAGGACAACGCGCAATCGGCATGATACACTTGGAATTAATCATTGGAGAATTGACGAGCAGCGTTTTGTTCCATGTCATTAATGCCAAGACAACCTACAACATGTTGTTAGGACGTCCATGGATCCATGGAAACAGAATAGTGCCATCAACTTTGCATCAATGTTTCAAGTTCTTTCAAAGAGGAATAAAAAAGGTCAATGCCAATTTGAAGCCCTTCGCTGAGACTGAAGCTCACTTTGCCGACACGAAATTTTATGTAGAAGATGACATTCTTAGTGAAGTCCTCCCGGTTGAGATTCCGTCCATGGAAAGCAAGCAGGGTGAAAAGAAGCATGTTGAAGTCATCACTAGAAAGGATATTCCTTCCCCAAAGGAAGGTCCAAAATATGAGAATGATCATTCTAGTGAATCTACCAGTAATTCAGTAGGAGCAGAAATTTCAACTCCTTCCAATAACCTTCCATTCCTTCGTTATGTACCATTATCACGCCGCAAGAATGGACAATCACCATTAACTTCATGGGAAGGGCTCCTGCAAAGCTCACAATGGAGGATGTAGCTGTATTAAAAGAAAATCATGTCATGCCTTTAACTTCATCCACAAATCCTTTACCCTCAAAGCCATTAAATGGATTCGTGAGGTCTTCACAAAGTCTGACAGAGCATGGTATTCTACCAAATGAACGGACAAAAGAATGGTTCGATCCAAAGGCATATAGGTTGTTAGCCAGAGCAGGCTACGACTTCTCAAAACAAGGGGACCTAGGGAAACTAATTCCAGAAGTCACTGGAGAAGAAATGCATGGCCTTACCAAAACACAAAGGAGAATGCGGCTTGAAGGGCATAGAATTCCCATCCCAAAGACCGGATTAGGTTATACTCCAGAACAACTGGCTCAAATATGGATCAAAAGAAAAAGCAATGATTCAAGTTCCCAATACATAACAGTGGAGGTCGGCGAAGGTTCAAAACAAAGAGAAGATTATTCTTCATCACACGTCTCAGTGTTCGATCGCATCAAGGCCTCATCATCACGAATCACAGTGTTTGATAGGTTAAGTTCAACTTGCTTAACACAAAATCGAGACACTCTTTCTTGTAAATCAATCTTTGATCGGTTGGGGGCAACAAAAAGGCCTGTTGATAGTCATCCTCAGAATTCAATAAACTTTGAGGTTCAAAAGGAGAAGAAAGCTAATGATGAGATTCGCAGTAGCATTCCTTCACGCATGAAGCGTAACTTTACTCTAGACATTAGCACTGAAAGATCGCTCAAAGTCAAAAGGCGAATGATTGTACACACTAGACAATCATTTGAACGCAATGAGCAAATTGAGGAAGTATCATCCTCGTTTCATATCACAATAGAAGAGGGTACACTTTCAAATGCCGAAACAACCAATGAAGAGGTTGATGAAGCTCCCCCAGCATTGGAAGATGGAATACAGACTACAGTTGATGAACTAAAAGAGATCAATTTAGGAACTATTGAAGAACCCCGACCAACTTTCATCAGTGCGCTTCTCACTCCTAAAGAAGAAGAAAAATACCTCAAGCTCCTAAGAGAATATAAAGATGTGTTTGCATGGACTTACAAAGAAATGCCTGGGCTCGACCCAAGTATTGCCCTACACCATTTGGCAGTAAGGAAGGGCGTACGCCCAGTTAAACAAACTCAAAGACGCTTTCGGCCGGAGCTTATCCCTCAAATAGAAACTGAGGTCAATAAGCTAATTGAGGCAGGCTTCATTCGTGAAGTACAGTACCCAGAATGGATTGCTAACATTGTCCCTGTAAAAAAGAAGAATGGACAAATTCGGGTGTGCGTTGACTTCTGTGATTTGAACAATGCATGTCCCAAAGATGATTTCCCATTACCCATTACTGAGGTCATGGTTGACGCCACTACTGGTCATGAAGCTTTATCTTTCATGGATGGTTCTTCAGGTTACAACCAAATTCGAATGAATCCTAAAGATGAAGAGCTTACAGCTTTTCGTACTCCTAAGGGCATTTACTGTTACAAGGTAATGCCTTTCGGACTAAAAAACGCTGGTGCTACTTATCAACGGGCTATGCAAAAGATCTTTGATAATGTACTTCATAAAAATGTGGAGTGTTATGTCGATGATCTGGTGGTTAAAACAAAAAGGAGGGAAGACCATCTGACAAATCTACAATTTGTGTTCAAACGCCTAAGAAAGTATCAGCTTAAAATGAATCCCCGCAAATGCACTTTTGGCGTAACATCTGGGAAATTTCTTGGTTTCAATGTAAGGCACCGCGGTATTGAAATTAACCAGTCTAAAATAGAAGCTATCCAGAAAATGCCAGAGCCCAAGAATCTGTGAGAACTTAGAGGCTTGCAAGGAAAACTAGCCTACATACGACGATTTATTTCGAACTTGGCTGGTCGATGTCAACCTTTCCATAGATTGATGAAGAAGGATGTGCACTTTGAATGGGATGAGGCTTGTAGTAATGCTTTTGCATGCATCAAAATATACCTGCTTAATCCTCCAGTCTTAGGTGCTCCTGTCCTAGGAAAACCTTTGGTGTTGTACATTGCAGCACAAGAAAAGTCTCTAGGTGCTCTTATGGCACAAGAAAATAAAGAGGGGAAGGAAAGAGCCCTTTATTATCTAAGTCGAACTCTCAATGGGGCTAAATTAAATTATTCTCCTATTGAAAAGATGTGTCTCGCTCTTTTCTTTTCCATAGGCAAACTGGAGCACTACATGCAAGCATATACAGTCCGTTTAATAGCAAAAGCGGACCCAATTAAATATGTCCTCTCTAGGCCAGTGGTTTCGGGTCGCATAGCTCGATGGGCAATCCTGCTACAACAATATGACCTTACATACGTCCCACAAAAAGCTGTCAAAGGACAAGCATTGGCAGATTTCTTAGCTGATCACCCAGTTCCATCTAATTGGGAGTTCTTTGAAGATTTCCCAGATGAAGACGTGTTTTTCATTGAGGTAATGCCACCATGGATGATGTTTTTCGATGGGGCTGCACGTCGAGAAGGAGCGGGGGCAGGTGTAGTGTTTGTTTCTCCACAACAGCAAATACTTCTATACTCATTCTCGTTAAGCGAACTTTGCTCTAACAACGTAGCTGAATATCAAGCATTGATTTTTGGTCTACAAATGGCCATTGAGATAGGCATATCGCAACTTGAGATCTTCAGGGATTCCAAATTAGTTATCAACCAAATCTTGGAGCAGTATGATGTCAAGAAAGAAAACCTTATTGCTTATTGCAAGTATGCGAAGAGGTTGCTAGCAAATTTTGTGGCCATCACATTGGAACATATACCAAGAAATGAGAATAAACAGGCTGATGCATTAGCTAATTTGGCTACTGCCTTAGCATTATCCCAAGAAGAGACAGCTAAAATTGCTGTTTCCCAGAGGTGGGTGGTACCTCTCTTAGAAGAAGAAGAAGAAGAAGAAGAAGAAGAAGAAGAGCAAGCCAACATCATTTCTGTATGCCTTGTTGAAAAAGAAGATTGGCGACAAGCAATCATTGGGTACCTTCAACATGGAAGACTCCCGGATGATATATGCCACAAGACTGAAATACGGCGAAGGGCTGCCCGATTCATTTATTATAAAGACACTCTCTTCCGCCGTTCCTTTGATGGTTTGTTTCTCCGATGCTTAGGAGAGGAAGAGGCTAAACAAGCCTTAGAAGAAGCTCATTCCGGAATATGCGGTGCACACCAATCAGGTCCCAAGTTACACTACAGGATTAAACGAATGGGTTACTATTGGCCTACGATGGTGCAAGATTCTTTGGAGTATGCTAAGAAGTGTGAAGCTTGTCAGTATCACGCAAACTTCATCCATCAGCCGCCAGAACCTCTACACCCGACTGTAGCCTCTTGGCCTTTTGATGCGTGGGGACTTGATGCAATAGGGCCATTACCAAAGTCGTCCGGTGGCCATTTGTACATCTTGGCCGCAACTGATTACTTCTCGAAGTGGGCGGAAGCTGTGCCTCTTAGGGAAGTGAAGAAAGAAACAGTAGTCAATTTCATTCGAACTCACTTAATCTATCGGTATGGTGTCCCTAGGTATATCATAACTGATAATGGCAAGCCATTCTACAATAGGCTAATGACGGAGCTATGTGAAAAGTTTGGATTTAAACAATACAACTCCTCCATATACAATGCCCCAGCAAATGGATTAGCCGAAGCCTTTAACAAAACGCTTGGCAGTTTGTTAAAAAAGGTGATATCCAAAACAAAGCGAGATTGGCATGAAAGAATCGGAGAAGCATTATGGGCATATCGGACCACATTTCGAACGCCTACTCAAGCAACACCATATTCTCTTATTTATGGAGTAGAAGTTGTCCTTCCTTTAGAACGCCAAATCCCATCATTACGGATTGCCATTCAAGAAGGGTTGACTGAAGAAGAAAATGCCAAACTCAGATTGCAAGAATTAGAGGCACTTGATGAGAAAAGGCTTGAGGCCCAACAACGCCTTGAGTGCTATCAAGCTCGTCTTTCAAGCGCATTCAATAAAAGAGTTAAACCACGATCATTCCAAGTAGGTGACTTAGTCCTCGCCGTTCGCAGACCTATCATCACAACTCATCGTACAGGCAATAAGTTCACTTTGTCAGTTCGTTTAGACCCCTGTAAACTAGATTGTTTAACCTAATTAATTAACCAAGTGAATACTTAGGTTTATTATTCAGATCTAGGTTAAAACAATAACAATCATATCAAGTAAAGCAGCGGAAAAATAAAGAACACAACGATATGATGACCCAGGAAAACCAAACCGGTAAAAAACCTGGGGAGGATTTAACCTAGCTATCCTCAAGGTAAAATAGCAAATCCACTAGAAAGAATTGAAGTTTACACAATAGACTTAGACCACTAACATCTTATTGCTACCCAAGTGTAGGAAACTTACTACCATGACCCCATGATAGCTCCGAGATCCACGGACTCCTTCTTTCTTTAATCTTTGCAAAACACAAACACCACCGTTTGTGACTTTGAGATCCCACTCAAAGGTTTAGCAACACAAACTCTCCTGTTTGTGACTCCAAGACCACCCTTGAAGGTTTAGATCATCAGCTCCTTTGATGACTAGAGAAGGCAGCAACTTCAGCAATACCGGATCTTGAGATTCTTCAAGGAACAACACCGGTAGAAGTAATAAGAGAGGTTTTAGGAACAAAACCCTAAATACCAAAGAGGCACACTCTTCACTCTCTAAAAAGCCTTTTTTTTTTTTAAAACGTGCTTAGGGTTTCCTTTATATAGTGGGAGAAGTAGATCTGAAACCCTAATCCTTAATGGGCTAGAACTGCTGTTTGGGCCAACTTAAAATTCTGCAGATACGATTCTCGATCGATCGAGCCTGTCTTTCGATCGATCGAACTAGGCAGATTCTGAAATCTTCTTCTGCAGCTTACATGTTCTTGTGTGCTCACGATTTGCCAATTGTTCTAAGCTCTTAGAACCTAACAATCTCCCCCTTTGGCAATTCGTGACAAAACTTTCATACAAAATGAAATGTTAAAATACAAGAACAACCCAATACAATAAAATGCCCAATTACATCACAAATCCTAATCTAAGACTCTTAACCTAGAAGTTGCCAAGAAGAGGTAGAAGGTCTTGATCAGAATGCACCTGTTTTTCCTGAAACACTCAACAAACACATCACCGCATGTGTGGAAAGAAAGACATATAAACAAAAATGAAGCACAATATAAAAACAAAAGTAAACTAACTCTCCCCCTAAGTTAGATACATCAAAAAGTTTTTATATTCTCCACCTAAACAAAACAAACAGGATTCCCACATTTCATCTATTTCTCCCCCTTTTTGTCACGTATTGACAAAAAAAAACTCAAACAAAGAGTAGAGTGACAGTAAACATGAGAGAAAAAAAAAAACCAAGGGAACATAAAACAGATTAGCTCTATAGAAAAAAGAGATAACTCCCCCTATAAAGAGCAACAACTCCCCCTATGAACAACAAAGGTTAAAAAAAACTTTTCTCCCCCTATAAAAATAGGAAAAACAGTTTTAGGGAAAATTTAGGAGGTAGGGATAAATAAAAACACACAACCCTAAAAAAATGAGTTGAGGATACATATGAAGAAAAATATTCTCTCTTTCAATAAATGCAAACTTGACACTATGTGACCCATAAACAGTTGCACGAGTAAAGAAAATATTTGCACATTGATTATCCATAATATCTCTTAAGAAAAATATTTTCTGCAATTCACACATCAAGAAAAATAGCATATACTAAAATGTACAAAGGACTCAAAAATTAATCAATCAATTTCTAATTCAAGTTGAGTACCCAATTTAGCAAAGTGTATGCATGTTATGTGTGAAAACAATGAGAGATATGACTGCAAAACTGCAAGATGGATACAGAAAAACAATACAACTCATGTGAATCCTAATCATAAATGATGTATGAAAAAAAATTTGGTCAAAAACTCTAAAAACTGAAAATTTTTCAGTTTCGATCGATCGAGTATCGATCGAATACCAATCGAGTCAGACAGAATCAAACCAAAAATTTTAATCGCAATTTCGATCGGTCGAAAAACACCCTCGATCGGTCGAAATTCTGGAAAACTCAAATTTTGAAAAACAGAGCAATTTTATGCAGAAACTCCTCAAAGCATAGTATTTCATGAATGAAATGCATGAGTATGAAACTGAAAGTTTTTCAAAAACACATGAATACAGCCCAGATCTTTCAAAAACAAGTTTATCAACCAATTTGTCCTCAAAACTCAAATTTTGCATCAAAATCAAGGAACATATAATCTTGGATGACCACAACAAAATCACACACAATAACATGTACAAAGTTTAGCAAAGAGTAACTTGTGTAGTGTGTGCAACTAGTAAAAGCTTGAGAGACATGTGAGGTGATATGTGAATAGTGAACAATCACAAAGTCTACAAAATTCATCACATAGAATTTGAAAGAGACTATCACCTAAAGAGTTACATCATATAACTCTCACATCTCCTAGAATAAAAGCTTGCAATCATGTAAGTTTCTTGATTTGCCTCATTATTCAAATTAATTGATTAGAAACTTAATAAAAGCCGGGATAATGTACACACCAATTTTATAAATTTGTGAGATTATTATAACCCAATAATGTACACACCAATTTTAATAGAGGCTACACCTTATGTTCTTTTTGTGCATGTGCTACACTTTCTCGAGCACAAAATCTTATGATATGCACTAAGGTGTTCATGATTGGCTAATAAACAGTGGTGAGATGGTTATTTATGCCTTTCTCATTAAGTTCAAGTCCGACAAACAAAGGCATGTGACTTCAAGATCAAGACAAAGTGATCAATAACTATAAACATCTTCCCACACAACATGCACTACAAAGACTTCAGCTAGTAAAGTGCAATAAAGAAGCTCATCCAAACTAAACAAGGTACATAAACATGTTATGTAAAGATAATATGGCCAACCTTAATTATAAATCCAAGATATATAATAAAAAGCACATAAAAATATTTTTGGTTTAAAAAAATTTATGACCAAAAAACAAAAAGCACACATTATGCTAAATGAACAAAAATGCAAATGCAATGCATGACAGTGCTTAACCAAGCTATAGAGGGTACACAAACAAGAAATATCAATTTCTTAATTAACCCTTGAGTACATGTACAAACTAGTACATACTCAAACAAAATCAAAAAATAGCTTAGGACTTATAGAACACATGCTATTCAAGTTTCTCCACAATGTCAAGCATGTTCTAAAACAAGAGAGAGATATCATAATCCATGTAATCCTCAAGAAAAATTAAAACTAGACACAAAATAAAATATTTTTGTCTTTTTGAAATTTTTCAATGTTTTTGGATTTTTTTTTTTATAAAAAAAACAACCTAAAAAACAAAACAACCAAAAACAAAAACAAAACATGTCCACAAATAATTGAAAGAATTAAATCAGGGACAAGTCAGCAACACTCACCTTAGAGAATCTTTTCTCACCCATATAGCACGAGTCTTCGGCTTTGTAGGTGAAAATCCATGTGAAGCAGAGTGTGTTTGAGGGATTACACCAATCTTCTGAGATAGACTAAAATCCTACAAATTCCTTTCACAAGCCAACAAGCTTAAATTTTTCAAAAGCATATGAAACAATTTATATGGACTTATGGCAGGAGAAATATCATCACATGTCCTAGATTGAAAAACAGAATGTTTAAATTTCAATTTATGACAATTAGGACGAATGTGACCAGAGACACCACAAAAGTGACAAACAGGAACAAATTTAGGAACATCAGTATTCCTAACAGCAAATCTAATCTCAGATTTTGGTTTTTGCCTCAACAAAGAACAATTTGGTCTAATATGACCAACAACACCACAAAGGTGACAAGTAGGCACAAAAACAGATTTCTCATGCTCACTAACAGTAGGTTTAGACTTAGGTTTAGAAATTTCAGCGTCAACATCAGAACTTTTACCTTTGTCTAACCTAGCAAAATAAGCCTTATCTTTATTATTCCTCTTGAAAGGAGGGATATAAATTTTTTCAGCTTTAGGCTTAAGAGAAACAGAAACACTTCTGTTAACAACAGCAGGCTTGGTATTAGTCAAATTTTCAATTTTAGCTTTAGATTCAGCTAATTCTTGTTCCAAGCTTTTCATCTTCTCATCTTGAGAGGAAATTTGATTTCTCAAAAATTCATTCTTTTTATTAGATTCATCTAATCTAACAATCAATTCCTCTTTTTCAAGATTAGCCAATTTTAACTCTTCCTTAAATTTCTTAGCAATTCTCATAGTTTTCAATAATTCTTTACGAAGAGTTTTAAAGGCATCAATAAAATCAACAGAAACAACAGTGTCCTTTTTATTCAAATCATCACAAACATGAGCAGAAAGACAATTCAAATTATCCATGATAACAGGGATCAAGGATCAACTCTTAGATCAAAGGATCTACAACAGAAGAGCTACCCGCTCTGATACCACTTGTCAGTTCGTTTAGACCCCTGTAAACTAGATTGTTTAACCTAATTAATTAACCAAGTGAATACTTAGGTTTATTATTCAGATCTAGGTTAAAACAATAACAATCATATCAAGTAAAGCAGCGGAAAAAAAAAGAACACAACGATATGATGACCCAGGAAAACCAAACCGGTAAAAAACCTGGGGAGGATTTAACCTAGCTATCCTCAAGGTAAAATAGCAAATCCACTAGAAAGAATTGAAGTTTACACAATAGACTTAGACCACTAACATCTTATTGCTACCCAAGTGTAGGAAACTTACTACCATGACTCCATGATAGCTCCGAGATCCACGGACTCCTTCTTTCTTTAATCTTTGCAAAACACAAACACCACCGTTTGTGACTTTGAGATCCCACTCAAAGGTTTAGCAACACAAACTCTCCTGTTTGTGACTCCAAGACCACCCTTGAAGGTTTAGATCATCAGCTCCTTTGATGACTAGAGAAGGCAGCAACTTCAGCAATACCGGATCTTGAGATTCTTCAAGGAACAACACCGGTAGAAGTAATAAGAGAGGTTTTAGGAACAAAACCCTAAATACCAAAGAGGCACACTCTTCACTCTCTAAAAAGCCTTTTTTTTAAAAAACGTGCTTAGGGTTTCCTTTATATACTGGGAGAAGTAAATCTGAAACCCTAATCCTTAATGGGCTAGAACTGCTGTTTGGGCCAACTTAAAATTCTGCAGATACGATTCTCGATCGATCGAGCCTGTCTTTCGATCGATCGAACCAGGCAGATTCTGAAATCTTCTTCTGCAGCTTACATGTTCTTGTGTGCTCACGATTTGCCAATTGTTCTAAGCTCTTAGAACCTAACATACTTCAAAATGGGATGGACCTTATGTTGTGCAAGAAGTCTACACCAATGGAGCTTACAAGTTAATTGATCATGAGGGTGTGAGGATCGGCCCCATCAATGGGAAGTTCCTCAAACGCTTCTATGCTTGAAAATCCAAGATTGCTCCTCGGTAAGAGCTTAAACTACCCACTGCAACGCTGCAAGGGTACATGATGTCTTCCCATTGCCTTTGAAAGTGTACCAATAAGGAGAAATTAATCCCACTCCATGTCACCAATTGCTAGTGTGGCGTAGTGGTTGGATGCCCATGTCGCCCTTGAGAGGTCTCGGGTTTTGATTAGTGGTGATACCCATTATTACACACTGAGCCCCCCTTTTCGCAAAAATAAACAAAAAAAAAATAATAACAAAAAAAAAGATAAAAAAAAAAATAACAAAAAAAAAAGATAGCAAAAAAAAAAAAAAAATGAACTACGTGATGACTTGATCCCTATCAAGGGTACGTAGGCAACTTAGTATCTTTTGCTAAGTCTAGTCACGCACTAAAAAAAAGGGTGTTATTCTCAAATTTAAAAAAAGAAAAAAAGAAAAAAAAAGAAATAGAGAATAAAATCTTCTTTATTGATTAACAAAAGGAAAATAGTACAAAGGAAAGCATGATGATATGTTTGAAGGAACTTAAAACAAGAAGACTATGACATCCATTTCAAGTCTTTCAAGCTGGAACGATTATCTTCCAAAAGGGCTCGTATCTTCTCTAAAGCCCCCATATCTTGGTCTTCAACAACAGGAGCGGATTTGACTTCTTCAAGTTGTTCTTCTAAGGCTTGCACAACACTGTCTTGTTCAACTTGATGAGTTTCAATTTGAGACAACGATTGCTCTAACTGGACGAGCTCAGTTTTCAGGTCAGCCATCCTCAATCTAACAGTGTCAAGCTCGATCTTCAAAGATGCTTTCTTGTGTGATGCTTCAGAAAGGAGGGATTCAATTTCAGCCTCGCGCCGAATCAAAGTAACAGAACTTGGTCGTTTGTTCAGAGATTCCTTCATCTTCAAATAGTCTGCGATACCCTCGCAATATTTGTCAACATTTTCGCGTAAGTATTGAGGGTCCACTCCAAGATTTTCAATCTCATTATAAGTTGCATGTACTTCAGCCTGTGGGAGGATTTTGTTTATAGGAAGATTCGAAAGCCTGTTTAGAAGAACATCTCCCAACATAGAAGCCCCTTTCCTACGTACGGAAGAAATATGCACCTTGGCTTGAAATTTAGAAACTTCCGGAAGGTTGGTTGGTTGCGAGAATAAAAGAGATGCCTTTTTCTGTCTCAATCGGAAATTTGGACAAAGTGCTAACATCAGCAAACTTACACCTCTTGAGATCTGAACTCTTTGCAGAAGGTTTTGAGGTAGAAGACTCGCTATTTGTAGGAAGATGCACATGATCAGTAGAAGTTCCCGTATCAACACCTTTAGTTGGATTCTTCAAATGTTTCCAATTGTGGTCAAAGTCATCACACACCTCTTCTTCAGAAATTTTGATGACATCCTTAGTAGGTATAACAAGCGGACTTTTGATGCCTTAACTTCGTGCAGACTTTGACAAGGGCTGTGGAATGTATAAGTCTTGTAGTTCCCTCTTTCCCTTTTGAGATTTGTTGAATGTCAATGATTTAACGTGGGAGGAGGCAATCTCAACTAGAAGATCTGTCCCTCTAGTAAAATCATTTCTACAAACTCCTTCCGACCATTGTTTGTAGCTGTGTCTGACCCGGCTTCCAAAGTCTGTCGCAAAAGCAGAAATGAATACCTTCGAATTTGTGTTGTAGCAAGTGAAAGATTGGTAGAATTGGTATAAATCTTTTAAAGAGCCAGTATGAATTTCTTCCTTCAAATCACTTGGGATGTCTTGATGAAATCCAAAGCGCCGACTAAATCTATGAGGACTATATGCTTCTACAATGTGTTGGTCTTCACATCGAAGTGACAAGTACCCTGAGCGAAGGCTTAAAAAGTAGTCAAACTTCTCAGTGGATAAATGATCATTGTCAATAAATGTCTGGTCATAACTTTTCTTGAAGGCAGCCTCGTGCCAAAGGAAGTCGGTAGCGGTTCGTATGTGCTTTCGCGCGGAGAATTCACTAAACGGAGAAGCATAGCCTACACCAGAGTATTTAGTCATCAAAGGATCAGATAGTTTGCATGGGTGATGCGATTGCTTCTAAAAAATTACTTTATTAATTATACCATACCATTCAATAACACATTCAATATCTCAATTTTTATTTTCCCATCCAATATATTAAAATAATATATATACAAATAAAATAAGATATCTCAAATCCGTCTCTATTCTCTCCCATCTCTCTTCCCACCTACTCCCACCACCCCCACCACGAACAAACCCAAAAAAAGCTATCAAATTGAAACAAATCACCACTACATCATTGCCTAAAAACTAAACTTTCAAGCAGCTAAATTAAACATTTAAGCAACCACAACAAATTAGCAAGCAATCAACAACCATTAAAACCACCACTATCAATCACCACCTCCTCTACCATTAATCACAAACCCAACCACACCCACACTCATCAAACCCACCATCACCAGAAAAAGAAAAAAGAAAAAGAAGCAAACCCAACCCATTAGCAAGCAAACACAACACCACCCATACCCACGGCCAAAACCCATCACCCATGGCCAACACCACCATGTCGATCCACGCCAAAACCCATCACCCATAACCCACCACCACAACACACCGATCTAGAAACCCAGAAACCCAATTGATCTCCACCGTCAGAAACCCACAAGAACGCACTGATCTCCATCGCCTAAAACACACAAGAACTCACCGATCTCTATCGCTAGAAATCCACGGCCCACCACCCCGATCCACCACAATCCTCAGCCCCAGACCCACCAAGCAAACCCACCAAAATCCAATTAGCAATCCTCAGCCCCTTGACCACGATGATCTTGCCTACATAATTGTCCCCATAAAACTCTCCTTCACCGCTGCTCCAACACCTTTTATTCAGGCCCAAAACTCCATCACCTTCCCCAAAGATAGGGAGAGGGAGATGAGAGAAGTCAGAGACAAATTGAGAAAGAGAGAGTTGAGAAAGAAAGAGTCAGACATAGAGAGGAGAGAAAAAGAATAAAAGGGATTAAAATATTATTATTTTGTTTTGCCATAGTACTACAGTACCATCATAAATGTATGATGGTATTGTAGCACTATTCCAAAAAAATTTACAATTATCCATGTTTAGCCTTTTGGCTGTTGAGACAAATTGGGCCTGAATGCTAAAATATGCTTACATTTGGCATTTGCAAGCCCAACTATGAATGCTTTTAAGGTAGGAAATGTGAATTATATATGTATATATATTTTTGAAAAATAGGGACACTTGACCTTAAAAATGGGGGTGTGGTATTATAGCTCAAAAAGTGTGAAACAATAATTTTTCTTCTTAAAAACATTTTGTAGATGAGTTATTTATTTATTTAGATAATTTAATTTTGTGAATTCTATCTTAGATTCTTATATTCTACTACATGTAAGCCAAAGTATTCATATGAAGTTATTAACACCTTGACTTGGAAAAAAAATTATATACATAATTATTTTTAAAGTAATATCTTTTGTTTACCTCTAAAAAAAATTGAATACCATAACTTGAAAATCCATGAATTTTGGTTCAACAAAATAATCATTACCCCAAACATAATCCTTAATCTCTAAGAAATAAAATAAAATAAAATAAAGGATAAATTATAGTAATCTACCCTGAAGTTTGGGTTAATACCAAGCACATTTAAAAGTTTTTTTTTTTAAAAAAAGTGACAAATTTGGTCCTAAAACACTAACACAATTTGTGCATCGTTTATTAAACCATTTTATTCCATTTTTTTACTCTCTCTCTCTCTCTCTCTCTCTCTCTCTCTCTCTCTCTCTCTCTCTCTCTCTCTCTCTCTCTCTCTCTCTCTCTCTCTCTCTCAAGCCATAAGGTTTCAAACTCAGCAAAGGACCAAAAAACTCTACCACTGAAACAGTTTCATAGCCGATCTATCCACAAAACTCACGCCATATGCCAGCATTTAAAGTTGGGTGGTTGGGTTGTGATTTAGGAGGATGGCGGACATCAATTGCTGGGTTGTGATGAATGGTGTGCAGGGGTTGCAAGGTCATAATCTGGTGGAGTTCATCGACTCATCGGTATATGTTTTATTATAATAATAATAATAATAATAATAATAATAAAAATAATAAAAAATAAATAAATGATTTGGGCTTGTTTAGGTTTAAGGTATGAATCAGGATGGTTGGAAATGTTTGGTTTTAAGTAGGATGAGTGAATAGTGATTGGTGGTGCTATGGTGGACGGTGGTTACTAGGTCACACAATGCTTGCTGATTTGGGTTTGGGTTATGTTTTGAAATTTTCTTGATTTGGGTTTGTTTGAAATATGACGTTGGATGTTTGATTGGTTAAGTTGATCTATGTTTGAATGTCTTGTGTGATTTTGGATAATTGAGTTGATCTTGCTTTGATCATTGATGTAGTGAGATTTTTGTTTTGTTTTTTCTTTTTTGAATGTTCTATAATTTTTTTACCCAAATGACTATGCCTGATTTTGGAAAATGGATATTAATTTAGTGAGTTTTTTTTTTTTTTTTTTTTTTTTAATGTTTCTTAAATACATGGCCATGTATAACCTTTGGATTCAGGTTTGAGCTTGAGAGCGAGTGAGAGAGAGGCGCTTATGTTACGGGCAAAGAAGAGAGAGTGAAGAAATGAATAATATAAATGAACTAAAAAATTGTTTAGTAGAGAGTGAAGAAGTAGCATTACATGCAATTTGTGTTTTAAAACCTTTGGATGTGCTTAGTATTACTCAAAACTACTTCAAGGTAGGTTACTATAATTACCCTAAAATAAAAATCCAAATAGCATCAATAAAATTTTTTAAAAATTTATGACACAACATTTATATATGCTGACTTCCGGTTTTGTAAGTTTGATCATGTTAGGCGTTTAGGTCATTTTCTTGCTAAACATTCTAAGTTTATTTACTGTAAGTTTGGATTGAGTCCATCCTAATGATATAGCCCCCTTGTAACTAGGGATGCATTGTTATTCTTTTTCTTGAAATAAAGCTTGACCGTGTAGCCTGGATTCTCCAAAAAAAAAAAAAAATAATAATAATAATAATAATAATAATAATAATAATAATAATAATAATAATCTATATATATATATATATATTAAAAACCGAAGCCTCTGAAACTTCCACAATTTTCCACATCATCATTTTAATTTATAATTTTTTTTAATTTTTAAAACTAAATAGTGAGAGAGTCCTAATAGGAGTCTCTCTTCCTCTTTTTTCCTCATCATTTTAATTTATAAAAAATTTTAATTTGTTAAACTAAATAGTAAGAGAGTCCTAATAGGAATCTCTCTCTTTTTTCCTTAATCCTAATAGGAGTCTCTTTTATTTTTTTTTTTCACGTGAGTTTTTTTTTTTTTACCTAAAGTGAGCCCTTTAAAAAAAAAAAAAACTAACGTGAGGTCTAATTTTAAAAAAAAAAATTATTTATTTTAATCCTAATTCTAACGTAAATCTTTTAAAAAGTTAAAATTTTCAGTTTTATATTATATATAGATTTTATTATCTATATATATATATATATATATATATATAAAACCGAAACCTCTGAAACTCTCACAATTTTTCACATCATCATTTTAATTTATAATTTTTTTTAATTTTTAAAACTAAATAGTGAGAGAGTCCTAACAGGAGTCTCTCTCTCTCTCTCTCTTTTCCTCATCATTTTAATTTATAAAATATTTTAATTTGTTAAACTAAATAGTGAGAGAGTCCTAATAAGAGTCTCTCTTTTTTTTTTCCTTAATCCTAATAGGAGTCTCTTTTTTTTTTCTTTTTTTTTTTCACGTGAGTCTTTTTTTTTAACCTAAAGTGAGCCTTTAAAAAAAAAAAAAAAAACTAACGTGAGGTCTAATTTAAAAAAAAAATTTATTTTGTATTCCTAATTCTAATGTAAGTCTTTCAAAAAGTTAAAATTTTCAGTTTTATATTATATATAGATAATAACAATAATGTGGCAAGCTCTAAGAATACGAGAATGCAATTTGTAGATCTACTATCAAGATAACATAGATTAGATTGGTAGTGGATAGTAGATATAATTGCAGTTGAATATTATGTAAAGTTATCACCATAGAATAGCCCATGTCGAAATGTGTTATGTGAAACCAATGATACGAAAAAAAAAGAATTTTTCTAAATCATTATATTGAAGAAATTAGTTATTTTTATTCATTTTCAAAATATACATTTTTAAAATTTAAGTTATATACATTTACGTAATATAAGTACTTTTAATTTTTATTTAACTATCCCATGCATTGCACGGGTTAGCGACTAATATGTAACAAAAGAAGAAGCCGGCCGCTATTTAAGACTTTTCAAAGCTTAATTCTTTTGACTTTCCACCGTTTAAAAGAAAGTAAAATAAAATAAGTAAGTCCCACTAAAAGTAAAATCGCTTGCTTGACTTATGAATGTTTTTTTATAGCTTATTTGTATTTTTTTTATCAAAAAAATATAATTTTTGATAAATTTTATATTAAATATATAATAAAAAGATAAAAATTGAATTATTTGAAATAAAATAAAATAAAACAATACGAAAAAAAGCTGCTTTTTTTTTTTTTTTTTCTTTTCCAAACACTAACCCAAGAGAAATAAGGGAGAAAAGAGATGGGTCTATTTCTGTTTTTTCTTGGAAACCCATCAGAGAAGCTTCGAAGTGCTTGTGACATTGGCGCTTATATTAGATAAAAAATAAATAAAAAAATAAAAAAATAAACGAATCTTGACCCAATAATCCTCACAAGAAAGACGTGAAGGACCATTTCATCACTGATTATTTCCCATCTTCAAAAAAAAAAAAAAAATTCCAACGAATCTGATCTCCAATGTGAGTCTGCAAAATCTACAGTACCCCATTAAAATTGCACTCTCAAAACTATTAATAAGAAGACCCAGAAAATTCTTCCTTTCTATATTTCTCAGTTCTCAATCAGATATGGTTTAGTTAGTAAAAAGGCAAACAAGGCAACTTCTTATCTTCACAAACACCACCGTACCACCATGATTATCCTTGAAGTTTCAAAGTACAAACAAAACTCTCAATCAAACTTGACTAGACCTCACACACTCTCCCTCTCTCCCTCTCTAACAAAACCAAATCCAGCGAAAATATATCTAAGAAAAAGAGAGAGAGAGAGAGAGAGAGAGAGAGAGAGGGAAAGAGAGCTGGGGAGAAAAGAAAAAAAAAGGTTCATCGTTCGCGTGGTTGTCGCCGTCACCGCCTTGGCTTGATCTAGAGTTGTCCTAGTTTATTTTAAGTGGTTGATTGTGTCTTTTTGACATGGTCTGTTCATTGTCTTTGCCATGTTGTGCTATGCATTTGGTGCATGCTTGGGTGAGCATCAATAACTTGTTTACATCATTCATGATCTACTTGCTATCTCACATGCTCACTTGTATTGCCATTACCATTGATGCAATCTCTTGTTGACATATACCGATTGTTTTATACCATGAACAAGTTGCTGGACTATGTTCATATTATTGGTATTGTTCTTTGCATTATTGGATGTCTTTGGAGTTTTGTTTTATGTGTTAACATTGTAGATGCCTCCAAGACGTGGTCAATCTTCCACACCTCAGCAAAGGGAAAGCTTAATAAACCTCAACACCGGCTAAGAGAACAAGGCATTCTGCTTTCCTCATATCATCCTTACCTTATAACTCAAAGTCTCAAAATAACTGTATACCTTCTTCTGCCTTGACATTACCATAATCAAGATAAACAACAACAATAACCAATTTTACTCCAAAATTTATCGTAGTCTTCCACTATTAGATAGAATAACAGGGAAGTTCCAACTTACCCGTGAGAATGGTGCTGTAAATTGGACTCTTTACTTTTCTCTGTGCGCCTAGGACACCCACGCACCCATACAAAAAGCAGAGCTTCAACAGAGAATGGACTGCATTGGTCAGAGTACTGAGTTATGTGAATTTCACAACACAAGAATGTGGTTGCTATATACAGAGCTAAAGTACGACTGTAACATTGTGCATCACACTTGGCTACATCAGTTTGTAATAAAAATACATATAAATTTAAGGATGAAATACAGGTTTTTCATTTCAAATCTTGCATTTGCTATCAACTCGATTCATGAAATTTAGAAATGATTTGTTGTTAATATCTTCGCTGAATGAGGATGAAACTTCCTTCCGTCTAGTAACACTAAAAAATGGCGTTGCATTAACAAAACAGCATAAAAATTTAAAATGAGAAGGAAAAACAGTCAAGGTTTTTGGCACTTGAGCCCTTTACCGTGTATAAAATAAAAAGAATTAAAATAACTTTAATAGAATCCATAGACTACACTTTTGGCTCTGTATAGAAATGGTTATAGAAAGTGAGCTCGAAGAAGTTCTCAAATTAAAATTTTTTGAGAACATGCAGTTTTTGCATTCCATTTGGCCAAACTATCTTAAGTAGAAGGTCTGTCATTGACAGACAACCAACCAATGTTCCTGATAATTCAAGATGGATAAATTAACTCTGTGGAGCCAAATTCCATGACACCATCTGCTACACGTATCCAAGACATGGTCTGGAGTCCATACTGATGGCCCTCACGGGCCTGGTAGTACTTTGAGCTCTTCAGGCAGTCCTCCCCGATCACCCAGATGGGACTCGAATTGCTGAAAACTTGGTTTAGGACACTGCCAAAGATGCTAAACCACGAATCCATGAGCTGGAAGAACGACAAGGCCATGGCCTTGTCATTAAATTTGTAATCGTTCACGTTGTAGAACCCTTTGACCTGACTGAAAGTGCCCCATAGAGGAGAACGGGATGGCCTGTCTAACTCCCAGTAGATAGCATAGGTCCACCTCTCCTGGGCCTGCCTCAACTCCGCCTCAACTTGCTTTTGGAAGATTCTGTCTTCGTTCGAGATATGGAATTTAAATGAGCGCCAACGATTTATATTAGGCTCCTGAAAATGAGGTTCAGTTTTACCAGTAACAACTTCTTTAAATTCATGACTCAATTTGCTTTTGTTTGAACCAAACTGATCGTGGTATTGGGTTGATTCAATTGAACTAGAATAAGAATAGCTTGGTGGGAAGATTGAGGTTATGGAATTACCAAATCCGGGATTCGATCTTTCACTACGCAATGAATTTATCTGAGAGTCCAGAGACTGTGTGGGTGGAAATAGTGATGATATGGACGGAGGGAAGTGTATGGTTTGAGTAGATACAGAGCTTGACACAGAGTTATATGGTGGAAAGAACGATGTTATGGAATAAGGAGACAAGTAGTGTTGAAGTGTTCGATTAGACAATGAACTATCACTACTATCAGACAGGGAGTTGGCTGCTGGAAAGAGTGAAAAGATGGTAGGAATCCCCTCTTCTCTATCTGGCAGAGACATGTGGGCTTCGGCAATGGTTTCCTTCAAATAATTTTGTGATTGAAAAAGGCAAAAAGGGAAAATTTAATGTGACTAAAACTAGGAGGGAAGGACCTACAAATGGATTGCACAACACTGAGGGCAGGGTAGCATCATATAAATAAAAAAAAGCAGCAGTGGAGTTCATAGGAAACTGCCTGAGCATCTATTGCTCCATGGTTTCGTCCGAGTTTCGTAGAAGTTCATTAGAAATGTTTTCAGTTTCCAGGCCGGCTAAAGACTTTATGGCCGATATTTTTATTAAATCAAATTTTGAAAGAGCTTTGATGGTTTTACTTTTACATTTGTTCACTCTCTTTAATACATGAAGCATAAAGTGTGGATACTTGACTCTAAAAAAGATAAATGCATAAAGTGTGGATACAATTAGAGCATCCACATCAGACGGTGGATACTCTTCTATAATGCAAAAGTTCCTCTATTTTACACATTTTGGTCAAAAAACCTCCCACATCAGCTTGTCTAAAACTGTGTAAAATCTTCTAAAAATTTCCATGAGCTACAGTACCCGTGTAAATTTACACGAGTACTGTAGCATGTGTATTTAATAAAAATAGTTTTTTCTCTCACCTCTCCACCTGACTCTCACCTCCCTCTCTCTCAGTACTCGTGTCTTCTTTCTCTCATCTCGCATAGCACAGCTCTCTCTAGCTCCGCCGATCGCCATCGCCGCCGATGAAAACGAGGTAGAGCAAGCCTAGAATCTTGTGGGTTTGATCCATTTTTGGTTGAGCTTGAGGCCGGCGGCCGTCGCGAGGAGGTGGCGGTGCTGCGAGGCGTCGCAGGCCGGAGCCTCGATCTCGCTCCAATCTGTAGGTTGCTGGGTTTTTTTTTTCTGGTTTTTTGGTTGATTGTGGGCGTGGGTCGGTGTGAAGAAGAAGAGTGTTGATGTAGTGCTTGTGATGGGTTGATGGAGAAGAGGAAAGAAAAAGATTCTCAAAAATAAAAGAAGAAGAAGAAAAAGAAGAAGGAGAAGAAAGAGAGGCGGAGAAAGAGAAGAGGATAAAGTGAAGAAGGAGTGGTATTCAGAAGAAAAAAAGGGTTAGTGGGGGTTGGTGGGAAATAATAAAAAATGTGAGAGAAAATATTATTTTAATAAAAAGTGTGTATAATAGATAAACTGATGTGAGTGTTTTGTAAAAGTGACAGTGTAAAATAGAAAATGTAGCTTTTTCTGTGTAAAATAGAAAATGTAGCTTTTTCTGTGTAAAATAGATGATAAATTTACACGAGCTGATGTGGATGCTCTTACGATTAGTGCTTTAAAATTCTATTGTATTTTATGTATGATATTATGTTTTATGCAATAATATCATACATAATATTTGTGTGTGTGTGTGTGTGTGTGTGTGTGTGTTAGGAACAGAGCTATTGTTGAATGTGAGGTGGGGTGGGGTGGGGGGAGTGGCCCTCCAAATTTTTTTAATAATCTTTTAGTAATAATAATAATAATAATAATAATTGTAGAGACTTGTTTGGCAAACCAAACCCAAGCTGTCTGGGATCTTGGCCTAGTGAGTCTAATACAATAAATTTATAGAGAATGAGTCAAAGAACTAGGCCCTAATGAGCAGAACAACGGATAGTAGGGATTTAAAGGATGATCGAACAAAGACTAGGAGAATAGAATTGAATAAATTCACTTATCCGAGGAGATCTTTTTTTTATATATATATAAATTAATAACAATTAAGTACAAATACTATTTTAATTGCTATAGTGTTACTTTTCTCTCCCCTTCCCCCCTTTTACCTTCAAGGGTTTCCTGCATTATATGTCTCCCTCTTGGTGATCTTGACCTTCCATTTATTGATCATCCAAACCACCACTTGAGTGCCCGTCCCATCAGACACCCCTTCTGGCTTTTTATGAGTTGTGGTAGCTAAGGCAGCACTGTTCAGAGGTCTTCTCAACATAAATGCGGTCAGAAAAGTAGCTGTAGCGCATTAAATGCGGTGGTAACAGCTTTTCCTTAGGTACCTCCTAGCTTCCACCTTTTGGTTCGCTCGAGGTGTACGTTCCTATCACTGGAGCTTCTCAGAAGATCTTTTTGATTAATAGGATCTATATCTAGTCCGTGTTTAGCTTGTCCGAGGAGATATTCTTCCTCGAACCACCCTTCTAGCCATATCATGTTCATGAAGGTCTAAGCTTAAACCACTAATGACTATTTAATCGTCCTCGGATCATCTATGTTCTCAGCTAAGGCCTAAGGCCCAATATCGGGTTTTGGCCTCTCCCTCACAATAGCCCTTCAAAATTTCAATTTTTCTCCTCTCATTCGAGGAGAAAATTGGGGTTTGGATTTTTAAGAGATAAGACCATTTATTTCTCTGGTTTATACATGTGAAATTACCGCTTTGTACGCCCTTTTATTGCTATTGACGCTTCGTAGCCCGCGAGTCGTTATTAATTACTCCAGGTGCGTTATTTTCCCCACATCCAACAGTGGGGTGTTAATCCAATGGTTGATATTTTTCCTTGGGTTTTAAGCGGGATAACTCCCATTCAATCTTACCCTCTATATAAAGCATCGAGGGAAATCAGTTTCCCTTTACTTTACGAATTCTCAAGTCCTCTGGAGATCTCAGGCACTCCAACTTACCAAGCTCCGTACAACCCTAAGTTTTCTTAACTCTTTTCCTTAAGGGATTACCAAAAGATTTTTCCAAAGGTTCAAGATTTGACACATTCACTTGTTTTCGTAAGTATCTATTTCTTCAGACCTTCTTTTTCTCCTTTGCCGAGTTCCTCGGCCTTCTTCCTTATTAAAAAACTTTCACCTTGTCATCCACGTTTGCTTAGATAGGTAGATTTAAGCACTTAGTGAATTCTCCGGTTGGTATGGAGGGTTTTAGGACCAAATACCATATCCCAAAGGGAGTGGGCTTACAATATTGTCCCCCAGACCAAATACTTACCAATAGAGAGGTGGGCGAAGTTGTCATTCCAATGGTCGCTTTTATAGAGGGAGGAATGATACTTCCCATGGGAAGGATAATTAGAGATAACCTGCTCAACCACAGGTTGTGTCCCCACCAGTACGCTCCTAACATGTTTAGAATGTTAGGGAGTGTAGATGTCCTAAATGACCAAATGAATCTTAGGCTTACATGGCACGACGTCACTCACATGTACGAGTGCAATTCTCTCGCCGGGAGATATTACCTTAAATCTCGATCCGAGGAGGTGAGATTGATATCCTGCCTTCCCAAATCCAACAAAGGCTTGAAGGACGATTACCTAGTCATCTCCGGGGAGTGGCATGACGGTCTTCACTATCCAGTTAGGGCGGGAACACCAGGTGGGGTGCCCTAGGATTAGGTCCCTTGGCAGGGACCTTAGTTTTCTAAGTTTTTCTTCTATTCATTCCAAGCCATTCCTCTCCTCGGATTATAGTTGTCATTGGTCTATCCGTAATTTCCTTTTCGAATATTTTTGTAGATAAAGATCACGTCTCTCTGAAACTTAGCCTTGTCAACGTTCCGGGGCTTAACTACTTGCTGAGGTTGGAAATATTCGTAAGTGAAGATGGACAGTTACGGGCTGCTCACCTGATCTTAGATTACGAGCCATTGTCACGCATATTTCAGGACGTAGGCCAAAAAATAAGAACAGGTAACCCTAAGCTTGCTCGAATAGACGTCTCTAAGTCTGGGTTTTTGGCTCAGAGAGATCTTCCCCCTGTTGTGTTGCCACCCCAACCTACTCCTCAACAAGTAGTTGCTCTAAGAGAGGAGTCAGCCTCGTCCCGCCATTCCCTAGACGCTGAGATCGACCAGTTCCACTTCGAAGAAGAGGAAAGGGCAACGGAAAAGCCTGTAGAGCTCTCGAACTCCGAGACTGAGTCTGAAAGATTTTCTGGCATCCATCATCCAAGGTTAATAGTCGCTTGGCCGAATAATAGTTCCGAGGAAGAAGAAAGCATAGACCTGAAGCAAAGGACCGGCTTGAAAGGCCTAATGGCCAATAGGAATAAAAGGGGGGTCAACTCCAAAAGAAGTTCCCAAGATCCAAGTTACCCCCAATCTTCCTCCTCCTCCCCTTCAACTCCCTACTGACCTCGAACTGAAGGCCAATCCAAACCTAAGGAAGAAAAGGCCAATATAGGACCTAGACGAAGGTGAGGTGGCACCTTACAAGGGTGCCAAGCAAAATAAGAAAGCCAAGGACTCCCAAGACAAGAGGGCCCAGTCTGTGGAGATTCGGGATGAGGCTGAAGTGCGCCGAGGGCAGCGCTCCTAGGCCCTTCATTTAGAGGTGGAGGGTGCTCCCATTCCTTGGGACGCCACAATCTGGGAGTCTCAGAAAGGGCTCGCGGGCATCCTTACCGAGGCCCTAAAGCAGCCCCTTCTTCTCCCTCGAGACATGGAGGGCCTCAGGCGTACTATGCAACTTGACCTCTTTATGTCATTAAAGAGGAACCTTGCAATGGTAAGTTAATCAATATCATTTTCGTTAAATACTAAGCTGCACGTTCATTTATATATGTGTATATTCTTTATGACCCCTTTACTACTTTTATGCAAATTACCCAGCAAATTTATGTAACTGAGGAGTAGGTCAGGAATGCCCATGATGAGGTTAGGGCTGAGGCCTACTCTCGACTAAAGGTTGAGAAGTAGCTGGGGGCTCTAAGGTAGGAGTAGGCTGAGTTGTTCGAGAAGCTAAAAGAAGCGGATAAAGCTCATCAGAGTGCTTTGGCGGGTCTAAATACCGCTGAGAGGCAAGCTGAGGATCAGCGCCAACAACTGAATATAACCAAGATAAACCCGGCCACAGAAAAACAAACTGTTTTGGATATCAAGACCAAGCTGCAAAAAGTCAAGGATGCAGCTTAGGTGGCCAGGGAAGCCGCGGAGGCAACAATGAAGGTATCCTACAAGCTTGGGGTGCGGGACACGGAGACTCAGCTGGTAGAGGAAGTGGTCATAGTGTGCAAGGACTACTGCACTGAGTCTTGGGGAGTAGCAATGGACCGGGCGGGAGTTTCTGAAGACTCCGAGCTGAGGAGGGCCGAGAATATTTTCTTCCCATAAGATTTTCAAGAAATTCTAGATACAATCCGTCCTCCCGAGAAACTCCCTACCACTCAAGCTTCTCTTCTTGATGCCGAAGTTCCTGAGAAGGCTAGAGTGGATAAGGAGGCTCAACCACCTCTGCAGGCTAAGCCCTCCGAGGATGCCTTTACAATCAGGAAGGTGGTTTCCCAAGCCAAGGACGCAGAGGCTAAGTCCAAAGCTGATGATGTCCCTCCAAAGCTGCTGATCCCAAGAAAGAACATCCCCAAGCCAAGGCCTAGATGTAGGAATTTTTTTTTTTTTTTTGAATGTATATATACTTTTTGTAAGGGTTATTTGTCATCAAACATAGTGTATTCAAATTTGTGTTCAATGAAAATGTTTTTTCCTTTTCTCCCCTGTATTTTCGCTTAGTATGCTTTGAAGCTTATCACTATTGCTAATGGTATTGAACTACTAACAATCTAAATTACTTGGTGAACTGATACCATAGGATCCATCCAGTTAGGGCCCCACTCTGACTTGGTGAACCTAGACCACTTCTCTCCTTGCCTCCGTGGGTTTGTACAAGTCCTCTACAAGGATGACACGAGGCAAGCTCTGTGCCGAAGAGGTTGCAACTGTGGCTAGGGAATCTATATGCGTGTTTCCGCTTTTGGGGATATATGATAGGTTAAAAGATTTGAACCTTGACCGTGAATGTCTAACCTGACTCAAGTATCCTTGCATCCGTTCATCTCTTGCTTCAAACTCTCCTTTCACTTAGCTAGTGACCAATCTTGAGTCCGAGAACATTTCTACCGCTTTTCCACCCATTCTTTGAACCATGGCCATCCCCACCAGTAGAGTCTCATACTCAGCTTCGTTATCTGTGGCTGAGAAGTTTAGCCTCAATGATTTTTCAATAGTAATCTTTTTAAGGGATATTAGAACTAGCCCCACTCCAGATCCCTTCTGATTTGCTGCACCATCAATGTATACTCTCCAGGATAGGGGACTCTGCTGGAAGATCATGTTGACCAATTTTTCGTCTGTGCCGCACCTCTTTGTTTCCACTTCTAATAGAGATTCAACAAACTCGGCAACAAGATCCACGTGGATCTGACCCTTAGCAGAGGTACGAGGCATGTACTTGATGTCAAAAGCCCCTAGGATTGTGGCCTATTTAGCAATCTCTTCGAAGCAGAGCTCTAATCAGAAGCTGAGTTAGGACAACAACCGTGTGTGCTTGGAAGTAATGGGGAAGTTTGCAGGTGGCCTGTACCAATGCAAAAATAGCTTTCTTCAACGGCAGATAACGAATCTCGGCCTCGTGTAGTGACTTGCTGACATAGTAGACTGGCCTTTGTACGCTGCTATCGACTGGTATCAAGACCAAGCTGACAGCATCAGGGGCCATAGCAATATAAGCAAATAGGACTTCGTCAACCTTAGGACTGGACATGATAGGTGATCGAGAGAGATAATCCTTAAGCTGTTGGAAGGCCAGGGCACATTCCTCGGTCTACTCAAATCCCATCCACTTATTCATTAGTAGGAAGAAGGGTCTGCACCTATTCGCTGATCGAGAGATAAATCGGTTCAAGGCAGCAGTCATCCCGATTAGTTTTTGGACCTCCTTGGGATTCCGAGGTGGTTGTAAACTGTTGATCGCCTTAATTTGATCAGGGTTAACTTCAATCCCTCGGTGAGTAATCATGTAACCTAGAAATTTGCCCGACCCCACAACAAAAGAGCATTTGGAAGCATTAAGGCGCAACTTGTGCTTCCTCAGAATTTCAAAGATGTTCCTGAGATCTCCCATGTGCTCGGACACCACCTTACTCTTCACCACCATGTCGTCTATATAGACCTCGATGCTCCTGTCTAACTGTGGTTCAAACATTCTAGTCATCATCCTTTGATAGATAGACTCTGCATTTTTCTTGATTGTCCAGCGCTAGTAGATCTGGTGGTACCCCTGAAAAGCATCTAAGAAGCTCATCCGAGGATGGCCTACGGTCGCATCCACTAGCTAGTCTATCTTAGGCATAGGGAAAGGATCTTTTGGGCAAGCCTTATTTAGATCTGTGAAGTCTACACACACTCACCATTTCCCACTCTTCTTTTTCACCACCATAGTGTTGGCTAACCACTCAAGGTAGAACACCTTCTTGATAGCCCCTACTTGCTTAAGTTTCATCACCTCGTCTTTGACAGCATCAGAATGATCTTTGGATGAGCACTGGGGTGGCTGCTTTTTGGGAGTGACAGAGAGATTAACGTTTAAATGATGACAGATGAAGCTTGGATCCACTCTTAAGGCTTCGTAAGCACTCCACATAAACACGTTGGCATTTTTTCTAAGAAACTATATCAACTTCTCCTTCTTTGGAGGAGGTAGCTAAGCCTCGATCTTAAAGAACTTCTCTGGATCATCACTAATAACGACCGTTTCCAAATCGTCACATTTCACCTCCTCAGCTGGTCCATTGATAAGCAGGCCTAGAGCTCTTAATTGCTATGAACCTCCTCCAGCAGAGGCCGAAGACTCAGCTTTTGGTTGATGTAAGATGGTAGCCATCAGGCATTGCCTAGCCGTGGATTGACTTCCCAAGATCTCCTTTACCTGGCCCGCCGACGGATATTTCACCTTCTGGTGTAGGGTAGAAGTAACAGCTCCTAGGGTATGAAGCCAAGGTCTAGCCACAATGGCTGTGTAGGGTGAATAAGCGTCCACCACGATGACATCCACCTCTACCACCTCTGAACCGGTCTATACAGATAATTGGATTTGGCCTCTCGGGATAATAGTTTTCCTGTCGAAAATTACCAAAGGAAAGTCGTAGGCTGTCAGGTCTTAACTTCAGCCCCTTGTACAGGTCGGAGTACATAATCTCAGCGCCGCTGCCCTGATCTACCAGAACTCTCTTCACATCATACCCTCTAATCCTGAGTGTGACCACCAAAGCATCATCATGAGGCTGTATAATTCCAATCTTAACATCATCCGAGAAGCTCAAAACTAGCTGGGAACCAACTTTGGCCCTCTTGGGCTCCTCATTAGCATCCTCGGTACGTAGCTGAGCCACAGACATCACTTTGGAAGGACATAAGCTGGTCCTTCTAGGTGCAGCAAAAATGAAATTTATCATTTCTAAAAGAGACCTTGAAGAATCATCTCTTCGGGGCTCTGAGTTTGACTGGCCCCCTTGACCACTAGAATGATGCAAGAGCTGCTTGAGTTTTCCCTCTCGAACCAGCTGGTCCAAGTGATCCCATAAATTCCTATAGTCTTCCGTAGTGTGTCCTAGGTCTTGGTGGTAATGGCAGTAAAGGCTCTGATTGCGCCTCATGGGGTTGCCTGCCATCTTACTTGGCCATTTGAAGAATGGCTCATTCTTGATCTTTTCGAGAACCTGACGCACTGGCTCTCAGAATGCAGCATTAACCACCTGAGTACTGGCAGGCCTTGACTGCCCAGCCAATTCCCTCCGAGGTTGATTATTGTGTCGGTTTGACTTAAAATCCCTCCTCTCCTAGGGAATAACCTTTGCCTTTCCTTTGTCCTGCTACTAATCTTCCTCAACTCTTTTGTACTTATCAATCTAATCCATGAGTTGGCGTACACCGGTAACAGGCTTGCCAGTCAGAGATTTCCTCAAACTGTGCTCGGCTGAAAGGCCGACCTTAAAAGTACTGATGACCAAATCATCAAAGTCTCCGTCTATCTCATTAAATATCTCCCAGTATCTGTCTGAGTACGTTTTTAGGGTTTCCCTCTCTTGTATAGATAAGAATAGTAGCAAATCTAAAGGACGTTGGACCCTACTACATGTGATAAAACGAGAGCCAAATGCTCGGGTGAGCTCCTTGAAGGAATCTATGGAATTAGCCCTCAAGCCATCAAACCATCTCATTGCCACGAGTCCCAATTTGGATGGGAAAACCTTGCACATCAAGGCTTCATCCTTGGAATGGACAACCATCCTCTTATTGAAGTGGCTCACATGCTCTACAGAATTCTTTCGACCATTGTAAATGGTGAATGTGGGTTGATGGAATCGCCGAGGAAGTTTTGCCCCTTCAATCCTATGCGTGAGAGGAGATCTGGAGATCTAATTTAACACCTTGCTCATGGCGTCATTTCCCAGGCCTCTACGTGGCGGGCTTTTATGCCTACGTCTATGATAATGCTCCTCACCGTGGGCAAAAGGCTTGCTTGGTGGAGTTCTTGACCTTCGCCTGTAATCAACATCCTGTTCATCCCTAGAAGAACTGTCAGAGCTAGAAGGAGTTCACTTCCACTGTGCATGGCGCAACTTCTTCTTTATGTTATCAATCTCCAACTGCATGGCTTTTTCATTATTTGGCCCATGAGAAACGTGAGTTCTCACTCAAGAGTGGATTCTATTTGTATGCGTAGTGTGCATACTACCCTCTCAATCTCTTTCACGCTCAAGATTAAGAAAATCACCCTGTCGTTGGGAACCTGTAGACTCTGCCTGGTGTGGATCCGATCCCACCATTGTTGACTGTTGCACTCATTATGACATAAGCCCTCGCCACAGACGGCGCTAATTGTAGAGACTCGTTTTGCAGACCAAACCCAAGTTGTATGGGATCTTAGCCCAATGAGCCCAATACAATAAATTTATAGAGAATGGGTCAAAGAACTAGGCCCTAATGAGCTGGACAACGGCTAGTAGGGATTAAAGGATGATTGAACAAGGACTGAGAGAATAGAATTGAATAAATTCATTTATCCGAGGAGATCTTTTTTTATATAAATCAATAACAATTGAGTACAAGTACTATTTTGATTGCTACAGTGTTACTTTTCTCTCCCTTCCCCCCTTTTTACCTTCAGGAGTTTCTTGCATTATATATCTCCCTCTTAGTGATCTTGACCTTCCATTTGTTGATCATTTAAGCCACCACTTGAGTGCCCGTCCCATCAAACACCCTTCTAGCTTTCTGTGAGTTGTGGTAGCTAAGGCAGCACTGTTCAGGAGTTTTCTCCACATAAATGCAACTAGAACAGTAGCTGCAGTGCATTAAATGCAGTAGTAACAGCTTTTCCTTAGGTACCTCCTAGCTTCCACCTTTTGGTGCTTTCGAGGTATATGTTCTTGTCACTAGAGCTTCCCAGAAGATCGTTTTGATTAATAGGATCCATATCTAGTCCATGTTTAGCTTGTCTGAGGAGGTATTCTTCCTCGGACCACCCTCCTAGCCATATCATGTTCATGAAGGTCTAAGCTTAAACAACTAATGACTATTTAATCGTCCTCAGATCACCTATGTTCTTGGTCAAGACCCAAGGCCCAATACCAGGTTTGGGCCTCTCCCCCACAATAATAATAATTATAATTATAATTATTTTTAGCAATTTGTTTCAATAAAATTGCACTTTGTCCCCCTCAACAATATTATTGATATTTTTAAAAGCTAAAAAAAAATAGCTCAACAACAAAAATTAAGCCCAAACAACACCCCAAAACAAACACAAGCAACCCAAAAAAAATAAAAAAATCAAAGTTGATTCCAGAGATCTAACTAGGATAGGAGTTGAAAACACCCAACTTACGGCAAGATACAAATATAATAAAAGGGAAAAAGAAGGCGATTTCTAAGCCATTCAAAAAAAAAAAAAAAAAAAAAAAACCTAACTTACTGCAAAATGCAGTCGAGCAGAAGAGTTCAACAGCGTCACTGTAGGTCTAAAGCAAAATAGCAGAAGCAGAGGTATCCCTCTCATGTTGAATCTTTATTTGATTAACTTAGATTTAATTATGTGTCAACAATGTTGTGACTTATGAAGAAAATTTAAATAGAGCAAGGATGGAGAGACATAGATGAGACTAGTAGAAACTAGAGAGAAAAAGTCAAAGAGAGAGGTAAAATTTTGACCCCATCTTTGTCTTTCTCTCCTTAATAAAGCCCAAAATTTATATGTTTTTATAAATAAAAAAGTTGTAATCTCTTCTGACTAA
Source organism: Lithocarpus polystachyus (assembly GCA_033629205.1). Taxonomy (NCBI): domain Eukaryota; kingdom Viridiplantae; phylum Streptophyta; class Magnoliopsida; order Fagales; family Fagaceae; genus Lithocarpus; species Lithocarpus polystachyus. The sequence continues at coordinate 18,640,544 of CM066172.1, forward strand.
CAAACACAACATGCACTACAAGAAAAAAAACATAATACAACAAGTATTATTGCAATAAAAAAAAAATAATGGATGTAATATATATACTATTGCATCTTTAGGTTGTTTTTGTTGTAATAGTAACTTAAATTTATTACATTAATATGAGATTGTAGCAATAATTATTATTTTATATCAAAACACTACAACAAAATGTATTTTTAGTGACGAAAATTAGTGAGGAAATATTTTTCGTCACTAAAAATATAGCTTTAGTGACGAAATATGAATTTCGTCACTAAAAATGAAAAAAATTATAAACATTTAGTGACGAAAAATAAATTTCGTCACTATTGTAATCTAAAAAATGGGCGCCGGTGGAGGGAAACTTTGGTGCAAATTTCATTAATCTATAGTGACGAAATATTTCGTCACTAAAAGTTGAAATTTTTAGTGACGAATTATTTCGTCACTGTAGGTAATATTGTAGATAGTATTAGTGACGAAAATCCTTTCGTCACTATAAGGAAGAATTAGTGACGAAAAATATTCGTCACTAAAAATAATAATAATTTTGCACTTATATGTTTTTAGTGACAAAATCACAATTCTTCACTAAAAGTATGATTTAGTGAAGAAATATGAGTTTCGTCTCTAAAAATCTCAACAAAGCTTGGGTTTTTAGTGACGAAGCTGAAATTCGTCACTAAAAACTTAAAAGCTTAATACCCGGCTAACCCATACAAAACTTAAAAGCCTGGGTACTAAGCTTCAAACAAAAGAAAACCATTTGCTCCCCCAATAAAAAAAAAAAAAAACCATTTGCTTCAAAAAAAAAAAAAAAAAAAAAACGGCGTCGCCGATCAAGCCAACGTCGCCGATCGAGCCAACCGTCGCCGATGAAGCTCAACGGCGACGCTTGAGCTCAACGGCGATCGCCGTTGAGCTCTCCGTTGGCGAAGCTTCAAGTCGCCTATCGTTGGCGACGCTTGAGCTCACCGTCGATCGCCGTTGGCAAAGCTTCAAGTCGTGATCGTTGGCGACGCTTGAGCTTGCCGATCGTGATGCTTGAGCTCGCCGTTGGCGAAGCTTCAAGTCGCTGATCGTTGGCGACGCTTCCGGCGACCCTTCGCCTCCCCTTCACACCGGTGACCTTTCGCCTCCCCTTCGCCGGTGGAGGGAAACTTTGGCGCAAATTTCATTAATCTATGTGACGAAATATTTCGTCACTAAAAGTTGAAATTTTTAGTGACGAATTATTTCGTCACTGTAGGTAATATTGTAGATAGTATTAGTGACGAAAATCCTTTCGTCACTATAAGGAAGAATTAGTGACGAAAAATATCCGTCACTAAAAATAATAATAATTTTGCACTTATATGTTTTTAGTGACAAAATCACAATTCGTCACTAAAAGTATGATTTAGTGAAGAAATATGAGTTTCGTCTCTAAAAATCTCAACAAAGCTTGGGTTTTTAGTGATGAAGCTGAAATTCGTCACTAAAAACTTAAAAGCTTAATACCCGGCTAACCCATACAAAACTTAAAAGCCTGGGTACTGAGCTTCAAACAAAAGAAAACCATTTGCTCCCAATAAAAAAAAAAAAAAAAACCATTTGCTTCAAAAAAAAAAAAAAAAACAACGTCGTCGATCAAGCCAACGTCGCCGATAAAGCCCAACGTCGCCGATCGAGCCAACCGTCGCCGATGAAGCTCAACGGCGACGCTTGAGCTCAACGGCGATCGCAACGCTTGAGCTCACCGTCGATCGCTGTTGAGCTCTCCGTTGGCGAAGCTTCAAGTCGCCGATCGTTGGCGACGCTTGAGCTCACCGTCGATCGCCGTTGAGCTCGCCGTTGGCAAAGCTTCAAGTCGTGATCGTTGGCGACGCTTAAGCTTGCCGATCGCAACGCTTGAGCTCGCCGATCGTGACGCTTGAGCTCGCCGTTGGCGAAGCTTCAAGTCGCTGATCGTTGGCGACGCTTCCAGCGACCCTTCGCCTCCCCTTCACACCGGTGACCTTTCACCTTCCCTTCGCACCGGCGACCCTTCGCCTCCCCTTGGGTTTGTGCTATCTTTTTTTTTTTTTTTTTGGTTGTTGTTATGTGAGATTTGGGAGCTGGGTTTTGTGTAGGAGGTTGTTTCTCTTTCTTTCTCTCTCTCTGAATTTTTTTTTTTTTTTTTTTTATAAATATAACTTGGTGAAAATTTTGGTGTGATTTTGAAAATGGCAGTGTTGGACGATGGGAATCAGACTCAGGAGAACAGCTTCATATATGTGAGTTTTTTTTTTCTTTTTCTGTAATTTGCTTAATTTTGTTCAGATTTGTGATTTATTTGAGTTTTTCTTTTTATACTTCTTAAATTTTTGTGTGTAAATTGTCTTGTACTTGAATTGATAATGATATATCTGTTTGATTTTACTGTCATATTAGTCTTTCACTTTCTGATTAGTTTCAAGTTGAAATCACAAATACGACAAAGCGCATAAATTAATTTTGAAATATTAATCTGATTTGTGGTAAGATTTATGTGCAATTTTTGTTTCAAATTGCAAAGATTGTAGAATGAATGTACTAATTTCAGATTTGAAGTAGTTTGTATTGTTGATGTGAAATTGGATAATGATGTGCAAATTGTTTTTATTTTAGCGTTGGTCCATTGTTTAAATGGAAATTTCAAAGTAGTTTATACTGCTTGTAAGAGTTAAAATCGATGTGCAAATTTTATTTTGAAAAGCAAAAAAATGGTAGAATGAATTACAAATTCACAAATGAACATAATTTAAATTGCCACTGCTGGAGTTTTATGTTGTTTTTGGTTCACTTTTGCAATTACTTATGATAAAAAGCTTGTGTTGTGGGGAATGACCTATTTTTACTTGGTTCTGTTTGGTTGTGGGGAAATTTTTTTTTTTTTTTTGAATTTTGTGTTTTATTTTGGTTGTGGCTAGGTACTAGAATATGTTGAAAATTGAAACATTAACAAATGCTGGCATTAGCAAAGCTTGTGTGATTAGAAAGGGTATGATTCATATTTCATAATGTGACTTACAACTCCTACAAAGGAAATTTAAAGAAAAAAAAAATCTTAAATTAGGCAGGTAGAAACCCAATAAATTTTCAAAAAAGTATAAATTGTTTTGATGATGAGGCTAAATATGTTGGGAACCCAATTGATTTGTGTATTGAACAGCCATTGCTTGGTTGAGTAGACCTATTAAGTAGACTATTTTGGGTATTTGAAAGACAAATATGGTCCATTTTTGTAGGTTCTTTCACTTAAATTAGCTTATATGCTTTTGTTAAGTCTTAGGTTGGAGAAAAACCTATAATGAGAACAAGTGGATAAGTACAATATGGCACAAGTCAAAGGCTCTGTAAGTTGAAAGTAATATTTGAGAAGAAAAGAAATCAAAGTAGTTTAAATTTTTGTGAAAGATATATCCTAGGTTTTAGATAACAATCTAAACGCCAAACCATCATCTTATAGATTTGGTCATCAAGATAGTGATACTTCATATTTTTATGAATTAACTATTTTTCTTCACTTTATTTGTTTGTTATTACTAGTACTTGTTTATGATTTAAATCATCATACAATGTATCAAAGAATAAAGAATCGGAGTGTATAATTTGGATCTTGATGAAGCAATGAGTAGTAATCCTAATACTAGTGTTATCTTGATGAAGCATTAAGTAGTAACACCATCACTCTCTTTCTCTCTCTCTCTCTGCTTGATTGAGTTTTATCATATGAGTGGGAATTGGATGGATAATCCTCTTGTTTTCATTATGATTAATATTACTATAAATGTTTTTGCTCCACAATTTAAATCATTTTTTTGTTTTAATGAGTCAAAAGATGACAAATCATAAAATATGGTAAAAATATGATTTGGGTATGCGCGCCATCCATGTTCTAACTATATGCGATTGTCAATGTATTGTAAATATATCATGATGTATATTGTTGACTTCCTTAGTTCTTTGCCTGAAAATTATATTCATAGTATTATATCATATCAGTGGACTACATTATATCATTCCTATCTTGTTTGCAAGAAGAACCATACTTTTTCTTGCCAACCATTATGGTATTGGCCCCACAGATTGTATTTCTCTGAAGGGGAAGACTATATAAATAGTGGGTGAGATTGAACTTGGATAGCATGAATACGCTTGGAATACCTATTAGATCATTGAAGTGTCCAAACCAAACATAACTTACGTTTGGAATAGCTATTACAATTTTGTTTCTTTGGTTTGTTTATATTTTTTCTCCATTGTTATGTGATAAAAGGAATTTGAAAAGTGAATTAAGTTTGCTGTGCAGTTTGTGAAATTGGGAAAGTGAGTTTGTTTGAAATCTGGGTTGGACGTGGCTACAGGGGTTGGATGTTGAAATTTTAGTTAAAGAAGTTGAAGATGTTAGATGAGGAATTTGGATGACTGCTGTATTACATGTGTAAGCTATGAGTTTGTGTAGTAACTTATGAGAAGATCATTTTCAAAATTGAAGTATTTATAAATTTAATTTTTTTTTCTTTTTTTGCAGGCTAAAATCACATTGTTTGCAATAATTTTGGATTTTTCCTGAAAGTTGTAAGCTTAGCTTGAGCAAAGTAAGTAAATTTTAGTTAAAACCATTATAAAACTCCATATTCGTAATGTTATAAATTGGATTTGTGGTGGTATGTTGTGTTGGAGCAAGTGGGTGGCTTGCATGATGTTATAAGGTGGTTTAAATACATATTAGAAGTGTTTTTCATTTCTTGTAAATGTGAATGAGTATTATTGATTAGATGTGATGAATAGTATTTTATTTGACTTAAATACTTGTAAAACTCTATACTTGTAATGTTGGAATTGTTTTGTGGTGAGTTGTTGTGTTGGAGCAAGCGGGTGGCTTGCATGGTGTTATAAGGTGGTTTAAACTATTATTGGGAGTGTTTCATTTCTTGCAAATGTGAATGAGCATTGTTAATTAGATATGATGAATAGTATTTTATTTGATTTCAACACTTGTAAGCATTATAGTCATAATGTTTGTGATTGGTTTTGTGATGGGTTGTTGTGTTGGAGCAAGAGGGTGGAGCAAGGGTTATGATGATGCTCTTACCTATGGTGGTGGTTCAACTTTAAGTTAAAACACTATTTAGTTAGTACTTAATTTTATACCATAGTTAAAACACTTTTTGGTTAGTACTTTATAGCATGAATATGCTCCTATTCTTAATGCAATGTTAGAAATGTTTCTTATAACATAGTTAATATTTTTACTTTACGATTTTAATGTAGTATTGTTTTTATATTTGTGCAGATTTTTTATTGGTGGCTTTTAGGGGATTTACTTTTGGCATTACTTGAAGACATGAGGGCATCTTCCATTAGTTCTAATTATATTATGCTACACTTTTTGTATTGTTATAAAACATCTTGATTTATTGTATGTGTTGCAAATAATTATTGTATGAAAAGAGTTTGAATTGGATACTTGTTTTATTTTTTATTTGTGGAATGTATGGATCTATTTTTATAAATGTATTGTTGAAATAAATGTACTATTGAAATGTGAGGTTTTAATAATGTAATGACAGGTTAATATCAAAGTTATGAAAAAATAAAAATAGAAAATAAGTTTTTGAGACAAATTTTTTTGTCACAAATATAGCAATAAAAAATTGTTTTAGTGACGAAATATTTCGTCACTAAATGTAGCAAAATTTTGTAAGAAATGGTTTTAGTGATGAAAATTTTCGTCACTAAATATGATTTAATACACTAAGGTGTTTTTAGTGAGGAAAACATTTAGTAACGAAACGTTTTCGTTGTTATGATATGTGCCCTTAAATCCTATTGTATGATGCTATGTATGATATTATGTATGACATTATGTGAGAAATAATGTATGACTTAATATTGTATTTAATAAAGTTGTTTTATTCTTATCTAAAATAATGGTAACATGAATATTCGGACATTATCAAATAGTCCATGAGATGCATAGTATGTGATTTATGTGAAAAGTCACAGAAGATATAAATCACAAGTTCTTTGTAAACTCAGAATTTTGGTTCGTAGTCGGTGATGAAATTGGGCATTTCATCTGCGAAGAATATAACATATTAACTACGATGATTTGTCTTGATCATGGAAGTGGTGACTTCTAGTTAATATGTTGATATGTTTTAAGAGTTAAGACATATTGAACTGGACCGCTGTGAGATTTATTATTCTCCTAACGACTGTCAATTGAATAATAAATCTCACGACTTGTATTCACATGAACTCTTAATCCTAAGAGAATAATGGACCTGATCATGAAATGTAGGTTGCTTTGATATATCAGGAGTGAGATCTAAAGTAACGGTCAAAACCTCAGTATGTTGGGCAGCCACATTTAGTGTTGATGGAACATATATTCTCAAGATGGAATTCATAGTCTCTTAACGGAGATATAAAATATTCCCTTGAGATAAGTTTAATGGGTACAGTTATTCAGAGAGTTAGGCCTAACTACTTTAGTAAGACTAAAGTATATATTTATGAAATTAGATTTCATAAATATATGATGAATAACTTAAAAGGATTAAACCGGGTACTCAAGGATTAAAATGTAGTAATATACAAAGTGGCAGTCTATATTCATGACTTTGTATTACTACGAATATTTTATGAAGGGGTTGCATGTATAATAGAGTCTTGGGATATAATTTATTAATGAGGCCTAGAGTGTAATTATATTTATATAGTGGTATTAAATATAATTAATGGTAACTTTGGACTTGTCAAGAGTTGACTAAAAAGCCCAAGGCCCATTGGAGCTAGTGTCTTATTTGTTTCCTTTTGGTCCCACTCCAAGCTACACACTAAAGCCCAATTGGGAAGGCCCAAAAGGCTAGCCCAATTAGATAATCCGTTATGTGGAGAGAAACATACAGAATTTTTATATTGTATGAAATGGTTTGTATGTGTAAGGTAATGAAAATAAGGAAGAGAGACACTCTTTCATATTCTCTCTAGAAACATAGAACTGATTGAGAGACCACACATCTTGGGCATCAAGTGGATTTGGAGTGAAGATTGAAAGTCTTCCCGAGTACTTCTTCATTCGGTTTTGAATTTTACCGCATCAAGGTACACTCTCTTGTTCTTATATTCTGAAACCTACATAGTGCATGTTATCAATTGCGAATGAAGTAGATCCGTTTATTTTCCGCTGCGTATGTTTTGTATTCGATACAAACATGATGATTTCCCAACTTTCGTCACTAAAAGTTAAAAAAAAAAAAAACAAATTGGACTTTTAGTGACGAAATTTTTCATCACCAGGACTTTTAGTGACGGGGTTTCAGTGACGAAATGAGTTTCGTCACTAAAGGTTCTTAGTGACGAAAAACTGGACTTTTAGTGACGAATTTTTTCGTCACTAAAAATACATTTTGTTGTAGTGAAATGTGTTGTTGTAATAGATAACTCTTATTTTACATTGAGATATGATGTTCCAATATGTAATCTTTTATTTCACATCGAACTATATTATTGTAATAGGTTAAATCTTTATTTCACAACAAATTTTGTTAATGTAATAGATGTGAGTAATTGAGTAGCGGGAAAATTTGGGAAATTGGCGCTATTTTTTTTTTTTTTTTTCCATTAATTTCCTCTCTCACACCCAGGTCTATCCCTTTTTTTTTTCTCATCTCAATATTTCTCTCTCAGCCACACGTCTTTTTTTTTCTTTTTTCTTTTTTCTCATTTCAATTTCTCACTTTCTCTCACCACATCTATCTCCCTATTTTTTCTTATCTCAAATTTAACTCACACTCACACCCACGCCTAACTCTTTATTTTTTTTCCTTTTTTTTTTCATCTTACTTTCCCTCTTTATCTCACCCACCTCTATTTCCTATTTTTTGCTTTTTTTTTTTTAATCTCAAATTCTCTCTCTCTCTCTCTCTCTCTCTCTCTCTCTCGCCTACCTCTTTTTTTTTTTTTTTTTTTCATCTTAGTTTCCCTCTTTCTCTCACACACATTTATCTCCATATTTTTCTCATCTAAATTCCTCTCTCTCTCTCTCTCTCTCTCTCTCTCTCTCCACGTCTGTCCCTTTTCTTTTTCTTTTTTTCTTTTTTTTTTTTCTCATTTCACTTTCCCTCTTTCTTTTAAGCGTATCTCAAAATTCAAATTATGTAATAACTATAAAACTTATCTCTCAAATTTCCATCACACTCTCATATCTACTAACTCTAAATTTTCTCTCTCAAATTTCAATTTCTCTTAATTCATATAGTGTCCTTGAATAGACTCTTTCCCAGTTTAAAGATTTTCTCTCTAACTTTCAAGTAATCTTTTGGTTTTCTTTAAATTTTAATTTGATTTTTCTTTGTTTAATTGCACAGTTTTCAAGAAGTATTGTATTATATGTATTTTTTTAATTTTAGAATCAATGATGGTGTATATTGGTGTCATTGCATTGTATATATGATGTTTTTCAATTTTATACATATTTTCTTTTTCTTTTTTTTCCAAAATAGGCAGTAAGTCAATGAAATGGTCATGAAGCATGCTTGGATAATGCCTTCAGGAAGAAATTTTTCTTTCAGGTTGTATTGATTTTTGCATACTTTTTGAAACTATGTGATTGAATGTAAACTCAACAAGTTGTGCATATCTTTAATTTGTTAGTATAGTTCCAAGATATGGTTTTTGAATTGCAAAATAGATTAATGAAAAAATTATTATTTAAAAAAATGATTTATTTACTTTTAAATTTTTTTAAAAAAGATTATTTTTTAAAAAACAAAATCAACCTATTGCAACGAGATTTTTCAAAATAAATTGTTGCAATATGTTGAATTTATTGCAATGAAAATTTATTGTTGCATAAACCTATTGGCTTAGAGTTTATTGCAATGACTTGCATCAAATTTTTTGTCACTGTAATAACACCTATTACAACAACATTAGTTGTTATTGCAACAACTTTTTCCGTTGTATTAAGCCTTTTTTCTTGTAGTAACGTCAACTCCTATGCCCACGGCGCTTGTGATGTTTTGTGTATTTTATTGAAGTTTTTTCCGTTTAATGTTTTTGTCTATTAGTTTAGTGTCTTTTAAAACATTAAAGAGATATTTTTCTAGGTAAATAATTAAAGAGATTATTTGCAACTTTAAAATTTATTGGTTAGTTGTTGAATGCTTGTGTGCATAGTTCTTGTCTATTGTGTGTAATAATTGTAGACGGTGAGTTCCATTTTCATAAATAATTGCATTGTAATATCTTAAAAATCAATAATTTTGTGTATATTTTTTTTTTTTTGTTCATGGTTTATTAAATGAATGTTTATTTGGAGTCTCAAAAAAAAATAAAAATTGTTTATACTTCTACTCCTTAACTCCAAGTCTTAGCTCCATCCCTGGTATGTGTGTGTTGATTTATTTTCTGTTATTGTTCATCCAATGCAAACTAAAATTGAATTAATTGATCATCTAATTTAAAGTAAAATTGATTAACAAATTCAAGTTAGTTGTCAAAAGACTCGAAGCATTAGTAACAAATTCAAGTTAATTGTCACATATAAAAGCGTGTTAAACTATTGAAGTTAGTTGCTAAGTCTGTTGTTAAAATAATTAATTTACTGAACAATTGATAAAATTAAATTTATTATTAGCTATTAGATCCCACAATGAAAAATATTTGCTGAGCATTATTATAAAGATTCAGTTATACCATTGGCTAATTATTTTTTGTATACATTAGGGGTGGCAATTCGTGTATGCATATTGGGTTTATGTCGTGTCAACTCATGCGTATCCGACTATGTAGGTAAACACTAACCCGACATGTTTATTAAACGGGTCAAGATTTCTTTATCCTAACATGACTCATTTATTAAATGGATCAGTCATATCGAACTGTTTATCTAATTTTATCAAAATGAAGAAAAATATTTATGAAAAAACTAGCAAATAAATATTTTAAATATAAAATTCAGAAGTAATGAGTAACTGCATCACAAATAATCATTCAAAATTAAAGTATATCTCAATATCATAAATAATCAATCACAATATGTCAAAGAAAATAAACTATAACAACTAATAAGTTTATATATCTAGAGTTTAGAGGCTGGGTCAACTTTTCAATCAAATGATATTGAGCATGTTTCCTATCTCTTCTCGAGAAACAAGTGGGCTATTTCTTTGCAAAATTGTGCTCAATTTCATATGTGACAATTCCGCCGGGATATATTGGTAAATTTTCATTTAATTAAACGGGTTAGACGAGTCAAACGGGTTCCATAGATTGAACCCTAACTCAACCTGTTTATTAGACGGGTTCATTATGTTAACCCGAATATGACACAAATTCATTAAGTTCTAGCCCATAACTTGCTAATTTCGTGTCGTGTCGGGTTCATGGGTCGTGTCCAATTTTGCCACCCCTAGACTACATATGAGAATAGACCTTTGTATTGTAAAATCATTAATCTTTCAATTTATTTACAGGATGATTATAAATTTTATTTTTTTTAGAATATGGATGACTATAATTATTACTACCTATTATTAAGACTCTAAATCTATGACCTCCAATCTTCAATGTTAGAATTGTTGAGCTTCCTTGAGAATGTGAAACCCAAGTCACTTTTCATCTTCTCCTTTTGTTTAGATTGGTTTAGGATCAAACTTATGGTGATATCGATTATCGAGTTTTAGAATTTTGTCAGAATAATCGATTTAACATTTGGGAAGAAAAAATCTTATCAAATATTTTGTAAAAAATCTAACCACACTCAAACACAATACACAATTGAGTTCTCAAGAAAAGAATGTTTTATTGATACTTTTAATATTATACACGCTTTGCTACCCACGATTCTTTCCTATTTTAGCCTCTTTTTTTTTTTTTTTTTTAAGCCCAATCAAACTTCATCCATTTATAACAAAAGAATCAAAATACAAAGCATCACGAGCTGGTGGTGGCGAATCTTCCAACCACACAATTTTCTCATCTAATACAGTGGCATAATGTGCTAATGAATGGGCCACAGAATTGGCACTACGTCTAATACAATTAAAAACCACATAGCGCAGACCTGCTGCTAGGCAGCCAATATCATCATAAATCACACCCAGACGAGACCAGTTTGGAGACGAGGAAGACACAGCCTTTATTACCATCGCATTATCCCCTTCGACAATTAGTTCCGAAAACGCCACATCTATAGCAAACTCCAATACTTTCCGGCATGCCAACGCTTCCGCCTCCTCACTGTCAACCACTACTGCTCCCCTAGCTGATAACGCTGCCATTACCTCCCCTGCTGCATTACAAATCACTGCTCCTATCTCCGATCCGTTTTCAAACGTAGCCGCGTCAAAATTCAGCTTGTACAGCTGACCTGTTGGAGGCTTCCAGTTCTGCATAATTCCAGGTGTCCTATTTTTGCTTTTTTATTTCCTTAGGTGCATTTTCTTTCTAGCTTTTCTATTTCCTTGCTTTGTATAGAATCTTACATTTCTGTCCTTGCCAATAGTTCTAAATTAAACACTAAGTTTAGGAGAAAACAAAAACTATTGTGAATCTATTATTATACATGAACTTAGGTAAAAATATGGCAAAAGAACTCGGGCCATTATTACTTCCTATTTTCTCCTCTCATATTCTCCTCCTATATGTGATTCAAGCTCAGTCAATCAGCTCTGTAGAGCCGAATTCCATGACACCTTGGTCTACGCCTATCCAGAACATGGTCTGGAGTCCATACTGATAGCCCTGGTGGGCCTGGAAGTACAGCGAGCTCGCCAAGCAGTCCACTCCTAACAGCCAAATGGGGTTCCCGGTTCGGAAAACTAGGTCTAGGAAGCTGACAAAGGCGACTGTCTCGACGCATGAATCCCTGAGCTGGAAGAATGTGATGGCCTTGTCTTTAAACTTGTGATCATCCACATTGTAGAACCCTCTGGCCGGACTGAAATCCCCCGACCTCTCTGCCTCCCAAAAGATAACGTAGGTCCACCTCTCGCCAGCCAGCTGCTCGAACTCCACCTTAACTTCTTGGGAGAAGACTCCCTCATCATCGTCATCGTCATCGTCTATGACATCTAAGTTGATTGAGCGCCAGCGAGTTTCATTAGGCGACTGTGAACGATGTTTCTTATTTTTGGATGAATGAAAAATGTTTACAACATCATTAAATTCATGAAAAAATTTGTTTTTGTTTGAAGTAAACTGATCATGGTGATGGGTTTTTTCATGAATTGAAGAATAGTTGTGTATAATAATATTCCGAATGTTTGGTGGAAAAACTAATGAGGGTCTGGGATCTGCAAATCTGTCAAGTACTGCTACTTCACTAGATACTGAATTTGACTGAGACTGATTGGGTGGAAAAATTGATGGTATGGAGAGAGAAAACTGTTTGGTTTGAGAAGATACGGAGCTTGGCAAAGAGGTGTTGGGTGGAAACAATGATGTTATGGAAGAAGAGAAGTGGTTCCTTTCAACATATGAGATTGGCAGAGATGTGTTGGGTGGAAAGAATTTTGGTAGGGAATTAGGAGAAAAGTGTTTCGTTTCAGCTCGTAAAGAGCTTGGCAATGGTGAAGAGGTGTTAGGTGGAAAGAATGATGGTATGGAATTAGGAGAAAAGTGTTTAGTTTCAACTGGTAAAAAGCTTGGCGGAGAATCGTTTGGTGGAAAGAGTAAAAACAAGGAGGGAGAGATTTCTCTCCGTTTCACTGAATATGGATTAGAACGTGGAATTGTTACCTCTATGAATGGTGTACTAAGAGACACATCGGTTGGGGAAATGGATTCCATCAAATTAATACTCCAAAACGGGATGTGGAAGATTAATGTGACCAAAACCTACGGATGGATTGCACATCATATAAACAAATATTGAAGCTTTGAAGTTCAGGGGAAACTTCTTCACATAATCGAGGCTGCTACAACGCAGTTTCATTAAAATAGGGAAAACGCGTATTTTATTTTACGCTCCACTACTTTTTGTGTTTTATTTTACGCTCCACTAGTGGCAACAAACTTTAACTTAATCAATTAATTAATAATATAAAGAAAAGAAATGTACCGTGTTGTCCAGTAATCATGTTCCATAAATAATCACAAACAGTTGATTGAATATAATAGTGTGTTATTACGGATATTGTAAATTTAACTATATAAATCTTACAAATGTGTAATCAATTACAAAAAAAATAATAATAATAAATTCAAACATTCATATATTATATTATTTAGGTGACACCAATTACATTATTGTCATATTATTTTATAAGATCTTTACATTAAAATTTATAGTACTTTTAATATTTTCTTTATTGAGTTAATTACTCAAGAACATTGTCTACTCTTTTAAGATTGAAAATTATTTTTAAGTGAAAAAAAAAAAGTTCTAATATGAAAGGTTGACTCATCTAACTCATAGGCAATTCTAAACCATATTTTATTAAATTTTTTTTTTCATTCATTTTTTATTATTCATCTCACTTTTCTTCCTTTAAAACCTATATATACTCTATCGTTTTTAGTTTTTAAAAAATACTTAAAAAAATATAAAAAAATCAATAAGCAAATATACAGCGAATAAATAGTACTCACTAAAGATAGGAAGCAACTGTGGGTGAAACCTATCTCAAGAAGGAAATGGGTAAGATACAAAAAGTAAAGTTTTGAATTATTTTTTTGGCTACCCATGCATGTTCACACCGTACTTTATTTTGAAGTCATTTGCTCAAAGTCTAGTTTCTCACATGAGAGATGGGCCCTAAATGTGGTATCCACCAGAAAGTCCATCACTCATTTAAGAGTTAGAGTATTATTAAGGGATGGTTTAATCAGGTAAAATACTTAAAATATTGCATTGGGTATAATAGTAATGAACGGTTGAGATTAAAAATTGTAAAAAGTATTTTTAAATTTCAACCATTAAATAAAAAAAATATTAAAAAGAAATAAAAAATTAAAGTTAAAAAGTTAAAAATGTAAAAAAAAATTGCGAAGAAAATGGTATGATTGCAAGATGCAATTGCACCCAATCTCAGTCTTTGCTAGACTACCTGATAATTTCCCGCTCTTAACTGTAAGCCACCGACGCACAAAAGCAAAAAACTCAATAGTTGAAAAAGTTAGGGAAACTTTCCCCAGCATTGCTACGACAACGTCAATTACTTCAACATCTTCTTTTTACACCGACTTCGTTGGCAAAAGTAGATAATAACATTAGTTTTTACGTTGGAATTGCAGTATACGCCATGCATGTGGTTTCCGAAAGTGGTATTAACTTTTTTGGGTTTATCTTAATTAGTTTTGTCCAACCTAGCCATTTAATCAAAGCTCTCACATTAATTCTTGCTAAGTGCTGAGAGCATCATTTGCATCATCATATGATGCTTAAATTTTAGTGTGTTTATTTTGTTTTGATTTTTAAATCTTCTTCTCATATTATATGTTGAACCGGGAGATCAAAATATATATATTTAAGAGGCCATCTTTTTTGTCTAATATTGCATTGGAAGCTAAATTCAGTATTGAAGAGAGTTAGATGCCAATATCCACAAGACAAAATGGGCAAATGCCCTTTTTATGCAAACAAAGCAGCATTTTGTTCTCTTTCTCAAACTAATTAGGGAAATGCTCCTCTTTTGAAACTCTATTTTCTCAAAATCGAGTTTAAAAAAAATATTTGGAGCCTTATAGTGGCATTTTTAAGGAGCCTATAGTGACGTTTTCAGAACCTATAATGACGTTTTATAACTCGACTTCCATGAAATCGAGTTATAGGCAATTTTTTTTTTTTTTTTTTTTTTTGCCTATAACTCGACTTTGTAAAGGTCAAGTTATAAAACGCCACTATAGGTCCTGAAAACGTCACTATAGGCTCCTTAAAAACGCTACTATAGAGCTTAACTCGATTTTTAGAAAATTGATTTTTAAAAGAGGGGCATGTCCCTAATTAGTTTGGGAAGAGGGACATTTCTCTAATTAGTTTGGGAAAAGGGGCAAAATGCTGCTTTGTTTGTGTGAAAAGGGTATAGGCCAATTTTGTCCGGACAAAATTGGCTTATGCCCTTTAAAAAAAAAAAAAAAACAATCCAACATTTTGCCCTATTTTTCAAACTAATTAGGGAAATACCCATCTTTTGAAACTCGATTTTCTCAAAATCGAATTAAGCCCTAAAGCGACATTTTTAAGGAGCATATAGTGACGTTTTTAGGACCTATAGTGACGTTTTGAAACTCGAACTCCATGAACTCGAGTTATAGGTAAAAAAAAAAAAAATATTTGCCTATAACTCGAGTTCATGAAGATCGAGTTACAAAACGCCACTATAGGCTCCTTAAAATGCCGCTATAGGGCTCCAAAAAATATTTTTTTTTAAACTCAATTTTTAGAAAATCAAGTTACAAAAGAGAAACATTTCCCTAATTAATTTGGGAAAAGAGGCAAAATGCCACTTTTTTTGCACGAAAAGGGCATTTGCCCATTTTGTCTATATCCACAACTTTTAATAAGTTTTGGTTTTTAGCAAAAGAAAAAAGAATAAACTTAATTTGGTCAGTCATCTATATTCTTTACCGATAATTATGTGAGCATTGATTCTCTCTCATTCATTATTGTAAGTTTTTCATTCACATCACCTATTTCGACGTTGTAATATATATGTATATCAATAGAATAAAATAAAAATCATGGACATAAAATATGAAATTGACATGTGTATACGTATATATATATAACAGAGATAGAGCCAAGGGGGCGGGGCGAGAAGGGGCAAATGCCCCCCTTGACACCTCCAAAAATGTATTGTAAATGAACAAAATTTTAACCACAATAACCAAACGGTTCTGCTGACATAAGAAAGAAAACCAAAAACCTATCCTACTATAATCAAGCAACCTAGCACTTAAGAAAAAGGCACCAAACTCTCACTTTAGTTTAGCCACCGTCACACACAATTTCACCAAACCACTCTAATTCACCCTTTTATATTTTTCCCCCTAATCCCAACCCCCTTTTTTTTTTTTTTTTTTCACTAGCCATAGCACCTCAGTCAATGGACCCCATATTAATATTGGGGCAAGGATTTGCTGCAACCTTGGTTGCAGCAATTCCTACATAAATCATTGTATTTATTTTATTTTAAAGAAAATTAATGGTGGAAATTAGATTTAATAAAGTAAAAGAGTAATCCACATAAATAATTTGCCACTTTACACAAATCTCGAAGCACTTAAAGAGAAATTTTTGGACAAATGCCTTGACACATCAATAATTTGCCACTTTAACTGCTTGACACATCACCATTATGTAGGAATTGCAGCAACTAAGGTTGAAGCAAATCCTTGCTCTTAATTGTAGGAAAATTACATGTTTGTATCGCATACAAAATATACGCAGGGAAAAAATTAACGGATCTACTTCATTTGCAATTGATAACATGTGTTGTGTAAGTTTCAAAATATATGAACAAGAGAGTGTACCTTTGGTATGGTGAATTTCAAAACCGAATGAAGAAAAGCACTTGGAAACACTTTTGATCTTCATTCCAATTTCACTTGATGCCCAAGATGTGTGGTCTCTCAATCAGTTCTATGTGTTTGTTATAGAGAGAATATGGAGTCTCTCTCTTACTTGCATATATGAACATA
The DNA here is from genome assembly GCA_033629205.1 of Lithocarpus polystachyus. NCBI lineage: Eukaryota > Viridiplantae > Streptophyta > Magnoliopsida > Fagales > Fagaceae > Lithocarpus > Lithocarpus polystachyus. The sequence goes on from CM066172.1 coordinate 18,657,206, forward strand.
CAAACCATTTTATTCTAATATAAAATTCTGTATGTTTCTCTCCACATAACTGATTATCTAATTGGGCTAGCCTTTTGAGCCTTCCCAATTAGACTTTAGTGTGTGGCTTGAAGTGGGACCAAAAGGAAACAAATAAGACACTAGCTCCAATGTGCCTTGGACTTTTCTATCAACTCTTGACAAGTTCAAAGTTACCATTAATTATATTTAATACCACTATATAAATATAATTGCACTCTAGGCCTTATTAATAAATTATATCCCAAGACTTTATTATACATACAACCCGTTCGTAAAATATTCGTAGTAATACAAAGTCATGAATATAGACTGCTATTTTGTAAATTACTACATCTTAATCCTTGAGTACCCATTTTAATTTTTTAAGGTTATTCATCGTATATTTATGAAATCCAATTTCATAAATATATACTTTAGTAATTTCTCACCAAAATGGTTAGGCCTAACTCTTTGAATAACTGAACCTATTAAACTTATCTCAAGGGAATATTTTATATCTCCGTTAAGAGACTATGAATTCCATCTTGAGAATATATGTTCCATCAACACTAAATGTGGCTGCCCAACATATGGAGGTTTTGACCGTTACTTTAGATCTCACTCTTGATATATCAAAGCAACCTACATTTCATGATCAGGTCCATTATTCTCTCAGGATTAAAAGTTCATGTGAATAGAAGTCGTGAGATTTATTATTCAATTGACAGTCATTAGGAGAATAATAAATCTCATAGCGGTCCAGTTCAATATGTCTTAACTCTTAAAACATATCAACATATCAACTAAAAGTCACCACTTCCATGATCAAAACAAATCATCTTAGTTAATATGTTATAGTCTTCACAGATGAAATGCCCAATTTCATCACCAACTATGAACCAAAATTCTGAATTTACAAAGAACTTGTGATCTATATCTTCTGTGACTAAATCACATAAATCACATATTATGCATCTCATGGACTATATTATAATGTCCGAATATTCATGTTATCATCATTTTAAATAAGAATAAAGCAACTTTATTAATCACAATGTTAAGTTATACATCATTTCTCACATAATATCATACAATAGGATTAAAGGGCATTTATCCCAACATTAATATTATACACAATATAATTTTTTTTTAAAGTAATGTTAAGGGAATAACAAAAATGTCATAAAATTTTACAACATTCTTAAATTAGTGTACCAAAATAGTTAATATCCTTGTACCTTGCTAAAACCTAAAGTCTTTACTAAGGTTGTCCATCAACCTGTCAAACCCGATCCACTCATCCGACCCGAAGACCCATAGGCGAATCTAAATGCCTAGACAGGTCAAGTGCGAGTCAATTAAAGATAATATTTCGGGTTTTCAGTTCGGTTCCAGGTTCCACAACACATAACCCATAGAAACTGACTCGACCCATGAGAAGTTTAAAATAAGAAAAATTTGACCCATTCAATTTCATTCTTTAAAACAATATTTTCATTTTTCACACACTCTCTCTCCCTCTATGATCTCTCTCTCAAATCCCTAACCCTAACCCCTTCTTACTGCCGCCCGTAGTCATCAAGTTGGCCTATTGCTGCTGCCGTCATCAAGTTGCTCAAACCCAACTCACGAAGCTTCCTCTAATCTGCTTGAAATATCCTTTGATCTTGTGCATCTGATGGTGGGTCTAAAAAAAATGTAATTTTTTTGGATTTCGTGCTAATCTTGTATGGATGTGGTGATGATGGGGGAGGGGAGTGGTGGTGGTTTCGGTTTAGTGTTATATTTCTCTTTCTTTCTTCATTTCAGTCTATGGATCTGAGTTCTTATTTGTGCTATGTGATTTCTATAGTTTGAGTTTGGGTTTGTGTCCTTTGGTTTCGATTTCTCTGTGTTCTTTGGGTTGATTTCTATGTCCTTTTAGGTTTTGATTTCTCTTTATTCTTTTAGGTTGATTTCTCTGTGTCCTTTTGGGTGTTGATTCTATGTTTTTGGATTGATTTCTCCATGTCTGTGTTCTTTTGGGTTTTGATTTCTATATTCTTTAGGTTGTGATTTCTCAGTTTTTTTTTTTCTTTTACTTTAGACCTGAAATTACCCGATGGCTCCGACTTGCTCAACTCGAGCCGTTGGGTTTGACTCGAACATTTGGTCGGTCGTGGGTCCATTTTATGTTCACCCGAGCCTTTTGGATCGGATGTGGGTCAACCCAAAACCTAATCCAACCCAACCTGTGGACAGCGTTAGTCTTTACTATCTCTTTTTAATTAATTTTTTTTTCTCACATTCTATTATTTTTTCACAATTGAGAATAATAGAGAAAGAAAAGTTTGAATTCTATAGATTTGTTAAAAACATTAAGGCGGTGAGAATATACAACTATATAGGTTTATTCTCTAAACACTTTTAGATTGATTTATTTTCTCAATTTATGTTAAGGAATCAAATTAGATGATTAACTTTTATATATTTATATCAATCTCATACTTTAATAAATTTGATTGTTAGTAACTATGAATTGGTTATTTCTGTTTCAATTTTAATAACATGAAAAATATATTTATACTTAATTGAGATTATAAAAAATACTTACTATAATAATGAGTTCAGATCAAAATTACGTAGTGCAATTTCAAAATATGAAAGAACACCGGTAGTTGTTGGAAAAAATAAATTGGGTACAAAGAAATAAATTATAATTTACATTTATATTTATATTAGATTTTGTATGACAATTATAGTTGTTTACAATGTTTTATTTATTATTATTATTAATATAACTTATTTTTTATAATATTGTGTTTACCCTGAACTGAAGTCTTAGCTCTGCCACTTATATATAGAGTGTACATTAACGAATGTAAGAGAATAATTACGATATAAATTTTCTCTTCAAATATCATCTCTTCCCTACGCTTTTCAAGGAATGCAAAATAAAACTTTCAAAAGGAATAAGCATTACTAAGTAATTCGATTTACTCAAAAAAAAAAAGAAAAAAGAAAAAAAGAAGAAGAAGTAATTCGCGAGCAGAAAACAGACAAGTCACGTGAGCAGCTAGGCTAGATATGCAATATAAAACTTTCAAAAGGAATGTGCATTATTATTTTTTTAATGCCTAATTATACATTAACTTTATTATTTGTGATACCAAATTGCATTATCACTTTTTTTTTTCCCCAACATTTCACCTCAATTCGGTTTTTATAATTATCGAATATGTACTCAATTTGGTCTTCTTTCCTCGTTCTCCCAAATAGCATCACACTTGTCATATAGTCATAACAAATTTACCTTAAACAATATTATGCTCAATCATCCTCCATCCCCAAATACAAATGATGATTCCGAAAATCGTCAGTAAGTCACACAGTCCTTACGCTGCTCATAATGGAGAACCTGCACAACACAAAAGCTGAAGACCTTAAGAGGAGTACCAGTGTGATACCAGCCAAATACCCTTCGACGGTTAAGTTAAAGAAATCTCTCGTTCACATCTCTAGAGTGTCAGAGCTGGAGTGAATTATGCATACCTTGATTTATGAGGGCTTGGGGGTATTTATAGTAGCGTAGAGTTGACATTCGTGGCGTGTTCAAGAAGATGTTCCCTTGTAGGAGAGAGACTCTTTATTTCGTGTGCCTTATGAAATCTTTTCCTTGTAGGAGAAGTCATATTTTGGGTTTAGCGTGGGGTGCAAGATTTCTTTTTATGCACAAGCGTGTAGGGCAAGTCTTGCTAACCCTGTTGGCTGCATCCCTTCAGCTTTACTTCTCGTACGACCTTAGAACGTTAGCTTCTTATCAACCACGGATTCACCACGTTAGCTTTAAGCTATAGACTCCCAGTGGTCCCAAACGACATAGCTAAAGTCGACAGGTTGGTCTTAGAGTATCATTTTATGCCTTCTCACTAATGAGTAATCATGCCTCAACTTTACCCTTATTAGTAGTGTAGGGCCGAAATCCATGCCTTGGTCTAAAAGTATTTTTCCTTATAGGAGAGAGCCTCTTTAATCCACGTATCTTCTGGATTCCTTTCCTTATAGGAGTCTTCTTGATTAGGGTGAGCGTGGGGCGTAAGATATTTCTTTATACATGCATGTGTGGAGACGAAGCAAAGCCACGTCAGATTCGTCAGAGATTCATATATACCTTTCTGCTTATTGCCTTCAGTTTATCCTCTTTAGCTTACTATCTTCAGCTTATTCTCTTCAGCTTACTGTCATCAGCTTATCCTCTCCAGCTTATTGTTTTCAGCTTATCCCCTTTAACTTGCTATGCCCAAGATGTAGCCGTCAGGTATGGGGTGGAGCCGTAGACTTTACAACAATGTTGTCTCTCGTGTGAAGCTGACGACTTTATTTACGACCGTTGCCTTTTATTTCGTCATGGATTAATTACAAAATTATCCTTATCAACAAACTAAGAGTTTCTTTTATAGTTGAAAATTAATTAGACTAAATTGCATATTGTCCTTAATGTTTGAAGTTGTTTTATTGTTACTTTAAACTTGAAGCTTTTCATTTTGGTGCACGAAGTTTCATTTCGTTTTCAAAAGTGTCTTTCTCTATTCGTCTCTGTAATTAATCTTGCCACTAAAATAGTGAGAGAGAAAGATGGATGGTCTGTGCAATGCAGGGACGGAGCTATTGTTGGACCTGGGGCCCCCCCAGATTTTTTTTAAAATTTTTTACTATATATAAAATCTATTATTTTTAACAATTTGTTTCAAAAAATTGTTATTTGCCCACCTCAACAATATTATTGATATTTTTAAAAGCTATAAATATTATCCCAACAAAAAAAATTAAGCCTAAACAACAGCCAAAAAAAAAAAAAAAAAACCTCAAAGCGGATTCTAACTAGAAGGGGATTTCTTAGCCAACTTAATGAAAGACACACATATAATAAAAGGGAAAAAATAGGGGATTTCTAAGCCACTACCAAAAATAAAAAGAAAGAAGAAAAGAAAACCTAAAACCTAACTTATGGCAGAAGAGTGAAGACCTCAAAACTAAGGACTTGGGCAGCGGCACTACAACAGAACAGCAATGTACCAGAAGCAAAAGCAGAACTAGGGCTGTCTAGACAACCTGCACACTCGACCCACCTGGCCTAACTGACCGATCCTGAACCGTCCACCACCCGATCCAACTACTCCAGCGGTCTGCGGTAGGTCCTTACTTTTCAAAACCGATTCCGGCGGATCGGGTGCGAGTCTCTTCCTCCAATACCCGAGCCACCCGACCCGACCGCCATATAAATGGGTTTAAAGGTCTGAAGATTGTAACTCAGTTCTCACTCTCAATTCTTACTCTCACTCTCTCCTCTCAGTCTCACGATCTCTGCTACCCTTCACCGATCTTGCTTCGCTGCTCGCCGTCCATCTCTGCCTATCCATCATCGATCTCTGCGTCTCCATCGTCGATCTGTGCTCTTCGTCGTCGACCTTCACTCTTCATTTGCAACGTCCCAGCTCGTCTTCGCCTCCATCTCTCAGATTCAGTCTTTTTATTTCATCTCTTAGGTTCATTTATTTGTGGATTTGTGGATCTGTTCTTTGGGTTTGTAGATCTTCTCTTTAGGTTGTAGACTATTGATTTTGTTCTTCAGGAATCAAACTTCAGTGTTTGATCTTTGTTTTTCGGTCGAAATTAAAGCTGACCACTGCCCACCCCTCACCCGAGCCCGATCCGACTCGACCGGTGGCTTTTCGCGGTCGGCGGCGGGTCTGGAACTTCTCCACCCGATCTGATCGGGTCGGTTGCGGATTGGGCACAAACCCGACCCGTGGACAGCCCTAAGCAGAACAGTGCACCATGCCTGACACCACCGGCTATCACTAGTCCACCGCAGCAATCAGCACCGCCCAAAGGCCCCAAACTTGGTAACATTTTATCCCTCTCTCATATCTAAATCTCTAATGCTTGGTTAGTTGGTTGGTTAACTTAGATTTAATCATATGTGTTGACAGTGCTGTGAAGAAAATTGAAAGAGAAGTAGAGCTGAGAGACTCCACCACATCCAAAAATAGAAGAAGAGACTAGAAAAAAAAGTGTCAAAGAGAGAGAGGTAGACTCTGACTTGGCTCCATCTTTGATCTTTCTCTTTCAATCTTTAATGAGGCCAAAGTTACACATCCGAAAATAGAAGAAGAGACTAGAAAAAACGTGTCAAAGAGACAGAGGTAGACTCTGACTTGACTCCATCTTTGATCTTTCTCTTTCAATCTTTAATTAGGCCAAAGTTATATATATATATATATATATATATATATGAGATGGGTTCAAGTTACACCTGGTGTAACTCTAATAAACTTACATCTTTTTCACACCACAGATTTCTAAGAGATCTAACGGTTAAAAAAACACCATTAAATGCTATTGCTTTCCACCTTATTACCTAATTAATACTAGCATTCTCTCTCTCATTATTTATTACTTTCCACCAAATAATATTTTCTTCAACACAATCTAACAAAAAAAAATTGAAAAATAATCTCATTTTCATTGATTTCACAAAACTACCTAAAACAAGAGTCAGCATATAACTTTCAACTTGCTCCTTAAAATAAACAAATAAACTTAAAAAAAAAAAAAAAAAAAACTTCAAATCTGAGCCTATCATACACTAAACAATCAAACCACACATTTCATCAAAAAGCAATTGAAAGGTAGACCTATATATAGTCTCTTACAAATAATAATATAATAATTGAGAAAAATAAATACGTATATGTTTTGAACCCAAGTGGCTGTTATGTTTCCGAGGGTAGGTGTTTGTGTTTATATCATCGGCGAAAAATACAAAATACAATAAGATTCATACAATCTCTTACAAAATTAATATTTGGAAAATTAATTAAGGAGTCGTAAAATAAAAGAAAAAAAGGATCGGTATTTGTTAGCTTTGGACAGATTTCAATTAAACAAAGTTCCTAGAGGACAAGCAAAAAAGATTAATAAAATATAATTCAATCCAACTAGAATATTGACCCACAATATATTTCCATAGCAGTTAAGTTTAAGCTTGGTCACTTACTAAAAAAACTTTTAAGCATTCCCATCCGATTTTATTGTTTAGTGTGTGACAGGCTCAGATTTTGAAGTTTTTTTAAAGTTCCTTTATTTATTTATTTTAAGGAGTAAATTAAAAGTCATTTGACTCTTGTTATGGGTAGTTTTGTGAAATCAATGATTATGGGATTATTTTTCAATTTTTTTTGTTAGATTGTGTTGAAGAAAATATTATATGGTGAAAAACAATAAATAAGGAGAGAGAATGCTAGTATTAATTACGTAATAAGGTAGAAAATAATAGTATTTAATGAGGGTTTTTTAGCCGTTAGATTTCTCAGTAATCTACGGTGTAAAAAAGGTTTAAGTTTATAAGAGTTACACAAGATATAACTTGAACCTATTTATATATATATATATATATAATAAATGGTGGTCAGGTGGTGTCTTGTCTCTAGTTTAGTGATTAACAACTGTGAACTATGTAAAACAACACAATGCCCATGTGAAGTTCGGTCAGCTCTGTGCACTTTAGTGTAGATTTGTAGTTTTGTTTGGTAGTGTTGTTGTCTATTAGTATCTTTTAAAAAATTTGAAAGACTTTTCTTTTGAGGTAAATAATTGAAGGGATTATTTACCACTTTAAAATTTCCACCACCATATTTGATTTTTTCAAAAAAAAAAAAAACTTCAAATGATTTAGAAGTTAATAATAGTGGTGCAACATTACCAATTACTAATGTTGAGGAAAATTTAATGTCTTATTTTTATAAATAATTACATTGTAATATCTTAAAAAACAATAATATTGTGTATTTTTCTTTGTTGATGGTTTATAAAATAAAAATTTATTTAGAGTTTCAATTTTTTTTTTTTTTTTACTTTTGTCTCCCCTAACTTCAAATCCTAGCTTCGTCCCTGGTGCAATGGGTTTTTCAGATTTACTAGAGATGAAGAGATTCTAGTGGAGAGTTGACAAAGAGAGAAATCTGGAATGGTTTTTCAGTTTAAGACGTTGTAGTGAGATTTTCATCTGAGTAATTTTAATATTTGAGGTGGAAATTCAATTTTTCAATAACTAATTTGGAGTATACCATATAAAATAGTTTGTAAAATGTTAATAAAATAGTATGCGGCTCATTCATTATGAGATTCAATGGAAAATTTGTTATTATAAGAAAGGAAAAATACTATAAAAGACCAACGGAAAATTTTATTGCATAAAGAACGTGCAGCTATTACGTCCACACTATTATCATGAACATTATCGTTGTAATCACTATCAACGCCACCTTTCATTTATGGTAATCGACAAATCAGCATGTACCAGGACCTTTTAGCTTTGTTTACGAAATTCATGCATTGATAGAAAAAAGACATTTTATGGAGCTATGAAAGATTAATTTTCTAACTAGGTGAATATTCACTGATCATCCCATTTTGCCTTTTCCTCTCATTTCTCCTGGGATGTTTCTGATATGAGATTCAAGCTCGGTGAATCAACTCTGTGGAGCCGAATTCCATGACACCATCCGCCATGCGTGTCCAAGACATAGTCCGGAGTCCATGCTTGTGGCCCTGGCGGGGTCGGTAGTACAACGAGCCTGCCAGGCAGCCCTCCCCGACCCGCCAGATGGGGATTGAACTCCTGAAAACTTGACGTAGGACACTGCCAAAGGTTAAGTTGTCGCGCCACGATTCCCTGAGCTGGAAGAACGAGACGGCCTTGTCTTTAAACTTGAAATCGCTGACATTGTAGAACCCTTTGACGGGACTCAAAGTGTGCCCCAAAGGGGAATTGGATGGCCTGTCTGACTCCCAGTAGATAGCATATGTCCACCTCTCACTTGCCTGATTTAATGCTGCCTCAACTTGTCGAGGAAAGGTTTTCTCTTCCTCTACATTGGAATTGAATTTGATTGAGCGCCAGCGCGTTATATTAGGCCACTGGACATGATATTCTTCAGTTTTAATCAAGTGATGGTGATGGGTTGATTCATCTGAAGGGGAATAAGAATAGTTTGGCTGGAAGATTGAGGGTATCGAATGATCAGATCCGTGAAGTGATTTATCACTAGCTACTGAATTTAGCTGTGACTGATTGGGTGGAAATAGTGATGATATGAAATAAGGAGAGATTTGTTTGGTTGGAGCAGATTCGGAGCTTGACTGAGAATTGTATTGTGGAAAGAAGTATGGTATGGAAGGAGAGAAGTCAGGAATTAGCGATTGATTAGATAATGAACTATCACTACTACCAGACACAGACTTGGCTGCTGGAAAGAGTGAAGAGATAGAAGTATTAGAAAGTGGAATTTGTACTTCTCTGTCTGGTGTACTAGGCAGAGACACATCGGGTAGTGCAATGAATTCCATCAACTAACTCAAAAGAAAATGGAGATCAATCCCTAATGTGACCAAAACTGGTAACATCATTTAAACAAAGAGAGGAGTGGACTTCATACGAAAATTCTTCACAAGTACTGATCCGCTGTTTCCAACTAAGATGGAAAACGAGCAGGTAAGAATATTCAGAAGAATCAGACTTTGGTTTTTTCACTTTACTAATCTTCAAAACAATAGAATGCAAGGGGCTAACTAAAACTCTTCAGTCTTGACTGACTGACTTTTAGGAACAAATCCTCAAAGTCATGACTTAAAAAACACTTCGTAGATTAGTCTTTACTTAATTATAGAGTCACTTCGATGTTTTCTATCTCAGTGTTACTCACTTATTCTAAGATGTAATGCGACAATCTTGTAATTTAGTTGCAAACCCCTAATCTACGTCTTCATTGCCTTGTTCAAAGTTTTGACTAATACTTAGCAAATATATACAAGTATTGTAGTTTTATTTTATTTTATTGGGCCAGTATAACTATCAATGGTTGACTAAATGTGATTAGACATTTCGTCTTATCATAATAGATAAAAATTTATCCACCATTTTTTTTATCTCTCTCAATATTGCGATATAATCTAAATGTTCTTTTGGATTAATTATTAATATTGTTATTACATAGTTTAAATATTGCTAATGATAATAGTAATTAATAGTGTTAAGTTCTAAAACATTATTAGATTTTTTTTAGAATACTAAGTATTTTTAACACACACACATATTGGAAGAGGAGATAAGATCTTAAAAAAAAAACTAACAATAGTATATATCCAAAAAGGCCTAATACTATTAGATCATATTTAAACCTTAGAGCCACTATATTTACTCTTGAGACGTTGCACATATTGAGTAATATTAATCTATCAATATTTTTTGAACATTCTATTAAATAGCTAAAAATTAATATAATTTAGAACTAGTTTGAGATATATATTTTACAATAAATTCAGATTTAAAACAGGTATCCTCAACCAAAACTCATTTTTTCTCACTTTTAAGTAAGTGTATTGAAATAGACTAAAGTAAACCAAAGAAGACTGAAATTGACTGAAGTGAACCAAATTGATTGAAGTTGACCGAATAGACCAAATGGACGAAAATTAACTGAATTGGACTGAAAGACCAAATTAACTGAAATGCTACAGTGGCATTGAAATCCCATTGGATAAATTATATATAATTGTGTGTGTATATATATATATATATATATATATTATATCAAGCTTAAGGACTAAATTTAGCGTCTCTAAGTTTTGAGTGTGACTTAATAGTGTGTTAGAACTTAACAATAAGTAATGTGAAGTTGCCTCATTTTGAAGAAAATAAATAAATAAATAAATGGGTTTAAACTGGGATTGGATTCATTAAATATATGTAGATTGCTTAAATTTAATAAAATTTGAAACAACTTTTGAGATCTATATTTTTTAATAAATTCATATTTAAAATAGATACTTTCAACCCAAACCTATTTTTTCTTAATCTTAAGTAAGTGTATTGAAATGGACTAAATGGACTAAAGTGAACTAAAGTAGACCGAATAAACCGGAGTCAATCAAAATGGACAGAATAGACGGAATTAGACCGAAGTGGACTGTATTAGACCATCGTGGACTGAATAGACCAAACTGAATTGAGTGGACCAAAGTAGACCGAAGTGAAAAATTTGTTTCATTTCAGCTGGTATTGAGCTTGGCAGAGAATCGTTTAATGAAAAGAGTAAAAACACGGAGGGAAAGATTGCTCTCTTTTTCACTGAAAATGGATTACAACGTGGAATTCTTACCGAAGAGAGTCACGAGACACATCGGCTGGGGCAATGGATTTGGATTCCATCAAATTAATCCAAGGAACAAAAGGAAGACTAATCATTAATATGACCAAAACTGGCAGGAACCTACGGATGGATTAATGCGCATCATATAAACAATAAACAAAAAAACTGAAAAAAAAAAAAAAAAAAAAGGAGCATTAGCTGGAGTTCATAGAAAACTTCTTCCCACAGTCACGCCTACTGCTCTGAAATTAACTACGACGAAAACGCGTAATCATCGCATCGTTAGAGATTTTTTTTTTCAACGAAACGCAGTAAGACTAATAACTTAAAAAGTGTTCTTTTTTAAATAAAATAATAAATATTAAATTACACCTTCAACCCATACACTTCTTTGAAAGTTCATAAAAGAATAAAATAAGTAAATCATAAAAAATAAAAAAATTGAATTGAATGAAGTATATTTAAGTAATGAAAATGAATGAAAAAGAAATTAACAAATGGAATTAAATAATTTTGTTTCAATGTTTTAGAATAAAGTAATGGAAGGTAAGTAACTTTGTTTGGAAGTAATATATAGTAAGAAATTAATAGAATTATTTTTCTAATAATAGTAATACTAGACCCTTATTTTAAAATAATTATCTAAATATATAAGGAAATTTTGAGAATTTTAGCAAAAATTATATTAAGATGAATTATATTCCCTCTAATTCCTACCAATTTTGAAAAATGAAAATTTAAAGTTTTGGAGGAATGGGAAGGAATGAGTGTTTTCACCTAATTATCCTATTCCCTCCCACTTGAATTTGCAAACAAGGGAATGACATTTTCATTTCTTCTATTAAAACTCTTAAAAACAAATGAATGAAAGGAATAGTCTAATATAATTCCTTTAATGTTTTTCTATTCCTCTCTTTCCTCCTGTTCGGAGTGTTAAAGATTTGAATTTTTTCATTTTTATCACTTAAGTTTAATATTTATTATTATTTATTAATAATTATGATCCACCAAATTTGATTATGTTGGGGAGATAACACCTTGGAGGTTCCCCCAGGTCTTTCTCTCCCCCAATAGATTCTATTTCCAACATAACCCAACCCCCCATCTGTCACGCTCCAAACCCAAAAGGGTCCAAAACATGAGAAATACATCCCAAAAGTACTTATAGATTTTTCCTTTTTAGCAAATCAAACTATAGGAGATATTTATTTTCCTTTCTTTTTCACAGGATAAAAATATATAACTATACAAAAATCTCCACATTACAAGTCAAAGCTCTATAACACATTTACAAACAATAACTAAAAACCATGTGCCTCCACATAATACATAAATATATTACAAAACTCCAATTAAATTACACAAAGTCGCAATCTTATCAAGAATAAGGACCTTTAACATCGAGTCTAGGCCTAACATGCCAAAGGCTAACAAACCTCAAGCGACTAACCTCCAATAAAATTAATTAAGTTCTTGTTGAACATAGCAAGATCGAGTCACCAACCATTTATAGCAAAAGTCTCCAAATTTAACATAGCACTCTAATCATCACCAAAGAAGCAAGCTCCATATCCAAGGTATAGCTAATTAATCTGAAAAACTGTTAAGAGGGTGGGATGAGCTAAAACCCAGTAAGTAGCATAATTAATGGGAGTGAGGAAAATGTAAGTTTTATGATGATGAACAATTTGCAAAGTATGTTTTAATTTGGGAAATTTCTAATTGAATACTGCAAGATCATTTTAATAATAGTATGACAAGAATGATTAAATAATAGAACATAAAGTTTCTAAAAGAAAATACTTTGAAACCATATACTATAATCTGTGAGTACTAACAATATAATTCCAAAGCCATAAAATCTAACATACGGTAATTTATCACAAATATACCACACTACCACATAGATCAATTAGGGGATCCACTCATTCACAACTGGCATGATATTGTCCTCTCTGGTATGCAGTCTCTTGGCCCTACGGGAAGCAGCCTCACCTATACCCTTAAGATTTAATCTCCCCCCATGGGCAACAGGGAGAGCACGTCAAATAAGACTTCTTTTGCATGTGGTCTTTTGGCCCCATGGGCAACAGCCTCACCCACACACAATCAAGGAACCTTTTCCCCCCATAGGCAGTAAGGAAGAACGCGTCATCCAAAGTAAAAGGGCATTGACTTGGATCTGATTCTGTTGTCACAAAGACTACAGAAACCAAATCGGGTGATCACCGGGAAATCACACATGGCTTAAGGTAACAACACAAAACTCACAAGTATACATGTACTTTCAAATAAAAAGTTTATCTCTAGGTAATTTCAGAAGGATCTTAAATAATCTAACTTCCAGAAAGTTTGTAAGGTTTTCAACTTCAATCTTGTCAAAAAGATTTTTTTATCAATTTCCCAAATTACAAGACAAGATAAGCATCTTAAATTTTCCAATATACCATAAAATCCAGGATTTCCTTATCAAACATTAAATAAAAGACACTCATTTTTCCATGTCAACAATTCATGCATTTCCCCAAATGCAATATCAAATATGTTGCATTTTTCATATATAATAATATATAATAGGGTTATAATATAACACTTTTAAGAAAATATATATTCATATATAATTTTCCAAAATGTGTTTGACCCAAAAACAACATCTATGCAACATAGTTATTTTCCAAAAATCCCATTAAAAAATTACTTACGTCACAACCCGCAAAAGCCTAACTCTCTAAGCTCCAAAGGATATTAGCTAGAACCTATACAATATCAAGCAAATCTATCACAATAAGCATAAAGCTTGAAATTGTATCTACCTATAAATTAGGAATTTCCAAATAAGCGCTTAATTAGGCAAGCCTAGTACTTAACCTCATCAATAATGTATTCCATTTCCAAAGTTTCTCAACAATTTAATTCACAAGGCATAGGCTCTAATTATACTCATGAATCATTCAAGGTATTATCTCTAACATCAAAACCTCAACAATTTATAATTAGTTTCCACAAGATTTATGTAATATCAACAAGAAACCACTCCAAAAAACGAAGGCTATAGTCGCGTTTTTTAGTTGCGTTTTCAAAAAACGCAACCAAAGGAGGACCTTTAGCTGCATTTTTTACAAAGGCGGCCATAGACTTAACCTATAGCCGCGTTTTTTAAAACACGGCTATAGGTAAAGTCTATGGCCGCGTTTGTAAGTGTCTTTAGTTGCGTTTTTTTTTTTTTTTTTTTTTTTTTTTTTTTTTTTTTTTTTTGTAAAGGACCTATTGCCGCGTTTAAAAAACGTAGCGATAGGTCCAGCAGAATAATTTTTTAATTGAGGACCTATAGCTGCGTTTTTCAAAACGCGGCTATAGATAACAGAGAAAAAAGATGGCATCAAATATATAGGACCTATAGTTGCGTTTTAAAAAAAACGCAGCTATAGGTCCAACACAAACTCTTTCATAAGGGGACCTATAGCTACATTTTGGAACGCAGCTATATGTAACGCCCAAAAAAAAAAAAAAATTTTTTTCTGAAGCTTCCTGCGTACACTTTCCCACCTATCCATACTCTCATCTTTTCCTTCTTTGCTCTTTCTTTGTTTTTTCTTTCTTCATTCTTCACTTCTTTTGCTCCTTTCTTCTGGCTAATGCCCTTCAGGTTCTTCATTCTTTTTTTTCTTTTTTCTTTTTTCTTCCTTCTTCCTTCTTCAGTACTCCAACGTAACTTTTTTTTTTCTTTGTTTCTTTGGAGCTACTGCTTCGTTTTTTCTTCTCTCTTTGCTCTTTTCTTCTGCAAAGTCATGCCAAGTGCTTTTTTTTTTCCTTCCTTCCTTCTTCACTATAGCACAACTCTTTTTTTTTTTTTCTTTGCAGCTACTTCTTCTGAAGCTTCTTCTTTTTTCTTTCTTTCTATTTTTCTTCATCTCAAGCACACTGATTTGTCTATAGATCTAGTTTTTTTTTTTTTTTCTTTTCTGCATTTTTTTTAATGTTTAGTTAGTAAGAAAATGGAGGAGATGCTGAAAATTTTGAATGAAGTGGATATTCTAGCAATATTTGTGTCTATGTCTTGATTTGGATTTGAGTTTTGATTTTGAATTTTTTGGATCTGTGCTTGAATTTGTGCTATTGTGTTGTTGATATTGTGCTTATGTTTAAATGGGTTTGTGTTCTTGAGCTTGTGCTTTTGTGTTTCTTGAATGGATTTAGTGTTAGATTTGGCTTGGTTTTGTTGAATAAGAGGAGATTTATGGGTTTGTGTTCTTATATTTTGGAGCACATTGTGTTTGTATTGTGAGTATGTTGTGTTTGATTTTGAATTTTTTGGTTGTGTTTGTATTGTGAGTATGTTGTGTTTGATTTTAAATATTTTGGGTTTCTGTTTAATTTTGAAATTTTTTGGTTTGAATTTTGAAATTTTTAGGGAAAAAGAATACCCAGATTTTTTTTTTAAATAAACCTATAGCTACATTTCAAAAACGCAACTATAGGAGGCTTTAGCCACGTTTTTAAAACGCAGCCATAACTGTACCTATAGCCGCGTTTGAAACGCAGCTCAAAGCGAGTCTATAGCCGCGTTTTTTACAAAACGCAGCTATAGGTCCAGCCGAAATAATGAGTGGAAAAACGCAGCTATAGGGGGTAAAAAACGCAGCTATAGTTCCCGCAGGGGGCTATTGTCACGCAGCATAGGCCGTGTTTGGAAACGCGGCTATAGAAAACACAGCTATAGCCTATAATTGCGTTTTTAGAGTCTATAGCTACGTTTTTCAAACGCGGCTATAGCCCTCATTTTTTTTAGTGAACCCATGACACCAAAATCATAATATTCTCCAACACAAGCAATTTAGAACTTCAACTAACTCCAAAAATCAATAAAATTATATTCACCATCTATTTCACATTAAAAAGTCATAACCTTTAATCTTCACCATTTAGATAGCCACTATTGTAAAAACTATAAATCCACTCATCAAATAATTCCTCCAATACAAAACTTGTACATATAAATACATGAATATTACTTCCAAAGCTCACAAATCACACAGGTATCATTATCAAAGCTTAGATAAAAATAACTTCAAGCAAAAATATAAAACCCACCAAAAAGAATATAAATTTTTACCTCAAATAAAAGATGTGAAGGTGCTTAGAAGTTCTTAAGGATTTTCCCGTGATCTTGCTAGAAAAATGATGGTGGAAATGGTGGTATGGGAGTACCAGTGAAAGAGGATGAGAGAGTGATAGAGGGGAGCAGGGGTGGAGCTAAGGGGGTCAATGAGGGGCACTTGCCCCCCCCCCCCCCCCCTGGCCCTAACTAAAAAAACTATTAATATTTCTTCTATTATATTTTATAATACAATATAAATGCATTTAAAAATTATATAAATAAATGGTTAATAAATAGGATGGTTTTTAAACCAAAACCAAAACCCTCCTATATAACATTTTTATAATTACAATTTCAAAATGATTTTTTATGAAAATAAACCCCTAATAGATAAATAAAATAATGAATATGTTATTTTATTTTGAATTTTCTTGCATTCAAATATTGCTTAATATACACATGAATGAATTGTTAGTTTGCAAATTGATCTCAAATACTATATATATTCACTTGCACGTGCGTAAATGTTATATCAAATGTAATTTTTGTCACACCTCAAGTCAGATCCTAGCTCTGCCACTGGAGAGAAGTGTATGAAAAAAAGAAATATATGAAAAAAAAAAAGAGTATGTCCAAGTATACCACACTACAGGATGTAAGTGTGCTAAAACTCCTATGGAGCAAAATCTAAGGTTGAGCAAGTCTGAGGAAGAAGAGCTCAAGGATCCTAGCCACTACAGAAGGCTGGTAGGTAGGCTCTTGTACTTAACAATCACAAGACCTGACATTACATTTGCTATCCACAAGCTTAGCCAGTTTATGTCCAAACCAAGAAGGCCACACTTGGATGCAGCACATAGAGTATTGCAGTATTTGAAGAGTAAACCAGGGAAGGGGCTTATGTTTTCTGCTGCCACAGATTTGCATTTAAAAGGGTTGGTAGATGCAGATTGGGCTGCATGCCCTAATACTAGGAGGTCTGTGACAGGGTATAGCATTTTCCTTGGGAATTCTTTGGTGTCTTGGAAGTCCAAGAAGCAATCCACAGTCTCAATGTCTTCTGTAGAAGCTGAGTATAGTTCCATGGCAGTTGAAACCTGTGAAATAGTGTGGATTTTATATTTCCTCAAGGACATTGGACTGCATCATGAACGAGAGGCCTTGTTGTTTTGTGATAGTCAGGCAGCCCTTCATATTGGTTCTAATCCAGTCTTTCGTGAGAGGACAAAGCACATAGAAATAGAATGTCATGTGGTTAGAGATAAGGTTTTAGAAAAGGTAATCAAATTGAATCATGTTAGAATAGATTGTCAATTGGCTAATATGCTCATTAAGGCTTTGGGTTATAATCAATTCTTAATCTTACTTGTAAGATGGGAATGATTAATATACATAAACCAGCTACTCTTAAGGGGGAGTATCAGAGTAAAGATGAGAAGATGAACCAATCAGATCAGAAGCAAGGTGAAGATATCAGATCATATGCAAGAGCAAAGAACAAAGCCTTAAGCACAGAGCAGTAAAACTAAAACAACAGTGTTTTTGTATTAGAGCTCACTGAAAAATTAGGTGAGTAAGAAATGAGTTAGTGGAATTTTAAAATAAAATAAATTTCATATATTTATTTTAGTAAGTGAATAGGATAATATTTTAGGATGCAATGTGAAATTCAAATTTAGTTTCTTTCAGTTTCTAGTTTCTAACTTTATCATTGACGGAACTTCTAACTTTAATCATTGACTAACTTTTGCCAAAAGCAATATAAATATTATGAGTAATTCTACCGTACCTGCAATATCAACTTGTAGGTAACTTGCTATACCGGGTTACATTTTTCTCACATTTGATGGCTCCTTCCTCATATTGTACAATTTCAACATCACATGTGATAATTCTTTTGTCACATTCGGTGGTTCCCTTACTTTTTTCTCATATTTGATGATTCCATCCTCATATATTGTGCAGTTCTAATATCACATGTGACAGTTCTTTTGTCACATTCGATGGTTTCCTTATTTTTTTTCTCACATTTGATAGTTCCATCCTCACATTGTGCAGTTCCATCCTCACATTCTGCAGTTTCAACATCACATGTGATAGTTTTCTTGTTAAATTCGGTGGGTCATTTATTTTTTCTCACATTTGACGGTTCTATCCTCACATTGTACAATACCAACATCACTTCTAACTATACTTTTGTCACATTCGGTGGTACCCTAATTTTTTTTTCTCATATTTGACAATTCCATCATCACATTGGGTAGTACCAATATCACATATGACTGTACTTTTGTCACATTCAATGGTTCTGTTTTTTTTACTCACATTTGACATTTCATCGTCACATTAAGCCAAACCAACATTACATATAGGCGTAGCCAACCCAACCCAACCCCACCACATTTCCTAATAATCAATGAATATATATATATATATATATATATATATATATAAACTCCTAAAGTCTCTAAAATTCCGAAATACCCTTAAATATATTAAAATTATCAAAATGCATTCTAACAATTAAAAATTACCAAAATAACCTCGAAACTCTCAAAAATTATTAGGATATCCTTAAAACCTAAAAAATGACTGAAATACCCTCTAAACCTAAAAAATAATTGAAATACCCTTAGATACTAAAAGAAAATATTACCTAAATGATAATGAAATCTAAAAAATGACTAAAATAACCTTGTAACTTAAAAAGTGACAAGAATGCCCTTGGAACCTAAAAAGCGACTGTAATGCAACGTAAACCTAAAAAATTACTGAAATACCCATAGAACCTTAAAAATTACCAAAATGACCCTAAAACCATAAAGAATTTTGAAATACCATTGAAACTTATAAAATGACCAAAATACCTCATTAAACTTGAAAATGACCAAAATACTCCTAAAACCCTCAACAATTACCTAAATACCCTTAAAACCTAAAAAATAATCAAAATACCTTTAGGTCAAAAAAAAAAAAAATGATTGAATGACCCTAAAACCTAAAAAAAAAAAAAAAAAAAGAAATTACCCTAAAACATAAAAAATGATCGAAATAACCAAAAACCCTAAAACAATGACCAAAAATACCCCATAACACTTGAGAATGACCAAAATACCTTCGAAACCCTTTAAAACTACCAAAAGACCCTTAAAACCTAAAAAATAAATTTATGACACTGAAACCTAAAAAATGACTTCGTAACCTAAAAAATTACTTAAATACGCTTAGAACCTAAAAAATGACCATACTTTTTTCACATTCGATGGTACTCTAATTTTTTTCTCACATTTGATAGTTTCATCGTCACATTGAGCAGTACTAACATCACATATGATTGTGCTTTTGTCACATTTGGTGGTACTATTATTCTTTTCTCGCATTTGATGGTTCTAACGTTACATTGGGCAGTACCAAATCACATATGATCATACTTTTGTCATATTCAAGAGTACTATTATTTTCTTCTCAAAAAAAAAAAAATAGTCCTATTATTTTTTAGTCACATTACATATGACTGTACTTTTGTCGATTCATAACAATCTTGATAAAAATTATTTGTTCTATTCAATAGTACTATTATTTTCTTCTAAAAAAAAAAAATAGTCCTATTATTTGTTATGAATCGTGGGTACATGTGCTGTGCTTTAATAGTCCAATAACAAGTCCCTTTTTTTGGTTTTTTAATTGTACCGGTTTTATGGTCCAACTAGGAATGAACTAGCGGGTCAAATCAATGACATCATCTAGAATTTAATTTAATTAAAAAATTTTAAATTATATAAATAATAATAAGTGTTTTTCATATACTAATAAACTAATAGCAATAAATATGTATGCTTAAAAATATATAACATCTTTTTAAACAATTTGTGTAAGTTTTTTTCATTTTACATCTTATATTTATAAAATAAAAAATACCAAAACGAAACAAAGAGGATCTTATATCTAGAAAAGTAAAATAAAAAATCCAAATATGTAGTAAGTTTATAACTATTTAGTATGAAATTAACAATAGGTAATAATAAATTTGTATTAAAATTAATTATTATTTAATATTATTAAATTATATATTAAATATTATTATTCATTGCTTATATATAATATAAAGATGGGTTCAAGTTACACCTAGTGTAACTCTAAAGAGTTACACATTTTTTAAACCATTGGATTTAAGTAGATCTAATGGTTAAAAAAATACCCTCATTATTACAAATATTCTTATTAAGATCTCATTAATTACACTCATTTATTACATTCTAAACCTATCCCGAAACTCAAAAACGTTTGAGAATGGATCTCACTCACTCTTATCGTATGCATTTTCTCTCTTATAGTGTATGTATCCACTCTGAGGTCATTATAGACCTATGGAAAGTGACTTGATTGTATGAAATTGTCACAGTAATTTCCTCAGTGAATGCTTGGAAAAGTAGTAATGATACGTATAGCCTAGAATTTGGAATTACTAGAATAATTTCCTTTTTGTTTCATGCACGTCACGCGTGGATTTTAAAATATATATAAATATATTTTAATGATCAGTAGGTCATGTAACTATGTAAGTCTTTCTTAAAAAAGAAAGAAGATATATATATATATATATATATATATATATGTCTTGGGGAGTGACTTGTGTCCAATTGCAATTGCCACTGGACACGTCAAGATATGAACACGTGTCCAAGATCCAACGTGTCTAGTGGCAACAACCATTGGACACAAGTTGCACGCTATGTCTTGTGATTGCAACGTGGCTCTCTACTCTCTAGTACCTAAAATACTCTACAACTACATAATTAATAATAAAATAAAAAATAAAAAACTCTATTAACCAAGCAAAGTGGCAAATCAATTAAATACCCTTCTACCCAACTGTTAACATGGCTTTTTCTCTCTCTACTTTTTTTTTCTAAGGATTTTAGGGAAGATGAAAAATTGATGAGACAAAAGTGGAGAGTATATATGTTTTCAATGAACAAAGTTTCTCTCCAAATTAGTTTAGACAGAAACCCTTCAAATTTCTTGTATATCTCTATATTGAGTGTAAATTTTGAAAATCTAACAATTTGATTGCATGTTCTTATTATATCCTCCATATTTGCAAAGTTTCAAGAAGATCAAAGATTAATTGCTATGTCATCAAACAAATATTAAAATTTCAAGTTTTTGTGAACTAAAATTGTGTATAAAAAATAAGTTTCTTGATCGAATAGTAAATTACATCTGATTTAAATGAAAATTGATATACATATTAAGTACATAAAGAATATGTAATTCAAAGGTTATATTTTCAAAATTCACATCCAAGAAAGAAAAATATGAGAAGTTTGAAGAAAAACTCTATAATAATATTTAATATATAATTTAATATGACAATATAAAATTATATATTTAATATTATTAAATCTTTATCTTCCTTTGTAATTCCTCTTTAAATGGTGTCTAATGAAGTTTCCAATCCAATTATTATTGTGTTCCATTGTCACAAAGCTTATCAATGCCTTGTGCAGTAACAAATTCAGCAACTTACTCAGCAAGGCTATTAGGCTAATCTAGGAGAAACTATACAGTCTTCTGGTGGACAACGTCACTTGTCCACAATTCCATTAAAAGACTTCCACTTATTTAAAATTTCCGAGTCAGTAATCAGTTTCTGTTTTAAAAAATTTTCTAACTTAACAATTTTAAATAAGTGGGAGTCTTTTAATGAAATGGTGGACCATGTCACTTGTTCACCATGAGGACCTTATAATTTCTCCTAATCTAGATGGTTTCTACAACTACTGAGGAAGTGCATCCTATAGGGCTATTGCTTAAAAAAAAACCTATTTCAACCTCATGGTGCTACGTTAGATGGAGGACAACAATTTGAATTTTTGCCGACTTGGATTACCTTTGGCTATCACACATAGAATTATAAAAAATTATATAAAATTATATAATTTTTTGTAATGTTTAAGTGATATAATATAAATATAAATATAAATATAAATATAAATATAAATATAAATATATATATATATATATATATATATTAATTCGAGAGTTACAATATGAAGGGGATTGAATTTTGGATGTCTCTGTTAAAAACATTAGAAAGTATCAATCATGAACAACAAGTCTCTTGGCTATGTACTATTTGATATTGATTATGTAGTTGTTTTACACAATATACATGTTATATATGTCTTGAATTATACAAGAAATGTTAATGATTTTTTGTGCATACCAAACACCATAAAACTTTTTAAGCTCATTTTCAAAGTTAGTACCAAACATAGGAAAATAAGATGGCATGATAAATTTTGCTAACTTATTTGAAAATTTTAGTAAAAATTATATTAAAATTAATTAGGGTATGTTTGGTAACTGTTTTTTTTCCTCAGTTTTCTATTTTCAAAAAAAAAAAAAAAAAAAAATCTGTTTCCTAAGGCAAAAAACTTGTTTGGTAACTGTTTTTAGGCAAAAATTAAAAACTATTTTCAATTTTCATAATATGAAGGAAACTGAAAACAGGTCTTGAGCTGTTTTTATTTTTCAGTTTTCCCTCACCTTAGAAAACATGCTGAAACACAGCCAATTAATGAACCAATGCACTAGTTTGACCCACAAGACTGACAAAAACTTTTTCCTGCGCTTCCTTTTTTTTTTCACTCAATATTTTAGTGCCTAGTATCTGATAACCCTTTATATCTTCCTTTGCGCCTCCACTGCCTCCATTTTGCTCACAGAGAAAACCTTGATTGAGAGAACCACTTGTAAGGTAAGTGAATGGTCTTCACCGTATTGTCCTTCATGACTACATCTTGTTTTTCATCAGTTTCTACTATTCCCTTTCTATTCATTATCTCACTCTCCTTTTCATTTCTTTTATGTGTGTGTGCGTGTGTGTGTGTGTGCGCACGTGTGTGCGCGTGATGTAGCAGGTCTGTGCGATTTCAGATTTGGGGAAGTATATCATAATTTTAGGGACCCAATCACTCAAAGGTGTGGGTCTTTTCCTTTTTTCTTTGTTCATGGATTATTACAAAATTGCTTGAAGTTTGCTATGTATTTTATGTAATGCAATTTGTGTATGTGCGTTGAATCTAGTTATGTGCGTTGAATCTGGGTTTATTCAGAATGGGTATTTTCTGTGTGTGTTTGATTTAGGATTTTGAGGTTTTGGGTTTGCTTTGGCCGTGTTGGTATGCTTGTGGGCTCTATGGTGTTCGGTTTATGTGTGTCTTGCATTCTTGTTTTCTCTCCTGTTTGAGTGTTACATCCCCTGTTTCTTGAACATATTTTCACTTTGTTTCTTTAGCTGTCTAATATGCTTTGTTTAATCAAAAACTGTCCAATATATATATATATATATATATATATATATGTGTGTGTGTGTGTATAAATTCCAAATTGAAGGCTTGAGAAAGTCCTTGATCCCATGGAGTTTATTCAAGTGCGAGGTAAACAATGAAAAACATTCCACGATGATATAATCTAATATTAATTCAAATATAGAATCTTGTCTGCAATGCCATATTCAAATTGAAATTAGTAATCAATGCTTGAACATGTTTTCACATTCACAGCTGAAAAAAGTTAATAAAAAAATAGAGCAATGGAGAAAAGAGAGAAAGTAAGAAAGTCTAATAACATTTTAATTTCAAAGGAAACTGCCAAATGGCCAACTCTTGGTTGTACATAATATATGGTCAATTAAATGCGTTTATGTGTAGTGGTCATGCTTTAATTAATGAAATTTGGTTGATATTTGCACATGAAGCTAGCTGCAACAAACCTCGGCTTGACTGGACTGTGTTATTATTTATTAATGAATGATAGAGTCTCCCCCTGTTCTGGTAGTGGCTGAACATGTATAGTGGCTGAACATGGTTTTGGAGAAAGAAAAATAAAAGGATCTTGCATTGCTGGACTTTAGAATGTTAGAGATGTAATTTGTAAGCAAAAATATGATAACTTGCAAGTCAAATAGTCTGAGGCGGTTACTTTGTTGAAATGAGATGCAAGTTTAATAAACTTGTCATTCAACAAGAATTCTAGCACTCAATTTGTATTTCTAATCATTTGAAGATTATGAGCTAAATAGCTGTATCATTGCAGCAATGCCAAAGACCTTCTAAGTAAATGGCAGAGGATGTCTTAAGTTACACATATGATTGACGGTCTAAGGCAAGCAAGTATATTGTACCTCAAGTGCATTAGAAATTCATAAAAGTACTGAATTGTGGCAGTTTATCTTCTTAGAATTTTTCAATATTGATAACCTTACTGTTGAAGGTGAAGGTAGGGATAATTCGGGTGAGCCATCGCACGTTGTTGACTTAACTGATCAAGCCGCTGAAACTATGGAAGCTTATAGGGATCAGATCGTAGGATTGATGTTGGCATATAATAGGTATCATTGATGCCACGCTATTTTTTTTTTTTTTTTTTTGGATGAAATTGATTCCCTGGCATTGATGCCATGTAGTAAACATTTTAGTTATTGATTATCTTTTATAACACTTCATAATTGTTATACACTACAACAAAATGTATTTTTAGTGATGAAAATTAGTGAGGAAATATTTTTCGTCTGTAAAGATATAGCTTTAGTGACGAAATATGAATTCCGTCACTAATAATGAAAAAAATTATAACATTTAGCAACAAAAAATAAATTTCATCGCTATTGTGATCTAAAAAATGGGCGCCAATGGAGGGAAACTTTGGTGCGAGTTTAATTAATCTATAGTGACGAAATATTTTGTCGCTAAAAGTTGAAATTTTTAGTGACAAACTATTTCGTCACTGTAGGTATTGCTGTGGATAGTATTAGTGACGAAAATCCTTTCGTCACTATAAGGAAGAATTAGCGACAAAAAATATTCGTCTTTAAAAATAATAATAGTTTTGCACTTATATGTTTTTAGTGACGAAATCACAATTCGTCACTAAAAGTATGATTTAGTGATGAAATATGAATTTTGTCTCTAAAAATCTTAACAAAGCTTGGGTCTTTAGTGACGAAACTAAAATTCGTCACTAAAAACTTATAAGCTCAATACCCAGCTAACGCATACAAAACTTAAAAGCCTGGATCTTTATGTTAACACACCATTTCAATCAAACAAAGAAAACCCATTTGCTCCCAAACAAAAAAAAAAAAAAAAAAAAACCATTTGCTTCCTTTCAAAAAAAAAAAAAAGGGCGACACTTCCAAACGAGTTCAACGTCGCTGATCGAGCTCAATGTCTCCAATCAAGTTCAATGGCGATGCTTTAGCTCACCAATTGTGACGCTTGAGCTAGCCGTTGGCGACGATTCAGCTCGCCGTTGGCAACGCTTCAAGTCGCTGATTGTTGGCGACGCTTCCTTTAGTTCACGTTGCTTCCGGCGACCCTTCGCCTCCTCGTCGCACCGGCGACCTTTTGCCTCCCCTTCGCATTGGTGACCCTTCGCCTCCCCTTTGGTTTGTGCTATCTTTTTTTTTTTTTTTTTTTTTTGGAGCCATCTATGTATTGTTCAGATTTTTTGTTGACTATGATATCAATTTTTGTTTTTTTAAATGAGTATTGTGTGTTAAGAAATCATAATAAAAAGGAAAAGCTACATTTTTTTTTTTGCTTGGGGTATGAGAAAATTGGCTGGAAGTTTTATTTAAAAGCTAAAAAAGGGGGTATGTGGTATGTGGCATAGTTTAGACGGTGAAATCTGAAATCTAAGTCTTAGCGTTAGTATATTTGTTTATTTATTTATTTGTTTTGGACTTCGGCTTCCATATTAGCTTTTAGGGGATTTGGTTGTAATCGTTTTTATGGAAGTTACATTATCATTTATCAGTATATGACCAATTTTTTGCTTAGTTTGTAGCTAAGTTTTGTTTCTATAATCGAGGAATCCCGTAAATTAGTATAAAAATTTCCTTTAAACCAGCTCCACGGTGCGGTAATTAAATGATCATCCACTTGTTTTTTTAATTACATGTTTAAGATAGCACCAAAAAAGAAAAAAAGAAAAAAAAGAAGTAAACTGTGCATTGAGTGATGAATCATGAAAGGTCTTTTGTTTATTGGGGTTGTGCATAAAAGTTTGAGATTATATTGTGTTGTTCCTTCTTTTAAAATCATGATTGTATTGTAAAGGGGTTGGTTTGTTTAATTGCCTAATTTGAGCTACAAATGCTTGTTTATGTTGTGTCTTGTATGTTTTGAGAATCTGAGTGAGAAAGAAATTTTAGGTGTGGCTTCTTTTTTAGCATGGCTTGGTCCAAATCAAGGTAGTTTTAATGCTTTGCTTTATTGTTTTAGGATTTTGTTGGTTATGGATATGGTGGATTTCTTTTTTCGATGTTGGAATTTTGAGTTGAAATATGAATTTCAACTCACATGATAGCTATTGTGAGTCTGTGACAGTGGGTGGTGGGTGGTGAGTTGATTACTGATTTTTTTTAGTGGGTTATCCATTTCTTAGTAAACTAAAAGTTTTTTTTTTTTTTTTCTTTCTTTTGTATGTGGGCTAAAGCTAACTAAAAGTTATCTCTTTTTTTATCTACAGCTCTCTTCCTCTTTTGTGGCTGAAGAAATTGTGAGGAACAAGGTGAAGAACACAAGTTAACTTTGGATTTTTTCTGAAAGTTGTAAACTTAGCTTGAGTAAAGTAAGTAAATTTTAGTTAAACACTTGTAAAACTCTATACTTGTAATGTTGGAAATTGGATTTGTGGTGGTATGTTGTATTGAAGCAAGCGGGTGGCTTGCATAGTGTTATAACTTGGTTTAAACTAATATTTGGAGTCTTTTTCATTTCTTGCAAATGTGAATGACTATGCTTGTTTAGATGTGATGAATAGTACTTTAATTGATTTCAATACTTGTAAACATTTTATACTTGTGATGTTTGTGATTGGTTTTGTGGTGGGTCGTTGTGTTGTAGCAAGTGGGTGGCTTGCATGGTGTTATAAGGTGGTTTAAATTCATATTGAGACTGTTTTTAGTTTCTTGCAAATGTTAATAGAACTTGTTGATTAAATGTGATGAATAGTGCTTAATTGATTTCAATACTTGTAAATGCTCTATACTTGTGATGTTTGTGATTGGTTTTATGGTAGGTTGTTGTGTTGGATCAAGCAGGTGGCTTGCATGGTGCTATAAGGTGGTTTAAACTAATATTGGGAGTGTTTTTCGTTTTTTGCAAATGTGAATGACTATGCTTGTTTAGATGTGAAGAATAATACTTTAATTGATTTCAATACTTGTAAACACTTTATACTTGTGATGTTTGTGATTAGTTTTGTGGTGTGTCGTTGTGTTGAAGCAAGTGGGTGGCTTGCATGGTGTTATAAGGTAGTTTAAATTCATATTGGGAGTGTTTTTAGTTTCTTGCAAATGTGAATGGATCTCGTTGATTAAATGTGATGAATAGTGCTTAATTGATTTCAATACTTGTAAATACTCTATACTTGTGATGTTTGTGATTGGTTTTGTAGTGGGTTGTTGTATTGGAGCAAGTGGGTGGCTTGCATGGTGTTATAAGGTGGTTTAAATTCATATTGGGAGTGTATATTTGTGTGCAATGTATATTTGTTTAAGTATTAATATAGACTTGTGCAATCATGAATGGGATAGAACTTTATCTAAGTAGCTTCTAGACTTAAATGTTAGAATACATTATGCATGAGCTATCCTTATTTTACTAAAGTAGCATTCATCTTGTAATTGTAGTCAAACATGGATAAAAGTTGGATGACAATGGGTAAGACACTCGATGGCAGATTAAGTCATCCATATATTGAAGGGGTCTATGCATTTATTAATTTTGCAAGAGCGATTGTGGATTTGAGTGGTAATATTCTGTGTTCGTGTATTCACTATGTGAATTGCTATCGACAATCTCCTCATACTGTGCGTATCCATTTGCTTCATTGTGGGATTATGTAATCTTACATTAATTGGTATAATCATGGAGAATCGCGTGTATTGAACGAGAACATTCATGATAATGAAATGTCGGATGGTGATCATATAGATGGTATCAATGTCTTGGTAAGTGACCGAATTAGAGAGGAACCAAAAAATGCAATCGAAGATGAGGAGGTGCATCATTTTGACAAACTTGAGGAAGGTGCAAAACGTGAGTTATATCCGAGTAGCACTGATTATAGTATCTTGAAGTTTGTTATTAAGATATTAAATGTAAAGGTAATGACCAATTTGAGTAATAAGGGACTTGATACAATGTTAGAATTGCTGACAAAGGTTTTACCGAAAGATAATTTGGTTCCAAGGTCAACTTATGAAGCAAAGAAGATATTATGTGACTCGGACATGTCATACGAGCATATAGATGCATGCAAAAATGATTGTACACGATTACGTAACTTGTCTCGTGCATTACTTGATACTGCTCATTGGTACTTGTTGTACAATAGTCCTGAGTTAGAGCCTTATTTAAAGTATGTGATTTCATATGCATGTATTGTTTGATCAAGTTTTGAATATTATCTGCAATGCTTAGCTAAAAATAAATCACCTTATTTTTAACAGTGAAGACAAAATCACATTGCATAATCCTATTGGAGAAGCCATAACTCAAATCCAATGACAAGAGTTTCCCAAGTGGTTTAGAGAACATGTAAGACATTTGAAATTTAATCACACACTAATAAAAATTAAATATTTAAATAGTTTTGTCATTTCTTATTACTAATTAATATCACTTGTTGTATGTCATTATAGATGAATAGATTGAAAGTTAACGACTCACCAAAAGCTGCTAAATAATTATGGTCATTAGCAAATGGTCCTAAGCTACATGTGAAGGAGTACACAGTTTGTTTGGTCAATGGTGTAAAGTTCCATACAAGGGATCTAGACAATTGTCATGTAACCCAAAACAGTGGTGTTTGTACTGAAGGAGACCATGAGGGAGAAATGCATGACTTCTATGGTCATGTGTGCAAAATTTGGGAATTGAAATATGTGTTTCACCATAAAGTTGTTTTGTTCTAGTGTGAATGATACACTACTGGTAGCAATGGTCGAAAGAGAACAATAAGAACCGATGCACACTGCATAAGCATTGATGTTACAAGTCGATGGTATAAAAATGACCCTTTTATACTTCCTAGTCAAGCGAGATAAGTTTTTTACCTTCAAGATACCAAATTGGGTGAACCTTGGAAAATTGTGCAATCCATCCAACATAGAGGAGTGTTTGATGTCCTAGAAGTCGGGGGTGGAGAATCCAATGATAATACAGAAGATAGTGATGCATTCCAACAAGAAGCGACTGTTGATGATGTCTTTATCAATGTTGAAGACAATATTATTGACTATTTCATGGGTGATGTTGAAACTGTGGTTGTTCTTGAAGGTGGAACTTCAAGAGATGTTAATCAAAATGAAGAGCATGACATACTTGATGTTGATGTTGATATGGATTATGATATGTAAAGTTAGTAGTAGTTGTCTTAAATGTTGTGTGCTTGTCATAAAGTTTTATGCTTGTCTAAGTAACAATTTTTTTGCACTTATCTTAAACTTGAAATGGAAATTGATGTGGTCATTTATTGTGTTGAGTTAGTAGTAATTGTGTTCAAATTTAACATTTGTGAATTGCTTGATATGGATAATGGTGTAGACTATGATATGTAAAGTTAGTAATAATTGTTATTGAGATGTTTTGTACTTATCTTGAACTTGATATGGATATTGATGCGATCATTTGTTGTTAGTAGCAATTGTGTTCAAATTTTGCACTTGTGAATTGCTTGTTATGGATAATGATGTGGACTTTGATGTTAAGTTAGTAGCAATTGTACTTATCTTTCATGTCAATACATAGTTTTAAAAAATGCCCAAAAAGGCCAAATACACTCATAACATACTGAGGTATGAGATGACAAGATTGGATAAAATGAGGCAAAACCAAGAGAAAATTGATGCTTTGGGGTTGAAGTACATCTCAACTTCTCTAAAGGATACTGCTCAGTCCAATTGTGCAAAAGGGAAAAGAAGTAGAGCTAGTGATGTAGTAGATGATGATTATGTATCACCTATCGATGACGATGACAATGATAATGAGTCATCTAATTCTGTAATCCATAAGGTACAATAGATGTTCCATAGGGTACAATAGATGATAATAACTTTATTGTTCCATTAC
Organism: Lithocarpus polystachyus; assembly: GCA_033629205.1. NCBI lineage: Eukaryota > Viridiplantae > Streptophyta > Magnoliopsida > Fagales > Fagaceae > Lithocarpus > Lithocarpus polystachyus. Next base: position 18,687,643 of record CM066172.1, read on the forward strand.
TTGTAATGACCTTGTTATTCCATTATATGTATGTTTGTTAGTTACAGATGACACTAGGACAACTTACACATTCGCGAGATGAGGCATCTATCCCAGTGGTCCAATCTATAGAAACACCTGAAACACCGGCGCATTAACTAGCACGACTGGTAATTACATAGAACATACTTAATTACAATTGCACATTGTTTTTACTATTGAGATTATACTTCACTTAATTTAGCTATAATGTACATGGAATGTACAATTTTTTAACATTAATAATGTTTAAATAGGATCTGTTAGTAAAAATACCTGTGGAACAACACGTGGTATAGCAGTATAAGCACTTATTGAAAAAAGTGGTAAGATGCCAGTACGTATAGCTACAGAGTATGATGCTCCTGTTGGGAAGAATGCGTGCAAACTTGTCAATCAAATTGGCGTACAAGTGCGAAGTAATTTGTCTAATTACAACATGAAAAATTGGAAAAATGTTGATGCTGCTATTAGAGATGTGGTGCTTCAAAATATCGTGGTGAATTTACATTGATAACGTCTAACTCATCTTTGTTGTCACTAAGCATATTAAATTCATATAATAATATTTTTATAATACATATACACTTCATTTTATAGGATCAGTTTGAGCTACAAGGAGATTCCAACTTGGTAGCAAATACATTAAATACAAAATTTGGAAGATTATTGAGTTCCAACTCCCACAAGTTGCATCAAGTTTATAAAAAGTTCGTACAATCTCATGGTGTTGACTATATAAGAAGCCACCCGCCAAAGAATGCCAAACTTGAGCTATGGACTGAACTCATTGATGGGAGATGGACCAATGAGGATTGAGTGGTAAGTTATTTATTAGTATATTATTATTATCCAATGTTTACTATATTATGTTGTAAACTGATTAGATTAATATTTAGATGAAGTAAATGTATACTGTTTTATTCATGATTTAATAAATATCTTGAATTTTGTTTATTAGAAAATATCAAGAAAGAACTCTGCAAATAGGAATAAAATTTCAGGCAAACATAGATGCGGGATAAAGGCACTTAGTATATTACATGTTGTGATTAGTTAAGTATATCTAACACTTGAATGTTAAATAATTAGACAAATAATAATGACGGTCAAGTTCCTGAATTGGCAAAGATCTTCAAAGATGTTCATTTCAATTCAAATATAAATATGTGGATACACCATGAGGATGAAGCGACATATGTATATCATTCTATCCCTATTACGTTGGTAAAGCTATAACATATGTAGTATTAATGTTGTGATTATTTGTTTCTATCTCTATTTCAAATGATAGGAAAATATTCTTAAAGTGCAAGAGGATCATTGTTAAGATCCTAATGCAATTCCCCTTACATAAGAGGAGATCTCAAACTTGGTTTTTAAGAAGAAATTTGGTATTGTAAAAGGACTTGGCATGAGACCTTCCTCTTCTGTAGTAACCACCGCCTCATCTAATTCCTTGGTAGAGTATATCTAACCACTAGAAAATGAGATAATTGAGCTCAAAGAGGCAAGAGCTAGGGACCAAGATGAACGAGCTAGGGACTAAGAGGAGCGAGTTAGGGACCAAGAGGCGGGAGCTAAGCAAGAAGAGGTCCAAAAGAAAATTCTTAACTTTTTGAGGAGCAAGGGTTATGATGATGCTCTTACACCTATGGTGGTGGTTCAACTTCAAGTTAAAACACTTTTTGGTTAGTACTTAATTTTAGCAATTAGCCCACACTACATGGTGTGACTACTTTTTTTGATGCATTATTTGAAACTAATTGTATTATATTATACTTGAAAATCTGTATTTGCTTTCTACAACTTATACATTAGGAGTTGTGATTTTAATTCATTGGTGTGGCTACTCTTAATGCATTGTTAGAAATTTTTCTTATAACATAGTTAATGTTTTTACTTTAAGATTTTAATGTAGTATTGTTTTTATATTTGTGCAGATTTATTATTGGTGGCTTTTAGGGGATTTACTTTTGGCATTTCTTGAAGACATATGAGGACATCTTCCGTTTGTTCTAATTATATGCTACACTTTTTGTATTGTTATAAAATATCTTGAGTTATTGTATGTGTTGTAAACAACTATTGTATGGAAGGAGTTTGAATTGGATACTTGTTTTATTTTTTACTTGTGGAATGTATGGATATTTTTTTATAAATGTATTGTTGAAATAAATGTGCTATTGAAATGTGAGGTTTTAATAATGTAATGATAAGTTTCAAGTTAATATTAAAGCCATGAAAAAAATAAAAACAAAAAATAAGTTTTAGGGATGAATTTTTTTGTCACAAATATAGCAACAAAAAATTGTTTTAGTGACGAAATATTTCGTCGCTAAATGTAGCAAAATTTTGTAAGAAATGATTTTAGTGACAAAAATTTTCATCGCTATATGTGTCTGGATTTTCTTAAAAATAGTTTTAGTGACGAGCTTTTTCGTCACTATATGTACCCGAACATAGTTTTAGTGATGAAATTATTCGTTTTTAAATATAATTTAATAAACTAAGGTGTTTTTAGTGACGAAATATTTTGTCACTGAATAGTGTTTTTAACGAGGAAAACATTTAGCGAAGAAACGTTTTCGTCACTAAAAGTGTTTTTTTTTTTAAACAAATTGGATTTTTAATGACGAAATTTTTTGTCGTCAGGACTTTTAGTGACGGGGTTTCAGTGACAAAATGAGTTTCATCACTAAATGTTAAATTTCGTCGCTAAAGGTTCTTAGTGATGAAAAACTGGACTTTTAGTGACGAATTTTTTCATCACTAAAATATATTTTGTTGTAGTGATAGTTTCAATCTTACTTATGTGATTAAAGTTTTAGGCTTGAATGTTATATACAAAACAATTGATTTATAATTTCAATAGGTGCAAGGATTTTAAATACTTTGGAGCAAACGTGTTTTTGAATTAGAAAAAATATAATTTAAAAAAAAATTAACCAAAGAAAACAAAATTCAACTTTTTCAAAAACAAATATCAAACAAATTTCCTGAATTTTGTTTTTGAAAAATGTGTTTTTCAAAACAATTAACCAAACTGTTTTTCATTTTGAAAACAGAATAAAAAAAAATTGTTTTTTACTTTTTTCCTTGAAAAAAAAAAAAACAAAAATAGAAAATGAAAAAGGTTACCAAACATACCCATATTTCCTACCAATCCTCCCAATTTTAAAACTAATTAATGAACCAGTTCCCATGTGAACGAGTAGACCAGGGAATTTTCTTTAAGATTGGGTTGCCATTTTGGACTAAGACTAAGTGTGAGTTTGACATTTTGTCAACTTATTTTACTATTTAACTTTTTGATACTATTTGATATGATTAATTTTGTTAATTTATTTTTTTACTGTAATATTTTAGCTAATTTTTATATTTATTTATAATATTTTTAACAAAAAAAAATTTCAATAAAATAAGATAAACGAATCCTAAATAAAGTCTTAGAATTAAAATAGGTGGGAAAGATTCCTGTCGACTGTCACATCTTCTCCACTTGTGATTGTTGACTTGTTCTTTGTGCGTGCAAACTCTGTCACTACGTCCTTTCTAGGTTATTTACATTTGTCTTCCACATAAATTTTTGTGAAAGATTGGTCTGAAAGCCAGTCCTGTGGCAGCTGGGGATCGATCCCAAGGTGAGGTAATCATTTGAGTGCAAGCTTTTGTTTTTCCCACAATTGTTGTTGTCCAAGATTGTTCATTTGTTCCTCCAAAAAAAGAAAAAGATAGTTCATTTGTTTTGTAAGTAAAAATAAAAGCTCTAGTCGTATATATGAGATTAGTAATATTGATTTGATTTTATTAATTTTGTGTGTATTTGATTTGAAGAGGTATTGCGATCACAGACGAAATTCTTCAGCTTTGTCTTCTTTTTAAAAAATTAATCTGTTCCCGATAGCTCGATTTGTGAAGATACAAGAATGTCACATTCTCCTCCTTCCATACCATCAATTTTTCCAGCAAACAATTCTGGGTTTGGTGGTTCAGCATCTACTGAAATGGTTCCAAAATACTCTCATTACATATCATCAATCTTCCCACCAAACAAGTCTACTGAGAGTTCAGAATCCAATGAAAGACACCCACAACCACAATTCTCTAATTCCATATCATCAATCTTCCCACCAAACAAGTCTAGTGAGAGTTCAAAATCCAATGAAAGACCCCCAAACGAGTCATAAACAGTCCAAGTTCTCCTTCAAAACTATTAATTCAATCTTAATTTAACAATCAGCTTCAAGCTGCACTCCAGAAGCTAATCGAGGAGTTTTGCCACAGTTGGACCTACGCCATCATGTGGGGTTCATCGTATATTCTGGCATGTCCATTTTGCGATGGGCTGATGGATACTACAAAGGCAGCGATGATTACCACATGGAAACCAACAACAGGACTGAGAAGCCATTGTCAGTGGTGTTGGAGGAACAAGAGATCCTAGCTTCTGCTACGGATGAAGAAGATGTTACCAATACCGAGTGGTTCTTCTTGAAGTCGAAGACGCAGTGCTTCTTGAATGGCAGTGGCCTCCCAGGCCAAGCTTTTGTCACTTCAAGATTGGTTTGGGCGGCCAGGTTGGACCATCTAGCGACCTCGACGTGCAACTGGGCACGAATGGGTCAGGCTTCCGGGCTCCAAACCATGGTTTGGTTACCCTCAGCAAATGGCATCATGGAATTGGGCTCCACTATGCTAATTTTCCAAAGCATCGATATGATTTAAGGGTCATCAAATAGCCCATGACCCATAGCCCAGCCCATAAACCCAATGACCCACCGAGCTAATGGGCAGCCCGGCCTATTGTTATTGAGGCCCATGGGTAGCCCACTAGCCCAGTGAGTCAGGCCGTGGGTTAGTTTTTATGCCCATGGGTACCCAGTGAGCTAGCCCAGTAGCCCAACCCGTTGGCCCAGCCCAATAACTCATAATTCATAACAAAAATATATAGAAAGTGTATGAAGGATTGATCTTAAGATATTATAGAAGAATTTCTTAAGAGAACTTTCTCAACCATTAAGATATTTAAAGTAATTGTGCTAAACTTAGTTTATTAAATATATATATATATATTTTTCTTGTAGTCTAGCAATTTTGAATTAACCATTTGACATTTTTTTTATAAAAGATAAAAATAAAAAACTATTTAAAGCCTTAATAAAAAAAATTAAATAGGTTTCCATCAATGAAACAAAAAATTAAATAGATTTGATTGTAAAAAAATTTGTAATTAAGTATGAAATTCTTTCATTCTCAAAAGCATTAAATTCTTTAATTCTTTCCTTTAAAAAAATAGATTGATTATTCCCTTATAAAAAATTGATTCTTTCCTTATAAAAATAATAAAATAATATGTTAATATAAGCACATGGGTAGTCCATTAGGCCCAACCCGATAGCCAAACTAGCAAAAGAAAAAATGGGCATTGCCCATGGGCAGGATCATGGGCTGAGGTTTTCTCTTTCGGCCCAGCCTGACTCGGCCCATTAACTAGTTAATAGCCCATTATGCCCAGCCCATTATGCCCATGGGCCAAGTAAACATGGGCCGGGCTGACTCTACCCGGCCTATTGACGACCCTTATGATCAACAAGGTTAGCTTTTCAAGTGATTACATGACAAATATATATATATATATATATATATATTTATTTATTTATAGTAAAAGTAGATACTAGTTTCTAGAAATGGAAAAATGGTCAGAATTTTCTAACCTGACCTGACCTTAAAAATGCTTGATCCGAACCCGAACCCGAACCATTTTTTAAAACTTTTTTTTGGTAAAAAAAAAAAAAATTAAGACAATATTGGTTTAATTGTTTGTTGTGAGTTTTAAGGAAACAATTGAGACATTTACGTAATTACATGTAAATTAATTGAAAGATGAATGGTTGAGCATTCTGTAATGAGTAAAGATTTTTAGATATCAAATAGCAAAGTATATGCCAAGATAATTTGGATACAATACAGTTAAACACATAGATTTAAAATTGTAGACGTGTGAGAAACATTCACAAGTGTGAAAATAGTGAAGCCAAAGTATCAAATTAACATAAATTATGAATGCTTAGACCTATTTTTCAACAATTTATGTTCAAAATAAATGACTTTTCAAAATAAATTATGATATTTCCTAGAGTGTGTGTTGCTTAACAATGATATGATATTTATAAAAAAGATCATGTATAAATAAGAAAACAATCAAACTTTAATGTATATCTCAAATTGAAATAAAATGCCAACTACAATTGACAATAGATTATAAAATTAATTTTCAAGATTGTAAATTTCTTATATATTTTTATTCATTGTCAAATGAATTATCCAGTAAATCATTTATAATTTTATTTTATATTTTGGGATGTTGATATTGTGCAGAAATAAAACTTGTGCATTTATTCTACTTATCTTTGTGTTATTTTGTTTTAGATAGTAATGTTATGATTTGTATAATTTTAAAATTATTGAATAAGTATTAATAAGTGTAGTTCATTCTTAATATAAGTGGTAAATTTAAAGTAATGCATATTACATCATGTAATTTTGTTACATGATTTTTCAAATGGCAAATACATGTTATTTTCTTTATAATAAAAAAAAAAATATATTCATGTGAAAAATATGGGTCAACCAGACCCAACCTGCAATCCGATTGACCCAGGCCCCTTTTTAACTCGCTTAAAATGACCTGTTTTGGCCGGCTACCTGTTTGACCCGACCCGACCCGCCTATTTTGCCATGTCTACTAGTTTCAATAATTCACAGTTAACTGGAAAAAGAAAAGGTAAGCATTCTTCAGTCAAAAAGTAACCTAATCATTCTCTTCTACAAAGCTAGCAAAAGCTAGAACAATTACATTTCAAAGACAACACTAATTTAATAAAAGAGCTAATGACTAATATAATTAGCCACGAATCATTAGTAATAATAATAGAATAATATTAGTCACGATGAATAATGATTAAAATAATATACGATGGTTCATAATAAAATGCCTAAAATGCCCTTAACTAAAATGAAAATACCAAATAGCCCCAGTGTTAAACCCAAGTAATGACCGTATCATCGGTAAAGTATTCTGGGGCAATAGATTTCGCGATACATGCCATGCATTGAACAAAAATCAAACATCCCTATTATGTCGACTTTCAAGATGCTTGTGATTTAGATACAGGGGCGGAGCTAGGAATTTCAATTAGGAGGGGCCGAGGTTAAACTATCTCGCAGTAAGTCATAATTCAAGAAAAACTTAAAATGCTATATATATATATATATATATGTTTTTGTGCATTAGTTTAATCAATGTAATTCTTATTAGCACAACAAAACTAAATGACCAATTAAGTATCTTAAGTTCATTTTCCCTTCTAAGTTTCTCTTAGTCCTTTTAACAAACCATAAGTTCAAACCATTCAAGAAACTAAATATAAATATAACCACTACATCTATAAGAAGATATAATATTTTTAGAAAATAAAAATAACAAAATCCTTATAAAGCCAATATGAAATTATATATAAAAATAAAAGATGACTTTCACATTTGGCTGTTTGAGTAGAATAGAAGCCAAAAATGAAATTTTGAATAAAGCTTATAGATTGGTTTAGTATAAAATAAAAAAAAATTAAAAAAAAAAAGAAGGAGAAGAATACTAGCTCTAGTATTTCTCAAGATCTTAAAGTCATTTTTGCTAGTTCCAAATAAGCTCAGCACTCCTTTTTGAGACAAAATTATAAATTTTATGCAAAGAAAAGAAAGAATACAAAGACAAAAGAATGGCCACAGCAACATAGAGTAGGAAAAATAGCAATAAGTATATTCAGTAACAGAGAGCAACATTTACTAGCAAATAGCAACAGATGCGGACAACAATATCAGCTTCCAACATAGAGCAATATAATAACAATAAAGAGCAATATCAGCTTAGACCAGATCAAGAAAAATATATTGAAGCTTGGGAATTGAAAAAGTAAAACTTCTAATCGAGCCAATGGTCTGACATTTGAAGAAGTTTCAATAGTAAAGCCTAACAATAAATGAAAGAAAATATTAAAAGATGAAAATCAAGTTTGGAAGAAACACTAAACATGGACAAATGGGGGGGCCAAAAAATTTTTCATGTGGGGGCCAATTCTTAGAAAAATGGTTTAAGTATACAATTTTACCTACTCTAAATTTTTTAAAAAACTTTTGGGGGGGCCATGGCCCCCCCCCCCCAGTCACCAACGTAGCTACGCCCCTGTTTAGATATAGGAACTTTACATGTTTATATTATACTTGCAGTCTAAATTTACACCGTAAACACACCAGAAAAAAAAATGATAAATATTTTATTCATTTACAAAAAAGGTATATAATATTTATTATTTTTTACAAAATGTGTATTACATTTGACACTTTTTATGTGTCTACAATATAAATTTACATTATACTATACAACTTAAAAATAGAATGTCCCTTAGATATAACTGATTAAGAGGGAATTGAAATAGTTAGTGGGTACCATAAATATAGCTAATGGTTGGTGGATGGATATATAAATTTATATTTTACACCCTTATGTTGAATTTATATTTTCATGACATTGTATGTTCATTACGTTACCTTTATGTTCTAATAGTCTTTATATATTCTAAGGTTTCATTTGATGATTTAGGAGATCGTGATCGGGAAACCTAATCAACTGAGAGGTGGAGAGCATGATGATTAACTCAGGATGATAGTTTTGAAGAGATTTATCAAATGCTTGCCACTCTGCCACCAATGACTGAGAAGCATCAAGCTTGTGCGTCTGAGCAACAAACTCAGGGTGGAGCCTCCCCCACGCTTCCTCCTACTCCAAGAGATATAATCTTGGTTTTGTTCAAGTGATTTCGTCAGCTAAGCCCACCTGGGTTTAGAGGAACAACTAACCCATTTAAGGCTGAGGAATGGATAAAGAAGATGGAAAATATTTTCAATACCATAGGGTGCATTGATGATCAACGTGTAACTTTTGCTACATTCATGTTAGAGAGAGAGAGGAGGTTAACCGATGGTGGGAATGTGAACAAAGATTGTTGAATGAGGCAGGGACACAAGTAACATGGGAGGCATTCTCAAAGGCATTTTATGATCATTACTTTCCTGATAGTATTCGAGATCAGTTAGAGTCAAAATTTCTTAAAATCATTCTGTTAAGTTTTGTTATTCTAGACGTTAGGTTGCTTTAGTGGTTTGTTACCACTCTATCAATAAATCCCTATTGTTAAGGGTTAGTTGTTTGATTGAATTAGTCTTACCACGTTATTAGGATCTGTTAAACGTGGGCTGTTATTTTTCCTGTTTTCAAGCTTTGCTTTGTAAGGCTATTATATAGCCAAGTTTGCTCTTCAATCAAAATAACAGAGATTTCTCCCAAATTTCCTTATCATTTTCATAAGTTTTTCTAGTTCTTAACATTTGGTATCAGAGCCCCGTCACGGGGCCTGGTTAAAATTAGAAGCAGCAGTCTTCTATATGTGTAGTATTGAAGTACGATGACATAAAGTTCTTTTGTGCAGCCAGCAGTTCTGAAATTTGACAGGCATTATGATCATTGGGCAATGCTCATGGAAAACTTCTTACGTTCTAAGGAGTACTGGGGCTTGGTGGAGAATGGGATTCCTGCATCAGCAGAAGGTGTCATAGATTCTCAGAGGAAGAACATTGAAGATTAAAAGTTGAAAGATTTGAAAGCAAAGAACTATCTATTTCAAGCAATAGATCGTTCGATCCTGGAGACAATCCTCAACAAGGATACAACAAAGAACATATGGGATTCTTTGAAGCAGAGGTATCAAAGTACAACACGAGTAAAGCGTGCTCACTTGCAAGCTCTCCGGAAGGAGTTTGAAATTCTTCACATGAAGGCAGGAGAATCTGTGAATGAGTATTTTGCTCGGACCCTTACCATAGCCAACCAGATGAAAGCAAATGGTGAGGACAAGGGAGATGTTGCTGTAGTTGAAAAGATTTTGAGATCCCTGACTCCAAAGTTTGATTATGTTGTGTGTTCCATTGAGGAGCCTAAGGATATAGACACCTTAACCATTGATGAGTTGCAAAGCAGCCTGCTTGTGCATGAAGAACGCATAAGTTCTCATGTGGAAGAAGAACACGCTTTGAAGATTACTCATGGAGATCAATCTGGAGGAAGGGGTCGAGGACGTGGAAGTTTTAGAGGAAGAGGAAGGGGACGACACAAACAAAGTTTTGACAAGGCCACAATGGAGTGCTATTACTGTCATAAGCTTGGGCATTCTCAATGGGAATGTCCAAGCAAGGAGAAGGAAGCCAACTATGCTTAGACTCAAGAAGAGGTGTTATTGATGGCTTGTGTTGATATGAATAAGGCCAATGGAGAAGACATGTGGTTCCTTCCTTGACTTGGGATGTAGCAATCATATGTGTGGAAAGAAGGAATGCTTCTTGGATATTGATGGAAGTTTCAGAGTTTCTGCGAAGCTGGGCAACAACTCAAGTATGGCTGTAATGGGAAAGGGCAACGTACGGCTACAAGTTAATGGAAGAGCACAAATTATCACAGGAGTATTTTATGTGCTTAAGCAGAAGAACAATTTACTAAGTTTTGGGCAATTGCAAGAAAAGGGGCTTAACATTCTGTTTCAAGGTAAAAAGTGTAAAGTGTTTCATCTTGAGAAAGGCTTAATAGTGGAGACTGCTGCGACTTAAATAATTCTCCCAAGTGCAAGATTGTCGCGAAGTAATAACTCAGTAAGTCCAAGGTCGAATCCATAGGGAAAGGGGAATTGATTAGCAAACCACAAGAGAATAAAACTAAGATAACAAAGTTTAATTGAAGAGATTTTTGATGGTTTAGTAAAGGTAATTTAAATTGAGAGAAAATAACAATATATTAAGGTGTTAAGGTTTAGGGATCCACACACAACACATCTATTAGTAGTCTTGACAATATTTATTTTATAACTCAACTAAAATTCATATGAAGGATGATCTTAGTCAGATGATTTAACAATAAAAACTCAAGAATTAATTGTCTAAGGTAGTTTCATGCAATTGATTGATTTTAGGCAAAACAAAACTAGAGAATTAATTCGCAGGGAATACTAAGCATTTAACGTGCCCGGAGTCTACGATAAATCAAAGGATTATATAGAACTAAGCACTTTTCTAGATGAGTAAAACAATCAAAAACATAAAAACATAAGCATTAAAACCAATAAATAATTGTTAAGAACATATCAATAAGCAGTTGGATTTCAGCCCTCACCTTAGCAAGGCTTCTAGCAAGCCACAACACAAATAAAACTCTAAAAAACTATAAAGAAATTTTAAGAAAACCTAAATTATGTTCTACAGCAGCTCTCCTCTGAATTTTTCCCTAAACAGCCTTTAAATAGGTCAAGGAATCCTATTACAAGTTGAATTCCCGTTTGGAGAAAATCCTAGGTTTTTAGGCTTCATTTAACCAACGTTTTTGGCTCATTTAACTTCATAATTTGGACTTTTGGTAAACTACAAAGTTGTAGCCCTTTAAGTTATATTTCCAGCCCAACTTGAATCATCTAGATTGAATATCTGAGCCGAAAGTTATGCTCTAAATACTAACTGTTGTGCAAGCTGGAATCCTAATCCGAATTGGATTTGGATTAGGTGCAAATTTCCTTTGATTCCTTGCTCCAATTGGACTTGAATTTAATTGGGTTCGCCTTCTTTGACTTCATCATAGCCCTTGTAAAATTAAAGTCCATTAGCTTTCTTCTTTGCACAAATCCATTTATTTAATTTCATTATCCTACAAAAGAGAAATTCACACATTAAAATTCAATTAAGCGCACAATTGATTATTCAGCATTATTCCAAAATTAACTATAAAATGCATGAATTAATTCAAAATAAGTATGATAATGCTTTTCTAATAATGATATAAATATGCAAAATTAAGCTATTATCAGAGACAAAGATGGCTTCGAATTGAATGTTCATTCTGCATGTCATATCTCAGCTTATAGCATCTACTTGTTTCAACACAATCACGGAAGATATGGTGCAACTTTGGCATTATAGATATGGACACTTGAGCTTTAAAGGCTTAAAGACTCTTTAGCAGAAGAAGATGGTGAATGGTTTACCACAGTTTAAGTCTTCCTCAAGGCTATGTAAAGCTTGTTTAGTAGGGAAGCAACAAAGGTTCTCGTTTCCAAGGAAAAGCACCTGGAGACCTTCACAAATTCTTCAATTAGTGCATGCTAATATTTGTGGACCAATCAAGCCCATCTCAAATGGCAAGAAGAGGTATTTGATTACTTTCATTGATGACTTTAGTAGAAAAACATGGGTTTATTTTTTGATGGAAAAATCATAAGCCGTAGCTATTTTTAAGAGTTTTAAGATACATGTTGAGAAGGAGACAAACTCGTTCATTAGATTGTTATGTACTGATCGAGGAGGAGAGTTTACATAACAAGAGTTCATCAATTTTTGTGATGTAAATGGCATACGAAGACAATTGACAGCTGCCTACACATCACCACAGAATGGAGTTGCAGAAAGGAAGAATAGAACTATTATGAATATGGTTCGTAGTACGATTTCCAAAAAGCAACTTCCAAAAAATTTCTGGCCTAAATCAGTCAATTGGACAGTGCATGTCTTGAATCGAAGTCCATAGTGGCAATGAAAAACAAGTCTCTAGAAGAAGCTTGGAGCAGAGTTAAGCCTTCATTTGAGCCTTTTAGAGTTTTAGGATATATCTCCCATGTTCATGTGCCTAACAGTAAAAGAACTAAGCTAGATGATAAGAGCTTGAGTTGTGTTCTGTTGGGAGTTAGTGAGGAGTCCAAGGCTTACAGGCTCTATGATCCAATTTCACAAAGAATCATAATAAGTAGGGATGTTGTATTTGAAGAAGACAAGAATTGGGATTGGGATAAGAATGGGGTGATCTTGAGGAGGAAGTAGCTATGTTTGATGACAATGAAGAGGGGAGCGAATCTGAATCTAATCCTGAAGCTAATGTAGACACAGCCAAAGAGAATTTTTCCTTAAATTCCTTGACTGAGGAAAGCTCTCCTAGCTCAAATGAAGGGAGGAATAGGAGACCACCAATCTGGATGGGAGACTATGAAACGGGAGAAGGCATTTCTAAAGAAGATAATGAAGCTAATTTGGCCATGTTTGCAACTACTGATCCTATTCACTTTAAAGATGCTATGAAGAGTGAGAAATGGGGGAGAACCATGGATTTAGAAATGGAAGCAATAAACAACAATGATACGTGGGAATTGAAGGAGTTACCTAAGGGAGCAAATAAGGTTGGAGTGAAATGGATTTATAAGACCAAGTTTAATGAAAATGGAGAAGTGGACAAATACAAGGCTAGATTTGTAGCGAAGGGGTATACTCAGCAACATGGGATAGACTATAATGAAATATTTGCACCTGTGGCACGCATGGAGACAATTCGATTGGTGTTAGCACTTGTAGCTCAAAGAGGATGGTCTATCTTCCAATTAGATGTGAAGTCTGCATTTTTACATGGTAAGTTGAATGAAGTGGTTTTTGTAGAGCAGCCTTGTGGTTATGTGCAAAAGGGAAATAAACAGAAGGTTTACAAGTTAAAGAAGGCACTTTATGGGCTTAAGCAAGCACCACGTGCTTGGTACAGCTGTATAGAGGCCTATTTCATGAAAGAAGGCTTTGAGAAGTGTGACTACGAGCATACTTTCACTACAACAAAATGTATTTTTAGCGACGAAAATTAGTGAGGAAATATTTTTCGTCGCTAAAAATACAGCTTTAGCGACGAAATATGAATTTCGTCATTAATAATGAAAAAAATTATAACATTTAGCGACAAGAATTATTTTTTGTCGCTATTGTGATCTGAAAATGGGCGCCAGCGGAGGGAAACTCTAGCGCGAGCTTAATTAATCTATAGAGACGAAATATTTCGTTGCTAAAAGTTCAAACTTTTAGTGACAAAATATTTCATCACTATAGGTATTGCTGTGGGTAGTATTAGTGACAAAAATCCTTTCGTTGCTATAAGGAAGAATTAGCAATGGAAAATAGTCGTCACTAAAAATAATAATAGTTTTGCACTTCCTTGTTTTAGCAACGAAATCATAATTCATCACTAAAAGTATGCTATAGCAACAAAATGTTAATTTCGTCTCTAAAAACATTTACAAAATCTTGGTTCTTAAGTGATGAAATTGACCTTCATCGCTAAAAACTTAAAAGCCTAATACCTGTTGTGACGAAGAGGAAGCAATAGCGATGGAAAAAATTGTCACTAAAGACTTCACTATAAATACCCCTTTCCCCTGTTTTATTTCCATCATCAGCTCCCAAATAACCTGATCGATGTCGCTCCCAAAAGAACCCAACCTAGCTCAACTCTTCACCTCCCACCAACCCTTCGACTCCTACCGACGCTTCGCCTTCCACCGACCCTTCGACTTCGTCGACTCTTCTCCAACCGACCCTTCGATGCCGAGTTTGCTCGCCACGAAGTTGAGTTTGGCTTCGCATTCCCGCCTGGCCTCCATGACGTCCTCTCTGCTAAACTGCTAGTCGGTCTTGGTTTCCCTGACTGGCATGCCACCGGCTCTCGCCTCCACCTCCATTCCTCACTTAACCTTCATATCGCCGCAATTTCTTTCAGATCGCTCGACCTTCCTTGTAACCCGTCTTTTGCTAGGAACCCGATTTTCTTTATGGACGAGAATTGGGTCTTCTCTTACGGTTTGGGATCGATGAGTTTTAGTATTTCCTACATTGTGCTTCTGCATTCTTGAGGTCGTACTCCAATTTGTGAAAGAACTTTTTATTTTTATTATTATTTGTTTTTGGATCCTTTTGGTTATTGAGAAAGTAGAGAAAAGTGAAAGAAAAAATGGAATCTTGGATTCTTGGAAAGGCCAAATTTGTTTTCGGGATTTTGGATGTGTTTTAGTTTTAGCCAAAGGTTTGGCGTTTTAGTTTTAGCCTAAGGTCTGCCATTCACACTCTCTCTTTTGAATCAGATTCACAACTTTGACTGTGTGTGTGTGTGAGTACACTTTCCCATTCACATTTTGTATATCTGTTTCCACTTTTCTCGAAAAAGAAGAAGTAATTGTTTGTAATGTAGCTGTGAAAAATTATGGCAAAGATAGATAATGTCATGTTTAGTAATTTTTTTTTTGGCCAATAATTAGCTATTTAATTACTTATTAATTATTGCTTATAGTTTTTAATATGAGTTGCTTTAGGATGATTATATATGATCCAGATTTGAGTTTGTTTTTCCATGCTGAAGATACATAATGTTGTTACTTTAATTTGTTTTTGTTTTTTTGTTTTTTGTTTTTTTTATAAGTTTTTATTGTTCTTGTTGAAACAGCAATGAGTGATTACTTATGTGTTTGCTCCAAAATAAGGGAAAGATTACTTGTTTGTTGTGTTGTGTTGTGTTGCTTGATAGATTTAATTGAAGATGTAAAACAATTGCTTGCTTTTTAGTAGAAACTTAAGGTAGTGTTTTATAGGATTTGGATTAATCTTGGACTCTATGATATAATAATAATAATGTGTGTTACCCTTTTGCAAGTTTTAGTTATATAAATGTGGAATTTTTGGTGAAAGCTTTTCTATTAATAGTTGGTATGTTGATAATGGTTGTTGAATAGGGGGAAATCTCCACTTAAACAGTGTTAATTGCACCATCTTTATGGGGAAATATTCTTGAGGCTTGGCATTTGGCAAGCAAGGAGTTATTATATTGAAGGGTTTTGTAAGAATCATAGTCGGGACACAATGCTCAACATTGAGCATCTCTTGACCTAGATTTTCAAGACTGAATTACTTATAAATTGAACTTTTCTTTTGCAGGCTAAATACACATTGTTTGCAATAACTTTGGATTTCTTTTGAAAGTTGTAAGCTTAGCTTGAGCAAAGTAAGTAAATTTTAATTAAAAGCTTATAAAACTTTATACTTGCGATGTTGGAAATTGGATTTGTGGTGGAATGTTATGTTAGAGCAACCGAGTGGCTTGCATGATGTTATAAGGTGGTTTAAATACATATTGGGAGTGTTTTTCAATTCTTGCAAATGTGAATGAGTATTGTTGATTAGATGTGATGAATAGTATTTTATTTGATTTAAATATTTGTAAAACTCTATACTTGTGATGTTGAAAATTGGTTTTCTGGTGGGTTGTTGTGTTAGAGCAAGCGGGTGACTTGCAATGGTGTTATAAGGTGGTTGAAATCATATTGGGAGTGTTTTTAGTTTCTTGCAAATGTGAATGGAACTTGTTAATTAGATGTGATGAATATTACTTTATTCTATTTCAATACTTGTAAGTATTTTACTTGTGATGTTTGTGATTGATTTTCTGGTGGGTTGTTATGTTGGAGCAAGCGGGTGGCTTGCATGGTGTTATAAGGTGGTTTAAACTAATATTGTGAGTGTTTTTCATTTTTTGCAAATGTGAATGAGTATTGTTGATTAGATATGATGAATAGTATTTTATTTGAGTTAAATACTTGTAAGCATTATAGTTGTGATGTTGGTGGGTTGTTGTGTTGGAGTAAGCGGGTGGCTTTCATGGTGTTATAAGGTGGTTGAAATTCATATTGGGTGTTTTTAGTTTCTTGCAAATGTGAATGAAACTTGTTAATTAGATGTGATGAATATTACTTTATTTGATTTCAATACTTGTAAGCATTGTACTTGTGATGTTTGTGATTGGTTTTGTGGTGGGTTGTTGTGTTGGAACAAGCAGGTGGCTTGCATGGTGTTATAAGGTGGTTGAAATTCATATTGGGAGTGTTTTTAGTTTATTACAGATGTGAATGGAACTTGTTAAGTAGATGCGATGAATATTACTTTATTCGATTTCAATACTTGTAAGCATTGTACTTATGATATTTGTGATTGGTTTTGTGGTGGGTTGTTGCGTTGGAGCAAGCGGGTGACTTGTATGGTGTTATAAGGTGGTTTAAATTTATATTGGGAGTGTTTTTAATTTTTTGTAAATGTGAATGGACCTTGTTAATTAGATGTGATGAATAGTACTTTAATTGATTTTAATACTTGTAAACACTATACTTGTGATGTTTGTGATTGGTTTTGTGGTGGGTTGTTGTGTTGGAACAAGCGGGTGGCTTACATGGTGTTATAAGGTGGTTGAAACTCATATTGGGAGTATTTGAGTGTGCAATGTATAATTTTTTAACATTGATAATGTCTAAATAGGATCTACTAGCAAAAATACCGATGGAACAACACGTGGTATAGAAGTATAGGCACTTGTTGGAAAAATTGGTAAGCTGCCAGTACATATAGCTGCAGGGTATGCTGCTCCTGTTGGGAAGAATGCATGCAAGCTTGTCAATTAAATTGGCATACAAGTGCGAAGTAATTTGTCTAGTTGCAACATGAAAAATTGGAAAAGTGTTGATGCTACTACTAGAGATGGTGTGCTTCAAAATATCGCAGTAAATTTACATTGATAACGTCTAACTCATCTTTGTTGTCACTAAGCATATTAAATTCATATAGTAATATTTTTATAATACATATACACTTCATTTTACAGGATTAGTTTGAGCTACAAGGAGATTCCAACTTGATAACGAAAACATTAAATACAAAATATGGAAGATTATTGAGTTGCAGCACCAACAAGTTGCATCAAGCTTATAAAAAGCTTGTACAATCACATGGTGTTGACTATGCAAGAAGTCACCTAGAAAAGAATACCACACTTGAGCAGTGGATTGGACTCATTGATGGGAAATGAACCAATAAGGACTGGCTGATAAATTATTTATGTGTATATTATTATTATCCAATGTTTACTATGTTAGGTTGTTAAATGATTAGCTTAATACTTAGATGAAGTAAATGTATACTATTTTATTCATGATCTAATAAATATCTTGAATGTTCTTTATTAGGAAAAATCAAGAAAGAATTCTAAAAATAGGAACAAAACTTCAGGAAAACATAGATGCGGGACAAAGGCACTTGCTGTTAGGGTTGATAAGGAGGTGCATGTTTTTTCATTTTCTTAAACCTTAGTATATTACATATTGTGATTAATTACCTCTATCTATCTAACACTCGAATATTAATTAATTAGACAAATAATAATGGCAGTCAAGTTCCTGAATTGGCAAAAATCTTCAAAGTTGTTCATTTCAATCCAAATACAAATATGTGGATACACCCTGAGGATGAAGCAACATATGTTTGTGTATCATTCCATCCCTATCATGTTTGTTAACCTATAACATATGTAGTATTAATGTTGTGATTGTTTCTTTCTTTCTCTCTTTCAAATGATAGGAAACTATTCTCAAAGTGCAAGAGGATCATTGTCAAGATCCTAATGCAATTCCCCTTACACAAGAGGAGATCTCAAATTTGGTTTTTAAGAAGTCCGGTATTGTAAAAGGACTTGGCATGAGACCTTCCTCTTCTCTAGTAACCACTGTCTCTTCTAGTTCCTCGGTGGAATATATCCATTGGCTAGAAAGTGAGATAATTAAGCTCAAAGAGGCAAGAGTTAAGGACGAAGAGGAGCGAGCTAAGCAAGAAGAAATCCAAAAGAATATTCTTAACTTTTTGAGGAGCAAGGGTTATGATGATGCTTTTACCTATGGGGATGGTTCATCTTCAAGTTAAAACACTTATTAGTTAGTACTTTATTTTAGCAATTAACCCGCATTACATGGTTTGACTACTTTTTTTTATGCATTATTTGAAACTAATTGTATTATATTACACTTGAAAATCTATATTTGCTTTCTACAACTTATACATTAGGAGTTGTGATATTAATTCAATGGTGTGGCTACTCTTAATGCATTGTTAGAAATGTTTCTTATAACATAGTTAGTATTTTTTCTTCACGGTTTTAATGTAATATTGTTTTTATATTTGTGCAGATTTCTTATCGGTGGCTTTTAGGGGATTACTTTTGGCATTACTTGAAGACATAAGAGGACATCTTCCATTGGTTCTAATTATATTATGCTACACTTTTTGTATTGTTATAAAACATCTTGAGTTATTGTATGTGTTGCAAACAATTATTGTATGGAAGGAGTTTGAATTGGACACTTGTTTTATTTTTTACGTGTGGAATGTATGGATCCTTTTTTAAAATGTGTTGTTGAAATAAATGTGTTATTCATGCATGTGAGGTTTTAATAATGTAATGACAGGTTACAGGTTGTTAATATCAAAGCCATGAAAAAAATAAAAACAGAAAATAAGTTTAGCGACAAATTTTTTCGTCACAAATATAGCAACAAAAAATTGTTTTAGCGACGACATATTTCGTCGCTAAATGTAGCAGAATTTTGTAAGAAATGGTTTTAGTGATGAAAATTTTCATCGCTATATGCGCATGGATTTTCTTAAAAATAGTTTTAGTGACAAGCTTTTTCATCACTATATGTACCCAAAAATAGTTTTAGTGACGAAATTGTTCATCACTAAATATGATTTAATAAACTAAAGTGTTTTTAGTGACGAAATATTTTCGTCACTGAATTGTGTTTTTAGCGAGGAAAACATTTAGCGACGAAACGTTTTCATCGCTAAAAGTTTTTTTTTTTTAAACAAATCGAACTTTTAGTGACGAAATATTTTGTCGCCAAGACTTTTAGCGACTGGGTTTCAATGACGAAATGAGTTTCGTAGAATTTTTTCGTCACTGAAAATACATTTTGTTGTAATTTGTTCATCAAGACAAGCAAAGAAGGCAAAGTATTAATTGTAAGTCTCTACGTTGATGATCTCATTTTTACTGGAAATGATGAATTGATGTTCGCAGAGTTTAAAAATTCCATGAAGCATGAGTTTATCATGACAGATCTTGGTAAGATGAGGTATTTCCTTGGTCTTGAAGTCTTGCAAAGACCTGATCGAGTTTTAATCAGTCAAAGGAAGAATGCTTTGGAGGTGCTGCAACGGTTTGGAATGGACAAAACTAATTTTATTCATAATCCTATTGTTCTTGGCTTTAAGCTCATGAAGGATGAAGGTGGAGTTAAGGTGGACAAGACTTACTATAAACAGATTGTGGGTAGTCTCATGTATCTGACAGCTTCTCAACCTGACATGATGTTTGTGGTAAGTCTTATTATTAGATATATGGAGAATCCTACTGAGCTTCATTTACAGGCAGCAAAAAGGGTGCTAAGATATTTGAAAGGAACAACTGGGTTTGGAATTTTCTATAAGAAGGGAGGAGATGATGAACTTGTTACGTACACTAATAGTGATTACGCTGGATATTTGGAGGGTAGAAAGAGTACTTCAGGCTATGTGTTTTTATTGAGTTTAGGACCAGTATCCTAGTCATCAAGAAAACAACCAGTAGTAAGTCTATCTACCACAGAGGCAGAGTTTATTGCTGCAGCTTCGTGTGCATGCCAAACAATATGGTTGAAAAGGGTGTTGGGAAAGCTGGCTCAGAATCAAGGCAAGTCAACTATTATTCATTGTGATAGTAGTTCTACAATTAAACTCTCAAAGAACCTAGTAATGTGGGACACGAGAATAGTTGGCTAATGTGATGACTAAACCACTCAAGTTGGATGTTTTCTTGAACCTGCGAGGGC
Source organism: Lithocarpus polystachyus (assembly GCA_033629205.1). NCBI lineage: Eukaryota > Viridiplantae > Streptophyta > Magnoliopsida > Fagales > Fagaceae > Lithocarpus > Lithocarpus polystachyus. Next base: position 18,708,294 of record CM066172.1, read on the forward strand.
TATTGGGAGTTTTTTCTAAGATGGATATAAATTGAGTGCATGTAGCATTCAGTTTAAGGGAGGAATTGTTAAGTTTTGTTTTTCTAGATGTTAGGTTGCTTTAGTGGTTTGTTACCATTCTGTTAATAAATCCCTATTGTTAAGGGTTAGTTGCTTGATTGAATTAGTCTTACCATGTTATTAGGATCTGTTAAACGTGGGCTGTTATTTTTCCTGTTTTTAAGCTTTGCTTTGTAAGGATATTATATAGCCAAGTTTGCTCTTCAATCAAAATAACATAGATTTCTCCCAAATTTCCTTATCATTTTCATAAATTTTTTTGGTTCTTAACACATACAAGGGAGCAAGACAGTTAAAGAATATGAGATGAAATTCTTAGAGCTAGTACGATATGCCCCTCATGTTGCAGAAGATGAGGCTAGTAAATGTCAAAGGTTTTTTGAGGGTTTGAGGAAAGACATTAGGTCACAAATTTTTTAATAGGCCAAAACACGAATTGACCCCTTGTGATAAATTAACCAATTAATTTAGCCAAGTGAATTAATTAAGTTAATTTTCATGCAAAGCGCATGGTAGCACAGACAAATCACCAAATAATTAAATTATGCAATGGAAAATAAATTGACACGGTAATTTGTTTATGAATGGGGAAAACTTATATGGCAAAAATCCCACCGGGCGATTTTAAGGTCACCACTCCCAAAATTCCATTATTATCACAACAAGCGGTTACAAGTAAAGGAATCCCAGTATCTTATATCAACCTACAGTTGAACCCTTACTCCAATACACAATTGGACTTGTTCTATAGTGACAATTTTTCATTTTGATACACGGCTCCCAAGTACGTGACTAACCAATTGTGTGCGGATCCCAGTATGTGACTTCAATCACTAACTAGAGAAGTATGTTGGTTGCAAAGTTCTTCAGTTCATCACATGATGAAGATCCAGAAGTTGCTTGGTCACAAAACCATGTGGTGCACATACACAGCAACTTCTTCACAAGAGAAGAACTAGGGCAAAACGTTGTCTCCGGTCACAATTTGCTTGAACAGACTTTCCTCAATGCTTTTGTAACTTGTGAACACTTTGACATCCCTTAAAATAATCATTTTATATGTCTAAGGTTAGAAGAGAGGAAGGCCCAATGACATATTCATGGATCCCAAGAAAACAGAACAGAGATTCTAATTTTCTTAAACCTCGACAGATAGGAGTTGTCGAGCATCTGTCGAGCAGGTGTCGAGCACACGGGCTAGAACAACTTGCTTAAGCTCAATAGATACAGCTGTTGAGATAGCTGTCGAGCTTTAATGAATATGCACTATTCAGCTTGTTTCTTGGACAGACTTGAATGGCTTTAACTCTTGATCTTGAAACAGGTTTCTTAAAGTATCAAACATATCTTAAATCTACCCAATTACAAGTAAAGTGCATTTTGTCAAAGGATTAGTCAATTACATAAAAGAATGACATATATTCTTAACAAGTGAAACACATATGTCCTAACATTATTCCCTCCATGTTAAGGGATTTCCCTGTGCGAATTGAACAAGCTAAGGAGGTGGAGAAAAATTGTGATCATACGCAGGTTCGTGAGTCAAAAAGAATGAGATTTGCACGTACTTTACAATGAGGAGGCCAAAATGGGAGACAACATTGTAGCGATGGTGTTAGGTTCTAAGAATTAGGAACAAATGTATTAGAACTTCAATTTATAATGTTGGCAAACCATGATCAAAACATTCTTTAAGTTGTGTCTTAGACTGGCTCAAAGTGTGGCTCTTAATGTAAAGTTGGAATCGAGTTTTATGCAGAATTCACTGTGCACTTTCTGCCTGACTCGATCGATCGAAAATTAGACTCGATCGATCGAAAGTCGTGCAGATTGATTTTTTGCAGAATTTTCCAACTCAGCCTTAGTCCATTTAATGTATAGGGTTTTATGTTTTGCCCTAAATATATAAGGGAAAACCCTAGCCACGTTTTTAGAGTTCTGAATGTTGTGTTTGTGAATCTCATTGTGAGATCTAGAGGTGTTTACCTTCACATACACTTAGGGTTTCCAAACTCAAGACTGATGTCAAGAGCTTGGTAAATCATACAGTTGCAGAATCGAAGATCTTAAAGAAATACAAGCAGGTGCCCTTGTGGATTGCTGAAGAATTCAAGAAAGAAGGAGTCCGTGGATCTCGGAGCTATCATGGGGTCGTGGTAGTAAGTTTCCTACACTTGGATAGCAATAGGATGTTAGTGGTCTAAGTCTTATTGTGTAAACTTCAATTCTTTCATAGTGAATTCAGTTTTACCTTGAGGATAGCTAGGTTAAATCCTCCCCAGGTTTTTTACCGGTTTGGTTTTTCTGGGTCATCAGATCTTTGTGTTATTTAGTTTCCGATGCTTTATTGTTTTTGATTATTTGTGTTAACCTAGACTTGTTTAAATTACCTAAGTTAATCACTTGGCTAATTCTCTAGGTTAATCTGTTGGGTTTAAGGGGTCTAAACGAACTGACAAGTGGTATCAGAGCGGGTTGCTTTTGTGTTTGATCTTTTGATCTTTTTACTGATCCTTGACCCCTGTTGTCATGGAACACGAACACTCTCTTGTTGTTCCACCTCACTTTGATGGAAACAATTATGCTTATTGGAAAATAAGGATGAAAACATTCCTGAAATCCATTGATGAGAGAGTTTGGAATTCCGTTGAGTACGGATGGGAGAAGCCCACTACTCCTGTGAGTGAGTGGCAAACTTCTCAAAAGGAGGCAGCCGCTTTCAATAGCAAAGCTATGAATGCTATTTTTAATGCTGTTTCCATGGAGGAATTTAAGAGAATCTCTAATGTTGAGGTTGCTCATACTGCTTGGAAAATCCTCCAAACTGTGCATGAAGGCACAAAGGCAGTTAAGATTAATAAGTTGCAGCAATTAACCACTAGATTTGAAAGCATTAGAATGAATGATGATGAATCTTTTGATGAGTTCTATGCTAAACTGAATGACATTGTTAATTCTGCATATAATTTGGGTGAAATCTATGATCAACCTAATATTGTTAGGAAGATTCTTAGATCTTTAACTGAGGATTTTAGACCCAAAGTGACTGCCATCACTGAGAGCAAGGATGTGGACTCCATCCCTGTTGATGAACTTGTAGGATCTCTTCAGTCCTATGAGTTGGACCTACCCAAGACAAACAAATCCAAATCAATGGCGCTTAAGTCTGTTGATGATGTTGAGGATGGTGGATTTGATGATGATCTTTCTGCTACAGAGATTGCCTATCTTGCTAAGAACTTTAGAAATTTTCTTAGGAATAATAACAGAAGGGCAAGAGGCAAGAACACTGCTGAACCTAGAAATTTTAGGAGGAATGATCTCACTAAGGTTAATAACACTGAAAAACCTAAAGAGAAAGTAGGTTAACCTTCTAATAATTCTTTGGGACAACAATGTTATGGTTGTCAAGGGTATGGTCATTTGAAATCTGAATGTCCTACATATTTGTGGTCTAAGGGTAAGGCTATGGCTGTAACCCTTAGTGATGATGAAGTTTCTGACAATGAATCCGCTAGTGATGAGGATGGAAACTTCATTGCTTTCACTGCTACTACTGTAGTTAATGAAAGCATGTCTGTTGAAGAGAACCCTTCTGATGGGGAACTCTCTGAGGATGCAGATTTACAAGAAGCCTATAATAAACTTTGCAAAGTTGCTGCAAAGGATGCCATGAATATTGATTTAGGCTTGAAGAAAATTGCTTCTTTGGAACTTGAAAAGAAAAATTTACTTGTGAAATTGTTTGATGCAAATGAGCTTTTGAATAATGTGAAAACTGAGAACATGCTTTTACTTGATAAAGCCAAATGTTTGGAATTTGAATTATCTGTTACTAGAGAACAAACTAATAGGTCTGCAAGCTCCAAACTTGATCACATACTGAGTGTTCAAAAGTCTCCCTCTGACAAAACCGGCTTAGGTTTTGAGGAAAGTATTTCTGTGCTTGAATCTTCTTCCACTAAATTTGTTCCCTCTTCTGAACCTCTTAAGAGTGAGATTGTCAAACCCTTGGTGAGTGAACCTGTCAAATCTATAGATGTTGCTCCACCTAGGAAGATTAGGGTTGATCTTCAAACTTCTCATTCTAGAGCTTATACTTCTAATAAGGGCAAGTTGCATGATAAGCCTGCATGGGTTTGTCATTTTTGTGGAAAGTCTGGACACATTCATCCAAATTGTTTTAAGCTGCAAAGCGAGCAAGTAAACCTAAAGTACCTGTACCCCAAGCACATGATCCAATGGTACTTATTGGTGAATTGGTAAAGGTGTTAAACCTTTATTCCAATCCTGGAGTTGTTCAGAATTCTAATGTGAATCATAACTCCAATGCAAGAATTGCATCTAAAAAGTTTTGGATGCAAAAGGCTCAACCTAATTGAGTCTGTCTGACATGGTCCTTGTGCTTCATTGCTCTACCTTTTGTGACCTTTGTTTCTAGGATTTGCATTGCATAACATTCATGCATTTCATTCTAGGATGTGTGTTTCTTTAAAAAAAAAAAAAAAATTTGCAAATTGTGTTTTTGCTATTTTTCTTTGAATCTGAAGACAAGGTTGGTCAATCAAATTTTGCATAACATGTTTATGTACCTTGTTTAGCTTTGATGCACTTATGGCGATTGCACTTTACTAGCTAAAGTTTTGTTGTGCATGTTGTGTGGGAAGATGCTATATTTGTTGATCACATGATCTTGATCTTGAAGTCTCATGTCTTTGATTGTCGGACTTGTTCTTATTGAGAAAGGCATAAATAACCATCTCACCACTCTTTATTAGCCAATCATGAACACCTTAGTGCATATCGTAAGATTTTGTGCTCGAGAAAGTGTAGCACATGCACAAAAAGAACATAAAGTGTAGCCTCTATTAAAATTGGTGTGTACATTATTGGGCTATAATAATCTCACAAATTCAAATAAAATTGGTGTGTACATTATCCCGGCTATATTATTAAGTTTCTAATCAATTAAATTGAATAATGAGGCAAATCAAGAAACTTACATGATTGCAAGCTTTTATTCTAGGAGATGTGAGAGTTATATGATGTAACTCTTTAAGTAATAGTCTCTTTCAATTTCATGTGATGGATTTTGTAGAAATTGTGATTAATCAATATATGCATATCACCTCACATGTTTCTCTTGCTTATGCTAGTTGCACACACTACACAAGTTATTCTTTGCTAAACTGTGTACATGTTATTGTGTGTGTTTTTGGCCTGACCAACCGAGTTTGAATATTTCTAGAAATTGATGCAAAACATGTTTGCCTGTCTAAATGGTTGAGAGATATTGAGAGATAATCTTACATTTAGAGATCTGGGTTGAAAACATGGGTTTTTGAAAAAAAAAACATCTCATCTCATACTCATGCATTCTTTTCATAAAATTTAATGCTTTGAGGAGATTTTGAGCTAATTTGTTTCAATTTTCAAAAAATTCATTTTTCCAGACTTTCGATCGATCGAGTCTGTTTTTCGATCGATCAAAAATGTTTTTAAAATCTCAGAAAACTCTCTGTGTGTTTCGATCAGTTCTCGATTGATACTAGATCAATCAAAGGATTTTCGACCGATCGAATCTGTTTTTCGATCGATCGAAAATCGGGCTTAAAGTTTTTAAAAGGACTTTTCTCACGTGGATTCTTTACTTTTCAAAAGTTTTTCAAACCTTTTTGTCTCCTCACCAACCGGTCAAAGAATTTTTTGCTATTTTTGGCATTTTCCTCAAATCTTTTTGCATAATCTCTCTCTCCCAAGACCGGTAAGACATTTTTACCCTCTCTTTTGTTTTTATTTTCATGTTTCATGCATTATTTTCATGCATTTTAGGCTATTTTCGGCATTTTTGTTTATGGTATTTTTGGGAGTGATTTTGTTTCTTTTTCTTTCAAATGAATCATGGGTTTTTGTGGGGACACCTTATCTAAGCACTACATGTGGTTTAATTTGATTAGTTTGGTGCTTTGTGAGAAATTTGAAAACCTAGGGCTTGAAATTGATAAAATTGGGGTTTTTGTTCAATTTGATTGAAATTGATGAAATTGGCTTGTTGGATTGATTAATTTGATCATTATATTGTGTCAATTAACTGTTATGATGATCAATTTATCAATTTGCTGTGTTTTGAAAACTTAGGTTTTTCAAATTGGGTATTTTTTGATAAAAATTACTTGCTCAAACCAATTTTGTTAATTTGGATTATATTTGAACTTGTCACTGCATTAGTTCATGCATCATTTGCATATTTTGTTCATGCATCATATAGATTTGATTTTTTTTTCTCTATATTTTTTATGCTGTGCTAACTTGCAGTCTGCCCTTGGTATTTTTTTTTGCTCTTCTCTTTCAATGTCTCTCCTTTCTTTCCTTAGCACCATGCCTAGGAAAACTAGAGCCCATAGGACTTCTGACCCTTCACCTTCTTTTGATAGTGATCGGTTTCCTAGTGAGTCAAACCAAGTGACCTATGAGACCCTGAACCTTAGGCGTCATATCTGGGCTGAGCGTAGGGTCATATTAGATGAGGTAGATCCTGAGGTGAGACGTAACTTTGAGCGTCGGGGTTGGTTATCTTTGCTCGAGTATGAGCATTCTCCTCCTCCTGCTACCCTGATTAGAGAGTTCTATTCGAACCTCTCTATCCACATCTATGATACCAACACCTTAGTTAAGGTTTAATTACGAGGTGTAGAATATCACATTACCCCTACGGTTATGTCAGATGCTCTTGGGGTGCCCATTGTTGACCATCCTGTTTTTCCTTATGAGGAGTCTCCACCTCTTGATGACGTATTGTCATACATCATTGGATCTTCTATCCAGTGGGGTTCTGATCCTCGGATCACTTCAGCTGAGCTTTCCGAGCTTCATTACCTTTTCTTTAGGATAGCGTGTCATTCTTTGTGGCCTATTTCTCATGTCCACACCATCCCTCTTGAGCGATGTGTGTTTTTGTACGCGCTTGTTACTGATGCTCCTATCAGTTTTCCTCATCTGTTCCTTCGTTCTTTGAACGAGGTTCATCGGTCTAGTTCTACGGCTCATAAGTTATTCTTTCCCATTTTTATTCATAGGATTCTCCTTTTTCTTGGTTTAGGTGATTTTCCTGCGTCTGAGCCTGTTCATGTTATTACTCTTATAGGTGCTACCTTTTTGAGGCAAAGGGCTGCTCAACTTCGAGCTAGCTCTAAGCGTCCTCGGGTAGAGCCTTCCGGTGTCACTCCACCCCCTTCTTCTTCTACAGAAACTCCTGCAGTTAGGACGTCTTCTGGTCCTGCTGTTGCTGCTACTGCTGATGTTCCTCCACCGTTTGATGATGTTTCTGATCTTCGTCGGACTCTTGATACTGTCGTGACTGTTCAGGCGGCTCATGGTCAGCTTCTGGTGGACATCCTTGATGAGCTACGTGCATTGCGAGCAGATTTGGCGAGTTCTCGTCATTCTCCTCCACCTCCTTTTGATGATGAGTGAGTGCCCTTTGGCAATTCGTCACAAAAAGGGGGAGTGCATTCTATTGTGTAGTTCATATGTATCTAGGAGATTTTTGTGGAGATTTTCATTTTAGGGGGAGTTTTGTACTTAGTAGTGATACTGCGGAGCTTGTGGAGTTATTAGATTGTATCTAGGCGCTTCACTGTGTATTTACCTTTTTAGCTCTTGATTAGGAGATATTTTTGAGATACATTTTGAGGTATATGTTTCTTGATTCACTATGCTACTCTGCTTATTGATTTATATTTATGATGTTATTCATGATATATGTTTTTATTTTGTGTCATGTGAAATCAAGAAGTTATTTTTATATATTTCCTGTTTTTTTTTCCACACATGCGTTTATGTGTTTGTTAAGTGTTACAGGAATATACAGGTTGATTCAGTCGTGCTGCTGTCTACTTTGCAACTGTTAGATAGTAGTTAGGTTGAATTGTTTAAGTGGCTTTTTATTTTGTAATGGGCTATTTCGTTTTGTAAACTTTGAGCTTTTTGTTATGTCTGTATTTTGTCATGGATTGCCAAAGGGGGAGTTTGTTAGGTTCTAAGAATTAGGAACTAATGTATTAGAACTTCAATTTGTAATGTTGGCAAACCATGATCAAAACATTCTTTAAGTTGTGTGTTAGACTTGCTCAAAGTGTGGCTCTTAATGTAAAGTTGGAATCAAGTTTTATGCAGAATTCACTGTGCACTTTCTGCCTGACTCGATCGATCGAAAATTAGACTCGATCGATCGAAAGTCGTGCAGATTGATTTTCTGCAGAATTTTCCAACTCAGCCCTAGTCCATTTAATGTATAGGGTTTTATGTTTTGCCCTAAGTATATAAGGGAAAATCATAGCCACGTTTTTAGAGTTCTGAATGCTGTGTTTGTGAATCTCATTGTGAGATCTAGAGGTGTTTACCTTCACATACACTTAGGGTTTCCAAACTCAAGACTGATGTCAAGAGCTTGGTAAATCATACAGTTGCAGAATCGAAGATCTTAAAGAAATACAAGCAGGTGCGCTTGTGGATTGCTGAAGAATTTAAGAAAGAAGGAGTCCGTGGATCTCGGAGCTATCATGGGGTCGTGGTAGTAAGTTTCCTACACTTGGGTAGCAATAGGATGTTAGTGGTCTAAGTCTTATTGTGTAAACTTCAATTCTTTCATAGTGAATTCAGTTTTACCTTGAGGATAGCTAGGTTAAATCCTCCCCAGGTTTTTTACCGGTTTGGTTTTCCTGGGTCATCAGATCTTTGTGTTATTTATTTTCCGCTGCTTTATTGTTTTTGATTATTTGTGTTAACCTAGACTTGTTTAAATTACCTAAGTTAATTACTTGGCTAATTCTCTAGGTTAATCTGTTGGGTTTAAGGGGTCTAAACGAACTGACAGATTGGATCTGCTGAGCGGTGACAAACACTTGTCACATTTGTAAAAGAGCCCACCCCTGCAATGTCTTTTATACATACAGTACACACATCTTTTTTTTTTTAATTATTATTATTACATTAGCACACATAAATGTCTCTTGATTACAAGAGCTTGTTCAGTGTGGTCAAATTAACCTTTTTGTTGGGCACCAAAACTTTTAGGGATTGGCTTAAACGTAAGCGGACCAAGCAAAAGAGAGCATGTAAGCAATAGAACAAGTAACAAAGCTGGGTTATCCCTTCTTAGCAGCAGTTTATTTGTATTTGTATATACATCTTATCATTTGATAGCTATTTGATTTGTATATATCTTATCCCTTAGATAGCTACTTGATCGCTATTTACCTCTGATCTCTTTGTATCAATTTGATACTTTCATATATTTAGTTTAATATAAGATGTTACATGTTCTTAAATATTGGTTAATAGAAAAGTAAGTTTTTTAATTAATTCTAACTTTGATAGGCAAGCAGAGGTTATATGTACAAGGAATTTGGTTATCTCTATACCTATTAAAAAGACATTCAGCTACCTCATCACATATACTTAATAGTTAAAAAGAAAAGAGGGTCAAGAGAGAGAAACCTTTCCTTAGTTTCTTATAAGTATTAAGTGCCTTTTATAATAAGACTTGATCTTAAGAAAATTTCAGTAATGGATCAAGTTAAGCTTCACAATTATTTTGTATGGTTGTGAAATCATGATAATTCAATATCCTAGAATTTTAGTTGTTTATAATCTAACAACAATAAGAAAATATTTATATGTAGTATTAGAGCTTGAATATTAGAATTATCATGTTTTTCAATTAAAAGATTTATAAACAATTTTAGTTTCCATTATCACGGATCAAGTTTGGATAATATGAACTTTGTTTCCATTAGTTAACAACTTTGGGTCATTACAAATTTTTACGATATTTGGTTCTAGTTTGTTTAATTGTTTCTTTAAAGATTAACAACTTTAATGTTTAATGCTAAAAACCCAAATCTTAAAACTGTGAATATAATATCATCTAGCACTCATAAATGGTTATGGTATATATTAAACTCTTTTATACTTTGAAATTGTTAGCTATTGTTCATTATTAATTTTTTCGCCTTATGTTCACCCTTTTACATGTAATGAATATTGAATTGCTAAAATTAGTTTATTTAATGCAATAAGAAACTACTAATATTATCAAGAATATAAGTTACTGTTCTATCACAATATTTCATTGAGTGTCTACTATGAAAGAAGGGACCCATTTGTTTTAATGTAAACATGTATGGCCAAAAAATTTATATTTGTATTTTTGTAATGTATCCCATTAATTTAATAGAAGTACTTTTACTGTATCAAAAAAAAAAAAATAGAAGTACTTTTACATATTTGTGGAATTTGTACTTCTCTGTCTGGTGAACTAGGCAGAGACAGATTGACTAGTGCAATGGATTCCATCAAATAACTCAAAAAAAAAAAAAATGGCAGATCAATCCTTAATGTGACCAGAATTGGTAACATCATTTAAACAAAGAGAGAAGGAGTGGACTTCATAGGAAAGTTCTTCACAACTACTGATCCACTGTTTCAAGTGGTGGCTCCAGGAATTTTTCTTAGAGTGTTCCTTAAGAAACATAAATTACACAATCTAATAAAAAGAGAAATTTATATATTGACAACAACAACAATCAAAAAACGCGCAAATACATAAAGTTTACAATTGCCTTCTACGAGTTTTCATATTTTGAAATTGTTGCATGATATTCTCATTATCAATGCTACAAGCTACATCTTGTTTAATATACACAACCAAGCAATCATTCGTCCACTGATCTCCCATTTGATTGCACAGTTCATTTTTTATATACTTCATTTCTAAAAAACTTCTTTCTACTGTTGTAGTAGGGACAGGAAGGGTCAAAACTAACTATAATGTATTGGTTAATTAAATTATTAATTATTGGTGTTTAGTTGCTTCATTAATTTTTTGTTTTTTTTTACTAACTACTAGCAGTCTAGCACACACCCAACTATGCATTAGCATACACTGTATTCTTATTAACGATGTGTTTGTGAGTAATGTAAATAATTGTGATCAATTTTTGCGTTGAAAAAGAAGTAAGGAACCAACGTTAAAAATTGACCCATTAACATATCAATCTAGCTGGAAACATGGCCACCATATGATTAAACTTCCATTCTTACATGGCACAATCAAACAACATCAGCACAATTAGTACCTTCTAGAGCCAGCAATTTGCCTCTCTCTATGTGAATTCCCAATGATAACATCAATCAAAGCAAAGCAAAGAACTTTAACCGAACACTAAAAAAAATGACACAACAACAAAACCAAAATATGGTATTTATGCTTTGTTCCAGAGCTAGAGCAACCTCGTCCTTCTCCATCCTCCTCTCTTCCTCAACACTACGACGCCGTTTACCCCTAGTCAGTGCTACGTTTTGCGTGCTCAGCTTTGGCCTCTCCAATCTCTGCCTCTCCTCTTCTCTCAAAACGGGTTATGCTCAGTCTCTCCCTTAGTCCCTTTTGTCCCTCTCTTAAGGTAACCCAACCCACCACCACCACCATTTTTCTATTATGGGTTTTAACTTTTATATAGTTTTGCTTCAAAATCAGGCCGCAGCAGCACGTCGAGGTGAGGAAGGATTCGAGGCCAAGTGTCGGCTTTATAAGCACTGATCAAATCGGACTGATCTCCAATGCCCGATCCAAGCTCTGTTGCTTGAGTTTCAGGTGGAGGCGGTGCCGATGTGCTTGATGATGAGGTTTCAAGCAGAGGAGTAAGGCGTTGTCATTGATGAGGTTTTTTTTTCTTTAGGTTAGGTAAGGTTTCTGATTTTAGGTTTTGCTTTAGCTTTACCATTTGATGATTGATGAATTGGCGGACGCGTATTCGTATTGGGTTTTGGTGTTTTTTTTTTTTTTTTTTTTTGAGAGAATTAGTTAGTTAAGTTAGGACATGGAAAATCTAGTGTACTAATAGGTCTAATATCACTAATGGTATACTAACAAAATGGCCTAAGTCTTGTTAGTCCAGCGAAAGCTTTAAACCTATATTGATTTAAAAATCTGGTTGGGGCTGGTTTTATTTAGGATTGATGTTGGGCTTTTTTTTTTTTTTTGGGCTTGCTCTGTTACAATTTTTTTTTTTTTTAGATTTTAGTTCAAAATTTGTTTGGCATAAAAATTGTGAGGGTGTTCTTGATTTTGCTTAAGGGTGTTCCTATTTTTTTTTTTTACGGTTAAGCAAGTAAAAAAAATTAAATTATTATATATATATATATATATATATATTTTCAAGTCAGGGTTTTCCTGGGAACACCCTAACCTCAATGTGGCGCCGCCACTAGCTAAGTAAAACTCTTGTCTGACTGACTAACTTCTAGGAAGAAATTCTCAAAGTCATGACTCAATAAACACTTCGTAGATATTAGTCTTTACTTAATTATAGAGTCATTTTGATGTTTTCTATCTCAGTGTCACTTATTCTGAGATGTAATGTGACAATCTTGTAATCTATTTCTAAAGCCCTAATCTACCTCTTCATTGCCATGGTCTAAGCTTTGACTAATACTTAGTAAATATATAAAAGTATTGTAGTTTTTTTATTTATTTTATTGGGTGAGTATAACTATTTAATGGTTGACTAAATGTTACTAGGCATTTAGTCTTATCATAATTTCCTTATGATAAAATTTATCCGCCATTTATTTATCTTTCTCTTAATCTTGCATTATAATCTAAATGCTATTTTTTATTATTAATATTATTATTACGTTGTTTAAATATTATATATGATAACAGTAATTAATAGTACTAAAATTCTAAAAACACTATTAGATCATATTCAAACCTTAGAACCACAATATTTACTCTTGAGAGCTGGCATATATTGAGTAATATTAATCTATCAATATTTTTTTAACATTCTATTAAATTGCAAAAATTTAATATAATTTGGAACTAGTTTGAGATTTATATTTTACAATAAATTCAAATTTAAAACAGGTATTCTCAACCAAACTTATTTTTTTTTACTTTTAAGTAAGTACATCAAAATAAACTAAAGTGAATCATGGTAGACTGAATGGACCAGAGTGAACTAAAATGGATTAAAGTCAACCAAATTTATTGAAGTGGACTGAATAGACCAAATGGACTAAAATTAACCAAATTGAACTAAAGTTGACCAAATCGACCAAGCATAATCAAATTGACTAAATTGGACCAAAATCGACTGAAATGCAACACTAGCAATGAAATCACAATGGAGAAATTACACAAACACACACACACACACACACACACACACACACACACACACACACACACACACACACACACACACAACTATATATATAATAATAGGTAAAGTAGAGAGAAAATCCATCTAGTCCATACTCATCGTACTTCACCTCTGCCTATGTAAACACCTTTTTAACTGCCCAAGACACACTACTGACGCTTCGGCATACGAGACGTGCCTCCATTAAATTTTTATGGCTCCTTGTCCCCCCACGTTCTACGACATGATGCGAATCCAACGGCTGAGGATTTTGCCAGAAACAGGGCGGGAATTTTCCTGCTTGTAGCTATCCTTGTGATATAAATACTGCCTAAATCAATCATTCTTTTCACTTTAGCATTCACTTCACTCTCAAGCTCATATATTGAAACTGCGAACTTACCCAACTCACCCGTGCCCTCACACCTACTAAAAGCTTGTCTGAGGACACTTTTCTTTTTTCTGTAAGTCTTCCTAAATCTTTTCACTCTAATTTTCCATATACTTTTTTCTTCTTTGTATTTGTTCCTCCTCAGCTCTTCTTCCTTCTTATCATCCTCTTAGTACCCCCAACTCTCTCTTAGAAATGGGTAGATTCAAAAGTTTGGTAGACTCCAAAGAGGGAATAGAGAGCTTTAGAGCTCAGTATGGGATCCCACCAAGAGCGTTTATTAGGAACTGTAAGGAGGGAAAGTGGCACGAGAAAAGGCAGGAGGGAGAGGTGGTAATCCCAATGATTTCCTTTATAGAGGGTGGAATAAGAATTCCCATGGGCATCGTAACCAGAGATTACCTTAGGGCTCATAGGTTAGCTCCTACCTAGTGTGTCCCAAACATGTTTAGGATTTTAGGGTGTGTAGACGCCCTTAATGAAAAGATGGGTTTAGGGCTTACTTACCATGATGTCAACTGGGTTTACAACCTCTACCATCTAAAAGGGCAGGGGTATTACCTAAAGTCTAGGTATCCCGAGATTAGGCTCATTCAATGCCTTCCCGACTCCAACAAAGGCTTAAATAAGGATTTCTTGATCGTGTCAGGGGAATGGCACGATGGCCTCCCCTGCCCGACGAGAGAGGGGCAGCTAGGTGGGGTTTTAGGTTTAGGATGACTATTTTAAAGTTCCACCTTTTCTCTTGATTTGTTCCATTTTTACTTATGACACAAACTTTTTTTTTCCTGATGGTTTTGCAGATAGAAACGTCATTGATCCAAACTTCAATCTAGTCAATAAGGAGAGTCAAGATAAAATACTCCGGGCCGAGGTTTTTGTACACGAGGACTGCCAACTGCGAGCTGCCCACCTAATCCTAGGGTACAAGCCGATCTCATCTGGTTTTCAGGCACCAAAGTGCAGATTAAAGCCAAAGACCCCCGTCTACACCGCATAAGTGTCACCACCCCAGGTTTTCTCCTTACCAGCCCCATCCTAGAAGGAGTTCTCACTACTAGCCCTATTTTCGAAGGCATACCCAAGGCAAAGTTGCCATTTCAACGAGTTGCCAAGGAGGAAGCCATACCATCATAACCCGCCATCAAGGAGGAGGAAAAGGTAGTTGACATCTCTAAATCCAAAGATGATTTTAAAGTATTCAACCACCTCTCATCTCCAGAAGTTCCTACTGAGGGTTCTAGCTACTCCCCACCTAGGACCAACCTCTTGAAGGTGATGAAGTCCCAAGTTAGGGGAAAGGCGCCAGAGGAAGCCGCTCAAACTGAACTCCCCCCCTCTTCCCACTCCTCATTACCCCAACAAGAGATTACTGGAAAAAAAGAGGAAACGAGAACAAAAGGGGAAAGAGATGATGGAAGAGGGCCGAGGTGCCCTCCCCCATGAGATGGAGCCTTAAAAAAGGGCCAAGATAGCTAAGACCGGCCAGACAAAGCCCTTGGGAGATGGGTTGCACAGAGATAAGGGATGAGATCTTCACACTAGGGTTCCAAACTGGAACCCCCCCTTTGGTGCTAGATGGGTCCCCTTTCCCTACCAACTCATTAATTTGGGACTTCCAAAAAGGTAAAATCGAGTATGTAGCAAATGCTGTAGAACAAGCTTTGTTACTACTCAAGGACATGGTCAACTTGAGGACCATAAAGAAACACGAAGTGTTTCCAAGTTAAAAAAAAGACCTCGCCATGGTAAGCCTTTTAAACTAACTTTTTTTTTAAAGTTATATATATATATATATATATATAAACCACTAGGTTCCTTTGCAGGCTGTTCAAACTTCAAGCCACTTTCAAAGCCGAGGAGTTGGTGGATGCCTCCCACCGACAAATGAAGGATGAGGAGGGCAGAAGAGTTGCTGCTGTTGAGGCTTTCAAGGTGGCCCAAAAAAGATTAAAAAAGGTTGATGCCAAGCTCATCGAGTCAAAAAGGGGCAAAATGAGCACCGAGGCAGCAATGGACAATGTAGAGAGGCAGGCGAAGACTCAGCGCAAGCAACTCCGCCTGGCCGAGGACAAGCTCACTGCTGCCAAGGAGCAAATCAATTGCTGAAGATGAAGCTGAAGGATGCTGAGTAGGCCAAGGATCAGGCCAAACAAGAAGGCTACGAATTGGGGGTAGCCGAGACCAAGGAATCCCTTAGGGCCGAGGTCTCGAGGGTGTGCAGAGTATAATATTCCCAAGAGTGGAATGAGGCTCTTAAATGGGCAGGGGATAAGGCCTCCTCAGCACTTAGGAGGGCAAAAAATGTGTACTACCCCTCTGCAATTGGGGCACCAAGCTCTTTGGCCTCCCCAAATGATGCAGCCCGCAATGTTGCAAGCCCTATTGAAGAGGCTTCATCTAAGGACCTTCTTTAATCCAACAGTCCTGAAGAAGTAACAGAGCAGGCCAGTTAAGCTAACAGAGTGAAAGAAGTCCCCCAGGAGGTTGCTACCGAGATTACCAAGCCCTCGGACATGCCCAAAGATTCTTCCAAGGGTAGGTTCTCAAAACATGGAGTTGGTTTTTGCAACTTTCCCCATCCCTGCCAAGGAAGACCCCAAGGGTAAAGATGCTGCATCCTCAGTTAACATGGAGTTGGTTTTTGCAACTTTCCACATCCCTGCCAAGGAAGACCCCAAGGGTAAAGATGCTGCATGCTCAAGTCAATGATAATTACAAGCTTTCTTTTGTACCTGTAATGTTTGTAGTGATGTTAACATAATTTCTGTAATATCCAATATTTAACCACTTCGAAGATGAGATATGATATCATTTGATCATTAGCATAAGGGGCAGCATAGTTACTGCACCTCACATAATTGACAGCAGAACAAATTAAACCTACTAAGTTTATAATCTCAACCAATTGTAGCTTAAACTTCAAAGACATACATGATGATAAAGCGTCTATTTATACCAGATTTCCCTTGTTTCTCCACTCATTAGTAAGTCTAAGAAACTGGGGATGAGAATCAATGTTCAAACCAGATTATGGACATACTTTCAAATGCTTTAAGTGATGCTCATGAATGTTCATTTGATCATGTTATTATAACATTGATATTTACCACTTAGCATGGCCGATTCAACTTGATACATGGATTAAAAAAACATCAAATATGAACTTACCAAATGTATGTGGTTCGAGGAACCATGTATATTTAGGGTTCTACTTAACACTTAGAAAAATGATTGAAAGATATCAATTTACCCTAGGTATGTGGCTCAAGGAGTCAGACATGACCAAGGTTTTGTTCGATACTTAAATAGATGTCAGGATGTATTAATTTACCCAAAAGCATCTGATCCGAGGAGCCAGGCATAGCTAAGGTTTTGTTTAACACTTAGAAAAATGATTGAAAGATATCAATTTACCCAAGGTATGTGGTCCAAGGAGCCAGACATGACCAAGGTTCTGTTTGATACTTAAATAGAGGTCAAGAAGTATTAATTTACCCAAAGCATGTGGTCGAAGGAGTCAGGCATAGCTAAGGTTCTGTTTAACACTTAGAAAAATGATTGAATGATATCAATTTACCAAAGGTATGTGGTCCGAGGAGCCAAGCATGACCAAGGTTCTATTTGATACTTAAATAGATGTTAGGAAGTATTAATTTACCTAAAGCATGTGGTTCGAGGAGTTACGCATAGCTAAGGTTCTGTATAACACTTAGAAAAATGATTGAAAGATATCAATTTACCCAAGGTATGTAGTCCGAGGAGCCAAGCATGACCAAGGTTCTATTTGATACATAAATAGATGTCAGAAAGTATTAATTTACCCAAAGTATGTGGTTCGAGGAGCTACGCATAGCTAATGTTCTATTTAACACTTAGAAAAATGATTGAAAGATATCAATTTACCCAAGGTATGTGGTCTGAGGAGCCAAGCATGACCAAGGTTCTGTTTGATACTTAAAAAGATGTCAGGAAGTATTAATTTACCCAAATCATGTGGTTTGAAGAGCCAGGAATAGCTAAGGTTTTGTTTAACACTTAGAAAAATGATTGAAAGATATCAATTTACCCTATGTGGTCCAAGGAGCCAAACATGACCAAGGTTCTGTTTGATACTTAAATAGTTGTCAAGAAATATTAATTTACCCAAAGCATATGGTCCAAGGAGCTAGGCATAGCTAAGGTTCTGCTTATCACTTAGAAAAATGATTGAATGTGGTCCGAGGAGCCAGGCATGACCAATGTTTTGTTTGATACTTAAATAGATGTTAGGAAGTATGCCACGCAATATAATAAATCCAAATATGCCAAAGAAAGCTTTCATTAATAATAATACCTTCTTAGGTTATTTACATTCTAGGGGCATGGCATAGTCTTTTCCTCCAGATCTTTAAGATAATATGCACCTATTCTAGCCACTAATGTGAAACGATATAGCTCTTCCCAGTTGGGTCCCAATTTTCCCCATGCGGGGTTCTTTGCGGCTACTAAAACCTTTCTTAAGACCAAGTCTCCAGGTGCCAGTTGCCTTAGCTTTACATTGGCATCATACCCTTGCTTGAGCTTGTATTGATAGCAGGCCAATTGGACCATGGCATTTTCTCTTCGTTCTTCAATTAAGTCTAAGCTCTTTTCCAATAGCCCATCATTGCTGCTCAGAGTGAAAGAACTTATTCTCAGCATGGGGAATCTAGTCTCTAGAGGAATAACAGCCTCGGCCCCCATAAGTCATTGAAAAGGGTGTCTCCCCGGTGGACCTACAAGGTGTAGTCCAATATGTCCACAAGACGTGTGACAACTCTTCCACCCATTTTCCTTTCGCATCATCTAGTCTTTCCTTGAGTCCACTTTCTATGACCTTATTGACTGCTTCAGCCTGTCCATTCTCTTATGGATATGTTGGGGTGGAATATCTATTTGTTATGCCTAAGTCACAGTAATACCTCCTAAATACTTTACTGTCAAACTGAAGTCCATTGTCCGAGATGAGTGTATGAGGGATTCCAAACTGAGCGACAATATTCTTCCAAAAAAATTTATTGGCATCCACATCCCTGATATTTGCCAATGGTTCAGCTTCAACCCACTTGGTGAAGTAATCCGTGCCGACCAACAAATATCTCTTATTCCCTGCTGTCATGGGGAAATGACCTACAATGTCCAAGCCCTATTAAGCAAAAGGCCAAGGGCTGGACAAAGGATTAAGGACTCCTCTTGGTTGGTGAATGTTTGGTGCAAATCTCTAGCATTGATCGTACTTCTTCAAGTACTCTTGTGTTTCCCTTTGCATGTTTGGCCACCAATACCCTTGAGCGAGGGCTCTGTAAGACAAAGATCTACCCCCTGTGTGGCTTCCACAAATCCCTTCATGTAATTCCTCCAGGAATAGCTATTTATCTTCAGGGTGTATGCACAACAAATATGGTCCAGAAGAGAGTGTTTATACAACTTTTGGTCCTCAGACAGCCAAAACCGAGGAGCCTTCCTCCGTACCTTTTCGACCTCAGACTTACTCTTAGGCAAGACATCTTTCTTAAGGAATAGCACAATAAAGTCCATCCAGCTAGATCCCACCCTTATTTGATGAACATGAACCCCATCTCCCCTACTTTGGTTAGTTTACAAAAGTTTTCCACCAGGATCACCCGAGGTAAATTTTGTGCCGAGGATGTTGCCAATGTGGCAAGGGAGTCAACATGTGTATTTCTACTTCTAGGGTTCTGTGACAAATTATAATATTCAAATCCAGACTGTAAGTGTCTAACCTGGTTCAATTATTCCTGCATTCTGAGATCTCTAGCTTCCAACTTTCCTTAAACTTGGCCTACAACCAGCCTTGAATCAGAGAATATTTCCATTGCTTTTCCACCCATTTTATGAACCATGGCCATCCCTACCAGTAGAGCTTTATATTCAGCTTCATTGTTTGTGGCCGAGAAGCCTAATCTTAGGGATTTTTCAATTGTAATCCTCTCGGGAGACATCAAAACTAGCCCTATTCCAGATCCTTTGTGGTTCACCGCACTATTAATGTATACCTTCCAAGACAAAGGTTCTTGGAAAGACATTACACCAACTGATTTTTCATCCATGTTCTGCTTCTTCATCCATGTTCTGCTTCTCTACTCTCTCTTTTAATGGTGTTTCAGCAAACTCAGCCACCAAATCGGTGACGACCTGACCCTTAACAAAGGTGTAAGGCATATACTTGATATCAAAAGCCCCTAGGATCATTCCCAACTTTGCAATCCTCCCTGTGTAATCAACGCTCAGAAGTAGAGATCTGAGCGGGAGCTGGGTTAAGACGACAACCGTGTGTGATTGGAAATAGTGAGGGACCCTACGCGTAGCATACATCACTACCAGAATGGCCTTCTCCAATGGTAGGTAACGGACCTCGGCCTCTTGTAGTGACTTGCTCACATAATAAACTACCCTCTGTACACCACTATCAACCCGTACCAACACCAAGCTCATCGCGTGGGAGGCCACTGCAATGTAAGCAAATAAAACCTCGTCAACCTCGGGTCTGGACATAATGGGTGGCCGAGAAAGATTCTCTTTTAACTGCTTGAAAGCCAGGGCACACTCCTCGGTCCATTCAAATCCCTTCTATTTGCTCAACAACTAAAAGAAAGGTCTACACCTGTCTACTGACTGAGAGATGAATCGGTTTAGAGCAGCGGTTATCCCTGTTAGCTTTTGGACCTTTTTGGGATTCCGAGGTGGCTGTATACTGTTGATTGCTTTAATCTGGTCAGGGTTAACTTCAATTCTGTGGTGTGTAACTATGTACCACAAGAACTTTCTTGATCCAACACCAAAAGAACACTTAAAAGCATTAAGGCGCAGCTTGTGTTTCCTTAATATCCCAAAGATATTCTCGAGGTCATTAACTTGCTCGGATTCTGCCTTACTCTTTACCACCATATCATCTATATAAATCTCGATATTTTTTCCTAACTGTGGCTCAAACATCCTAATCATCATCCTCTGGTAGGTAGCCCTTGCATTCTTTAAACCAAAAGGCATCATCTTGTAATGGTAATTCCCAATAGGAGTAACAAAAGCTATCCTCTCTTGATCGTCCAAAGCCAAAGGTATCTGGTGGTAGCCTTAAAAAGCGTCCAAAAAGCTCATTTGAGGATGACCTACAGCGGCATCCACTAACTGGTCAATCCGAGGCATGGGGAAAGGTTCTTTTGGGCAGGCCTTGTTTAGTATTTGAGGATGACCTACCCACCACTTTTCATTCTTCTTCTTCACTTCCACAGTATTGGCCAACCATTCAGGGTAGAACACTTCTTTAATAGCCTCGGCTTGCTTAAGCTTCATCACCACATCTTTGACAGCGTCAGAATAATCCTTAGATGAGTGCCAATGTGGTTGCTTCCTGGCAGTAACAAATGGATTGACGTTCAAATGATGGCAGATGAAGCTCGGATCCACCCTTAGAGCTTCGTAAGCATTCCAAGCGAACACATCAACATTCCTCTTGAGGCGATACTTGAGCCCCAACTTGAAAAAAATTCACTGGGTCATCACCTATAGCAAATTTCTCTAAATCCTTACATTTAGCCTCTTTGGCTGGCCCATTGACAGGTAACACCAGAGACTTTGACTGCTATAAGCCTTCCTCAACAGAGGCCGAGGACTCAGCTACAGGCTAATGCATAATTGCTGCCACGAGACATTGCCTAACCATGGACTAACTCCCTACAAGCTCCTCAATCTGGTCTCCTGTTGGATACTTCACTTTCAAATGCAAAGTTGAAGAAATGGCCCTTAAGGCATGAAGCCAGGGTCTTTCCATAATCGCCGTGTAGGGAGAATATGCATCCATCACAATGAAGTCCACTTCAACCACCTCTGAACCTGCCTGCACGGGCAACCTAATCTGACCCCTTGGTATAACAACCTTCCCATTGAAACTCACCAAAGGTGAATCATAGGCTGTCAGATCCTCAGGCTTTAGGTTCAATCCTATGTATAAGTCAGGATACATAATCTCTGCACCACTGCCTTGGTCTACCATCACCCTCTTAATATCATACCCTCTTATTCTAAGGGTGACCACCAAAGCATCATCGTGTAGCTAGATGGTTCCCATCTTGTCCTCGTCCGAAAAACTCAGCGTCGATCGGATCTCCACTCTAGCCCTCTTCGGCTCAAAATTAGAGTCCTCGGCTGGTAGTCGAGCTGTAGACATTACCCTGGAAGGATAAGAACCAGTTCTCCTAAGTGCAGCAAAAATGACACTAATTGTGCCTAACGGGGGCCTTGAAGAAGCGCTCATTTAAGCCCCTGGCCTTGATTGGTCCCCTTGCCTGCTAGGATGATACAAAAACTATTGTAACCTTCCCTCTCTGACTAGTTGCTCCAGATGGATCCACAGAGTCCTACAGTCCTTAGTGGTATGCCCCCGCTCCTGGTGGTATTGGCAATGAAGGCTCTGATTATGCCTCAAGGGGTCCCCGCTCATTTTGTTTAGCCATTTGAAGTATGGCTCCTTCTTGATCTTCTCCAAGATTTGATGCACTAGTTCTTGGAACACAATACTAACCACTTGAGGAGTTGTAGAACCAGATTGTCCCTTAAGATCCCTTCGTGGTCTATTATTGTTATAGCGGTCCGACCTAAAATCCCTCTTCTTCTGAGGGATAACCTTACCCTTTCCCTTACCTTGCTATTTGTCCTCCTCAACCCTCTTATACTTATCAATTCGATCCATGAGCTGGCATACACTGGTAACAAGTTTCCAAGTTAAAGACTTCCTTAAGCCATGCTCGGCAAGAAGGCCGACCTTGAAAGTCCTGATGGCTCCATCGTCAAAGTCACCATCTATCTTATTGAACATCTCCCACTATCTATCCGAATACGTTTTCAAGGTTTCTCCTCCTCTCATAGACAGGGATAACAAGGAATCTAACGGCCGAGGAACCTTACTACACGTAATAAAGCGGGATCCAAACACCTCAGTGAGTTCCGTAAAGGAATCAATGGAACTTGCTCCCAGACCATCAAACCACCTCATCACCATAGGCCCTAAGCTGGATGGGAATACCTTGCACATCAAGGCCTTTATTAGAAGTTTAGATCCCTATAAACTTAGATTGTTTAACCTAATTAATTAACCAAGTGAATACTTAGTTTTATTATTCAGATCTAGGTTAAAACAAAGCAATCATATCAAGTAAAGCAGCGGAAAAATAAAGAACACAATGATATGATGACCTAGGAAAACCAAACCGGTCAAAAAACCTGGAGAGGATTTAACCTAGCTATCCTCAAGGTAAAACAGCAAATCCACTAAGAAAGAATTGAAGTTTGTACAATAGCGACTTAGACCACTAACATCCTATTGTTACCTCGAGTAGGAAACTTACTACCACCACCACGTGACAGCTCCAAGTCCACAGACTACTTCTTTCCTTGGCCTTTGCAACAACACAAGCTCACCTGCTTGTGACTTTGAGACTCCACTCAAAGGTTTTGGATCTCCTTAAACATTGATTTTGTATGCAACAACTTCTACAACACCAGATCTTGAGATTCTTCAAGGAATAACACTAGTGGAAGACTTTAGAGAGCTTTTGGGTACACAACCCTAGATCTACAAAAGAGGCACAAGATGCACTCTAATCACTCTAAAAAACTTTGAAAACCCTACCTAGGGTTAGCTTATAATGTCCTTTAAATACTGGAAAAAATGGCTTGCGATTTGTGCTTCAAACGGATAAGTTATGGCCTTTTTACGTTTGTTGATTTTGGTGAAATACAACTTTCGATCGATCGAGTACCAATCGAATGACTTTTAATTGATCGAGTACCAATCAAACGAAATAGCTTGAAACTCATTTTTCTTTGTCCCGAACTTGAGTTTTTTGCCTTGGGCTTTAATGTAGACCATTCTAAACTAATGGGACTTAGTTTTTGTCATGGTTTGCCAGCATTACAAACTCAAAACCTAACAATCTCCCCCTTTGGCAATCCGTGAAAAAACGCACATACAACATAATGCCCAAATACATCCCAAATCCCAATCTAAGACTCCTAACCTAGAAGTTGCAAGAAGAGGTAAAAAGTCTTGATTAGAATGTACCTGTCTTTCCTGAAACACTCAACAAACACATCACCGCATGTGTGGAAAGAAAGACATATAAACAATAATATGAAACAAAATGTAAAAAAAAATTCTAACTCTCCCTCTAAGTTAGATACATCAAAAAGTTTTTATATTCTCCCCCTTTCAAAAACAATTTTATCTCCCCCTAAACAAGATAAATAGGATTCCCACATTTCATCTATTTCTCCCCCTTTTTGTCACGTATTGACAAAAACAACTCAAACAAAGAGTAGAGTAACAATAAACATGAGAGAAAAAAGAGAACCAAGGGAACATAAAACAGTTTAGCTCTATAGAAAATAGAGAGAACTCCCCCTATGAAGAGCAACAACTCCCCTTATAAATAACAAAGGCTAAAAAACTTTTCTCCCCCTATACAAATAGGAAAAACAAAACAAGTTTTGTGAAAAATAGTTTTGGGAAAAATTTAGGAGGTGGGGATAAATAAAAACACAAACCAAAAAAAAATTGAGTTGAGAAAACACATGAAGAAAAATATTCTCTTTTTCAATAAATACAAACTTGACACTATGTGACCCATAAACAGTTGCATGAGTAGAGAAAATATTTGCACATTGATTATCCATCATATCTCTTAAGAAAAATATTTTCTGCAGTTCACACATCAAGAAAAATAGCATATACTAAAATGTACAAAGGACTCAAAAATTAATCAATCAATTTTTTAATTCAAGTTGAGTACCCAATTTAGCAAAGTGTATGCATGCTATGTGTGAAAACAATGAGAGATATGACTGCAAAACTGCAGGATGGATACAGAAAACAATGCAATTCATGTGAATCCTAAACATAAATGATGCATAAAAAAAGTTTGGACAAAAACTTAGAAACTGAAAATTTTTCAGTTTCGATCGGTCGAGCATCGATCGAATACCAATCGAGCCAGGCAGATTCAAACCAAAAATTTTAATTGCAATTTTGATCGGTCGAGAAACAGCTTCGATAGGTCGAAATTCTGGAAAACTCAAATTTTTGAAAAACAAAACAATTTAATGCAGTAACTCCTCAAAGCATAGTGATTCATGAATGAAATGCATGAGTATGAGACTGAAAGTTTTTCAAAAACATATGAATACAACTAAGAAAGAATTGAAGTTTTTACAATAGCGACTTAGACCACTAACATCCTATTGCTACCTCGAGTAGGAAACTTACTACCATGACCACGTGACAGCTCCGAGTCCACGGACTACTTCTTTCCTTGACCTTTGCAACAACACAAGCTCACCTGCTTGTAACTTTGAGACTCCACTCAAAAGTTTTGGATCTCCTTAAACATTTATCTTGTATGCAATAACTTCTACAACACCGAATCTTGAGATTCTTCAAGAAATAACACCGATGGAAGACTTTAGAGAGTTTTTGGGTACAAAACCCTAGATCTACAAAAGATGTACAAGATGCACTCTAATCTCTCTAAAAAACTCTGAAAACCCTACCTAGGGTTAGCTTATAATGTCCTTTAAATACTGGAAAAAATGGCTCGCAATTTGGGCTTCAATCGGATAAGTTATGGCCTTTTTACATTTGCTGATTTTGCTGAAATACGACTTTCGATCGATCGAGTACCAATCGAATGACTTTTGATTGATCGAGTACCAATCGAATGAAACAGCTTGAAACTCATTTTTCTTAATCCTGAACTGGAGTTTTTTGCCTTGGGCTTCAATGTAGACCATTCTAAACTAATGGGACTTAGTTTTTGTCATGGTTTGCCAACATTACAAACTAAAAACCTAACAGCCTTGTTCTTGGAGTGCACAGCCATTCTTTGATTGAAGTGGCTAACATGCTCCACAAGGTCTGTTCGACCATTATATATGGTGAATATGGGCTGAGTGAACCACCGAGGAAGTCTTCCTCCCTCAATTCTGCGCGTGAAAGGTGATCTAGAAATTTGGTTGAGTGCTCTACTCATAGCATCATTTCCCAGGCCTCTCGAAGATGAATTTCTGTTTCTGCGCTCATGATGATAATCCTCATCATACGAGAAAGACTCACTAGGAGGGGTCCTGAACATGCACCTATAACTACCATCCTTTTCATCGTCGGAAGAGAAGTCAAAATTGGAAGGAACTCGCTTTCGCCATTCATGGCGTAAGCTTTTCTTCAAGTGATCAATCTCCAGCTGCATGGCTTTGGCATTTTTCTCATGAGAGAGGTGGCTACCACCTTGAGAATGGCTCTTACTAGTATGGGTAGTATGCACACTCCCCTCCCGATCCCTTCTTCATTCAGGATCACGGAAGTGATCTTGACGCTGACACCCCATAGATTCTACCTGATTTAGACCCGAACCTACCATCGTTGAACGTCGGACTCACTATAACACTAGTAATTTCCCACGGACAGTTCCAATTGTAAGGACGCAATTTAGGTCCCTAACCCAAGTGATAAATGAACATAGGCCCAAAAAGCCCAATACAATGAATTTGTAGAGAATGGGTTGGAAAACTGGGCTTTAATGAGTTAAACAACAAGAATAATGGATTCGGGTGATAAGAAAAGGAAAATAAACTGATTTAAGCTATTGAAAATCATCCTCGGCACAATCTGAGGAGATTAGTTCTTATATATTTCTTTCAAATTTGATTACAAAGTCAATTCTTGATGACTACAGTGTTTTTCTCTTCGTTTTCTCCCTCCTTCCTCTCTTTGCTTCCTTCTTCTTTTATACCCTCTTTGCCTTTCTCATTGCTTCCACGTGCAGGCCAGATGGCAGACCACCTCATCGGACTTCAGGTTTGGTTAACCGAAGAGGCATTCATCCTCGGCCAATCCTCCTGGGCTATTATGACCAAAACTAACTTCTTCATTTACTAACATGGACTCCCTTGACAATATTTACTCCTCCTCAGACGACCTCTTGTCCTTGGCTTAGGCCTTAGGCTCAATGTATACATAGATAACAAACTCCTAGGCCCAATACCCCTACATAAACCATAAAAAACATAATCATATAACTAAAAAAATTCAAATTTATAAGTCATATATATATATATATGTAGGGCCAGAGGCCCAAATACATATATTGGGCCTTAGGTCCATCCGAGGAGGTTCAAATGTCCGAGGACGGGTCGGTAGTATAGAAGAAGCAGATGGTAGGCTTTACCACCAATTTTTGACTATGAAGAATCAGGAGGTAATCTAAGGAGGAATAGATCCTCAGCTTAATAAGGCAAAGGTCAGGATGTATACTTTGCTATTTAGGATGAGGTGCAAGAAAGTCCTACTACTAAGTGTGTATCTTACAAGCGTATGGCATATTTAGGAACTAGAAAATATCTAAAGGAAAAGCTGCTACCATCGCATTTAATTCCCTGCAACTAACACCCTAGCCGCATTAATGGAGAAATGATGTCTGAACAGTGGCTTAGCAGCCTTATAGCTATGATCTAAGAGCTTCAAGAAGGTGCTGATGGAACAAGTATCAACACCGACCATATGAGCTGCACGTGGTAGAGAAAGAGCAAAGGAGAAGGGAGTATAAAAAGAAGAAGGGGAGAAAGAAAAAAGGGAGGAAAAAAAAAAGAAAAAGAAAAAAGCCACTAAGAACAAAACGTGTAATCACATTTGGAATAATATATATAAGAACTGATCTCCTCAGACATTGGCCGATGACGTTTTTTTGAAGTTGAACTTGTTATTTCTCTTTTACTTATCATCTGAATCCATCTTGTCCATTGTCCAACTCGTTCCTAGCGCAGTTTTCTCAACCTACTCTCTACAAATTCATTGTTTTTGGGCCTTTTGGATTGGTTCATTTATCCTTTGGGCTTAGAGTTCAAATTTGTGGCCTTACAATTGGCGCCGTCTGTGGGGAAAGCTGGTTTGTTAGTGTGTCTAATTTTCAATCATGGTAGGTTCAAGACCAAACCAACCAGAGTCAAAAAGGTCTTAACGGGAAGACCACTTTCATGGTCTTGGGCATAAAGAGGGCCAGGAGGGAAGTGTGCATACTACCCATACTAGTGAGAGTCATTCTAAGGGTGGTAGCCACATCTCTCATGAAGAGAATGCTAAAGCCATGCAGAAGGAGATTGATTATCTGAAGAGGAAGTTATGCCATGAGCGGAAAAGGTGAAGTCCCTTAATCTCTGACGGCGAGGGGGATAGTGACTATAGGCGTAGGTCAAAGACACCTCCGAGCGAAACCTTCACATATGAGGAGGATTATTATCATGAGCGCAAGAACAGAGACTTATCCTCAAGGGGCCTAGGGAATGATGCAATGAGCAGGGTCCTTAACCGAACTCTATGTCTCCCTTCACTCATAGAATTGAGAGTGGGAGGCTTCCTCGGCAGTTTACTCAGCCCACGTTCACCGTCTACAATGACTAGATAGACCCTGTTGAACATGTCAGCCACTTCAATCAGAGAATGGCAGTACACTCGCAGAACGAGGCTCTAATGTGCAATGTGTTTTCGTCTAGCTTAGGGCCTGTGGCGATGAGGTGGTTCGATGGTTTGGGAGCAAGTTCTATTGACTCTTTCAAAGAGCTCACTTAGGCATTTGGGTCCCGTTTTATCACATGCAGTCAAATTCCTCGGCCATTGGATTTTTTGCTGTCCCTGTCCATAAAGGAAGGAGAAACCTTGAAAAAATATTCGGACAGATATTGGGAAATGTTCAATAAGATAGAGGGTGACTTTAATGACGTAGCTGTCAGGACTTTCAAGATCGGCTTGCCTGGTGAGCATGGCTTGAAGAGGTCTTTAATAAGGAAACCTATTACTAGCATACGCCAACTCATGGATGGGATTGATAAGTATAAAAGAGTTGAGGAAGTTCAGTAACAAGGAAAGGGCAAAGGTAAGGTTATCCCTCAAGAGATAAGGGATTTTAGGTCGGACCATTATAATAACAACTAGCCGTGAAGGGATTTTGGAGGGTAATCTGGATCTACAGATGCCCAAGTTGTTAACACTGTGTTTTGGGAACTAGTGCATCAAGTTCTGGAGAAGATCAAGAATGTGCCATATTTCAGGTGGCCAAACAAAATGAGCGGAGATTCTACAAAGCACAATTTGAGCCTTCACTACCAATACCACCGAGTGGGGGGGCATACAACCGAAGAGTGTAGAACCTTGTGGAGTCATCTGCAGCAGCTGATTCGAGATGGTAGATTGAAATAGTTCTTGAACCGACCTAGCAAGCAGGAAGGTCAAGCAGGGTCAGGGATTCAATGCAGTAATTCTTCAAGACCCCCTTTGGGCACTATCCACATTATCCTCGCCGCACCGGGCAGAACAGGATCTTGTCCATCCAGGGTAATAACTGTAGCTAGACCATCTGCCGAAGATTCTGGGCATGAGCCAAAGAGGGCTAAGGTGGGAATCCAGCCGACATTAAGCTTCTTGGACGATGACAAAGTCGGGACCATACAGCCACATGATGATGCCTTGGTGATAACCCTTCGGATTGGTGGTTATGACGTGAAGAGAGTAATGGTATACTAGGGTAGTGGGGCCGAGATTATGTATCCAGACCTGTACAAGGGGCTCAATCTAAAACTGGAGGATTTAACTAGCTATGATTCACCTCTGGTGGGCTTTGACGGGAAAGTTGTTGTCCCGAGAGGACAAATCAGACTACCGATTCAGGCCGGTTCAGAGGTGGTGGACGTGGATTTTATAGTGGTGGACGCTTTTTCTCCATACACTGCCATTGTGGCACGGCCCTGACTTCATGCCCTTGGGGTCGTCTCGTCTACTCTTCATCTCAAGGTGAAGTACTCGTCCGAGGATCGGGTTGAAGAACTGGTAGGGAGTCAGTTTGTGGCCAGACAGTGCCTAGTGGCTACTATCATGCATTGGCCTGAGTCTGATTCCTCGGCTCTAGCAAATAAAGGTTTGTAGCAGTTAAAGACCAAGACCTCATCTCTTAGTGGTAAGGCCGAGGAGGCGAAATGTGAGGATTTGGAAAAAGTCGTTATAGATGATGACCCGAAGAAATTCTTTCAAGTCAGAACACAACTGCCTCCTTGGGACAAGGAGGAACTGGTAAAGTTCCTCAGGGCGAACATTGATTTTTTGCCTGGAATGCATACGAAGCTCCTGGGGTGGATTTGAGCTTTGTATGCCATCACCTACATGTTAATCCGTCTATTGTCCCTAAAAAGCAACAACATTGGTGCTCTTCAAAAGAATACTCTGAGGCTATCAAGGATGAAGTGATGAAGCTTAAATGGGCTGGGGCTATTAAAGAGGTGTTCTACCCCAACTGGTTGGCAAATACCGTAATTGTAAAGAAGAAAAATGGAAAGTGGTTGTTATGTTTGTGTTGGCCAAACTATGGAAAGTGATGAAGCTTAAGACTAAGGTTTTGTTTGTGTTGGCCAAACTATTCACACACTAAGTATTGATGTCATGTGGAATGTCCTTAGTGGTTGTTAGTGTTTTGACCTTTGATTAACTATTTCTAGTAAAGAAATAATTTTTTGTTATTTTGTGTCTTTGTCTGGAGTTGCTTAAATTGCAAGGGACTAGCAATGAGCTGGTTGGGGAGTGTGATAATAGCTTAATTTTGCATATTTATATCATTATTAGAAAGCATTATTATACTTATTTTGAGTTAATTCATGCATTTTATAGTTGGCTTTGAAATAATGCTGAATAATCAATTTTGAGCTTAATTGAATTTTAATGCATGAATTTGTCTTTTGCAGGATAATGAAATTAAATAAGTGCATTTCTACAAAGAAGAAAGCTAATTGACTTCACTTTTACAAGGGCCAAGATGAAGTAAAAGAAGGCGAACCCAATTAAATTCAAGTACAACTAGAGTAAGGAATCAAAGGAAATTTGCACCAAATCCAAGTCCAATTCTGATTAGGATTTTAGCCTATGCACCAGTTAGTATTTGGAGCATAACTTTCAGCTCAGATGTCCAATTGAGATGATTCAAGTTGAGATGGAAAACTAACTTAAAGGGGTACAACTTTGTAGTATACCAAAAGTCTGAATTCTGAAGTTAAATGGGCCAAAAACGTCGGTTAATTGAAGCCTAAAAACATGGGATTTCTCCAAACGGGAATTCAACTTGTAATAGGATTCCTTAACCTATTTAAAGACTCTTTAAGGCAAAATTCAGAGGAGAGCTGCCGTAGAACATAATTTAGGTTTTCTTAAAAAAATTTTTATAGTTTTTAGAGTTTTATTTGTGTTATGGCTTGCTAGAAGCCTTGCTAAGGCAAGGGGTGAAACCCAACCGTTTATTTGTATATTCTTAACAATTATTTTATAATTTTAATGCTTATGTTTTTATGTTTTTGATTGTTTTATTCATCTATAAAAGTGTTTAGTTCTGTATAATCCTTTGATTTATCATAAACTCCGGGCACGTTAAATGCTTAGTATTCCTTGCAAATTAATTTACTAGTTTTGTTTTTCCTAAAATCAATCAATTTCATGAAACTACCTTTGACAATCAATTCTTGAGTTTTTATTGTTAAATCATCCGACTAAGATCATCATTTGTATGAATTTTAGTTGAGTTATAAAAAAATATTGTTAATACTACCAATAGATGTGTTGTTTTTGGATCCCTAGACCTTAGTGCGTTAATATATTGTTATCTTCTCTCAATTTAAATTAATTTTACTAAACCATCAAAAATCTCTTCAATTAAACTTTATTATTTAGTTTAATTCTCCTGTAGTTTGCTAATCAATTCCCCTTTCCCTGTGGATTCGACCTTGGAATTAGCAAGTTGTTACTTCGCAACAATCCTATACTTGGGAGCATTATTTAAGTCACAGCATTTTGTATTTTTAAGAAAGATGAAAGAGAAGAAATTGAGAAGAAGTTACCAAATGAATATGAACCACTATTTATACCCAAAGGATTATGACCCTTCAATAGGCACATTTTCATTAAATATGCTTTTTTTTTTTTTTTGTTAGTGGACACATTTTCATTCAATAGACACATTTTCGGTCAATAGACACCTTTTGATTCAATAGACATTTCATTCAATAGACACATTTTCGTTCAATAGACACATTTTCGTTCAATAAGCACCTTTCATATATATCCAATATCAAGGGTTATGATATTTCAGTAGACATCTTTTGGTATATCCAATATGAAGGGTTATGATATTTCAATGGGCATCTTTTGGTATATTTAATTTGAAAGGTTTTTACCTTTCAATAGGCACCTATTGCTATATATACTACAACTTATCTTGTATATATCTATATATACGACACAAACTAAAATAGAAATACGAGATTCTATATCTTATTCCTTACCACAAAATACTAATAAATAAAACAACATTGTTTTCTTCTGCCTAACTAATAACACTATGCGCTATTTCTTTGGACAAAATGGGCAACTGCCCTTTTTCGCGCAAATTATACAGCCTTCTGCCCCCCTTTCCCAAATTAATTAAGGAAATGTCCTTCTTTTGTAACTCGATTTTCTCAAAATCGAGTTAAGCCCTATAGTGGCGTTATTAAGGAGCCTATAGTGACGTTTTAAGGACCTATAGTGGCGTTTTGGAACTCGAGCCCCATGAATTCGAGTTATAGGTAAAAATAAATAAAAAAGAAATTGCCTATAACTCGAGTTCATAAAGCTTGAGTTCCAAAACATCACTATAGGTCCTTAAAACTTCACTATAGGCTCCTTAAAATGTCATTATAAGGCTTCAGAATTTTTTTTTAACTCGATTTTGAGAAAATCGAGTTACAAAAGAGAGATATTTCCCTAATTAGTTTGGGAAAAGGGGTAAATGGCTGTATAATTTGAGCAAAAAGGGCAGTGTCCCATTTTGTCCCTATTTCTTTCAATAACATTTTTTTAATGTATTTTTGCTTATGTTAGGTTCTAAGAGCTTAGAACAATTGGCAAATCGTGAACACACAAGAACATACAAGCTACAGAAAGAAGATTTCAGAATTTGCCTGATTCGACCGATCGAAAAACAGGCTCGATCAATTGAAAGTCGTATCTGCAGAATTTTAAGTTGGCCCAAACAGCAGTTCTAGCCCATTAAGGATTAGGGTTTCAGATCTACTTCTCCCACTATATAAAGGAAACTCTAAGCACATTTTTTACAAGGCTTTTTAGAGAGAGAAGAGTGTGTCTCTTTTGTATTTAGGGTTTTGTTCCTAAAACCTCTCTTATAACTTCTACCGGTGTTGTTCCTTGAAGAATCTCAAGATCCGGTATTGCTGAAATTGCTGCCTTCTCTAGTCATCAAAGGTGTTGATGATCTAAACCTTCAAGGGTGGTCTTGGAGTCACAAACAGGAGAGTTTGTGTTGCTAAACCTTTGAGTGGGATCTCAAAGTCACAAGCGTGGGTGTTTGTGTTTTGTAATGATTAAAGAAAGAAGGAGTTCGTGGATCTCGAAGCTGTCACGTGGTCGTGGTAGTAAGTTTCCTACACTGGGTAATAATAGGATGTTAGTGGTCTAAGTCGCTATTGTGTAAACTTCAATTCTTTCTAGTGGATTTGCTATTTTACCTTGAGGATAGCTAGGTTAAATCCTCCCCAGGTTTTTTACCGGTTTGGTTTTCTTGGGTCATCAGTTCTTTGTGTTCTTTATTTTTCGCTGCTTTATTGTTTTTAATATATTTGTTTTAACCTAGATCTGAATAATAAACCTAAGTATTCACTTGGTTAATTAATTAGGTTAAACAATCTAGTTTTACAGG
Source organism: Lithocarpus polystachyus (assembly GCA_033629205.1). Lineage (NCBI taxonomy): Eukaryota > Viridiplantae > Streptophyta > Magnoliopsida > Fagales > Fagaceae > Lithocarpus > Lithocarpus polystachyus. The sequence continues at coordinate 18,741,764 of CM066172.1, forward strand.
GGTCTAAACGAACTGACAGCTTACTACTCCAACTCAAAAACAATGGTTCTTTGTTTTCCTGAAACTCATTCAGTAGCTATTCCTGTGCATCACTGGTTAAAGACTAGTATGTGTGTCTATATATATATCAAGCTTAAGGACTAAATTTAGTGGCTCTAAGGTTTGAATGTGATTAATAGTGCTTTAGAACTTAACAATAAGTAATGTTAAGTTGTCTATTTTTAAGGAAAATAAATAAATAAATGGATTTGAAATGAGATTGGCTTCATTAAATATATGTGGATTGCTTAAATTTGATAAAATTTGGAACCAAGTTTGAGATCTATATTCTTTAATAAATTCATATTTAAAATAGATACTTTCAACACAAACCTCTTTTTTCTTAATATTAAGTGCATTGCAGTGGACCAAATGGGCTAGAGTGAACCAAAGTAGACCGAAGTCAATTGAAATGGACCAAATGGACGGAATTGGATAGAAGTGGACTGCATTAGACCAATGTGGGCCGAATAGACCGAACTGGATTGTATAGACCAAAGTGGACTGAAGTGATAAAATTATTTTATTTTAGCTAGTATTAAGCTTGGTAGAGAATCGTTTAGTGGAAAGAATAAAAACACAGAGGGAAAGATGGACAAAGTCTAGCTACAAAATTAGTTGTAGCCTAAAACTATAACCTTACTCAATATCATTAACATTACTATATATTTCGAAAATCTAACCATTGGATTACATGTTCTTTATACTCTTAATACGCATGCCAAATTTTGTGCCAATCGGATATTATTTACTATATAATCTATAAGATTATATTTTATGCATAATTTTAAAATATAAAAACTTTCAATTTATACTATTTATTAATGACATTATTAATCTTTAATTTTCTAGAAATTTTACAAGCATGGAGGATATAAGAAAAAAATGTAATCCAACAATCTAATCATTGAATTGCATGTTTTTTGCACTCTTAATACATATATCAAATTGTGTATCAATGCTTATATTTTATGTATAATTTTAAACTACAAAAACTTGCAATTTAAACAATTTATTAATGACATAACTATTAATCTTTAATTTTCTAAAAACTTTGCATGCGTAGAAGATATATGAAGAAGATATAACCCAATGATGGATTTGTTAAAATTCATCTTCAATAAAAAAAATATTAAATAAAATTGTAACCTTACGTTACAACTAATTTTATAGCTAAATTTTTAAACAATTAAAAAAAAAAGAGCATTGGAGTTCATAGGAAACTTCTTCCCATAGTCACTTGACTCACTTCAAGTGCTCTAAGATTTACTTCGATGAAAACGCGCAATGATTGCATCGTTAGAGTTTTTTTCTTTTTTTCTTTTTTCTTTTTTCTTTTTTCTTTTTTCTTTTTTCTTTTTCAACTAAACGCAGTAAGACTAATAACATATAAAAAGTTCTTTTTTAAAATAAAACTACAAATATTAAACTACACCTTCAACCCATACACTTTGTTTGAAAGTTCATAAAAGAATAAAATAATTAAATCATAAAAAAATTAATTGAATTGAAAGAAATGTATTTAAGTAATGAATATGAATGAAAAAGAAATTAGCGGAATGGAATTAAATAATTTTTTTTTAATGTTTTAGAATAAAGTAGTGACATTTAAGTAACTTTATTTGGAAGTAATATAAAGGGAAGTTAATAGAATTATCTTATAATAATATTACTACTAGACCCCTATTTTAAAATAAATATCTAAATATAAAAGAAAATTTTGAGAGTTTTAATAAAAATTATATTAAAATTAATTATATTTCCTCTGATTCCTCCCAATTTTGAGGAATAAAAATATAAGGTTTTGGAGGAACAAAAAAGATGAGTGTTTCATTCAAATTATTATATTCCCTCCTAATTAAATTTCCAAACAAAGGGATGACATTTTGATTTCCTCAATTAAAACTTTTAAAGAAAGGAATGAAAGGAATAGTCTAATATAATTCCTTTAATGTCTTTCTATTTATTTCTTTCCTCACAATCGGAGTGTTAAAGATTTAAATTGTTTTCATTTTTATCACTTAAGTTTAATATTTATTATTATATATTAATAATTATTGTTAGGTTCTAAGAATTAGGAACTAATGTATTAGAACTTCAATTTGTATGTTGGCAAACCATGATCAAAACAATGTTTAGTCTTGTGTTATACTTTGCTCAAAGTATGGGTCTTAATGTAAAGTTGGAATCGAGTTGTTTTGCAAAATTACTGTTAACTTTCTGCCAGACTCGATCAATCGAAAATTAGGCTCAATCGATCGAAAATCGGGCAGATCGTTTTTCTGCAGAATTTTCCAACTCAGCCCTAGTCCATTTAATGTATAGGGTTTTATGTTTTGCCCTAAGTATATAAGGGAAAACCCTAGCCACGTTTTTAGAGTTCTGAATGCTGTGTTTGTGAATCTCATTGTGAGATCTAGAGGTGTTTACCTTCACATACACTTAGGGTTTACAAACTCGAGACTTATGTCTAGAGCTTGATAAATAAATACAGTTGCAGAATCAAAAGAGCACAAAGATATACAAGCAGGTGCGCTTGTGGATTTGCTAAAGAATTCAAGGAAAGAAGGAGTCCGTGGTCTCGGAGCTGTCACGTGGTCGTGGTAGTAAGTTTCCTACACTTGGGTAGCAATAAGATGTTAGTGGTCTAAGTCTTATTGTGTAAACTTCGATTCTTTCATAGTGGATTCAATTTACCTTGAGGATAGCTAGGTTAAATCCTCCCCAGGTTTTTATCGGTGTGGTTTCCTGGGTCATCATATCTTTGTGTTATTTAATTTCCGCTGTTTTGTTGTTTTTGCTTATTTGTGTTAACCTAGATTTAATTAAATTACCTAAATTAATCACTTGGCTAATTCACTAGGTTAATCTGTTGGGTTTATGGGGTCTAAATGAACGGATGGGAGAAGCCCACTATTCCTGTGAGTGAGTGGCAAACTTCTCAAAAGGAGGCAGCCGCTTTTAATAGCAAAGCTATGAATGCTATTTTTAATGCTGTTTCCATGGAGGAATTTAAGAGAATCTCTAATGTTGAGGTTGCTCATACTGCTTGGAATATCCTCCAGACTGTGCATGAAGGCACAAAGGCAGTTAAGATAAATAAATTGCAGCAATTAACTACTAGATTTGAAAGCATTAGAATGAATGATGATGAATCTTTTGATGAATTCTATGCTAAATTGAATGATATTGTTAATTCTGCTTATAATTTGGGTGAAATCTATGATCAACCTAAAATTGTTAGGAAGATTCTTAGATCTTTGACTGAGGATTTTAGACCCAAAGTAACTGCCATCACTGAGAGCAAGGATATGGACTCCATCCCTGTTGAAGAACTTGTAGAATCTCTTCAGTCCTATGAGTTAGACCTCCCTAAGACTAACAAATCCAAATCAATGGCTCTTAAGTCTGTTGATGATGTTGAGGATGGTGGATTTGATGATGAACTCTCTGCTACAGAGATTGCCTATCTTGCCTAGAAATTTAGAAACTTTCTTAGGAACAATAACAGAAGGGCAAGAGACAAGAACACTGTTGAACCTAGAAATTTTAGAAAGAATGATCCCACTAAGGTCAATAACACTGAAAAACCTAAGGAGAAAATTGGTCAGCTTTCTAATAATTCTTTGGGACAACAATGTTATGGTTGTCAAGGGTATGGTCATTTAAAATCTGAATGTCCCACATACTTGAGGTCTAAGGGTAAAGCTATGGCTGTAACCCTTAGTGATGATGAAGTTTCCAACAATGAATCCGCTAGTGATGAGGATGGAAACTTCATTGCTTTCACTGCTACTACGGTAGTTAATGAAAGCATGTCTGTTGAAGAGAACCCTTCTGATGGGAAACTTTCTGAGGATGAAGATTTACAGGAAGCCTACAATAAACTTTGCAAAGTTGCTGCAAAGGATGCCATGAATGTTGAGTTAGGCTTGAAGAAAATTGCATCTCTTGAACTTGAAAAGAAAAATTTACTTGTGAAATTGTTTGATGCAAATGAGCTTTTGAATAATGTGAAAACTGAGAACATGCTTTTACTTGATAAAGTTAAATGTTTGGAACTTGATTTATCTGTTGCTAGAGAAAAAACTAATAGGTCTGCAAGCTCCAAACTTGATCACATGCTGAGCATTCAAAAGTCTCTTTCTGATAAAACTGGTTTAGGTTTTTAGGAAAGTATTTCTGTGCCTAAATCTTCTTCCACTAAATTTGTTCCCTCTTCTGAACCTCCTAAGAGTGAGATTGTCAAACCCTTGGTGAGTGATCCTGTCAAGCTTATAGATGTTACTCCACCTAGAAAGATTAGGGTTGATCTTCAAGCTTCTCATTCTAGAGATTCTACTTCTACTAAGGGCAAATTGCAAAATAAGCCTGCATGGGTTTGTCATTTTTGTGGAAAACCTGGACACATTCGTTCAAATTGTTTTAAATTGCAAGCTGTGAAGCGAGCAAATAAAACTAAAGTACATGTGCCCCAAGCACATGATCCTATGGTACTTATTGGAGAATTGGTAAAGGCGTTAAACCTTTATTCCAATCCTGGAGTTGCTCAGAATTCTAATGTGAATCATAACTCCAATGCAAGAGTTGCATCTAAAAAGTTTTGGATGCAAAAGGCTCAATCTAATTGAGTCTGTCTGACATGGTCCTTGTGCTTCATTGCTCTATCTTTGGTGACCTCTGTTTCTAGGATTTGCATTGCATTACATTCATGCATTTCATTCTAGGATGTTTGTTTTTTTTTTTTTTATATTAAAAAAAAAAATTTTGCAAATTGTGTTTTTGCTATTTTTTCTTGAATTTGAAGACAAGGTTGGTCAATCAAATTTTACATATCATATGTATGTACCTTGTTTAGCTTTGATGTACTTATTTTTATTGCACTTTACTAGCTAAAGTTTTGTTTTGCATGTTGTGTGGGAAGATGCTATATTTGTTGATCACATGATCTTGATCTTGAAGTCTTATGTCTTTGATTGTTGGACTTGGTCTTATTGAGAAAGGCATAAATAACCATCTCACCACTGTTTATTAGCCAATCATGAACACTTTAGTGCATATCGTAAGATTTTGTGCTCGAGAAAGTGTAGCACATGCACAAAAAGAACATAAGGTGTAGCCTCTAATTAAAATTGGTGTGTACATTATTGGGCTATAACAATATCACAATTCAAATAAAATTGGTGTGTACATTATCCCGGCTTTTATTAAGTTTCTAATCAATTAAAATTGAATAATGAGGCAAATCAAAAAACTTACATGATTGCAAGCTTTTATTCTAGGAGATGTGGGAGTTATAGGATGTAACTCTTTAAGTACAAGTCTCTTTCAAATTCATGTGATGGATTTTGTAGAAATTGTGATTGATCTCTATGTGCATATCCCCTCACATGTTTCTCAAACATATACTAGTTGCACACACTACACAAGTTATTCTTTGCTAAACTGTGTACATGTTTGTGTGTGTTCTTTGGTCTGACCAACCAAGTTTGAGAATTTCTGGAAACTGATGCAGAACATGTTTGCTTGTTTGATTTTCTTTTGGGGATATTGAAAGAAAATTTTGCTTTGAGAAATCTGGGTTGAATTCATGTGTTTTTGGAAAACATCTCATCTCATACTCATGCATTTTTCTCATAAAATCTGATGCTTTGAGAAGAGACTGCACTGAAATTGGTGTGTTTTTTCAAAAAATTAATTTTTCCAGAATTTCGATCGATCGAAACTGATTTTCGACCGATCGAAAATGTTTCAAAATCCATGGAAAAGTTTCTGGTTGACTCGATCGATCCAAGTTGAATTTGGATCAATCGAAGCTATTTTCGATCGATCGAATGTAATTTTCGATCAATCGAAAATCGGGATGACTGGTTTTAAAAAGGAGTTTTCCACGTGATCTCTTCACCTTTTCAAAAACTTTTTCAAACTTTTTGTCTCCCTACCAACCGGTCAAGCACTTTTCTTGGAGATTTTGTCGTTTTCTTCCAATTCTTTTGCCTAATCTCTCTCTCCCAAGGCTGGTAAGACCTTTTTGCCCCTCCCTTTGCATTTATTTTCATGTTTCATGCGTTATTTTCATGCATTTTTGGGTTATTTTCGGAATATTTATTTTGGCAAATTTGGAATTGTTTTTGAGTGTTTCTTTCTCAAATTTTTCATGGGTTTTTGTGGGGACACTACACACAAGCACTACAAGTGGTTTAATTTGATTATTTTTGTGTTTTGTGGAAAATTTGAAATTCTAGGGCTTGAAATTGAGAAAATTGGGGGTTTTTGTTCAATTTGAGTTAAATTGATGAAATTGGCTTGTTGAATTGACAAATTTGATCATTATATTGTGTCAATTAACTATTGTGTTGATCAATTTATCAATTTGTTGTGTTTTGAAAATTTTGGGTTTTTCAAATTAGGTATTTTTGATATATATTACATGCTCAAGCCAATTCTATTAATTTGGGTCATAATTGAACTTGTTACTGCATTAGTACATGCATCATTTGGTGTTCATGCTCATGCATCATATAGATTTGCTATTTTCTATATTTTATGCTGTGCTAACTTGCAGTCTGCCCTTGGTTTTTGGTTTTTGCTCTTCCCTTGTTGTGTTTCTTTGTTCTTTCCTTAGCACCATGCCTAGGAAAACTAGAGCCCATAGGACTTCTGACCCTTCACCTTCTTTCGATAGTGATCGGTTTCCTAGTGCCCAGAACCAAGAGACCTATGAGACCCTTAATCTTAGGTGTCAAATTTGGGGTGAGCGTAGAGTCATCTTAGATGAGGTTGATCCTGAGGTGAGACGGAACTTTGAGCGTCAGGGTTGGTTACCTCTACTTGATTTTGAGCGTCCTCCTCCTGCTTCTTTGATTAGAGAGTTCTATTCGAACCTCTCTATCCATGTCTACGATAACGACACCTTGGTAAAGGTGTGGTTACGTGGTGTGGAGTATCGCATTACCCCTCGGGTAGTGTCTGATGCTCTTGGGGTGCCCATTGTTGATCATCCCGTTTTTCCTTATGAGGAGTCTCCGCCTCTTGATGACGTGTTGTCATACATCACTGGGTCTTCTATCTAGTAGGGTTCTGATCCTCGGATCACTTCTGCTGAGCTTTCCGAGCTTCACTATCTTTTCTTTAGGATAGCGTGTCATTCTTTGTGGCCTATTTCTCATGTCCACACCATCCCTCTTGAGCGGTGTGTGTTTTTGTATGCACTAGTCACTGATGCTCCTATCAGTTTTCCTCATTTGTTCCTTCGTTCTTTGAACGAGGTTCATCGGTCTAGCTCTACGGCTCATGCGCTATTCTTTCCTATTTTCATTCATAGGATTCTCCTTCATCTTGGTCTAGATGATTTTCCTGTTTCTGAGCCTGTTCATATTATTGCTCCTATTGGTGCTACCTTTTTGAGGCAAAGGGCTGCTCAACTTCGAGCTAGCTCTAAGCGTCCTAAGGTAGAACCTTCCGGTGTCACTCTACCCCCTTCTTCTTCTACAGATACTCCTGCAGCTGGGACGTCTTCTGATCCTGCTGTTGCTGCTGCTGCTGATGTTCCTCCACCGTTTGATAAGGTTTCTGACCTTCGTCGGACTCTTGATACTGTCGTGACCGTTCAGGCGGCTCATGGTCAGCTTTTGGTGGACATCCTTGATGAGCTACGTGCCCTGCGAGTGGATTTGGCTAGTTCTCATCGTTCTCCTCCACCTCCTTTTGATGATGAGTGAGTGCCCTTTGGCAATTCGTCACAAAAAGGGGGAGTGCATATTGTATATCTTGGAGAGTTTTGTAGAGGAGATTTTTGTTTTAGGGAGAGTTGTGAGCTTTTGTAGCTTTTTGTGATACCTTGGAGCTTGTAGAGTTATTAGATTGTATCTAGGCGCTTCACTTTGTATTTACTTTTTTGGCTCTTGATTAGGAGATATATGTTTTGTGATACATTGGTTACTGATATGTTTCTTGTTTCACTATACTTCATTGCTTATTGATTTATATTTATGATGTTATTCATGATATATGTCTTTATTTTGTGTTATGTGAAATCAAGAAGTTCTTTTTTATATTCCTTGTTTTTTCCTTCCACACATGCGTTTATGTGTTTGTTAAGTGTTACAGGAATAAATAGATTGTTTTCAGTCGAGCTGCTGTCTACCTTGCAACTGTTAGATAGTAGTTTAGGTTGAATTGTTTAAGTGGCTATTTATTTTTTAATGGGCTATTTCAATTTGTAAACTTTGAGCTTTTGTTAAGTCTGTGTTTTGTCACGGATTGCCAAAGGGGGAGTTTGTTAGGTTCTAAGAATTATGAACTAATGTATTAGAACTTCAATTTGTATGTTGGCAAACCATGATCAAAACAATGTTTAGTCTTGTGTTAGACTTTGCTCAAAGTATGGGTCTTAATGTAAAGTTGGAATCGAGTTGTTTTGCAGAATTACTGTTAACTTTCTGCCAAACTTGATCGATCGAAAATTAGGCTCAATCGATCAAAAATTGGGCAGATCGTTTTTCTGCAGAATTTCCCAACTCAGCCCTAGTCCATTTAATGTATAGGGTTTTATGTTTTGCCCTAAGTATATAAGGGAAAACCCTAGCCACGTTTTTAGAGTTCTGAATGCTGTGTTTGTGAATCTCATTGTGAGATCTAGAGGTGTTTACCTTCACATACACTTAGGGTTTACAAACTCGAGACTTATGTCTAGAGCTTGATAAATCAATACAGTTGCAGAATCAAAAGAGCACAAAGATATACAAGCAGGTGCGCTTGTGGATTTGCTGAAGAATTCAAGGAAAGATGGAGTCCGTGGTCTCGGAGCTGTCACATGGTCGTGGTAGTAAGTTTCCTACACTTGGGTAGCAATAGGATGTTAGTGGTCTAAGTCTTATTGTGTAAACTTCGATTCTTTCATAGTGGATTCAGTTTACCTTGAGGATAGCTAGGTTAAATCCTCCCTATGTTTTTATCGGTGTGGTTTCCTGGGTCATCATATCTTTGTGTTATTTAATTTCTGCTGCTTTGTTGTTTTTGCTTATTTGTGTTAACCTAGATTTAATTAAATTACCTAAGTTAATCACTTGGCTAATTCACTAGGTTAATCTGTTGGGTTTAAGAGGTCTAAACAAACTGACAATTATGATCCACCAAATTTGATTATGTTGGGGAAGATAACACCTTGGAGGTTCCCCAAGGTCTTTCTCTTCCCCAACAGATTCTATTTCCAGCATAACATAACCGCCCATCAAGTGCCAACAAATCAACATAATTTCTTTTGGTTTTTCTCTCTCTTATTGGTTAAATTAGTTACAAACATGGACTGAATGACCATCACCTTAATAGCCTTCGAAGAGATTTCATTAAACAAAGAAGATGTAGATTTAATCAAGATAAAACACATAAAGAGAGAAACGATATAAAGACCTTATGAATTACAAGTAAGACTGTATTTCCTTACCATTGGAACACTCAAGAATTAAGGGGGGTGGGGGTCAAGTAAAAGAATAAACATAAATCTGATCCGTGTAATCTCTATCATGTACATTCCAATTAAATACAACCAAGTTTCCAAAAATTAAACATGTTTATGTCAAGATAGAAATGGAGATACGAGGAGTATCCACAATGTGTTTATCTCCCCAATAGGCGATATCAAAGCCCATGGTGGAGTGAGGCAAAGGTGGCATGATTATCAAGTTTTCTTTCACAGTTGAAGCAAGGATTGTATATTGCACCAAACAAACCTATAAAGCCCGCACAAATGATCCTAGAAAAAGACCAAACAAAAGAGTATCGCGAATGGTGCTAGAAGTGCTAGGTTCCAATACATAAAAGATTTATGGGTTGACATGTGGAGGCCCATTGATGATGCATGCAAGGAAAAAATCCCATAAGGCAAAGGTGCGAGGTTCTCATGGATAAGGCAGAGACTCACACATGAGTGGTAGATTGGTGGGTGTACATGTGTGAGTGAAATCCCATATTAAATAATAATAAGAAGACTAACATGTTGGATGAAATTGTTGAGTGTACACATGTGAGTGAAATCCCATATTGAATTATGATAGAAGAATGAATGATTATTATAACATAGTTGAGCTCATATCCCCATTGGACTTAGACCTTTTAGGTTGAGTGTGTTTCTATATGTTATATTAATCACTCAATAAGGCTCCTCAAGGTATTTATATATCCAACATCCACTTGGAGAGGAATGCATGGAAGGAAACCCAAATATGAAAATCCACATTCAATGTACATAGCCAAACAATCACATTCATCCACTAATCTACCATTTGATTGATTTATGTTAGGTTCTAAGGAATTAGGAACTAATGTATTAGAACTTCAATTTGTAATCTTGGCAAACCATGATCAAAACAATCTTTAGTCTTGTTTTAAACTTGCTCAAAGTATGTCTTATTATGTAAAGTTGGAATCGAGTTACTGCAGAATTCACTATGCAGATCTATCAGGCTCGATTAATCGAGAATTAGACTCGATCGATCAAAAGTCGTGCAGATCGTTTTTCTGCAGAATTTTCTAACTCAGCCCTAGCCCATTTAATGTGTAGGGTTTTATGTTTTTCCCTAAGTATATAAAGGAAAACCCTAGCCACGTTTTTAGAGTTCTAAATGCTGTGTTTGTGAATCTAATTGTTAGATCTAAAGGTGTTTACCTTCACATACACTTAGGATTTCCAAACTCTAGATTCAAGTCAAGAGATTGGTAATCATACAGTTGCAGAGTCAAAGAGCTTCAAGATAAACAAGCAGGTGTGCTTGTGCTTTGCTGAGAATTCAAGGAAAGAAGGAGTCCGTGGTCTCGGAGCTGTCACGTGGTCGTGGTAGTAAGTTTCCTACAAGCAGATAGCAATAGGATGTTAGTGGTCTAAGTCTCTATTGTGTAAACTTCAATTCTTTTATAGTGAATTTGTTTTACCTTGAGGATAGCTAGGTTAAATCCTCCCCAAGTTTTTACCGGTTTGGTTTCTTGGGTCATCATATCATGTTTTCTTTATTATTCCACACTTTTGCATGATATGATATATTTGTGTTAACCTAGATTTGTTTAATTTACCTAAGTTAATCACTTGGCTAATTATCTAGGTTAATCTGTTTGGGTTTAAGGGGTCTAAACAACTTACAATTTATTTCAAATTTGTGAAGATCTAAATGAGTATTTTTATAAGTTTTAAGATTAACAAATTTCTATTTATGATGTTGGTTTTTTTTTTTTTTTTTTTGTCTAGAAGTTAGATCAATTGGTTTGTTATTGGACTTTTCTTGTGTGTTTAAAAAAGACAAAAATATTGTTAAGAGGATCATATTCAAGCTTATTTCAACTGGGTTCCAAAAAAAAAAAAAAAATTAAGTTCTTGGCATTCAACATTTTATTATAAGGGGTCAACACAAAAAATAAATAAATAAATAAAAATCTATATAATAAGTTCGTTTGAACCCCCGGGCTTCAAGTGGCACCACTCCTACATAAGTAGGGATTGGAACTCAAATCTCTTATTTAAGGACAGAAAACTTTTACAAGTTAAACTAACTAAAACACACCACTTAATTATAACATTTCAGAAAACTACATAATAAAAATAAAAAGAAACAAGAAGAAGACTTATATACCTTTGAATAAACAAAAAATTTATTAAAAAAAGAAGAAGGAGAAATCGTCAATCTATCATATGCTTTGTACTCATTTGGGATAACTTATTTAGCTTAAAAAATAAACTGGGTACTAAAAACACAACTGTAAGTTGAACCTAATCTAATAAACTCCGTAAAATTGCATTGAGTTTATTATTTTGTATAACTAGTGTATGTAACTATATATTACATCTTTCATAAATAAATAAAAAAAAACTATATATTACATCTCTTACATGAATGTATATCATCTACATATATATATATATATATATATATAACCGAAATCACTGAAACTCCCACAATTTTCCACGTCAGCACAATATTAAAAAAAAAACATAAACAAAAAAAACTTTTCTAAGACTAAAAAAAAACCGGCATTATTAAAAAGAAAGAAAAAAACACCCAAAAATTTTAGCTTATTTTTAACTTAGTGTGCGTTTGGGTTGCACATAAAAAGTAAAATTATTTCATTATTCAACTTATTTTTGCTGCTATTTATGGGCCCTACTGTACTATTTCAACTAACTTTTACCTTTATCTACAGTACTTTCAGTAATAATTTTTTAGTTTCAGCAAAATAAGCGATATCCAAATACACGCAAACCGAAAATTTCCTTCTCCCCAAAACCAAAACCCGATAAAATAAATAAATGAAAAAAGAAAAAAGAAAAAAAAGACACTCTCCCCCTTAAACGCAAACACAGTAACACAAACTCATCAAACTCCCTATCTTCTTCTTCACGCAATCCCATCTCCATCTTTAAACACACAATTTCCTCCATGCCTCTCTCTACATACACGTTCCCCTACCTCCAATTTTTTCCCTTCTCTACCTTCAAACCCCTAAACTATAGTCCATTGGTGCTAGCCACCCATTCCTTTAGTGGCAAAAAGTTTTTGATTTTGAGACTTTAACATCAGACTAGATTCTCTCCGCAAACATAGCAGTAAGTTTTTTATTTTGTTCTATAATTTGGGATGTTAAATATGATTTAGGGTTTCATTTTTGGTTGTTAAATATGATTTAGGGTTTCATTTGGGAGTGTTTCTTTTGAATGATTAGCTTAGATTGATGGGTTTGGAGCCCATAGTGGGTTTTATTAATTTCAATTATTGGCCGCGAGAAAATCCATCTGGGATTTTAAAGTTGTTATTCTGTTTCATTGTTAATAGTGACGACTATAGGTACATCTCTTTGTTAATAATTTTGTTATGTTACTCTGTTTCATTATGGCCCTATTTAATAGGTGTGTCTCTTTTCTTATCTTTGAGTTGCTACTGATGGCTATAATAAATTTTTGGACTTAAATATGTGGCTTTTTGTTAGAATTATACACCTATTGGTATTTGATGCAAGTTTCCTAAAGTTTATGTTGGTTGAAACTTGGATTCTTATTGTTGTTAATTGTTCTGCTAACAGGTAGCATTTTAATTTTCTTGGTAGGATTGCAAAATATGTCTTTAACTTAATGGAATTCCCCGTGGGATGTAATGATAGTGTTGGGTAGTTGGGGAAATTGACTTATACGGCAAGCAGTGTTATGGTCAAGGGTGAAAGTATTAAATTTAAATATTGTCTTGGCTTTTGGATCCTTGGGGCATATTTTGATATGATTAGGCAAGGTCACTGTGTAGAATCCATTGTGTCATTTAGAGTACAAAATATTTACATTTTGTACTCAATGAAAATTGAGTGCAGTTGATTTATGCTTGGTAAAAAATTTATGTCTATTCTGTGAAAGTCCTCTATTGTTGTTCAGATTATTTTTTGTTTCTTTTCATGCCAACATGGTCTGTGCTATGACTATTGGAATTGAGAGAAGGCGACAACCCTCCTAAACATTATTAGACAAGAAGAGAATAGTTTTTTATGGAATAATATTTGTTGCCTCTTATTTCTTGAGCCATAGCTTAAATACAACTATGAAAAATTCATTTAAAGCTATTAAAGTTGTGTTTGAGACTTATTAAGTTACGTTACAGGGTGAATATCTTATATAAATATATATTTGTTAGCATGTGTTTGAAAATTTTAGGATAAATGAGTTAGTGAACTATAATTTGTTATTTTTTGCTTTCCAAATTACAAGTAGTGATATATCCTGTTAAATTGGTACTAGTTTCTTCTTTTTTATAATAAAAAAAATTGAAAAAATTTGTTCTTCCATTGGATCTTTAAAGCTTTCAATTTGAAACTTTTGTTGTGAAAAATAACTGGTAGTGATGTTTGTGCAGATTCAAATTCAAGATTAAGGTCAATCTCAATGCCATGGTTAGTTTTCTATATCGTATGTACTTTGCGTATAGTTTATTGTTTATGATGCTTTGTTTACTCACCTATTTAGAGTAATGTTCATGTTACAGACACATCTAAGAATTTGGAAGCCCATGCTAGCACTCTAGCAAAGAAGTTCTCCATGGAAGTCACAAAAGATCTATGTCTATCTGTACTCCCTCAAATAGTAGCATAATTAGGTAGGATTTCTTACGATTTGTGTTATCATTGTTGCTAGGTTGAAAGTATTCAATGATATATGCAGATAGGTAATTGCTGATTAGTAAGCCTACAAGTTGCGTGAGAGCTTATTTGGAAATACATGGTAATGGTGGGAACATCTTTTAGATAGAAATTATGGGAAAATTTTGCTAATAATAGATAATTTTTCTGGGTGGTGATTGTTTAATGCAAATTGTTGGGATGGGTTTTAGGGCCAAGAAAGTTATGAGTTATGGACACAAACATGAGTTATGCAGGGTTACATGTATTGGCAGAATTGGTTGCGTGTTTAAGTTTGGAATAGGTGTGTATTATAGTGTTTACTAATTGAATTTGAGACATTAACATTAACTTGGCATTTGTTTAGAGAAATTAAACAACTACATGGAAGATTACATGTTTTGTATGTTTGCTTTTGTTTACTGTGTGTCTTAATATTGTTATAGGTGGGATAATAAATTTGTGCAATCCTACTAGGCAAGAAGCAAAGGCAACTATGAGATTTCAAAGGGTGATTGGAGATGATAATTTAAATGGAAGTTTTAGCTAGATGACATGACTAACAATTCCTATTAAGAAAAGTATTTAGTAGTTCCATTGGTTTTATTATAGTCACTGTTTTTAATGATTTTTTTTTTTTTTTGGTTAAATAATGCAACAAGTAAACTGTATATCAATGATATGTTATCAATGACTAAGTTTGGTTATATATATAGCAAAAAATTGTAAAAGAGTCGTGAAGGTTGGTACTAAAGACATATTGAAACAAAGGAAAATTGAAAAGCTACATACTGATGCAGGTTGGTACAAAAGACATACAGAAACAAAGGAAAATTGAAAATCTTCATACTGATGCTTTTGTAATTACTCATTTGAAATTCAAACCAATTTCAAAAATATAGTTTGTGGTTTAGAGCATTTTCTATTTTCACTAATTGTGTTTTTTTTTTTCCATGTACCTGTTTTTAAAATTTGGTTTGTTTCCATGTACCTATTTTTAAAATACATGTAAAATTTGGTCAAATATTAATTTTTATGTTTTACAGGGTTTTGAGGAGTACATAAATTTGATTTTGGAAGATGTTAGAAAAGTCAACATCAAAAAGGCGAGCAAAAAAGGTGGGTTTATTTTCTTATTTTCCTCTTACTTTTAATATTAGAAATGTGCATACTTTAAATGTGGTACATCTATTTTGTTATTTGTCGATTACATATCAAAAAAAATGTACAGGGTAGATTCTTCTTAAGAGATGCAACACAATAGCCACCCCTCTCTCTCTCTCTCTCTCTCTCTCTCAATAGTGGAAATGATGATTTCAAAAATTGTGTAAATTGGCATTATGTTGCCTTTTCAATCCCATTGAGGTCTAGCATCTTTGTTTACTGGCAATGTTAGAATTTAGATACATCTTGGACATCAAGAACAATTAACGTAATTTATGAAAGATATTTGATTGAATGAGTATGGAATTAACTAAATTTGTATAATTAATTGTATTGGAGTTTACTTATATCAGTTATATATTTTCTAAATATGATCTCATGATATCTCATTGTATGTGATAATTTTATTACTTTGTAAGTGATAGATTTTATTGGTTTGGTATATAATTTATACCATGATATTGATATTTTTTTTTTTCACATTAGGGATGTTACCTCTGAAACTCTTACAATTTTCCACGACTCAATATTTACATAAAATTATCATTTTATTTAAATAAAATTATTTTTTTTTAGTCCAAATTTAACAAGGAGTGAAACTCTATATCTCTAACAAGTCTAACTTAAACTTAAATTCATCATTATCATTTTTTTAAAACAAAATTATTTTTATTTAATCCAAACTTAATAAGGAGTGAAACTCTATCTCTTTAATAAGGCCAAATTAAACTCAAACTCAAACGTTGATTTTATATATATATATATATATATATATATATCCGAGGCAAAAAACAGAGACTAACGTTAAAAAAAAAATGCAAGCAATCTAATTTAATTTTCTTCTTTAATTAATGAATTTTATGTCGAATTTTTTTATATTGTTATTATTAATAAAATTTTTAATTCAACATATGTGAATATTTGTTTATATCTAAGATTTTCTTTCTATCTTATTCTTTTGTTATGTTTAGAATTGATTTTCTTTTGAGTATTTGGGTTAATCTCCATATTTATATTTATATTGTTTTTGCGGATTTGGTTTTTGGGTTGAAATTTCTACTATTTTTTTTTATTGTACATGGCAAATAAAACATCTCTATTTTTTGGAGAAAAATCAAAGCTGCAACCTATGTCTTCCAGCCTAAGGAATGATAAATTTTTATTTGGTATGTTATATATAAATTTGTTGAATTTGGTTTAGTTTTGAAGTAGAATTTGAGGATTCTATAAATTTTGAAGTTTGATATTAATTCTTCACCTTAAATGCTTTTAATTAGGTTCATGTGATTTTTTGTTTTCCTATTAAAAGCTATGATTTTTGGTTGATTAATTATTTGTTTGGATTAATTTCAATTAATTATTTGTTTGGATGCAACATAAAAGATAATAGAATTAGGTATCATAATTTTGATATTGTTCCATGTTTTGAATTGTCTATATTGTTATTACTATGAGAAAGTCATATTGATACTCAAATTTGAAACTTGTTGTGTCTTCCTCATATCATGGTCTTTGTTTATATATTTGTAGTTTATATTAGTTTTAAGTATGTGTGTATGTATATAACTATTGGGAGTTTTGTTTTATTAATTTAAGAATTGTAAATTACTTTGTAGGTTTCGGTAACTATGCACTTGCAACTCAATAATGTTCAATATTAGACAACACTTCTAAACTATGAAAAAGTATAGAAGTTAAATATTTCTTGATTTTTTTTAAAAATACTATCTAGCAAAATGTTTATTTACTCATTATTGGATTTTATTTTTCGAAGTCAATAATTTTTTCGTGCATCGCACGAGTTAGCAACTAGTAAGAAATTAAACTTGAGACGGGTTTTTTTATGCAACAGTACATAGATATTACCTCCTTAAACACGCAACGACAATAATTTCCTATACAAATAGTTACTATATATCGACCACTGATCTTTCTCCATTTTCTCCTTCGATATGAGATTCAAGGTGGGTGAATCAGCTCTGTAGAACCAAATTCCGTAACACCATCCGCTACACATATCCAGCACATGGTCTTGAGTCCATACTCATGGCCCTCATGAGCCTGGTAGTACTTTGAGCCCTTCAGGCAGTCCTTCTTGACGAGCTAGATGGGGCTCGAAGTGCAGAAAACTTGGCTTAGGACGCTGCCAAAGATGATGTTGGACCACGATTCCATGAATTGGAAGAAGGACAAGGTCAAGGCCATGTTATTAAATTTGTGATCTGACAGTCCCGACTATATATATATATATATATATATATATTCGTCCAGAAAATAGAAGGTGGACAAACACAATACCAACCTTCGTCCATGTCACGGTATCTGCCAGACAGGATAAGGTCGTACACCCACAATCAGTGAAAAGACATTATAGGACAATAATGACCTTCCACACCATTGAAAAGGGATTTAATCATTAACACCCCACAAGGACGTTACAGATTCCACATTGAAATCACCATTAAAGCACCACCAACGACTAGATGGAAGAAACAAACACGTATAAATACCTGCACCCCCGGATTGGCAAAGGTATGACATTCTATTACAGAATACTCTGATTTTTTAGTACCAGATCCTTCTTTCTCTAGCGACTGTCTGACTTAATCATTGGAGACTTTGTGGCAGGCCCTATACTGGTGCCCCTCTTTGGTCATTTGTTCTTACAGGGCTTCAGGAACGATCTTCGTCAACAATTCCACTGGACGATCCTCTCGACTGACGATCTTGGCATCATCATGATCTTCCACATTGTAGAACCCCTTGACCGAACTGAAAGTGCCCCATAAAGGAGAATCAGACAGCCTGTCGAACTCCCAATATATGGCATAAGTCCACCTCTCCTCGGCCTGCTCGAACTCCGCTTCCACTTGCTGTGGGAAGATTCTCTCGTTGTCAAAGACATAAAATTTAATTTTGTGCCAGCGAGTTATATTAGGCTACTGAAAATGAGATTCTATAAACTGATGGTGATATTGGGGTGACTCAATTGAAGGAGAATATGAATAGTTTGGGTGGAAGATTGAGGGTATAGAAATTTCAAATCCTTTTTTTTTTTTTTTTGGGTAAAATGGACTTTCTTTCAAAAAACTAAGAAACAAAAGCAATTACATCAGAATCAGGACAACACCTGAAATGAAAATGACCATAAAGGTCAGCAAGATAAAACTCCAACAGATTGGACGGAGGGGAATCATAGTACAGCATATCTGAATCTTGAAGAGATCCTATTCTAGCAAGAGCATCCGCACAGGCGTTTGCTTCTCTATAGCAGTGGCTCACTTTAATCTGCGGAACTTGAGAGATTAGAAGTCTACAATCGGCCACCAGGGATGAGTTAGTAGCATTGGAGGTGTTGTCATTGTTCATCAATTCAACAATAGCTTGTGCATCTATCTCTACTTCAAGAGCACTAATTCTCAAGTTCAAACACATAATTAACCCATCCCTTAAAGCCCAAAGTTCTGCTAGGAAACTGGTGGTTTTTCCTATACTTCTGGAGAAAGCTTGAATCCATAATCCGGAGTCTGATCGAAGAATGCCCCCTCCACCCGCTGTACCCGGGTTTCCAAGAGCTGAACCATCTGTATTCACCTTGAACCAGTTGCAATACGGTCTTTCCCATCTGATACTTCTCTCAACACGAGGACTCTTATGAGCGGTTACTTGAGCACAAAAAACAAACTCAGTTGTTCTATGAATGACTTCGGCATGAATGTCATAGTTTGGGCTGTGATTCTGGAACACTACTCTGTTTCGGTGTTGCCAAATGGTCCATACACCAAAAGCAAAAATCACATTCCATGGAATCCCCATACTCCCAGATTTTATATTTACCTTGCAATTAAACTTCAACCAATCCTGAAGGTTCATACTGAAAAAAATCAGCTCTACTATTCACTCCAAGGTTCTGCCAACAGTTTACAGCAAAAGAACAGTCTCTCAAGAGATGAATAATAGTTTCTGACTCTTGATGACATATTGGGCAAGAGGTGTTCACACGGATTCCTCTAGTAGCAAGGCATTCACGGGTGGCAATGCTGTTATGTAAGCACGTCCAGATGAAGAATTGGACCCTTGGAAGCACATTTAATTTCCAAACCCAGGTGCCATTCAAATCCTTGTTCGCTACGTAATGATGAATTTGGTTGAGAGTGATTGGGTGGAAAGAATGATGGTATGGAAGGAGAGAATTGTGGAAGTGGAAGCCTTTCGTTTGATGATGGAGTACTAGTCGAGGACTTGGCTGGCAGAAAGAGTGAAAAGATGGAATAAGGATTAGAACGTGGAATTCGTACTATTTCTGTGTCTGGTGTATCGGGTAGAGACACATTTGATGGTGCAATGGATTCCATCATCAAATAATCCAAAACGAAAAAGGGAAGAATAAGGCCAGTGAATTTTGTTCAGCTTTTTGATATTGTGTTTTCTGGAAAAGTGAGGATTTTAAAAAGTGCGGTATGAAATTGAGTTTTTTGTAAAAGCTAAGTGTTTGGTAAAAGCTGTTAAAAAGTGTTTTTTTTTTAAAGCTGAGTGTTTGGCTAACACTTATAAAAGTGGTAGTTTCAAAGGTAAATTATCAAAAAGGACAATGTATATGTAAAGAGAATTATTTGTTTTAATTACCTCTCTTAATGCAAGTTATGGACACAATATTTTCACAAAAATTTCACAATAAAGTCTATATAACAAGTTGTTAATAGTAGGAAAAAAATGTCACTAGTAGGTTTAGATGAGAACTAATAACAACTTACTATGTAAACTTTATTAAGAAATTTTTATAATAATATTCTATCAATAGTACTATTTTTTTTTTCTATAGAAAAACAGTACTAATTTAAAAAGTTTAGAGATATAATAAAATATTACAATATTTTCACAATATTAATTTAAAATTAATCTTTGTAAAATAAAATTTTATTAACACTTTTTTTAAATGAGTTGTTCTAGGATTATACAGATACCTACAATTTTTTTTCTGCCACATACTCTATAACATCACAATTGTGAAAAAAAAATTATGAAATAATCTGTGTTTCTACTCCCTATATTTTCTTTCATGTTGCTTTGCCCAAACCCAAAATCTCTTTTTTTTTTTTTCCACTTTTTTTCTCAGCCACTCGTATTCCACGTTGCTTTACCCAAACCCAAAAACTCTTTTTTTTTTTCTTTCACTTTTTTCTCATCCACTCGTCTTCCACGTTGCTTTACCCAAACCCAAAAACTCTTTTTTTTTTTCATTTTTTTCTCATCCACTCGTTCACTTCTTCCTCATCTTCTTGTTTTCATTTTCTTTTTACTTTCCTCCACACAAAGCCCCCCCCCCCACACACACACGTCTCTCTCTCTCTCTCTCTCTCTCTCTCTCTCTCTCTCTCTCTCTCTCTCTCTCTCTCCTCCATATTTTCTATTTATCAAAAACTCTACCGAATTCAAAAGGTTTTTTTGAGATTAGATATGTAAGACATAAATAAAAAAAATCAAAAAATAAAAATAAAAAGGAGAAGAGAAGAAGAAGAATCAATGCAGAAAAAGAAGAAGAAGACAACAAGATACTACCGCACAGCAGCATAGAGGAGCAGAAATAACCAAGGGCAATTTAGGAAAAAGAGAAACCCACCAACAATAATATTTTTGTTTTGAGAAAACGCATTTGTGCGTTTTGCAACTGCAGCTCAAAGCTGCCGTGCCAAAAACGCACAAGGCCTTCACATTTCAAAATGCGGCATTTTAGAAAAAGCTGTGTTTAAAATCTTACCAAATGCAAGTATTATTTTTTGGGTTTTAAAAAGCGCTTTTGTCGAAATAAAGTGCAAATAAGTGCCTGTTTGTTTCAACTTTTTCAACCTAAAAAAGCCCATTTTCAAAAACGTAAATACAAAAATTTGTTTGGTCAGATAGAAAACGCAACTTTTTCCAAAAAGTTGTGTTTTGGGTTTGTGAAGAAAATGCGCAAGACTTGCGTTTTGGAAAAAGGAGCTCAGAGCTCCATTTTGGAAAAAGCCCGTGCGCATTGAATCGACTATCCATTGGACTCTGGAAAATTACCAAATTACCTTCAAACTGGGTTTCACACCATCCCTCATTCCTCTCATCTCTCTGCTCTGCCCTCTGCCCTCTCAATAACAAATTTCCAAATTCAAACACAAAAAAATCTATAACAAATTCCCAAATCAGCTAAGGAAAAAAAAAAAAAAAAAATCAATCCTTTGCAAATTGGGATTCGGCAAAATGCAAAACAAAAAAATATCAGAATATAGCAAGATCTTTCTAATGGAGTTTGTACCCATCTTGCGGTGGATGGATTATGGAGGTTTGTAGAAGAAGTTGAAGAGTCTCCAAGAGGATAGACGAGTTCTTGCAAGCATTTCCCGATCTGATCTGATCCCGTTTGCTCTGAGTTTTGCTCTACTCTGATCCAATCTTCCCGATCTGAATCATCCCGCTTGTGAGTGGTTGAATTTAGAGAAAAAGAAAAGAATCAAGAAGATGAGAGTGAGAAGTGCATGGGTGTTACAGACGAAGTGCCAAGAGGAAAAAAAAAAAAAAAAAAAGAAGAAGGAAGATGGAGAGCTCTGGAACGTTCTGATGTTGGAGGAAGTGGTAGGCAAAAAAAGAGGAAAGAAGGAAAAAAAAAATAAAGGTGGAAAAAAAGAAAAAGAAAAAGAAAAAAAATGAAGGAAATGTTATCACAATATTTTCACAATAAATTTTAAGTAGTATGTTATTATTAACTAATATTAGTGAGAAAAAAATAATTGTAATAGTACGTTTAAATTAAAATCAGTATCAATTTTTATCACAATATTTTTACAATACTTTCACAATATATCTTAAGTGGTAAGTTATTATTAATTAATATTAATTAGAAAAAAATAATTTTTTTAGAAAGAGAAAAAAATAATTGTAATAGTACATTCAAATTAAAATCAGTATTAATTATCACAATATTTTCGCAATAAATCTTAAATGGTAGGTTATTATTAGCTAATATTGGTGAGAAAAAAATAATTTCACAATATTGATTTAAGTATGAAATAAACTCCTTTATATATATTGTCCTTTTTGGTAATTTACCACTCAAACCACCACTTTTATAAGTGTTAGCCAAACACTTAGCTTTTTACGGCTTTTACCAAACATTCAGCTTTTTGAAAAAACACTTTTTCATACTACACTTTTTGAAAAAGCTACTTTTTCAAAAAGCCCTTTTTCAAAAAGTTAAAACAAACTCACCCGAAATGGGCACTAAGATTCGGAGGTACTTTCAATGGAGTTTATTGCAAACTTCCTTGCATTTACTGCTTCTTAATTTCCATCTATCACAACACACAAAACGCGCTCGTAAAGACTTCTTAAAACTAGTTTCCACATTCCTCCATTTAAAAAAATAAAGAGCCATGAGCCCACTAGAAATAAACTATTCTTTTCTTTTTCTTTTTCTTTTTTTTTTTTATGGGAAAAGAAACTATAGTTTAACTGTCTCTTTTCAAAAACACATCTTCAAAAACATGTCTCGAAAGTCGAAAGTATTTTGCAAATAATAAGTCTAAAATCACAACAAAATTCAAAATAAATTTTACAACGGTTATTATGACAAGTTATTAAAGATGAAAAACAAAATAATATTAATGGTGGGTTTATATGAAAATTAATAGAAGCCTTCTAACTTAGCAGATGTGACATTTTGTCGTGAAATTGTGCATGTAACACTGCTCTTTTACAAATGGAGTTTGACCTCATTTTGATCTTTTGATCTTAATTAATTTATCCTTAGAATTAGCAATTCGTGCTTATGTTTTGTGTTCATATCATGTCGACTAATGATTATTTAATTATATTAGGTGACACGAATACAATATATTCTTAATCATGTCAAGAATACATTTGAGGCAACCCTGTCTTGAAGAAGCATTGATGAGAAATTGAGAATGCAGTCCGACGGTTCTGATACCAGCTTCTTTGAGTCAACCCTGTCTTGAAGAAGCTTCGATGAGAATACAATCTGATAGTTGAGTGCAGGCCTAACTTACTTCGTTCGTATCCAATTGTTACGCCTCAAAATGGTCTGGTGGGATCGACAAGCGGTATTTTTTACTATCAAAAATCACGAACCATTTATTTGTAACACGCTGGTCAACTAGCTGTGTTGAGCCGAATTCCATGAAACCATTTGCTATGGGTATCCAAGACATGGTCTTGAGTCCAGCCTTATGTCCCTGGCGAGCCCGTTTTGAGTCCAAGGCTGCACCGTAGCCCACCGAGCCCCAAGTCCTACTCATGAGTTTGTTGAAAAAATGATGTATGGTGCTGCCAGGCCATGACCTCGTGAGCAACAAGGAGCTTGGTTTGAACCTGTTATCGTCCACTTTGTAGAACCCTCTCACCGCGCTAATAGTGTTGTGACCGTAAGAGAGTCTGGCCACTCTCCCTTCCAGAACATAGCGTAGGTCCACCCTTCACGGCGGGCCTGCTCAAACTCCTCCTCCACCTCCCGCGGGACCGTGAGCCAGCGAGTTTTATGAGGCTCATGAAAAAGTTCAGTAGTTATAAATTTATCATGGCCATGGGTTGATTCAATTGAAGAAGAAAAAGAATGGTTTGGCTGGAAGATTGAGGGTATGGAATAAGCAAATCCGTAAGGTGGGGTTTCACTAGATATTGAATTTCCCTGAGAGTGAGTGGGTGGAAAGAATGATGGTATGTAATAAGGAGACTAGTGTTGAGTTTCAGCAGCAGAAGATAGGAGGGAGCTTGACCGAGAGCCGTCTGGTGGAAAGAAGGATGGTATGGAAGGATAGTCATAGAAGTCTGGAATGAGAGACTGGTTAGATAATGAACTATCACTACTACACAGGGACTTGGCTGGTGGAAAGAGTGAAAAGATGGAATTCAGATTTGAAAGAGAATTTCGTACTTCTGTGTCAGGCGTACCAGGATGAGACATGTGAGCTGGGGCAATGAATTCCATCAGTAATCCAAAACGCAAAAGGGAAGAAGGGATTGCACAGGAATGAGGAAAACATCATTTATACAAAGAGAGAAGGAGTATACTTCATATGAAACTTCCTCGCAACTACTGATCGGCGGGTTCCTCCAAAGACGGAAAGCTTGCTTGTAAGAATTTTTAGAAGTTTTTTCATAAACTATTAGCCATGAGGCTAACTACAAACTCTTATTTGACCGAGTGTATTCTAGAAACAAATCTTCCATATAAGCCAAAAAAAAAAAACAATTATCTTCAGATCTTTTGTGAGCCTATGGTGTCGTTTTTTCTGTTTTCTATCTCAGTTTATCTTGTTCTAAAATGTACTTGGTGTGGACGCACAATAAAATTTAAAAATAAAAATATAAAAATAAGAAAAACGAAAAAGAGAAGTGTGCTCAGCTGTGATGTTTGGGCCCTCTCTAATCTTCTTTTTCAATTTTTCTACATCGGAGGCTTGGGATGTGACTCTTTGTGTGCATGTACTTTTAGGATTAAGGTTTGGTCTGGATTGCGCATTTGCATTGCGCATCCATGTTTTTAGCTTCTTTTCTCTTTTTTTTTTTAAGACCAGCGCCTGGTGCCCTGTATATTGGACATGAACAGTACACCAAGGCATATGAATAATAAAAAAAAGTGAACAGTAATTTTTCATACATTTAAAAATTAATTTATTAAAGTGTTTTCAGTTTTCAATTTTCAATTTTCACTAAAATAAACTGTATCTAAACAGATCTTAAGTGTCTATATTTCTTATCTTATTTTTTAGCTGTCACTACCAATCATTAGTTTTTTATTAGATGTGATTGATTGATTACCTATTTGTCTAATTCTTTTTTTTCAATTACCTAATTAACTAAAACCAATTCAAGGGTTATTAATTAATTAAGGTAAACTAAAGTCTCAAACCAAAAATCTTGGAATTAGAAGTTTAGTCACCGATAGGAAGGTATTAACCATCCCACTCAACCTATCCAAAAAATAATACTCCATTTTAATACTAATTCCAACGTTAACTTTTAGTGAAAAAATTAGGTACTTGGTATTTGGGAAAGATTTTGTACAATCAATATACATACATACATACATACATACATACACTACTACTATTTAAGAGGCTTTTTCTGTTTGGATTTTTTTTTTTTTTTTTTGTTCAAAAATGCCCCTACACCCTATGTTTAAGTAAAGACAAAAGTAAAGGACAATTTTGTAAAAATACATCTCTAACTCCTACTAAAACATTACCTAAAAAATAGGGTCACTCTCCTATTGGTTTTCAAATTGTTTTATCCATTTATAAATTAGATTCTTATAATAAAAATTATATATATAAAATTAAAACACACATTTTTGTTTTGCTACAAAATAGGACCACTAAAATAAAATAAAAAAGTCTCATCGTACGCGCGTAGCACATGTGACGAGACTAGTGTATATATATATATATATATATATATGTAAATATACTCACACATGTGAGTATTTATAACATATCATGTGAATATTTACTTCAAAATGTATTTACAATCAAAACATATGAAATCAATGTACATAGCATGTGAAGACTAAATTTAAATATGTATAACTAGCATGTGAGTATAATATTTATTACGTATCTAACTTGTGAATATATACAACATAAAATAAAATGAGAGAGAATAAGAGATGTCACCTCTTAGCAAATTTGTCCTCCATTTTCTCATTCTCATTTACAAACATAATAATCCAAAACATTAGTGCCAAGGGATGAAGGGGGGGGGGGGGGGGGTGGGGGAATATATTAGCTTGATTGGGACATGGACAAACATGTGAATTCCAAAGAGAATATCATGCAATTTTGATCTATCAACATGTGAATACCAACAAGACACTTCATTCATTCAAAGAAATTGAAAAGGGAATTTGGTGATCCTATGGGTCATAGTGCAATTTATAAAAGTTTGGGGGCCAAATGTAATTTTGTAAAAGTTTACGGGGTTGAAATCCAATTTTGGGAAACTTCAAGTTAAAAACATGAATATGAAAATTAAAAGTTACAGACCAAAATGCAACTTTGAAAAGTTTTGGGGTCAAAACATGATTTTGTGAAAGTTCAAGTCAAAACATGATTTGGGAAATTTTATGGACTAACATGCAAATGTGAAAAATATGATGGCATGCTAGAAATTAAAGGAAAAGCAAGCTGGTGGACCCTTTTTTTTATTGAAAGTGTGTGGGTTTATATCCAAAGTGTTGGGCTTAGGCTAAACTGGGACAATGGGCTCAAGCTTGAGGGTTGGGCTTTTGGTTGGGCTCAATTGAAAATGGGCCAAAGCCATTGGCTTTGGGTTTCGAACTTAAGCTCAAGGTTGACTGGGACCTAAATATAGGATTGAGAAAACAAATTGGGCCTCATCAAATGGATCAGGTCTAGCCCAACCCAGTTCCTTATTTCTCTAGCGAAGTCTTAAACTCAAGAAGCTTCTCAACGCTTCAGTCTCTCTCTCTCTCTCTCTCTCGCTCTTCGAAAACTTTCTACTAGAGC
Source organism: Lithocarpus polystachyus (assembly GCA_033629205.1). Taxonomy (NCBI): domain Eukaryota; kingdom Viridiplantae; phylum Streptophyta; class Magnoliopsida; order Fagales; family Fagaceae; genus Lithocarpus; species Lithocarpus polystachyus. The sequence goes on from CM066172.1 coordinate 18,768,619, forward strand.
CTCAGCCTCCATGGCCGAAACTCTAAAGCTTCTCACCATCACACGTGGCCACAAGCGATGGTTTCCCTCCTTCGCAGCCATCCTAAACTCTCCATCTCCCACTCTAAGTTCTATCTCTTTTTTTCTCTTCTCTCAACATTAGCTCTCTCTATAAAAACTGCGTGGCCAAAGCTCAAGCTTCCTCCATCTCCAACCTTCGTCGCCATCACAAACGGTGGTTTCACCTCCTCCAACACATTAGACCCAAACAGCCTCATCCATTCTCTATCTCTTCTCGATCTCTCTGATCTAAAGGAATAAAGCTTCCTAGCACCTCTAAAAAAAACCCTAGCCGCCACCACCACCATAAGTGTGGCTTCTCAACCTCGGATTCTCACCTTCTCTCTCTCTAAACTTGAACCAAAAGCCACTCTCTCAAACCCGTAGCCTCAAGCTTCCAACCTTCTATCTACTACCTAGGAGGGCTCTACTTGGTGCGTGAGCAACAAAACGATGATTTGGAGTCCTAGGAGATCATGGATTGACCGTGAACCAAGACTAAAGCAGCGGGTGAACAACACGCGCAAATAGAGAGTAAGTTATGGTGCTACTTGTGTGCTTTGTGTTCAGCTGAACATAATGCATATATGTGTGCAAAACTAGTATAGATACGAGAAAGGAGCAATCTATGGCATAGATTAGAAATAGAATGTGGGTGATTTGTCTCTGTGATGGTGTGTGTATTGTGTACAAAAGTGTAAATACTGCATCGGGCTATAGAAAATTAAAGAGGAATATCAGGTTTACCTAGTTGATGCCCTCTTTTTTTTTTTTTTTTTTTTTTTTTTTTTTTTTTTTTTTGCTTTGATGATTGCTGGCTATGTTGTATTAATTTCCTCTGGCTTCATGCTTGTGGTTACCTCTGTTGGTGTTTAGCTGAAGAGAAAACATAAAGAATAATGTTAAGATTCAAACAAAACTAGAAAATGAGTAAAGGAAAAAAGAGAGAGGAAGCTCATTTAGTGGGTTGTGCTATGTTACTTTGTTGTTGTTCCTGCTCTTTTTTTCCTTCTTTTTCTCTGTTGCTAATTTTTTTGAGTTCTGTTTTCTAGGTATTATGGGAGGTTTTTTGAGTTGTTTTCTGGGTATTTGGAAAGGTTTTCTATGAGAGCTCTTTACTAGGTTTTGGAAGGGGTTTTAAGTTGTTTTTTTTTTTTGGGAATTTGGAAGGGTACGTTTTCTGTGAGAGTTTTTTGCTGGGTTTTGGGAGGGTTTTGTCAGTTGGTATTTGGAGAAGAAGATGATAGAGGAAAAGGGAAAATGAGGAAGAGGCAGAGAGAAGGCTCTCTGCCAAGCCATGAGTGTGAGGGATGAGAGCTCTTGAGGATTATTTTCCTTTTTGTGAGGTCCTCTCCCCTTCTTGTGCTGAGATTATGTCCTTATGTAGTGGTGAGAGAGGTAGGGAGAGTATACTGGCCAAAGAATGTGTGGGAAAAGAGAATCAAACTTGGTGAGCAAGCAAAAAACTTGGAGAGCAATTTTGCATGAAAATGTCTCTTTAAAAATATCTCATGAAGATACTAGAACTTTGGGCACCTAGCCTCATCACATATTGTCACATGGCATGAGCTTGGCCCTCTATATGACAAGAACCACAATGTGTATTCATGTAACAATTAATTGAAGATTAGCACAACATGAAAACGGACCTGATTTAATTTGAACACGCGCAATAAAATGGAAAATTGAATGAATTTTTAAGGGAAGACATGCATTCTATGAAAAATCAAGTAATTTTGAAAAATAAAATGCCTTTCAAGCATGTATCCAAATCAAATCAAGGCAAAATATGCATTTTTGACAAAAGATTCAAAGAGATAATTTTCACATTTCCACAATACCTCACCCCATTCAGGTATGACTTTTGTTCAATAACAATCAATCTGAAGAGAATTTTATGATCTTTAAGTTCACCAAATTCTTAATTTAAAGCTCAAACTTTTGGAAATATTTAGGGCCAAACAAAATTTGGTATCAATACTTGATAACCCAAATGATTTCAAATGTCTTATGAAATTTTGGGTTCAAAATATCTAGCCAACATTTTAGAGTCATTCTCCCTATAATAATATAATGTGTGAAATGTAAGACTATATACACGTGAATAGTCAATTGTTGGAATTGCTTTAGATACACTTGTTTTAAAAAAATTATTATTAAAAAAAAAAAAAAAAGGTGTGGTGGAATCTTGTATTATATTGGTCTCTATCTGGAAACCAAACAACTCTAATAAAGAAGATATTACCATTACTATAGAATGCATATTAATCTATGCATGACCAATAACTGTTACTTCCATCTAAGAAGCAAGGGGGTGGGGTGCTTTGGAATATAGGTATTCCCCTCTATTTATAGAAGATTTGGGTGGCTCTAAAGCCTCTAGAGCTGAATCAATTATTAGCTGGCAAATCAGATTTGAAATTTGAAGCTTTGTTAAAGCTGTTGCAAAAAATCTGAAAAAATTTACATATTTGTGCTCTAAGTGCCATATTGGCACTTAGAGGAGCCTTTGATGTGCCAATCGACAAATTAAATGCTGGTCCAAATTGCTTAATTATCAGAACTTAGTCCCAGTTTTCAGTACAAATTTTCAAATTTTGAATGAATTTCCAACTTTCAATGGAAATTTTTGATCTATAACTGATTGGGCTTGGGAGAACTTTTCAGTCCATTATTAATTATTTCAATATTAATATATTTAAATATTTTTTAATTTGCGATTTCTAAATATGTTAATATTTGGACATTTTAGTACATGCATCCATGCAACTGTTCCTAACTTTATCCAATAAGATTTTGACAAACAATTAATTTTAAATTAATTTGTTCTTGGTCCGATTGAAACTAATCGATTACAATCTCATGTGATTTAGCCTCAATTAGAGCATTATTATTGGTAGTGCTAAAAAGTCATTTTATTATTTTTAGCATCACCAATTACAAAATTGGAGCTCCATCAGTGAGCCAAAGCCAAACAATGTTTTGGCTTCTCAATTACAGTATATAGTCATCTTTGATATATATATATATATATATATATATATATTATGTTGTGTTTGCACTATTTTCTTTTTCTTATCTTTTTTTTCTTTATCTTCCTTTCCCATTTCTGCTATTGCTCCTCTCTCCTCACTCTCCACCACACTCCACAACCATTTGCTCTTCGTCTCTTCCATCAGACCTCGCCGATCTTGCCAATCTCGCATGCCTAGTCGCCGTTCTCGTATGCCCGGCCACTGTTCTACTGCCCACCCCTTTCGTTGACCAATCTCGCCTCTAATATTTGGGGAAAATTTTGAGAGTTTTGATTGGATTTTGGGTTGTGAATGGAGTTGGATTTTTTTTTTTTTTTTTTTTTTTGGGTGCTAATTTGAGGTTTTTGTATGTTGAATTCAATTGGTTTTTGAGAAATATGATGGATTTTGAGTTTTGAAAATTGATATTGTCTGTAATTTGTATTAACCATGTGGTTGGGTTGTGAATGTTGAATTCAATTGTCTTTATTATTGCATGTGTAAACTGAAAGAATCGAAAATTTTAAAATAATAATAATAATAATAATAATAATAATAATAAATAAATAAATAAAAGATCCGAACCGCAAATTTGGAAGTTGCAGTGAAGTCTTGGATAAATAAATGTGATTTTTTAAGGAATATCTGGTGTAGATTTTTCTATCTTTTAATCAATGTGATCTTTTTTTTTTTTTTTTTTTTTTGACTTTCCAATATCTTTTGATTAGACCGTTTGATCAAGTTTCTTATTCTCAAAATTCTTCTCGTTAATGTTGATTGGAGATTTTTAACGGTTCAAATTACGATTCTGACCTTAGAGAACAATAAATGAACTGGCAATATGGTTTTTTATGCCACACCAATTTGTAAATGATTTGTGATAATATTTGTAGTAATTTATTTTGACTGAAAATAAATAAATAAAAATATTTAAATAAAGTGATAAAAGATTAGAAATTTTAATGTTAAATGTATTATAAAGTAATGTGTTAAATATTATAAATTGACTTTTTTAATTGTTAAATACTACCATGTTTAAAACTTGAATATTTTAACAAGGAAAAATACTATTAGAAGACCTTAAGAATATTTTGTTGCATATTCATAAAGAACGAGTAGCTATCATGTCCACATCTTCATCATGAATTTATCATTGTAATCACCATCGACATCACCGCTCAATTATTGCAATTAATGGACATATCAAACATATGGCAGTCGGGAGGAGCTTAAAAACTTTGTTTACGAGACATTGATAGAAAAAGACAAAATTTATAAGAGAAACGTTGATAATATTTTCAGATTTTCACAACAATTATACATGGCAAGTTATTAGTAATTACGGAATTACAAATGTTATGAATATTGTTTTTGACTTGTTTTAGTTTACCTAATAAAACTGAATATTTCAGTACTAACTTATTTCGACAACATACCATTTTAAGGTGTTTTGGGTTCTAAAAATATTAAAATAATATATATATATATATATATTCTTATACAATATAAAATTATCAACCCAAAGAGGTAAATCTCAAATAATACAGATTATATATTTTTTGATCCAACAAACTATTTATTCATTACAGTACAATCACTTTTTTAGAATATTAAAACATAAATATATACATAGATAATGAAAAGCTACAACCAAAAATTATGTGGGGGGAGATTCAATAAATAAGTTTGAAACTTTCAAACTCTCTTGTCAAATTTTTGAGTTTTTTCCATCCAAATGCTTTGTTTTGTGGGTGGCGTCAACAAACTAGAAGGCAAACATAAAGAAAAAACAAAGCAAAATCCAAGCAAAATCTTAAACAAAAGTCATAGACTAAAGTCAAAAAATGAAAGATGAGGTCGAGAGCCTGAGACAAAGCAAAGATGAAGAAAATAAGGGGCGACCTCTCAATTGTTTGTGATGGCTGGGTTTGTTCTTCAAGAGATCGGCAGTGACAACATGCTTTGCAAATGAGTTTGTTAGTTTAGGATTTTTTTTTCTTTTTTTCTTTTGAAAACTAGTACGAGTCAAAATTTACATTTCGGTTGAAATTGACTAGAATTGGCCGGAATGACCAAAATGACTCGAAATTGGCTGGAATTAGACCCAAGGTGGAACAGGTGATATTACCGTTCCAGATTACGTCACAATATGAGATATGCATGCCGGCCATCCCAACCAGAACGGAACGAATTTAATAACATTAGTTATTATGGATTGTTATTAGTGAACAAAAAAATAATTTTAGTGATAAATTTAAATTTAAACCAATAATAACCTACCGCCTATGATTTGTTGTAAAAATATTATAAAAATGTTGTGAATGTAGCGCTTCTCAATTTATAATGGCAATATGAAAATGAATTTTCTAAAAGGTGAATATATATCCTACAATCATCCCTTATAATATTTTCCTCGAGAGTGTAGGCAGAGTTTTTTGTTTAGGGGCCAACTTAGTGTGTATTTGGCAAAAATTAAAAAGCCAACTTATTTTACTATTCAGGTTATTTTTGCTACTATTCATGGGTCCCACTGCACTTTTTGATATTATTCATAGATCCCATTATACTATTTAAATTAATTTTTACCTTTACTTTCAGTAAAAAAATTTCAATTCCAACAAAATAACAGGATTCTAAATAGACTCTTATTATACTAATTAAGCTTATACAAACTTTCATAAACATGCACAAACACATACTGTAAGGACACAAATCATGGATCGGGCCTTTGAATAGAATAGGTTGAGGCCCAAGCTATGTATAGTATCCTTAGAATGAATTTGTAAAGAGAGTGGGCTGAAGAACACTTGACTGAATTCGTATGAGTTGGAGGCCTAAGTATGATTATGACCAAATTTGTATTGACAGGATATTTGATTGATACAAGGTTCTTCTCGGCATAGTCCGAGGAGTATGCTTATACAAATGCTATGAATACTTCTCTTTTTCTCTCTCTCTCTCTCTCTCCCTCTCTTGATCCTTTTTTCTTTTTCCTCTCTCCTTCTATTTATATGCCCTTCCTCTACTACGTGGGCTTTTTTTGATACTTGTTCCATCAACCCCCATCTAGAGTCTTCATTTGGCAGCTGGATGAAGGTCACTATTCAGGTGTCTTTTCCCATTAATGCGGCCATGATGTTAGCTGCACGATCATAAATACGGTGGCAGCAGCCTTTTGCTTAATATCTGATCTTCGCCACCTGTCCTTGTGGTCTATATGAATCGGGGGATTCTCCGGGAGAGCTAAGATTGAGGTTGGAGCACTTATTTGGGACACCCTTTTAACAGTCCGAGCAGGAAGTCTCCTCGGACAAGGCTTTCTTCCACGGGACTTACACTTCAGCATCGAATTAGGCTGGGCAAACTCCTCAAGATGTGTTGTCCTCGGATGTATAGGTCTCCTCGGATAGGCCCACGGCCCAGGATCTGGCATTGGGCCTTTTACCCCTACAATAGCCCCTCAAAGTTCCGGTTTTCTCCTTTTATCCAAGGAGAAAGGCGGGACTTTGACTTCTGCAGGGGTGAAACCCATCAAACCCCCTAACTAATCCACATGGAGGCGCCGTTTCGCGAGACTTTTGATTTCCAAAGACGCTTCGGAAATTGTAGCGCGTCATTTACAGCTCTAGGTGGCGCTCTGTCTCCTTGATCAACGGCGAGGTGAAGATCGTGCGGCTGAGATTTCTTCGTGAAATTTTGAGCGGGATAACTCCCACTCATCTTCACCTACTATAAAAAGGACTCTCAAGAGGTAGTTTTCCTCACTTTGCATACGTTCAAGCACTCCAGCGCTCTTAAGTACCCTTGCTATCATACGCTCATTGAATTTAAGTAATCGGAGGACGTTTTAACAAAGATTTCTAGGCGTCTAAGGGATTTCTGAATCTGAAACCTCAACTCCTCTTGTAAGTATTTGGTTCCCTCGATTAATCCTCCTCGGCCGGGCACTTCGGCCTTACCTTTCTTTCACTTTTTAGTTTTACATTAGGGAACCTCCTTAGCGTCTTCTTCGCAGAGTCCAATGGGTAGATTTAAGAACCTTGTTGATATACCTATAGCCATAGAGCTCTTTAAGGCGAAGTACCATATCCCTAAGGGGGTTGGTCTTCGATATTGTCCGCCGGAAAACATCCTGACAGACAGGCGAACCGGTGAGGTGGTCATTCCTGTAATTGCTTTTTTGGAGGGAGGGATGACCATTCCCATGGGCACCATAACTAGGGACTACCTTAGAAACTATAGGTTGTGCCCGCACCAGTGCACAGCTAATATGTTCAGGGTCCTAGGCAGCATCGATGCCCTTAACCAGATGATGGATTTGCAACTCACCTGGCACGACGTCGTACATATGTACGAGTGCCATTCTCAGGCCGACGGGGGATATTACCTGAAATCCCGATCTCCGGTCGTTAAGATGGTGTCGTGCCTTCCGAAGTCCAACAAGGGCATGAAGGACGACTACATAATCGTCTCCAGGGCATGGCACGATGGTCACCATTGTCCGGTCAAGGAGGGGAAACCAAGTGGGCTGCTTTAGGGCTAGATTGAGTTAACCTAGAATCTAGGATCTAGGCTTCATTTTTCTGTGTTGTTCTGCCACCTGGTTTTGGAATTATGTAACTAACTTGACATTTGGTGGTTGTGAATGCAGATAGGAAGTTTGTCGCTCTGCGCCTCAGCCTTGTAAATGTACCGGGGCTTAACAAGCTCCTAAGGTCCGAAGTGTGCGTGAACTCGGACGGTCAACTACGTGCTGTCCACCTCATATTAGGCTTCACCCCATTGTCGGACAGCTTCTTGGACGTCGGCAATTCCATCCGAGCAGGCGATAAGAGAATCAATAGAATTGACGTTTCAATCCCGGGCTTTCTGGCCAAAAGAGACCTTCCACCTGTTGAGTGGCCAACCCGGCAAGCTGTTCCTCAACCAGCTGTTCAGAGGGAAGAGTCCGCCTCATCCTTGCAATCTCTGGAGGAAGAGATAGACGGCTTCCGTTTTAGCGGTGAAGAGGAGGTACAGGGCAGGCCCAAGGATACCCTAGAGTCCGACAGTTCCGAAGAAGAAGAGGACGACATGCCTTTGAAGCAGAGGGCTGGACTGAAGGACCTCATAGCAGGAAGAAGTAAGGGTGCTCCTTCTAAGGATGCACCCAAAGGAAAGGAACCTGCTCCACTACCCCCACCTCCTCCTCCTCCTGTGACTAGGCTTGGGCTTCTTCCCATACCCGATCTCAAGAGGAAGAGGAAGGTAGTGGAGCTTGAAGTTGAGGAAGGAGAACTGCCTCCTCCCCAACAAAAGGGGGCAAAGCAGCAAAAAGGGGGGAGAGACGATAGGAGATCCTCCTTATCTGAACAGAGGGGAGACACTCATGCTGTAGAGAGCCAGCAACCACCAGCCTGGGCCCCGAGGCTAGACTTGGATGGCTCGCCTATTCCATCCACAGCCTCTATCAGGGAATTTCAGAGGGGGCGCTCGGGCTACATTGCCGAGGCCTTGGAGCACCCTCTCCTTTTACCCAAGGACATGGACACCATGAGGTCGTGGAGGCAGGCCGACCTGTTCATGTCAATGAAGAGAGACCTGGCCATGGTAAGTTCCTGATCATCTCTCCGTATAACAAATTGAGTTAAGTATGCGCAATGTATTTCCTTCATGCTATTTACGATATGATTTGTTTCTCTTTCTTCGCAGCTCACACAACAAGTCTATGTGGCCGAGGACTGGGTCAGGGACGCTCGAAGCTTGGCTAGGACCGAGACCCAGTCTCGCCTTCAAATAGAGAGAGACATGGAGGTGCTAAAGAAGGAAAAACAGGAGTTAGCCAAGAAGCTAACTGTGGAGGAGAGGGATAGGCGAAGCGCCGAGGCTGGCCTCAAGAGCACACAGGATCAGGCCGAGGACCAGCGGAAAAAATTGTACACAACAGAAATAGAGCTGGCAACCCAAAGGCAGCTAGTCCTGGAGCTCAAGGCCAGCCTCGAGAAGGCCAAAGAAAGGGAAAGAGAGGCTCGAAAGGCCCTTGGGGCTGCGGAGGCCGAGAAGGAGGCCGAGTATCTCCGCGGCATCGACGAGACGGGGATAAGGCTGGCGGAGGAGGTCTCTGAAGTATCTAGGGACTACTGTCAGTTCATGTGGGATGAGGCTCTGAGCTTGGCAGGAGTCCCAGCTGACTCAGACCCGAGGCAGCCGGGGAGGATATATTATCATCTCCACATACGTTTGACCCCGGCTGACCCTGCCCCCTTATCTTCTAAAGCTCCGGAGCAACCAAGCTTGGCGCTTGTTCCTCATAAAGATGCCGAGGAGGCCGAGGAGGAGCAAGTTGCCCCAACCGAACAAATTTCTCCGGACGCTCCCTCCGTCGAAGTGGGTGCTGAACAGGCCAGGGACGCGGCCCCCCCAGAGGTCGAGGCTGGATTCTCCGCAGCTGAGCCGATTCGAGCAGGCAGCCCTCCTTCTTGAGATATATAGAATTAGGATTAGGACTAGGCTTGCTAGTTGCTGTAGTTGTTCCTATTTTCTTTTCTCTTTATTGATGTAACGTCTACTTTGCCAATGTACTTTAATTTTCAAAGTAATGAAAATATTTCATTTGCTTTTAACTGTTCCCATTTATGTTTAGTTAGTTTTTTTTTTGGAAAGTTTAAGTTCGCAGGCTAAAATAGCAACACCAAATTTTAAGGTTCACATTAAAGACCCTTGATTAATAAGTATGAATTCAAGCAAGCATAATTAACTGTCGTATTGTTGACTCGTTAAATTGAATAAGGACAATAGCTTAGAGTGCACAGTCTGAGTGAATATGAAAGATTAAACTTCTGCATAGTTCTAAGTGATACATGTGTCTAAGTGATATGACTTTGAGTACATGATCCGAGGGATCAGACATGACCGAGGTTCCGTTTGATACTTAGGGGTGTTAATTTACCCAAGGTAGGTGGTCCGAGGGGCCAGGCCTGACCAATGTTCTGTTTAACACTTAGTAGTATTAATTTACCCAAGGTGTGTGGTTCGAATGACCAGGCATGACCAAGGTTCTGTTTAATACTTAGGGGTGTTAATTTACCCAAGATAGGTAGTCCGAAGGGCCAGGCCTGACCAAGGTTCTGTTTAACACTTAGAGGTGTTAATTTACCTAAGGTAGGTGGTCCGAGGGACCAGGCCTGACCAAGGTTCTGTTTAACACTTAGAGGTGTTAATTTACCCAAGGTAGGTGGTCCGAGGGGCCAGGCCTGACTAAGGTTCTGTTTAACACTTAGAGGTGTTAATTTACCCAAGGTAGGTGGTCCGAAGGGCCAGGCCTAACCAAGGTTCTGTTTAACACTTAGTAGTATTAATTAATTTACCCAAGGTGTATGGTTCGAATAACCAGGCACGACCAAGGTTCTGTTTAACACTTAGAGGTGTTAATTTACCCAAGGTAGGTGGTCCGAGGGACCAGACCTGACCAAGGTTTTGTTTAACACTTAGAGGTGTTAATTTACTCAAGGTAGGTGGTCCGAGGGGCCTGGCCTGACCAAGGTTCTGTTTAACACTTAATAGTATTAATTTACCCAAGGTGTGTGGCTCGAATGACCAGGCACGACCAAGGTTCTGTTTAATACTTAGGGAATAAGCAGTACAATAGACTTCAACAAGAGAATGGAAATTTTCATTAGTAGTAGTACCTTTTTAGGTTATTTACATTCCAGGGGTGTGGTGCAGCCCTTTCATCTAAATCCTCTAAATAAAAGGCTCCTATTCCAGCTACTGATTGGATACGATAGGGGCCTTCCCAATTAGGTCCCAGTTTTTCCCAAGTCGGGTTCTTCGCAGTGCCGACGACCTTTCGCAAGACCAGGTCTCCTGGTGCAAGTGGTCTCAGTTTGACATTGGCATCATACCTCTACTTGAATTTACGCTGATAGTAGGCTAGCTTAACCGCAGCATTTTCTCTCCGCTCGGCAACTAGGTTCAGATTGTCCTTAAGCAATTGGTCATTATCTGCCGAGGTAAATGAATTGGTTCTAAATGTGGGGAACCCAGTTTCTATGGGGATAACAGCCTCAGCACCGTAGGTCATTGCAAAGGGGGTCTCCCCGGTAGACCTCCGAGGAGTTGTCCTGTAGGTCCAGAGTACATGAGGTAGTTCTTCCACTCATTTCCCTTTGGCATCAGCCAACCTCTTCTTAAGGCCACTTACTATGACTTTATTAACTGCTTCAGCTTGGCCATTGCCCTGAGGGTATGCAGGGATGGAGTACCTATTCGTAATGCTTAGCCCACCGCAAAATCTTCTGAATGCTTTACTGTCAAACTGAAGGCCATTGTCCGAGATGAGAGTATGTGGTACACCAAATCGTATCACGATATTTTTCCATACAAAATTCTGGACATCTACATCCCTAATGTTTGCCAATGGCTCGGCCTCAACCTATTTGGTGAAGTAGTCTGTTGCGACGACCAGATATTTCTTACTCCCGGCTGATTTAGGAAAAGGGCCTATAATGTCTAGGCCCCACTGAGCGAAAGGCCATGGACTTGACAATGGATTTAGCACTCCTCCTGGTTGATGTATGTTCGGCGCAAACCTCTAGCATTGGTCACACTTTTTTACGTATGCCTGTGATTCCCTTTGCATGTTTGGCCACCAGTAGCCCTGAGTTAAAGCCCTGTGTGCTAGAGATCTTCCTCCTGTGTGGCTGCCACAAATCCCTTCATGCAGCTCTTCCAGAAGTAGTTCTGTAGCTTCAGGATGTACGCACAATAAGTATGGACCAGTGAAAGAACGTTTGTATAGCTTACGGTCTCCTGACAGCCAAAATCGAGGGGCTTTTCTCCGTACCTTGTCGGCTTCGGCCTTGTCCGTTGGTAAGACGTCGTCCTTAAGGTAGGTCACCATGGGGTCCATCCAGCTCGGCCCTACTCGAACTTGATATATGTTGAGCCCTTCCTTTTCCTCGGCATGTCTTTGTACATCTTCCACCAGGATAAGCCGAGGTAGTCCCTGAGCCGAGGTGGTTGGAAGAGTAGCCAAGGAGTCCGCGTGCGCATTACCACTCCAAGGAACGTGTTGCAAATTGAATGATTTGAACCGTGATTGCAGTCGCTTGACCTGCCTTAGATATTTCTGCATTCTTTCATCACGAGCTTTCAATTCTCCCCTGACCTGGCCGACGACCAGCGCTGAGTCCGAGAATGCCTCTGCCGTGTTCCCTTCCATACTTTTGACCATGGTCATTCCGACAAGCAATGCTTCGTATTCAGCCTCATTATTAGTTGCTGAGAAGTTTAGTTTGAGGGATTTTTCGATGACAACGTTCTCGGAAGATATTAAAACTAGCCCCACTCCTGAACCTCTTTGATTGGCTACACCGTCCACATACAATTTTCAAGATGCGGAATCTTGCACAGAGACGAGGCTAACTGAATTTCCGTCCATGGGCGTTGTCTCGATTATCTCTTCCAACACAAGTTCAGCGAACTCGGCCACCAGATCGACCAGTATCTGCCCCTTGATCGAGGTGCGAGGCATGTACTTTATGTCGAAAGCCCCTAGTATGGTACCCCATTTGGCAATCCTTCTCGTATAGTCTGCACTCCGAAGCAGTGATCTAAGCGGGAGTTAGGTGAGGACCACAACCGTATGTGATTGGAAGTAGTGAGGGAGTTTACGAGTGGCGTGAATTACTGCAAAGATAGCCTTCTCGAATGGCAGATAACGGACCTCGACCTCGTGAAGGGATTTACTCACGTAGTAAACAGGCTTCTGGACCCCATTGTTGACTCGTATAAGTACTAGACTCACAGCATGGGTGGCTACGGCAATGTAGGCAAACAAGACCTCGTCCATTGCAGGACTGGACACGATGGGAGGTCGAGCTAAGTATTCCTTTAGTTGCTGGAAAGCTAGAACACATTCCTCATTCCACTCGAACCCCTTCCACTTGTTCAGCAACTAGAAGAAAGGCTGACATCTCTCCGCGGATTTGGAGATGAATCGATTAAGAGCGGCCATCATTCCGGTCAATTTCTGGATCTCTTTTGGGTTCCGAGGAGGCTGCAGGTTGTTGATTGCCCTTATCTGGTCGGGATTGATCTCAATTCCGCTGTGGGTGACCATGTAGCCTAGAAACTTTCCTGACCCCACGCCGAAGGAGCACTTCGAAGCATTGAGTCGCAATTTGTGTTTCCTTAAGATTTCAAAGACGATTCCGAGGTCTTTGACGTGGTCGGACTCCAGTTTGCTCTTGACCACCATATCGTTAATATAAATCTCAATGCATTTCCCCAACTGTGATCCGAACATTTTTGTCATCATTCTCTGATATGTGGAGCCTGTATTCTTCAGTCCAAATGGCATCACCTTATAATGGTAGTTCCCAATGGGGGTCACGAAGGCTATTTTCTCTTGATCATCCGGGGCTAAGGGAATTTGATGATACCCTTGGAAGGCGACCAGGAAACTCATTCGTGGGTGTCCTATGGTGGCATCCACCAGTTGATCAATCCGTGGCATGGGGAAAGGGTCTTTTGGACATGCTCTGTTCAAGTCCGTAAAGTCCACACATACACGCCATTTCCCGTTCTTCTTCTTCACCACCACTGTGTTGGCCAACCACTCTGGGTAGAAAATCTCCTTGATAGCCCCTACCTGCTTTAGTTTGTTTACCTCATCCCTAACAGCGTCTGAATGTTCTCTAGATGAGCGCCGAGGTGGCTGCCTTTTGGTAAGGGCAGCTGGGCTCACATTAAGGTGATGGCAGATGAACCCGGGATCCACTCCTGGGGCCTCGTAAGAGTTCCAGGCAAACACGTCAATGTTTCTCCTAAGGAATGCCAGCAGCTCTTCCTTCTCTTGAGGAGGTAACAGAGCCCCTATTTGGAAGAACTTATCTGGGTCCTGCGCGATGACAACTCTCTCTAGTCTTTCGCATTGCTCCTCGTCCGGCTCTACAACTTTGGGAGGAATCGGGAACTTTGGTTGCTACGAAGGTCCGAACGAGGTGTTTGCTAGCTCGGCAGCATGCTGATGTGAAATGGCAGCTATGAGGCACTGCCTTGCCATGGGTTGGCTTCCTACAATTTCCTCCACTCGTCCCTTAGATGGGAATTTGACCTTTAGATGCAGGGTTGATAAAACAGCCCCCAGGGCGTGGAGCCAAGGTCTGGCCATGATGGCCGTGTAGGGGGAGTATGCATCCACGACGATAAAGTCCACCTCAACCACTTCAGACCCTGCTTGCACTGGTAGCCTTATTTGACCCTTAGGGGTGAATCATATGCTGTCAGGTCTTCAAGTCGTAAACCCAGTCCTTTGTACAGATCTGGATACATGATCTCAACTCCACTCCCCTGATCAACTATCACCCTCTTCACGTCATACCCCCCTATTCTAAGGGTGATGACCAGAGCGTCATCATTGGGCTGCATTGTCCCCAATTTGTCTTCATTCGAGAAGCTTAAGACTGGTTGGACCTCCATCCTTGCCCGTTTCGGCTCATGGCTAGCGTCCTCGGCGGATGCTCCAGAAATGGACATCACCCTAGAGGGGTATGATCCAGTTCTTCCGGGGGCCACGAAGATAACGTTGATCGTGCCCAACGGGGGCCTTGAGGAGGCGGTCCCTGAAATTCCCGGCCTGATGTGATCTCCCTAGTTATTTGGCCGATAGGTGAACTGCTGTAGCTTTCCCTCCCTCACTAGTTGTTCCAAGTGGCTCTTTAGAGTTCTGCAATCTTCTGTGGTATGCCATCGCTCTTGATGGTACTGGCAATGAAGGCTTTGATTGCACTTTGTGGGATCTTCCCCCATCTTGTTTGGCCACCTAAAGTATGGCTCATTCTGGATCTTCTCCAGAATTTGGTAGATTGGCTCTCGGAATATGGTCTGGATTACCTGCGACGCAGCAGATCCGGATTGGGCACTGTAATCTCTCCTCGGCCTACTGTTGCTATACCTGTCCGACCTGAAATCCCTCCTCTCCTGAGGGATAACCTTAGCCTTTCCTTTACCAACCAACTGGTCTTCCTCGACGCGTTTATATTCGTCAATGCGGTCCATTAGCCGGCGCACACTTCTTACCGGCTTTCTGGTCAATGATTTCCATAGGTCGTGCTCGGCTGGTAGGCCGACCTTGAAGGTTCTTACTGCCACATCATCAAAACTCCCTTCGAGCTCGTTAAACATTTCCCAGTACCTATCTGAGTATGTTTTCAGCGTCTCCCCCTCTCACATGGACATGGACAGCAAGGAGTCTAGTGGCCGAGGGACTCTGGTGTTCGTCACGAACCGAAAGCAGAAAGCCCTAGTGAGCGCCCTAAAGGATCCAATAGAATCTGCCGCGAGGCCATCAAACCACCTCATAGCCACAGGCCCTAAACTGGAGGGGAACACTTTGCACATGAGAGTCTCGTTCCGAGAATGGACAGCCATTTTCTAATTGAAATGGCTCACATGCTCCACGGGGTCAGTCCGTCCATTGTATGCAGTGAAGGTAGATTGAGTAAAACGTCGAGGAAGGTTTCCTCCCTCGATGCTGCGTGTAAAGGGCGACCTGAAAATTTGGTTGAGTGTCCTTGTCATGGCATCACTCCTAGCACCCCTTGAATACGTGTTCCTACTCCTGCGGTCATGGTGATGCTCTTCCTCGTGGGAAAAAGACTCACTTGGAGGCGTCCTAGAGCGGCGTCTGTAACTGGTATCGTCATCATCATCATAAAAGTCATCAGTGATGGACGGGCTGCTTGACGGACTGCGCTTCCTTCGCGCACAGCGCAACTTCTTCTTGAGGCGATCGATTTTGCGTTGCATGCCCTCATAAGACTCGTCACTGCCATTTCAACGTCGACTCCTAGCAGTATGAGTCGTGTGCACACTCCCTTCACGGTCTCTTTTACGCTCAAGGTGCAAAAAATGGTCAATATGTTGAGAGCCACCTGACTCCGCTCTATCTGATCTAACCATGGTTCAAGCCTCAACACGCAAATACAATAGTAATCTTCCCACAGACGGCGCCAATTATGAG
This sequence comes from Lithocarpus polystachyus, assembly GCA_033629205.1. Classification (NCBI taxonomy): domain Eukaryota; kingdom Viridiplantae; phylum Streptophyta; class Magnoliopsida; order Fagales; family Fagaceae; genus Lithocarpus; species Lithocarpus polystachyus. The sequence continues at coordinate 18,784,678 of CM066172.1, forward strand.
GACACAAATCATGGATCGGGCCTTTGAACAGAATAGGTTGAGGCCCAAGTTGTGTATGGTATCCTTAGAATGAATTTGTAAAGAGAGTGGGCTGAAGAACACTTGACTGAATTCGTATGAGTTGGAGGCCCAAGTATGATTATGACCAAATTTGTATTGACAGGATATTTGATTGATACAAGGTTCTTCTCGGCATAGTCCGAGGAGTATGCTTATACAAATTCTATGAATACTTCTCTTTTTCTCTCTCTCTCTCTCTCTCCCTCTCTTGATCCTTTTTTCTTTTTCCTCTCTCCTTCTATTTATATGCCCTTCCTCTACTACGTGGGCTTTTTTTGACACTTGTCCCATCAACCCTCATCTGGAGTCTTCATTTGGTAGCTGCAAAGGATGAAGGTCACTGTTCAGGTGTCTTTTCCCATTAATGCGGCCATGATGTTAGCTGCACGATCATAAATGCGGTAGCAGCAGCCTTTTGCTTAAAATCTGATCTTCGCCACCTGTCCTTGTGGTCTATATGAATCGGGGGATTCTCCGGGAGAGCTAAGATTGAGGTTGGAGCATTCATCTGGAACACCCTTTTAACAGTTCGAGCAAGAAGTCTCCTCGGACAAGGCTTTCTTCCACGGGACTTACACTTCAGCATCGAATTAGGTTGGGCAAACTCCCCAAGATGTGTTGTCCTCGGATGTATAGGTCTCCTCGGATAGGCCCACGGCCCAGGATCTGGCATTGGGCCTTTTACCCCTACACATACATTTATACACACATATAACTTAATATCCTTCATAGTGAATCCTTAAAGTTTTCATTTTTAATATAAGTTATCAAATTGTCTAATGAGTAAAATAATTCAATTAAACTAATAAAGTATTCAAAGACATGAATGATCTAAAACTTTAATAGACACAAGAATACATTTTACAATAAAAAAATTAATGAATGTGAGAAAAAAAAAATCTCTATAACTACTAGATCAATTGGAAAATTTTTTTAAATGCATCATTGCACTAGCTCAAATATTTGGAAGACCAAGTCCCATTTTTGTAGGCTTATAGACGTATCTCCGCTCCTTATTTTCCTCTCATTTTTTGTCCAATGTTCATAATATGATATTCAAGCTTGGTGAATCAGCTCTGCGGAGCCAAATTCCATGACACCGTCAGCTAAGCCAGGGATGGACATAAGTGGGAGCCCGGCCCCCCTGGCCCAAATTTTTTTTTTAGCAGGTATATTTTCAAAAAAAAATAATAATGATAATAACTTGGCCCCCCTCCCCTCCAAAATTTTCAGCCCCATTACCAGCTGGCCAACCCAATGTAAATCAACGAAATAAATAAATAAATACAGAAATTCAGTCCAAACTCCAAACGCAATAGACCCCCCCTCCAAAATTTTCAACCCCATTACTAGCCAGCCAGCCCAATGTAAATCAACCAAAAAAAAAAACCCTCCAAAATTTTGAGCCACAATGTACAATACCCAGCAGGCCAGCACAATGTAAATCATTAAAAATAAAAATACAAAAATTCAGTCCAAAATCCAAACAGAAAACACAATAGAAAAAAAAATTAAGAAGAAAGAGCAAGACTACAAGACAGACAGAATTTTTTTTCTGCTTATATCCGGCCCCCTCTAGCCTAAATTCCTGAGTCCATTCCTGAGCTAAGCGTATCCAAGACATGTGTAGGGTATGGATCGGGTATACCCATACCTTACCCGAAAAGTTTGCCCATGGATACCTGAATATCAATACCCATTAGTATCTATACCCGAATCTTACCCGGATTTATTATCCATAAATATCCATACCCTACCCGAAACCCATTTATTTATTTTTTTAATCCAAATCATTTTAACTTAAAAACATCTTAAAAAAGAAAAAAAACTAATTAATATAAAATTTTAAAAAAATTATTGATTAGTTTGTATCTGCTTCTTTTTTCTTTTTTCTTTTTTTTTTTTCTTTTTTTTTTTTTTTGAGATAGAGATTGATATTTTATTATTTAAATAAAAAATCTCACTCTCTAAATTAAACCAAAACCATCTTCTTCTTCTTCTTCCTCTAAATTAAACTTGCTCTTTTTCCCCAATTTCAACTACAACAACCAAACCAAAAATTTGAAAACTTTGCAAACAAGTCTCAATTTCAATCATCAAAATAAGAACCCTAACCTGACGGTGGCGTTGAGAGCGGAGAAAGGCTTTATCGAATTCGGGAAGCGCTTTGCCTTGTTTGCCAATTCAGTTATCCAAGAAAACCAAAGACTTCGTGCTTTGCTCGTACTCTTTGAGCAGAGTCTGCTTCCTCTTCTAGATGCCGAGAGAGCGAGCGAGACCAATGCAACGCTCTTCACTTTTTCACTTCTTTTTGAGAATATCGAATTTCCTTCGAAACCAAATGTTCTCGAACGGGTTCGATTTTGGAAGCTCCGATACTTTCATGGATTTGGCCTTTGGCCCTGAAGACTTCATCTTTTTCTTCTTGTTCTTCTGGTTGTCCCTGGTAGCTGTGGGGTTCGAATGCTTAACCATGAGAGAGAGAGAGAGAGAGAGAGAGAGAGAGAGAGAGAGAGAGAGAGAGAGAGAGAGAACACAGAGATAGTGATGGTGAGGAAAGTTGTAGACTAGAGAGCTCTGGGTGAGTGAGTGCCGGTGAGGACTGAGAAAAGGCAGAGAAAGTGTGAGTGACGATGAGTGAGATAAGTTTAGGTTTTTTTTTTTTTTTAATACGGGTCAGGTTTGGATAATATTCATACCCTACCCAAACAATTCGAGTAATATCCATACCCTACCCGATTAAGCTCTACCCATGAAAAACCGAACATTACCCGGAACATTTGTATTGGGTAGAGTTAGATATTCATTACCCAATGAGTATGGCCATTCCTATTCATGGCCCTGGCGGGGTCGGTAGTACATCGAACTTGCCAAGCGGTCCTCCCCAGCCTGCCAGATGGGGATTGAACTGCTGAAAACTTGGCATATGACACTGCCAAAGGTTAAGTTATCAGGCCACCGTGAGCTAGAAGAACGAGACAGCCTTGTCTTCAAACTTAAAATCATCCATATTGTAGAACCCTTTGACAGAACTTAAAGTGTGCCCTAGAGAAGAATTGGATAACCCGTCTGACTCCCAGTATATAGCGTAGGTCCACCTCTCGCGGCGGGCCTGATTGAATGTGGCCTCCACTTGCAGTGGAAAGATTTTCTCTTCCTCGTCGTTGATACTAAACTTATAATTGAACGCCAGTCCTTTATATCAGACCACTGTAAATGATATTCTTCAGTTTTACTCAATTGATAGTGATGCGTTGGTTCCACTGAAGAGGGATAAGAATAGTTTGGACGGAAGATTGAAGGTTTGGAATGACCAAATTCGTAAGCTGGTCTTTCACTAGATGCTGAATTTGTCTTATAGACTGTGTGGGAGGAAATAATGATGTTATGGAATAAGGAGAGAAGTGTTTTGTTTGAGCAGATACGGAGCTTGAACGAGAGTTATCTGGTGGAAAGAAGGATGGTATGGAAGAAGAAAAGTGTGGAATTAGCGTTTGATTATAAAAAGAAGCATCACCACTGCTACCAGACTCAGACTTTGCTGGTGGAAAGATTGAAAAGATAGAAGAACGTGGAATTTGAACTTCTCTGTCTGGTGTACTGGGCAGAGACACATCGGCTGGGGCAATATATTCCATCAAATAATCTAGAAGGCAAAAGGGAAGATTAAAAACAAGCGGCAAGGCCCACTAAAACAGTAATAACTTATTGAACAATGACTTTGTTGTTTTCTGAAACCAAATCTTAGAAATCATGACTGAAGTGACTTCTAAAGTCTTTTGTTATTAAGCTTGAGAGTTAAACCTAGAAAAAGAGGCTAAAGAGCAATGATCATGTAGTCTACGATATAAATTTAAATTCTATCATATTTATTCCAAAAAAAATTTATGACTTGAAAACGTTAATTTGAGATGAGTTTTTTCAATATGTCTAGAGTCACAACAATTTTTACAAAATATTTCATAATTACCAAAATGGCATACCGTAAGTAATAGGGCTTAATTAGATGAGAGTGAACAAAATCTACCAACTCAAGTGCTATGAAATTTTTTTTGTTTATTGCACTTCTTGAGGTTTCTTAGAGAATGTCATTTAATGTATGGAAAATGCTAAAGATACAGGTTTTTTATTGCATAAAAATTATAAAATGATGTGGTAATGAAAGTGATTAGTGAACTTCAACCACATAATAAATAAATATTTAAAACATATTTTAATGTTCAGTAGCACATTAGCTTATAAGCTCCATATAGTAAAAGTTGTAGTATCTCTAATAAAACTCTTGGTGTAGTCTTTCTTACTTTCTCGTATTGCGGTAATTTTGTAATTAACTTTGGACTCTATTAATTTCTCAAAAAAAAAAAAAAAAACTTTGGACTCTATTAGGGAGGGTAAATTAAAAAAATCAAGATAAGGTGGTCTTTTCTATCGGTCATGTACATTCCTACGACAAACTACCAAGTTTTTTTATGTTAATTAAATTTGTTTGGAAAAGTTAACATATGTCCTAAAAGTATTGGTTTTGGAAATAATTTTAGAAGCTTTTTATGGAAAAAATAAATAATTGATTTTTTTTTTACACTTTTTTATATTTCCTATGAAAATAGTATAAATATTTTTCTAAAATAGTTCATTAACAAATGAAGTATCCGACCCAAATTTGCTTATGTCGAATAGAAAAGAAGATGAAGTACCAGACAAGGACTTGGCTGCAAGAAAGGGTGAATTCATTAAAATATAAAAACAGCATATTTAACTTTTTGCTAAAAATATACTTTGAATGATAGTATATGGGAAAATATACTCTTACTTTGAAAAAAGTAAAAAAATAAATAAATAAAAAAACTTCATAAAAACTACAAAACAAAAAACTAGCTTAAAAGTTAGTCTCAAACACACTTGAAGTCTCACTAGATCATTGTCTGGTGCAAGCAGAGATGAATATGGATTCCATCAAATTAATAATCCAAAAGGCAAAAGGTCCTATTTGAGGTGACTAAAACTAAGGAGGGACCTATGAATGAATTACACATTAATGAGGATCAAATCAGCCAACTCCACTCTGTGCCTTACTCCATTTCAATACAAATCTTTTATACCACTTATTGTGTTTTATTTTATATTCCACTAGACACAACTTGTTATTTAACTCTCCTTATAAAATAGTCAAAGTTTAAAATAGGAAACAATAAATACATAACAAGTTGAAATTGGTGAAACATAAAGTGTGAATACAAAAAGTTGTACAAAAGATTTATATCCTTTCCCTTCAATTCAAGCAAGCTTAATTAGAAAGCGAAGCAGTGGAGCGGAGTTTATTGGGAACTTCCTCACAACTAATACTCCGCGTTCCTATGAGGATTGATAACACACTGGTAGAGTTTTCAAAACTTGTTTTCACCAAATTGAACTATTGTTGACTGACTGTTTATTATAAACACATCTTAAAAAATCAAGTCTCACAAACACTTTGTGGATGAGTTTGTAGAAATCTACGTCATTTTGATGTTTTCTGTCCCCACTTTCTCGTATTCTAATATGTGCTAGTGGCAATTTTGTATATTGGTCAATAATTATGACATCCTGGTGTGTGGTGGCAATTTTGTATATTGATCTCTATTTCGAAACCCTGCGACTCGAAACCCATATTCCATTCACTATTTCCTTAGCCCTCTTTAATTTGCTCTAAAGTTTCCTGCATTGACGTCTTCATCACAAGTTAGCACGTCAAAATCTAGCTAGTCGCCAATTCTAAATTTACATATGTCATTAAATTAATTAAATGAAATAGTAAAGAACAAATCAAATGAATGCTATGTGCTTCAAGTAAAATAACTTAATTTACATATCTTGTAAATAATATAAATGCTCTGTGCTTTGAGTAAAATAACGTAATTAGTTATAGTAATGACATGCTTGTTTAAAACAAAATAAAATGAAAAAAAAAAAAAAAAAAAAAACTAATAGTCAACCATCAAAGAACTTATTTCCCAAGCATGTCTTAAGGTACGTTTAGTACACTGAATGAGGATTACGACAGGAATTGTAATTTTTATTACTAAGAATAAAATGTGTTGTAATGTAATAACTAAATATATTCATTACTTTGGTTGCGAGTTATAACATTAAAATGAAATTTAACATTTATTTTAGGAAATTTCTTATTCATACAATTATATCTCCTTAAAAATTGTTATTTTTAAATTTAAGAGAGATATGTATTATTTTTTTTATGACTTTTTATTTTTATAATTGTTAGATGTATATGGAAAGTTTGTTTATTTGGAAATATATTAAATTTTGAAATTATTATATTTACTAGGGAATAGCTAATACAACTTTTTAAAGAGAAATAGTTATTCCTCATTTTGAAGAATAGCTATTCATAAGGAATGATTATTCCTTGTAATAAAAACATAATCAAACTAAAAAATAACTATTACATTACAGCGTGTCTGTTACAGTCTACCAAACATACCCTTAGTCTTTAAACCAGTAAGTGCAAAGTAGAAAAAAGTTTTTTTGGTCAAAAGGAAAATTTCATTGAACTAAAAAGCCTTTACAACTGAGGATACAAACCGGTCATATAGACAGCCAGCAACATCTAAAGTAAGAAGCATTACAACATTTGGGGGGGGGGGGGGGTGCGGGCTTAAAAAGATGATAAAATTCTGTGGAAGTAAAGCTCCACATCGAGCCAATGCATCGGCACACCTGTTAGCCTTTCTAAAACAATGTTTGATCCGGACCATAGGGATTTTCTTAAGGCCTTCTTTGCAGTCAGTCACTATTACATCAGTGCTATTTAATCTACTGCTGGTACTTGATACTAGATTAGCCACGACTTTTGCATCCAACTCTATTTCCACAACAGGTGGATTGAGAGCAATACACAAATGAATTCCATCCCTTAAGGCCCATAATTCCACTGCCACACTTATGGTGACCCCAATAGCCCGAGCATATTGTTTAACCAATTTCCAACACTGTCTCTAATGCTTCCTCCTCCTCCTGCTAGGCCCGAGTTGCCCAAAGAAGACCCATCAAAGTTTAGCTTGAACCAATGAAGAGGAGGGGGAATCCATTTTACCTTAATTCTTACAATAACCATATAAATATACACAGTTATTGTGTTTTTCTATATTTTTTTTTTCTCTTTCCTCTCTCAACCTTGTCACTCTCTTTCTCTCTCTTCCCTAGACTCTCTTTAATGTCAAAAAAGGATGAGAGTGTATTAGTAGGTGAATAATAATAATGACTCTAAAAAAAAGGTGAATAATAATAATAATAATAATAATAATAATAATAATAATAATAATAAAATGAGTATTTAAATATAACAGAGTATATAATAGATAATTTGATGTAAGTTTTTTTGTAAAATATTTGTGTATGATAGAAAAAGTTGATTATTATGCTAAAATAGATGGAATATTTTAGATAACCTGACGTGAATACTTTTAGTTTAATAGAACTTTTTATTCTAGCTCCCTCCTTCAATATTCAATTGGATAATAGCTATTTCACTATATTTTTATAACAAATCGTAAGTGGTAGGTTATTATTGGTTGTTTTGAGTGAGCAAAAAAGTAATTTAAGTTGTGGATTCAAATTAGAACCAATAACAACTTACCGTATATAATTTGTTGTGAAAATATTGTAGACATAGCACTTTGCAATTTAGAAAGTTAAGCTTTTTTTTTTTTTACTTTTTTTTGGGGGGGGGGGGGGGAGTGTCTTGTGTGTTATCAAATGTGTTTGGATGTTCACTTAGACTAGTTAGAATTGGCTTAGGAATTTTTTATTTTATTTTATTTTTTGTTTGTGTCTTGCGTGGGTTTGTTTTGGGGTGTTGTTTGTGCTTAAGTTTGTTATTGGTAAATTTTGTTGTTAAGCTTGTTAAATTTATTTCAAAATTTAGATCAATAAAATTTTTTAAAGCATTTAAAAAGATCAATAATATTGTTGAGAGGGTAAAGTGCAAATTTATTGAAACAAATTACTGAAATTAATACACACACACACACACACACATATATATATATATATATACACTAAAAAAATTTTGAAAAAATTTAGGGGCAGTCCAACTATAGTTCCATCACTTACCATAAATGATAGATGGATGCAAGAAGCCTACATAATTTCACATGAAACTGTTCCCCTTTAGCTCGTACCCCCCAATACACATTTCATCCCAATCAGACGAAATTTTATTCATCAGGCACATCTTCAACTTCAAGAGTCTTTCTGCCAAATTAAGCCTCCTAGTACATGAACACCCAATGTACATATGGTTTTTGCATACCATTTTCCATTAACCAAACCTCTATATATATATGAGTTGGGTTAATGGGTACGCATGGGGCATTTGTTAAAGGACTATATTAAAAAAGTTTTTATTTTATTTTTATGTGAAATACAAAAAACTATAAAAAAAAAAAAAAAATCAATTATTTTGTTTCTTTTTCAATAAAAATTTTCTAAAAAAAACTTCATAAATAGCATTTGTTAATCCTTCTCTCTCTCTCAAATTCAAGTTGGGTGAATGAGCTTTGTGGAGCCGAATTCCATAACACCGTCCACTACGCATATCCAATACCTGGTTTGGAGTCCATACTTATTGCCCAAGCAAGTTCGATGGTACATTGAGCTCGCCAAGCAGTCCTCCCCAACCACCCAGATGGGCTCGAAGTGCTGAAAAATTGGCAATGGACATTGCCATATGTGAACATGGGAGTCAAATCCCTGAGCTTGAAGAAATGGATATCATTGTTTCTAAACTTCTGATTGTCATTTTTTTTTAATAAAAAGTTTCTAAATATACTTCATAAATCAATATGCTTAGAACATTCGTTAATCCTTCTCTCTCTCAAATTCAAGTTGGGTGAATGAGCTCTGTGGAGCCGAATTCCAGAACACCATCCACTACGCGTATCCAAGACATGGTCTGGAGTCCATACTTACTGCCCAAGCGAGCCCGATAGTACTTTGAGCTCGCCAGGCAGTCTTCCCCAACCACCCAGATGGGGCTTAAAGTGCTGAAAACTTGGCAAAGGACACTGCCAAATGTGAACATGGGAATCGAATCCCTGAGCTTGAAGAACTGGATATCATTGTTTCTAAACTTTTGATTGTCTATATTGAAGAAGCCTTTGGCTGGCCTAATATTTTTCAAGGAAGAATAGGATAGGCTGTCCAACTCCCAGTAGATAGCATAGGTCCACTTTTCGCAGGCCTTCTCTAACTCGACCTCAACTTCCAGTGGCAAGACTCTCTCGTCATTGTCGTCCAAGTTATCAAATGTAATTGGGCACCAGCGAGGTACTTTACTCAAAAGAACTTCTTTAAATTCATGAATCAATTTGTTTGCGTCCGAAGTACACCGATCAAGGTCATGGGTTGATGCATTGGAACTAGAACAAGAATAGTTTGGCTGGAAGATTGAGGATATGGTATGATCAAATCCGTGACTTGATCTATGGGTTGATAATGAATTTGACTGAGACTGTGTGGGTGGAAAGAATGATGATATAGAAGGAGAAGAGAAGTGTTTGCTTAGAGCAGATTGGGAGCTTGACAGAGAGTTGCCTGGTGGAAAGAATGATGGTATGGAATAAGGAGACAAGTGTGGAACTGGAAGTGTTTCATTAAATAATGAAGTACTAAGCGTTTCATTTGAATTGTCTGGTGGAAAGATTGAAAAGATAGAATTTTGATTAGAAGAACGTGAAATCTGTGCTAAATCTGTGTCTGGTGTAATGGATTCCATCTAATACACCAAAAGGCAAAAGGGAAGATTAATGTGACTAAAAATCTGGGAGAAAGGGAACTACGGATGGACAGTATGAGGATAGCATCATTTAAACAAAAAGAGAAGCAGTAGAATTCATTGGATTCGGAAACTTCCTCGCATCTACTACTCAAATGATGCTGCCAATTGAGGCATCCTTTGAATATTGCTTCACAATAATACTAATACCACTCAGTTTTATACATACTTTACCACAAATACTATTTAATGTGGTAAACTATATATAATTGATTGTCTATTACTATCATATAGAATTGTAGTTCTTTCTCAACCATTCATAATCTGTCACATAAGACAGTTGTGTGAAAGTATATTACTAATATTATTAATCTCCTTCCACGGCTAAAACAAAGTTAGAATTTAAATCCAACCCCTCTCTTCCTCTCTCTCGTACGCTTTTGTTTCATAGCCAAGCCTTGTGGGATTTGATTTTTGTATTACCATTGTGGGTCCAATGTGGGATAGGGATTCGTGGATTTATCGAGATGTCTGTTCAATTTTGTAATATTTAATAAAGAAATGAT